>CM044003.1:38871046-40071046 GCA_024085815.1 Flaveria linearis | reverse complement strand
ATACCATATGCTACACCCCGATCGTTGTTAGCTACCGGGCCGTAGTCAACATATGACGGGAAATCGTATGCCACGGTACTAGAGGTAAGCGGTAGAGGTACCATGACCATGGTCAATCACATAGAAGGACCAATCGCGTTATTCAATGCTTGCAAGACATAATTCGTTCGTTCATTAATGCTTGTATTCATCATCATTCTTCTTTTCGTTCATTCGTTAATACATGCATTCGTCATCATGTTCCTCTTTCATTATCTTTCACTTTACGATACATAATACTTCATTAGTTCATTCTCGTTATTCGTAAAGTTTTAGAAAGATAAGCATACACAATTACAAGGAACATACACACACATCATGCATACTCATCATACATTCATCATCATACATTCATCATCATACATTCATCTTCATACGTAGCATCATACCATACTTAACAATATTTTGTTAATATTGTCAACAATAATACACTGATAATAATATCAGTAACAATAAGGGTTAACCATAATCATCATTACATGCATGAGACATCATCATTTGTTAACCCTGGTCAAAACCTTGAACTTCGGTATTGCAGGGAATTTCTGAAAAATTCTAAGTATTCTGGGCGTTTTAGCCCTGTTGGGCGTATAAGCCCTCTGGCCGTATAAGCACTATTGGGCGTAAGAGCACTGCTGGACTTTTCATCATACTTAGAAAATTTTCATCAGGTCATACGACCACACTGTTGGTCGTATGAGCACTATTGGTCGTACCATTCCCTAGACTTAGAAACATGTTCTGATCATACGACTACTGTTGGTCGTATGAGTCCTGTTGGCCTCTTCAACATACTTGGAAAATTTACTTAGTCATACGACCATACTGTTGGTCGTATGAGTCCTATTGGGCTCAACACTTAGACAAATTACTTGGTCATACGACCACACTGTTGGTCGTATGAGTCCTGTTAGACTCATTAGCACTTAGAAAAATATATCTCCTAGTCATACGACCACACTGTTGGTCGTATGAGCACTGGTGGACTCATCAACCTGTAATTAATTATTCTAAGTCCCATTTTCAGACATATTTGCAACCTGTTCATGAGTCTAATCCATAATCCAAGTCCCAACATCATAATGCCTAATTCTAAACATATACACACGATTCTAGGCATAAATCTAGCATAAACATAAACATGCATACATTCAGTTCATACGGGTATCAGCATAAATTTTATAAAATAAACATATATATGCATTTCCAGCCCCAAAATGTTTAAAAATCAGTAAAAAGGGGCCTAGAACTCACCTTAATTTGTCTTCGGGTTTTGGATGCCCTTTCCTTGAACTTCTCAGTCGTTTATACACCTAAAACACACACACAGTGCAACCCGAACAAACTAGTCACATTTATAAGCTCATATATGGTTCTAGAATCGTCCTAACATCATAAATTCGAGATTTCTTACCAAAAACTTCGAATTTCTCAGGTCCTTCTTCAAAAATCCCGATGGTTTTCTGCTCCTGCTGCTTTCTCTCTCTAAAAACCGATGCAAAGAAATGTGCAGGAGGTAATGGGCGACCATGCCTTCCTTTTGTACAAAATAAATAATAACTTTGCCCATTTGGCACTTTTGGTCCCTCCTTTTTAGTTGCTTTTCTTTTTCTTCCTTTTTCTTTTTCTTCTTGCTAAAAATACGGGTGTTACAAGTCCACCCCCCTTATATAGGTTTCGTCCCCGAAACCTGTCATTCCTCAAACAGATGTGGGTAGTGTTGTCTCATCTCTTCTTCAGTCTCCCACGTAGACTCGGATCCCTTCCTGTGCTTCCACTGTACACGCACAAGAGGAACCACTTTATTCCTTAACCTCTTTTCTTTACGATCAATGATTGCCACTGGTTGCTCCACGTAATTGAGCCGTTCGTCTACTTCAATATCCTCCAGTGGTACAACCATGTCTTCATCAGCTAAGCACTTCCTCAGATGGGATACATGGAATGTGGGATGAATTCCACTTAACTCATCTGGCAATTCAAGTCGATAGGCCACCTCTCCTACTCGTGCGACAATTCGGAAAGGTCCTATGTATCTCGGGCTTAGCTTACCTCGTTTCCTGAATCTGATAATACCTTTCCAAGGTGAGACCTTCAACATTACTCGGTCACCAACCTTGAACTCTATCGGTCTTCGCCTCTTGTCAGCATACGACTTTTGCCTATCTTTCGCCGCCTTCATGAAGGCTTTGATCTTTTCTAACTTCTCAGTCGTAGCTTCGACCACCTCAACACCTCCTAACTCTTTCTGCCCAATGTCTCCCCAACATACGGGCGTCCTACATCTCCTACCGTATAGCATCTCGTAGGGTGGCATGCCAATACTGGCATGATAGCTATTGTTGTACGAGAATTCTGCTAACGGCAAGTGATCATCCCAACTTCCTCCAAAATCGATCACGCACGCCCGAAGCATGTCTTCGAGTGTTTGGATCGTCCTCTCAGACTGACCGTCCGTCTGAGGGTGATATGCGGTACTAATGTGTAGTCTCGTCCCCATTGCATCGTGAAATCTCTTCCAAAACTTGGAGGTAAACCGGGTGTCGCGATCAGATACAATAGACACCGGCACACCATGACGAGCTACAATTTCTTTGATGAACAGATCCGCCAATCTTTCAGATGAGTATGTTTCACGGATCGGTAGGAAGTGGGCACTCTTTGTCAAGCGGTCAACTATCACCCATATAGCATCATACCCCTTAGGGGTACGTGGTAACTTCGTGATGAAATCCATGGTGATATGCTCCCACTTCCACTCAGGTATATCCAACGGTTGGATCTTCCCGTAGGGCTTCTGGTGTTCCGCCTTCACTTGTAAACAAGTCAGGCACTTACTTACGTACTCCACTACCTCACGTTTCATACCCGGCCACCAGTAATCCTTCTTCATATCATGGTACATTTTGGTAGCACCAGGGTGAATGGAGTATCGGGTCTTATGGGCCTCATCCATGATTCTTCCACGTAGATCCCCGTATCGAGGAATCCACATTCGCCCAAATCGGGTCTTAACACCAAGAGTGTTCTCACCCAATTCCGTCACTAGGCCTCTCATCCTTTCGAAGTTAAGACGATCTTCTTTCAAAGCCTCATCTTGAAACTCCTTAACCTGTGTCATCACATCGGGGGTCATGATCAGCTGATAAGCCTTCACCCGAATCGGCTCAGGTCTTTCTTTTCGGCTAAGGGCATCAGCCACCACATTGGCCTTGCCCGGATGGTAATGGATTTCGCAGTCATAATCCTTTATGAGCTCTAACCATCGCCTTTGCCTCATGTTTAAATCCTTCTGCTCGAAGAAATACTTCAAGCTTTTGTGGTCTGTGAAGATAGTGCACTTTGTCCCGTATAGGTAGTGCCGCCAAATCTTCAACGCAAAAACCACCGCGGCTAATTCTAGATCGTGTGTGGGATAGTTGACTTCGTGGGTCTTCAGCTGTCGAGATGCGTAGGCTATCACCTTTCCACGTTGCATCAACACACAACCTAGCCCAGAATAAGATGCATCCGAATAGACCACTAAGTCTTCACTTCCCTCAGGCAAAGTCAAGACAGGAGCTTGTGTTAGTCTTGCCTTCAACTCCTCAAAAGCCATCTCCTGCTCTCGACCCCACACGAATTTTACGTCCTTACGAGTCAATTTTGTCAAAGGTGAGGCGATCTTTGAAAAGTCTTGAATAAATCTTCTATAATAGCCCGCCAATCCCAAGAAGCTACGAATCTCGGATGGCGTCTTTGGTGATTTCCATTGCATCACAGCCTCAACCTTTGCTGGGTCCACCATTATTCCTTCTGCATTCACTACGTGACCCAGGAATTGCACCTCGCGTAACCAAAAGGCGCACTTGGAGAACTTGGCGTACAATTTCTCCCTTCTCAACGTTTCCAACACTTCCCGAATATGCCCGGCATGCTCTTTTTCACTTCTTGAATAAATCAGAATATCATCGATGAATACAATTACTGATTTATCCAACATTGGTCGGCACACTCGGTTCATCAAATCCATAAAAGCAGCCGACGCATTGGTCAACCCAAAAGACATGACAAGAAACTCGTAGTGACCATAGCGCGTACGAAAGGCTGTTTTAGGGATATCTTGTTCCTTCACCTTTAGTTGATGGTAACCCGATCGAAGATCTATCCTTGAAAACCAACTGGCACCCTGAAGTTGATCAAACAAGTCATCGATCCTCGGTAAGGGGTATCTGTTCTTCACCGTCAGCTTATTTAGCTCGCGGTAGTCGATGCACATCCTCATACTACCATCCTTCTTCTTTACGAACAGAACCGGAGCACCCCAAGGTGAGATACTCGGTCGGATAAACCCCTTATCCAGCAGCTCCTGCAACTGCTCCATCAACTCTTTCATCTCCGTCGGAGCCAAGCGATACGGTGCTTTTGCGACAGGTTGGGCACCCGGTATCAGGTCGATCTGGAACTCGATCTCTCGGTCAGGTGGCAATCCCGATAAGTCTTCGGGAAACACGTCTGGAAAGTCACACACCACTGGCACATCGCATAGCTGTGGTGTTGGCGTCTCTACATTCTTTACATAACATAAGTAGGCACTACATCCGCGCCTCATACACTTTCCTGCCACCGCCATCGAGATCACCTTCGGAATCATCGTAACTCGATCGCCATAAATTGTCACCGGACTCCCGTCGGTCACCGTCAGTCTAATCATCTTCTTTCGGCACACGATATTCGCTTCGTAGGTTGCTAACCAGTCCATCCCTAACACTACATCAAATCCTCCTAGGGGCATCACATGTAACTTGGCAGCAAACCTATGGCCCTCTAATTCTATGGCACAGCCTTCTATCACATCCGTAACCCTAGTGGATTTACCAATAGCGGTTTCTACGTCAAAGGATTTGTCAAGGCATTTACTTCTAACAGGCAATTTAGCACAGAAAGTAGCAGAAATGAAACTCCTACTAGCACCAGAGTCAAATAACACAGAAGCAAGAGTTTGATTTACTAGAAACGTACCTGACACCACATCGGGGTCCGTCCTAGCCTCTTCCTGCGTCATAGTGAAAGCCCTGGCACTTGCTCTCGGACCTTCACTTCCCGCCTTCTTTACCCCTGAAGCCTCAGCCCTCGGCTTCTTACAGTCCCTGCTCATATGGCCACTTTCTCCACAGTTAAAGCACTTGCCCATCCGGCAATCTTTTGATATGTGCCCTGTCCTCCCGCACTTAAAGCAGAGGTTGGATCCCCACTTGCACTCCCCTGAGTGCTCCTTTCCACACTTACCACACTTCCTCTCCGCAGCTCCAGACACGACCACTCGGCGGTCATCCACCCTTGCCTTCTTGTTGTTTGTCGAAGTATCACCCCGACCAAATCTCTTCCCCTGCCAGTTCTTCTCTCCACTTCCTTTCTTGCTTCCCTAAGCCTTCACCAAAGCAGCACGCTCATCGAATAACCTTCCCGCCAAATCCACTGCCGACCTGAAAGTGCTTGGTCGGGCAGAAATCAAGTGCCAACGAATTTCAGCTGGCAGCCCCTGAATATACCGGTTGATCTTTCGGGACACCGGCGTCACCTGCTCCGGTACCAACAGCGCCAATTCGTTAAACTTGGTGGTATATTGTTGGTGGGTCATCGTCCCCGCCTCCAACTGCAGGAACTCTCTCTCTATTCTATCCATTTCCCGACGAGGACTGAATTCCTCGATCACCAGCCTTTTCAACTCAGCCCACTTCATTTTCCCTATAGCCCTGCTACCCTCGGCTTGGACTATATTTTTCCACCAGCATAAAGCCGACCCTGTAAAAGAGTAGGTAGCAAACTTCACCTTCTTGTCCTCCTGGCAATCACTAATATTGAGGACAGCTTCCATTTCCATCACCCATTGGTGAGCATCAGTAGCAGTACCAGACCCATCAAAAGTTGGGGGTTTGCACCTCATGAATGCCCCGTAGTTACAACCCCGGGCGGTCTCCCGTAACTGTTCTTCTTCCTCTTCCTCCTCATCATCAGATAGTACCGTTTCTGCTTCCGCCTGTTGTTGTCTACCTGAGGACCGATTCCTCCCTCGTCTATCGTCTTCACGTACTGCCTTTATCACTTCAGTCACTACAGACGGTAAGATCGTCTGCATGACTTGGTGCACCTCCTCGATCACCGTCTCTTTCACCGAGGCTCTCACATTATCACTCTCATCCACTCCCCCCGAGGGAGTAGTATTAGGTTCTTCAGGAACCTTCTTCTCTTTTCTAGGCCTACCTCTTGTGGCTCGTGGTTCCGCACCACTTCCGCCACTACCTCCACCAATTGGGGCTTTAGATGATCTACCACCGACCATCTTCTATCACACTGAAAGATTTAAACACCAACACGGTCATTCAAGGAAATAGCTCAGTTTATGTCAAGTATAGTAAGTCCCTAATTACAGTGGCCAGTTGTGATTAGCCACTTACTCTACTCTTCACACCCCGAGCATTACCTGTCCTGACTACATTAGTATCTAAGTCTAACAGTACACATAAACACATAACATGCGCACGTAACACTGGTTAACTTTCAAGAAAATACCTGATGGCACGCAGCTACTCAGATGGCATTCTCATTCTCCCTGTCCCATTCTCAGTTTAAGTTTTAGGTTTGTTTTAAAAATTTACCCATTTCACTTAAACTTTGGCTCTGATACCAACTTGTAAGACCCCGTTCCCGGGCACCTCACAGTTGGTCGTCATTACCCATAAAACATACATTTAATAAAAACCATGCAGCGGAAACTTTAAATTTACTATAAATGATTTTGCAAAGTAATACAACACCCGTTACAAAATATCATTTGTTTGCATTACAATACAAAAACATTAACAAAAGAATGCCATCCCAAAAGAGCTGAGTAGCCGTCTCGTGCCATCCTCAGCAACACTACCTGCCAACTGGAAAATACATAAAAGTCAGCGTTGCTGAGTGAGTTCTAGTTTTGTAATAAAACATACTTTTACTTATTTAAAAGTATCCTTTCATGCGTGCGTTCATACATCATACGTACACAGAGATAATATTCGTTATTATCTTCATCATTCGTTATTCATCGTTATCTTTAACTTCTCGTATGGATTCTGTCAGGCTTTACCCACTTCATAGCACTTGGCTATGATTACTGTGGTCGAATGACAAGAATCCCGTTCATACTTACTTGCACGCATTGAAAGGTGAATTGTACCAATACCATATGCTACACCCCGATCGTTGTTAGCTACCGGGCCGTAGTCAACATATGACGGGAAATCGTATGCCACGGTACTAGAGGTAAGCGGTAGAGGTACCATGACCATGGTCAATCACATAGAAGGACCAATCGCGTTATTCAATGCTTGCAAGACATAATTCGTTCGTTCATTAATGCATGTATTCATCATCATTCTTATTTTCGTTCATTCGTTAATACATGCATTCGTCATCATGTTCCTCTTTCATTATCTTTCACTTTACGATACATAATACTTCATTAGTTCATTCTCGTTATTCGTAAAGTTTCAGAAAGATAAGCATACACAATTACAAGGAACATACACACACATCATACATACTCATCATACATTCATCATCATACATTCATCATCATACATTCATCTTCATACGTAGCATCATACCATACTTAACAATATTTTGTTAATATTGTCAACAATAATACACTGATAATAATATCAGTAACAATAAGGGTTAACCATAATCATCATTACATGCATGAAACATCATCATTTGTTAACCCTGGTCAAAACCTTGAACTTCGGTATTGCAGGGAATTTCTGAAAAATTCTTAGTATTCTGGGCATTTTAGCCCTGTTGGGCGTATAAGCCCTCTGGCCGTATAAGCACTATTGGGCGTAAGAGCACTGCTGGACTTTTCATCATACTTAGAAAATTTTCATCAGGTCATACGACCACACTGTTGGTCGTATGAGCACTATTGGTCGTACCATTCCCTAGACTTAGAAACATGTTCTGATCATACGACTACTGTTGGTCGTATAAGTCCTGTTGGCCTCTTCAACATACTTGGAAAATTTACTTAGTCATACGACCATACTGTTGGTCGTATGAGTCCTATTGGGCTCAACACTTAGACAAATTACTTGGTCATACGACCACACTGTTGGTCGTATGAGTCCTGTTAGACTCATTAGCACTTAGAAAAATATATCTCCTAGTCATACGACCACACTGTTGGTCGTATGAGCACTGGTGGACTCATCAACCTGTAATTAATTATTCTAAGTCCCATTTTCAGACATATTTGCAACCTGTTCATGAGTCTAATCCATAATCCAAGTCCCAACATCATAATGCCTAATTCTAAACATATACACACGATTCTAGGCATAAATCTAGCATAAACATAAACATGCATACATTCAGTTCATACGGGTATCAGCATAAATTTTATAAAATAAACATATATATGCATTTCCAGCCCCAAAATGTTTAAAAATCAGTAAAAAGGGGCCTAGAACTCACCTTAATTTGTCTTCGGGTTTTGGATGCCCTTTCCTTGAACTTCTCAGTCGTTTATACACCTAAAACACACACACAGTGCAACCCGAACACACTAGTCACATTTATAAGCTCATATATGGTTCTAGAATCGTCCTAACATCATAAATTCGAGATTTCTTACCAAAAACTTCGAATTTCTCAGGTCCTTCTTCAAAAATCCCGATGGTTTTCTGCTCCTGCAGCTTTCTCTCTCTAAAAACCGATGCAAAGAAATGTGCAGGAGGTAATGGGCGACCATGCCTTCCTTTTGTACAAAATAAATAATAACTTTGCCCATTTGGCACTTTTGGTCCCTCCTTTTTAGTTGCTTTTCTTTTTCTTCCTTTTTCTTTTTCTTCTTGCTAAAAATACGGGTGTTACACCCCCAATCCTTCGATGCTCTCACTTCTCTCCCTCTCTATCTCTCAAACCCTCTGTCCCAAACACACAAACAACTGAAGCTATTATCGATTGGAGGTTGATGATGGTGTTCGAATGTTGTTGAAGGGATCGACCGAAGATGATGATAGCCGAGGGGTGTGCTGGATTCGGTCGCTGATTGGTGGTCGGTCGAAGGAGTTGAAGGTGATTTGGGGGTTCAATGGTTCGAATTCGAAGGTCGATCGAGATGAGGTTGGTGTTGGTCAAAGATTTAACACATCCATCGTGGATGTGTTTTTCAGCAGTTTGTATGTTAATCGTGGACGAGGGTCGCCGAAGGAGGAAGGACAATTTCAACACGAGGGACAATTTCAAGGGTTTAAGAGCTTTCAACACATTCACGAACACACAGTCTCTTCTTCTACCTTTCTTTTCCTTTTGGTTCGATATTGATGATGGTGACTAATGAGATGGGGTTGTCGGGTGGAGGTTGGGCGGCGATGGTTACGGTTGTGGGTATGGTGGTGGATCTGTGATTCTGTTGTGGTGAGGGTGTCGTGTGAGGGGGGCTGCGGGTGAAGGTGTGGCAGCGGGTTTGTCTATGGGTAGTGGTTTGGGGTTTTCGGTGGAGGTGGTGGTAAGGAGGGGACGCTGTGGTTGTTTTTTGTTTTGATCATGATATGGTTTAGTGGTAGTCGATAGTGGTTGTGGCTTTTTTTTAGTTTTTTAATTTCGCAGCTTATAGATTCGCTGGTTTGGGACTTAGTTTCGCCGGAAAATGCGTACTTTCGCCGGAGAAACAGTAGTTTCGGCGGAAAACCTTGAACTTTCATTCAGAAAGTGCTAAATTCGCTGGATGAAGATGTTGAAGGTTCTTTAAGGCTGCCAAGAACACCAAGAACACACAGTGTGTGTGACAGAGAAACACCTTCAAATTCAAATTTCTTTTCGATTTCTTGTAGAAATCGATTTGTAGATGTAAAATATGATATCAAATGTTGTATTTCTGCTATGAAATCATGTAGATCTAATCAAAATCAGTGATATTGAAGAACACAAAAACTCACATCTAGTTTCTCTCTCTAAAACCCCATTTTCTCTCTCTACGAAATTTCAATAAATCATTAATAAAATCTTCGAATTAACAATAGAAATTGATTCAAGTTGGCTCTGATACCAAATTGTTAGTCCAAGAGCACTTGAATCAATCAAATAACATGAAGATTTGGATCAAAATGATAAAATATCAAGAACTTGGATGAACAAACAAGAACTTCAATGAAAAACCCCTATTTGATCCATATTGATTTGCATAAGATTTTAATTACATGGAAACCCTCAAATCTAGCTCTTCCAAGCTTAAACCCTAATTGTCATACTTTACTATTTATAGTAAATGACAATTTACTAATGACACTTAGGACCCTAAACTATGACAATAAGAAATTACAATTAAAAACCCAAAATGTCTAAAAAACAAGATTAAATATATTTTGTTGACACAAATATATTTATAAACAATAAACATCCTAGACGAATTATCTTCAACGTCTTGTCTCTAATCTTCGTCCCGAAAGCGACGTTTGACTTTTCCGTTGACTTTGACCGTTGACGTTGACTTTGTTGACTTTAACTGTGTTGATAATATTAGACTATCTTTCAGACCCAACAGAGGTTGACCCAAGCTCCTGTATTGGCATTACCCGATGGAAGTGAAGACTTGGTGGTTTATTCTGATGCTTCCTACTCGGGGTTGGGGTGCGTGTTAATGCTAAGAGGAAAGGTTATAGCCTATGCATCCCGACAGCTGAAAGTTCATGAGGTTAATTATCCTACTCATGACTTGGAGCTAGCAGTTGTGGTCTTTGCATTAAAAATTTGGAGGCACTATCTCTACGGAACAAAGTACACTATCTTTACCGACCACAAGAGCTTGAAGTACTTCTTCGAGCCGAAGGATTTAAACATGAGGCAGAGGCGATGGTTGGAGCTGATAAAAGATTATGATTGTGAGATCCATTACCATCCGGGCAAAGCCAATGTGGTGGCGGATGCCCTTAGCCGAAAGGCCTACCAGCTGATTATGACCTTGGATGTGATGAAGCAAGTTAAAGAGTTTCAAGATGAGGCACTGAAGGAAGATCATCTTAACTCAGAAAGAATGAGAGGTCTGGTCATGGAGTTGGGTGAAAACACGTTTGGTGTTAGAACCCATTTTGGGTGGATGTGGATTCCTCGTTTTCGGGATCTACGAGGGAAGATTATGGACGAAGCCCACAAGACTCGATACTCCATTCATCCCGGTGCTACCAAGATATACCAAGACATGAAGAAAGATTATTGTAGAAGACAAATCAAGGCTCGGCAAAACATCATATGCGAAAGACTGAATCCACGCGAATTAAAGAAGTCACGCGAGAAGCAGATCCCACGCGAGTCGCAGACCATACGAGACAAGCTTCCACGCGAGATGAAGACTCACGCGAAAGATTAAGCCGTGCGAAAAGCATCTCGCGCGAGAACCCGATGTTTAGTATAAATTGCTAGATTTCGTTTTGTAATAAAAGCTTTTCGTTCATATTATCATTTTGTTCTGTGCGAATCGCACAAGACCTGTAATAGGTTTCTGTTCATCAATTCAATATCATTTGAGTTCAATTTGATTCTTCTTCTACTCCAATCTTGTTTATATTCCGCGTTCACAAGATTGAGATCGTGTGTTATTGTTTCTGGGAGATTTTCAGAGGTTTTACAATTGGTATCAGAGCAATAGGCTCTTGAACCACGATTTAGAGAAGAATTGGATTGTGTTCTACTTGATTTTTGAAGAATTCATCATTGATTACTTTAGATTCTGAGATGGCAATGTTATGCTGCTAGATTGTGGAGGATTTGGACTGATTTGGACCGAATTGAACTGAATTAGTGGACTTTAAGTGAATTTTAATCAAAATTAAGCTTAAAATTGACCTAAATTCATTAAAATTGGATTAAAACGGGTTTAATCAAACTTAATCAGTGAATTGGAGTTGACATTCGCGTGAACAAACGGTTGGAAATTTGTTTCTGCACAAAATCGACGTTTTCGCTTGATCTGCAGGTTCTCGCACGCGAAAAGTGGTGTTTTCGCTCAGTTAGGTATTTCACCTTTTTGTGCGATTCGTGTGAAAAGATAATTTTGGAAATTCGCACGAACTGCTTCCTCACGTGAAAACTCAATCCGCGCGAAATTGGTTTTCGCACAAGTTCTGTTTTCGCACGAATACCTGATTTTTGACTTTCTGATCATTATGGCTTCAACGACTCCGAATCTGAAGCATCTTACTGCTTCACTTCATTTAGACACGGAAATTGGTACTGGTAACAAGCCACCGAGGCTTCTCTGTGAAGATGATTATTCTGATTGGGCTTTCCGATTCGAGAGATATGTTATTTACACGGAACCGAAGATGTGGAGATCAATCCAGTATGGTCCTTACATTCCGTTGTATAAAAATGATAAAGGAGAGATGGTTCAGAAACCTGAACATTTGTGGGATGAAGATGACATCAAGAGGTTGGAACTTGATGATAAAGCGTATGCTGCAATCACAATGGCTCTTACTACTGAGATCTCACAAAAGTTTCAAGAGTTCAGGGGTGCTAAAGTGCTTTGGGATGCTCTGGAGTCTTAGATTATGGGCAACAAAGACATGAGAGAGAGCAAAAAGGATATGTTGAATCAAGAGTTCAACATGTTCAATCATATTGTTGGTGAAGAGCTGGAAGTTCAGATGGCCAAGTTTGTTAGACTGGTCACAAAAATGAAGAGTGCGGGTATTACTCTGGAACCCATCACTGTGAACAAGAAGTTGCTAAACACACTTCCTTACAGTTGGAATAACAACTGTACATTGATAAAGAGAACCAAAGACTTGTATACTCTTCAGTTGACTGATCTCATCTCAACAATCAAGTCTTATGCTATGGACGATAAGCAGCGTGCTGCTAATCATCTCAGTTCTCTGGGTGCTGAAGGAACTGCTCTCTATGCAAAGATGGCTAGTAATCCAAATTACTATGTCAGTTATACACAAATGTGTCAGCAACAACAATCTGGAAGTGCAGCATCTTCTTTTATTCAACCAGCAGTAAACCACCAAGTTCATGTTCCAGCTGCTCAACATTATTCCCCCATCATCCATCAACAAGTCTCTCAATCTCAAGATTCTCAGAGTGGTCAACATGCTTATGTTGCTACCACTAGTCCATCAAAGCAAACTGTTCAGATTGCTGAGGAGCATCTTGCTCTTTTCACCACTTTCATGTCAAGTTATGAAGCTTTCATGGCCAGAAGACTTACTGCTCCAAATGTTCTGGTTGATGATCTTCAACAAGTTAATCCGGATGATGTTGAAGAGAATGACATCAAGTATCAAATGGCCATGGTAGTTTACAGGGCGAAGAATTTTGCTAGAAGAACTGGGAGGAAAATGTTTGGCGTTAACAATTCTAGCAAAATTGGTTTCGATAAATCTAACCTGAGGTGTTACAACTGTGACAAACCAGGTCATTTCGCCAGAGAGTGTACTGAACCAAAAACTGGTCAAAATGAAGGCCCGAAGAAGATGGTGACTGTGGAGATAGAGCCAAAGAAAGACAAAGCAAGTACTTCTGGTGGTACTAAAGCATTAGTTTCTCAAACTAATGCTGAATATGATTGGACTGATCAAATGGAGGCCCTTGATTTACATTTTTCTACTGCCTTTGTTGCAAAGATTGTTCCAGAACCAAAAGAGGAGGAAAATTTGTTTGCTGAATTCGTGTCTGATGATTTGTTGGAGGGTTTGTTTGCTACGGTGGAAGAAGAGAAGGAGAAAGTTGAAATAGAGGATGAGAAAGTGATTGAAGATAAGGAGACTATTGTGAAGGAAGATCAGGTTGAAAAGGTTGCTGAAGAAGAATGTGTGATTGATGAGTACACTGTCGAGCTCCCAGTCAAAAGTCCATGCATTGATCCAAAGACTGTTGATAGTGCTCCAGTGGAAGAACCAGCTGATGAAATGAAAGCATTCATGGTCAAGAAGGTGGAGAAAACAGAAGGGGAAACTTCATAACCAAAGGTATATGATAGTCTATGTAAAAATACATGTGTTGAGAAAGTTCAAAGATACAGAGTTCATAATGAGAGCCTGATAATGGAAGTTGAAAAACTTCAGTATCAAGCTAGCAAACACAAGTCAAATGAAAAGATTTTTAAAGAAAAACTTGAAGGTTTAAACAAAACAATATATAATTTGAAATTAAATCTTCATGATAAAGAATGTACTAATAATGACTTGACAAATAGAAACAATGAACTCGCTCTAGAAATTAATAGACTCAACAGTGAATTAGCCATGGTTAAATTGACTGTTGAGAAATTTGAACTTTCATCAATAATGGTTGAAGGAATAATCAAGTCACAAATGACTCAGAAGATCAAAGGAGGAAAGTGTGGTGTTGGATTTTCTAACATTGCTCCTCCAATTAATCATGATTACTCATGTTTACCATCATCTGATAACATTTGTGATTCTGATATGGTCTATGGAATTGGATTCTCTCCATCTCAACACTTAAAACCTTCTGTCAAAATAAATTTATCTGTTGATCCTATCATAGTACCCAAACCTAAACAATCACCTGAAAATCTTTTTGCAGATAAAATGAAGGTGGATGGGTTGGTTGAAGATTGGGAAAGTGAGAGTGAGGAAGAGAATGAGAATGAATGTTTGAAAAATAAGAATGTAAAAGTTTCACAATCTGCTTGTAAACAAAACTTGTCAGGAAATGAAAAGAATGTTGTTTTGAATGAGATGAAATCAAATAGCAAATATAATTTGAATGCAAATCTAAGGGTAAATCAGAAAGAAAGAATGGAAAAGGATTTTAAAAATAGATTTGCTTCAAAAGGGATAGTTGAAAATGAAGAACATATTTTTAAAGAAACGAATTCTCGATTCTTTAAAAATAAACTACATTATAATGCTAACCTTGTGAATCAAGATGTTTGTAGCCCAGATTTGCAAGTGAATGATTCTTCTGCATTTAATCTGAAAATTGAAAATCCTGGTCCTTCTCCAGCACCAATCCGTATATCTAAGCCTGGTCCTCATCCAGCAAATTCAAAGTCTGGTCCTACTCTAGCAGAATCAAAGACTGTTCCTATTTCAACACCACCAATTTCAAAAGTCAAAACTGCCAAATCTAAAATCCAAAGTGGTCATAATTCATCAATTTCCTCGAGTCTGGAAAAGATGATTTTGCAATTGTCAAACGAGACAAAGATTCGAGAGACTGTGGAGAAAGTTAAACCTAGTCAATCTGACTTTGGTTTTTATGACAATTTTCATAATTGTCATCCACAGTTTGTTTTCCACACACATCAAAAGAGATGCTTTCAGTGTGGAAACACAAATCATTTGGCAAATAATTGTCCTTTTAGACAAAAATCATTAAGTAAACAAAGATTTCATAATTCTATTTCTCATAATAGAAAACTATTTTTCACTCGTGGAAATTTTTCAAATAATATGAAATCAAAGGTTGTTAATGATTTTAATGTCAGACGGGATAAGAATTTGACTAATGATGTAATAGAAAATGTCAAGATTAAAAGCATAAATGAAAAGAATGATGTGCAAACCAAATATAAAAATATCAAATCATTTTGTCTTGCTGCAACTCAAAATGTGCTCAAGTCTTGCTTGACTTGGGTACCAAAATCTAAGTAATTTTGTTACGAATGCAGGGACAACCGCAAAAGTCTACTGAAAGTCTATGGCATGTAGATAGCGGTTGTTCAAGACATATGACGGGTAACTTATCATTACTACAAGATGTGCAATCATACAACGGAGGGAGAGTGATATTTGCAGGAGATAGAGGAGGACGAATTACTAAACGTGGTACAGTTACAAACGGCATCCTAAGTTTTGAGAATGTTAATTTTGTTGAGGAATTAAAACATAACCTGCTAAGTGTGTCTCAAATCTGTGACAAACAATATTCTACACACTTTACTAACAAAGAATGCTTAATTTTAAAACCAGGTTTTGTTGTTCCTGATGAATGGATTTTGATGAGGACTCCGAGAGACAATGATACATATCTTCTTGATATGCATTGTTCTAGTTCTTTGGTAACAGCTTCGTGCTTACTATCCAAAGCCTCGGAGAATGATTCCATGTTATGGCATCATCGATTAGGACATGTCAATCTTAAAAACATTAATAAACTTGTACGTGGAAATCATGTTATTGGTTTACCTGAAAAAGAATTTCAATTAAATGAACATTGTTTGTCATGTTCAAAGGTAAACAACATAAACTTCCTTACAAACCTGTTGCACACAACTCAGTCGAATCAATCTTACAACTCTTACACATGGATCTTTTTGGTCCAGTAAGTGTTTTAAGTTTGGGTCGAAGATCTTACTGTCTGGTTGTTACTGATGACTTTTCTAGATTTACTTGGGTGTTTTTCTTAGCATCTAAGGATGAAACTCCACACCTTTTGATCAAGTTCATTACTTTGGTGGAGAATCAGACAGAGAAAAAGGTAAAATGCATCAGAAGTGACAATGGAACAGAGTTTTGCAATCAAACTCTGAATGAGTTTTGTGAATCCAAGGGAATTGCCAGACAATTCAGTGCTGCTGGCACTCCACAACAGAATGGAGTTGCAGAAAGAAGAAATAGAACATTGATTGAAGCTGCTAGAACGATGATCTCTGCTGCCAAATTACCTTTGTTTTTTTGGGCTGAAGCAGTAAATACTACATGTTATGTTCAAAATCGTGCTTTAATCAACAAAAGATTAAATAAGACTCCTTATGAAATATTTTATAAACACAAACCCAAAGTTAAATATTTTAAAGCCTTTGGTTGTTGTTGCACTTTGTTGCATACAACTGAATCATCTTCAAAATTTTCTAAAAAGGCGGATGAATGTTACTTTGTGGGATATGCTGCCAATAAAGTTGCATATCGTGTTTATAATAAAAGAACTAGACAAATAGTCGAGTCATATAACATTGATTGGCACGAGCTTAACATAACTGATGCAGGTTCAGCTCCTTCATGGGTTTATGATTATGAATCTTTGTTCATAAATTTTAAAATTTCTAAACCTTCATCTGCAGATTCTACTTCTCAAGCAATCTCCTTGGACAACAAAATCATTGAGGATCTTTCATCTTTGATATCTGATGATTCTGCTGTTGCTTCATCATCCAAAGATATTCCTACAAATTCTGTACCTGTATCTGCATGTTCTGAGTCATTAGATTTTTCTTCAGAACAAATTTCTACCCAGGATCTGGAAGAATCTTTGAGTTCTCCATTATCTTCATCTTTGTCAGAAACTATACATACACCAATAGAAATCATTCAAGTTCCATTTGAAGAATCTCCAAATGTGTCTACTGCTTTTGAAACTCATGTTTCTGATGACACACTTGAAGAAACTATTGTGTATCAATCTCAACACTCTGAAGAAGCTCATGATAATATTGAACATATTACAAATTTGGAAGATGGAATGGTTGCAGATGAGATTCCTCAATTGAGAATACATAAAACTCATCCCACTGAAGCAATCATTGGTCCATTGCACGAAGGTGTAATTACCAGAAGTCAATCAGGGGCAATCAACACATGTCTATATGCTTGCTTTCTATCACAAATAGTGCCCAAGAATGTGGAAATGGCACTCAAAGAAAACAGCTGGATAGAAGCAATGCAAGATGAGTTGATGCAATTCAAGAAACTCAATGTTTGGCATCTTGTTGAACTTCCAAAGGATAAGCTTCCGATTGGGACAAAGTGGATTTTTAGAAACAAGACGGATGAAAAAGGTGTTATAGTTCGGAATAAAGCACGTCTTGTTGTGCAGGGATTTTATCAAGTTGAAGGATTGGACTATGAAGAAGTGTATGCTCCAGTTGCAAGACTAGAAGCAATACGCATATTCTTAGCCTTTGCTTCATACATGAACTTCAAGGTGTACCAGATGGATGTTAAAACTGCATTTTTATACGGAGAAATGAAGGAAGAAACCTATGTTTGTTAGCCTCCTGGATTTGAAGACCCAGATCATCCTGACTATGTATATAAGTTGGATAAGGCGCTATATGGATTACATCAAGCACCTCGTGCTTGGTATGCAACTCTGACTGAACATTTGCTTGCAAATGGTTATTCAAGAGGTGCAATTGATCAAACCTTATTCATACGAAAATCAGGTGATGATATCATTTTGGTTCAAATCTACGTCGATGATATCATTTTTGGTTCCACAAATGATAGTATGTGCACGGAGTTCGAAGCGGTGATGAAGAAGAAGTTTGAGATGAGTTCTCTTGGGGAAATTTCATTTTTCTTGGGCATTCAGGTTACTCAATCTGAGACGGGTATTCTCATTCATCAAGAAAAATATGTTCAGACAATTCTTGAGAAATACAAGTTTCAAGATTCCAAAGTAGCTGCAACTCCAATGGCTTCTCGTCCTACTCTTACTCCGGATCCATTAGGAGAATCAGTTGATCAACATCTTTACAGATCGATGATTGGTTCCCTCATGTATCTCACTGCAAGCAGGCCGGATGTCATGTTCCCTGTTTGTCAGTGTGCCCGCTATCAAAGTGATCCAAAGGAATCACACATGAAAGCTGTTAAGCGGATTTTCAAGTATCTCAAGGGTCAACCTAAACTTGGTCTTTGGTATCCTCGAAATTCTGATTTCAATTTATTTGCTTATACTGACAGTGATTATGGTGGTTGTAACTTAGACAGGAAATCGACCACAGGAGGATGTCAATTCTTGGGTAACCGACTCATTTCTTGGCAGTGTAAGAAGCAGAACACTGTATCCACATCCACTGCCGAAGCTGAATATGTGGCTGCTTCGAGTTGTTGTTCCCAGCTTGTCTGGATTCAGCAACAACTTCTCGATTATGGTCTCAACATTTATGACACACCAATTTGGTGTGATAACACGGCAGTTCTAAACATCGTGAAAAATCCCATTCAACACTCAAAAACTAAACACATTGACATCCGCATCCATTTTATCCGCGATTGTTTTGATCGTAAACTTATTCATCTAAAACAAGTGCCGTCAACTGAAAATATCGCTGATTTATTTACCAAGGCATTTGATCATTCTCGATTTGATTTCCTTGTGCAATCATTGGGAATGATTAACTTTGGATAAATTGGTTTAATGAATCTTCACAAAAAGATTTTTTCATTTTTTTAATAAAGAATAAAATTGCAATTGTTTCTTTTTCTTAAAAGGACAATCACAATTTTAGGGGGAGAAACTTAGAAAAACAAGTTCTGAAAAATATTTTTGGTCATAGGGGGAGTTAAGATCAAAGGATTGCCAAAATCAAAAGAAGAAATTTTCATACTTAAAATGAGAAATGATATTACAAAGTTCAAAATGAGTATAAGTACTTTCAAAGGCTTAAATACGAATACACTTGGATTATGTTTGATATGTTGATAGGCTTTGCTTTCAGAAATTAAAAGATCATAATTGAGTGATTACACTTGAATTAAAGAAATATGATTTAGTGGGGAACATATCAGGATTCTGTGCCAAAAATGTTCTAACACAGACTGAGAGATATAATCTTGTCATACTCAAGCCTGTATATGATTGATTCAGTGATTATCATAACTATATATATATATATATAAAAGATAAAAAATACAAAAAGAAACAAAAAGAGAAAAATACAAAAAGAAAATAATTGAGCAAAAAGATGCCAAAAGGAAAAGGCCATATAGGATATAAGATGCCAAGAAGCACAACAAATCAAAAGATATGTCTAAACGACATACATACTATATGGTATATATTTTCTGATTTTGAGAATAGTTTTTAACTTTGGAAGGCAAAATCGAAAGATGGGGCATGTAAGTCCGAATGGCTTGTAAGTCCTAAACATCTTGAGAGGGCAGACGTAAGTCCGGATGGATGTCAGTAAGTCCTTAAACTTGTTAATATTCTGGGTTAAGAAATATTTCTCAGGCTAGTTATGCTAAAATAGTTATATTTAGGATTACAATAAATGGTATCACTGATCATCAATGCATGGTTTAAGTCAAATTGGGGTGACTTGAAAATCTCAATAGTGTCTTGAAGGATAATAATTTCTTTACAGAAGTTCTGATTGTGGGATCCACTGACTTATATTAAATCAACAAAAAACATGATATATATCACTCATTATGTTTCTGAGTAAAACATGAAGTATAAGTTTAAAGCGGACAACAGATAATGACAATCAACTTAACCAGTTATTTTAAATAAAGCCGGACAGCGTCTTAACTTGACAAAAGAACTATATGATCTCATTATGAAAATTTATACAAAACAAGCAAATCCGATCTTGATTCTTTAATTGTTTTCATTCTTTTGTTATTTTGTTTGTAAGTGTTTGTTTTTATTTCACTTTTATAGTGTTTTATTTTTAGGACAAATAAATAACAAGAAAATTTTTGAAAATTGAAGATTCATTAAATTAATTGGTCACTTGGTAGATAACATTTTATGTTGACTTAATTCATTGAAAATAAAAGGATTTAAAGTTGTGTAAAGGTTTGAAAAGATTTAAAAAGTTGAATTTTTGAAAGTCATTGTTTCGCACGCGAAATGGAAAGTCACGCGAAATAGAAGGATTTGCGAAATCGGTTTTCGCGTGACTTGTCAGGGTTTAAATATCACACTGTTCGAGACGAAATCACTTTTCGCTCAAAACCTTACCCGAAATCCTTTTTCGCATATCATCCGATTACTCCTCTCGCATACACCAAACCATACACCATTTCACTCCTGCTCTGTTATTTTGATCCATATCTCATTCTCAGTACGTGCATAGTGTGATTTTGAAGGTATAAATGGTTTGCTTTGGTTACTGTAGCAGTACAATGTTAAGGGGAACCTAACATCTTGAATTTAAAATCTTAATAAAAGGACTTAAATGATGAAATTGAAAGATGAAATCGACCTTATAGACTTAGGCGACAACAATGAATTGCATTTCATGGATTAAAATCGAGTTTTGAACGGTTAATTTGAAAGTCGGAGCTGTGCGAATCGCATAGAACTTGAACAGACGCGAAAAAAGAGTTGTCGCGTGAACCTGGTTCTCGCGTGAGTCTTGGTTTCGCGTGAAATACAATTTTGCTTGAACTCAGTTTTTGCAAAGTGTTTTCGCGTGAATTCAAAAGTGAGACCAGTTTTCGCGTTATGTTGACTTTCGCGTGAAAGTTGACTTCGCATGAAGTATACATTTCGCATAATGTTCATTTTTCGCGTGAACTGATTTTTCGCATGACAAAAAGGCTGTTAAATTTTTCTAAGTGTTGATGCTCTTATTCCTCCAATGTACTTGTACACAATAACCTTTTGATACTAAACTTTAAGTGGAATACATGTATTCATAATTGACTAAACCTTTGAGATAATAAATTGTGTCCAAGTGATAAAATTCTCTAAGTGAAAAGTTTTTGTTTCACATGTTCTAAGTGTTGCAACTCTTTTGGCATAATTAAGTTATATTCTGAGTATTCTAATCTTGATCTTATTTGACAATGCAGATGGCACAAATGATTTTTAATAAGAATCATAATTGTGTTGCATACTTGGATGAGGTTCCGGAAGGGAAGGAATTATTTTCTTCTATGATCGAGGGACTAAAGAATTCTAGGATTGTTTATGCCATATCTGCTGATCCAGCAATATATTCTGAGCTTATTGATTCTTTCTGGAACACGGCTGCTCTTGAAAAAGACCAAGCTGGTAATCAGGTTATCACTGCCACAGTCAAGGAGAAAAGAGTGACTGTATCACAGGCTATTCTAAACAGAGTGTTACTGTTTGAGGATCAAGATAATGCTCCAACTAGACTTGAGGATGATGTTGTGATAGATTGTTTGACTCGTATGGGATACGAGTATAGATACCCAAGTCTGGAAAAGAAGTGGTTACCACCATACTGGAAATACTTATTTCATGTGGTAATACACTGTCTAAGCAATCTGAAGGCTGGGATGGACAGTCTTAGTGCTGTGTTTGGATCCTTATTGGTTTCTCTGGTGGATGATATTCCATTCAGTATCTCTGGCGTTATATTTCAAGAGATGGTGAAAAACGCTACGGCCAATCCAGGGAGAAAGTTTATCATGTATCCCAGATTCATTCAGCTGATCATCAATGATGCTTTTCCTGAGCTTGCCACTCAGAGATCTCCAAAATATGTTGTACAGACGATTAAGAAGGAGATTTTTACACACCTCACTGGAGCCAGAGGAAACAAATGCTCTGGTGAAAGTTTTGCGAAGATCGGAAAATTCTCTGAGATTGATGAAAATGTTGATGAGTTTGATGAAGGTGCTCATGCTGATGAGGCACAGAATGGTGCTTCTACTTCTACTACTAGAGATAATATTGATAAAGAGATTGAGAAGCTATTTGAAGATGAGCCTGTGCGTGAAGGAGGAATGGAAGAAGTTGTTCACTCTGCTTCCAGTTCTGAGACTGCTAGTGATCAAATAGGGAATGTTCCCTATGTGATCCAAACTGATCCAACCCCTTCTACTCCAACATCTTCTCGACCAAATGTGGAAGACAGGGATACTGATTATGTCCCTGAAGAGTCGCCAAGTACCTCCTCACGAAGAAAACGTATGGCAAGAAGGAGAGATTATCCAGTTAGAAAGAGAGGTCGTGGTATTATACCCAGAAGACCAAGAACACATGTGGTTGTCACCGAGACAGAGCAAGATCAGGCAGCCAATGTGACTTCTTCTGCTCCTGAAACAGAAACAGTTCCTGTTTCTGGAGCAGCTAATATTTCTGGCTCAGGTTTTTCTACACCACCTCATCAAGAAAATTTAGAGTTTGATGTCGATACACTATTGAATACTCCTCCTGAGTTTCAGAGAAGAGAGGAATCATCAAGCACTCCTGGTTCTATCACATTGGAAGAAAGAATAAAGAACCTGGAGAAAGAAAACTTTGAGAATATGAAGTTGATTGCTGAATTAAAGAAAGGCAATGATGAAAAGACAAATCTGTTCAACATGATTCATCTTGACTCAGCTATCAAAGACATAAGATTGGCCTCTCTTGAACAACAAATGAAGAGCATGTTTGACTACACTTCTGGGTTGGAGAGACAACTGAGCGAGCTGAGAGAATTCATTTCACAGACTTATTTTCATCAGCCACCTATCATAAGGTCTACTACAGTAATTGGTGAATCAAGTAGACGCTCTCCAAGCCCACCTCCTACTGAGACTGTTCCTGAGAAGGAAACGGTTAATGAAGCACAAGCATCTATTGTACAGCCAAGTGTTAGCACTACTGAAGATGTTCCTATTTCATCTGAAGTACCTATCACCGAAGCTTACACATCTACAGCTTTCGTTGAGCCGGAACACATGGTTTCTATGCCTATTGTTCATGAAAGGGAGGATGAAGAGTTAGTTGATTATGCTGATTCTGATGATAATGAGGATGATGATGATGAGGATGACGATGAAAATGATGATGATAATGATGATGATGATGGTGGAAATGATGGTGATGATGATGATGGTGGAGATGATGGAAGTAATGATGGTAATAATGATGATGGAGATGATAATGTTGGAGGTAATGCTACAGGTTCTTCTTCGAGTCCTACTGGAGATACTAACACTGACAACGTCGATCGACCAAGTGTTAGTGATCCAGAAGGATATGATCCACTGGACCCTGCCACAAAAATTGTGTATGAAAAGGAATTGTATTCTTTTCAACAAACTTCATCTGGAACTGTTGAAGAAGAACTTGATATTTTTGATGATCTGGAAGAGCAGAATGAGTATACAGACATTTTTGGGAACAACCTTCAAGAGCTATTCAAATACATTAATCTTGAAGAAGGAGAAATCCCCAATGAGACTGTGAGTGGTGTAACTCCTACTGATGCTACAAAGACAGATACTACTGGTCAGATTACCCTATACACTAGAGGAGGTTTACAATTCAAAGCACCACCACCACCTACTGAAGCTCATTTTCTGTTTATATCAAAGCCAAAACAGAAGTATGGTGAAATGTCTCATGTTATTAGCTGGGGTTATGATAGCGAGAAAAGGATGTATGTCATAAAGAGAAGGAATGGAGAGATTGATTATCTAAAGAGCACTCAAGACTTCCATACTTTACGTGCTGCTGATTTATACTCCATGGGCAAAGCTCCATTCTTCAATGAGAGTAATTACAGTGAAGCTGAACTCATGAGATCCATGATAAGAAGGGAGATGTGCACAAATTTCAAAGACTTTAAGACTGCAAAATCAAAGTTGATTGATGACTCAACAAGAATTGATGAAAATACTAAAGCTCCTATGAAGATACGAGTCTATCAACATCCCAAATTTATCAGAAAAGTCCCTGTGCATGCTCCAGTTCCTCCCAACACTTTGAAGCAACTTATATCTTGGAGATGTGAAAAGGATTCCGGTCACGCTGTGATCAGATGTATAGACAGGTCTTATCGAATCATTGATCCAGCAGACTTGATGAAGTTTGGCAAAGACGACTTATTCAAGTTGTTACACTGCCCTATTTCAGCTGATGAGTCTGTTTATTTTCTATCTTGCCAGTACGTATGGATGATTGACCGGATCCTGAGAAACAAATGGTATGCCTATGCTGGCTCTTACAAGAAGGCGAATGTTGACTTTGATTGATTATGTTTCACCTAGCGTAGGGGGAGATTGTATAAGACAAATCAAGGCTCGGCAAAACATCATATGCGAAAGACTGAATCCACGCGAATTAAAGAAGTCACGCGAGAAGCAGATCCCACGCGAGTCGCAGACCATGCGAGACAAGCTTCCACACGAGATGAAGACTCACGCGAAAGATTAAGCCGCGCGAAAAGCATCTCGCGCGAGAACCCGATGTTTAGTATAAATAGCTAGATTTCGTTTTGTAATAAAAGCTTTTCGTTTATATTATCATTTTGTTCTGTGCGAAATCACATAAGACCTGTAATAGGTTTCTGTTCATCAATTCAATATCATTTGAGTTCAATTTGATTCTTCTTCTACTCCAATCTTGTTTATATTCCGCGTTCACAAGATTGAGATCGTGTGTTATTGTTTCTGGGAGATTTTCAGAGGTTTTACAATTATTGGTGGCCGGGAATGAAGTGTGATCTGGTGAAGTATGTGAGTAAATGCCTCACTTGTTTGCAAGTAAAGGTAGAGCACCAAAAGCCGTATGGAAAGATTCAACCTTTGGATATACCAGAATGGAAGTGGGAGCACATCACCATGGATTTCGTTATGAAGCTGCCGCGTACCCTGAAAGGGTATGATGCCATATGGGTGATAGTGGACCGCTTGACGAAGAGTGCTCACTTCCTACCGATACGTGAGACATACTAATCCGAGAGGTTGGCTGATCTTTTCATCAAAGAGGTTGTGACTAGTCATGGTGTACCGGTGTCAATTGTGTCTGATCATGACACCCGGTTTACATCCAAATTCTGGAAGAAATTCCACGCGGCCATGGGGACGAGATTACATATTAGTACGGCTTATCATCCCCAAACTGATGGTCAGTCGGAAAGGACCATTCAGACATTAGAGGACATGCTCCGGGCATGTGTGATTGATTTTGGGGGAAGCTGGGACGACCACCTGTCGTTAGCTGAATTCTCGTACAACAATAGCTATCATGCCAGTATTGGCATGCCACCTTATGAAATGCTATATGGTACGAGATGCAGGACACCCGTATGTTGGGGTGATATTGGTCAGAAAGAATTGGGGAGCATCGAGGTAATCGAGGCTACGACTGAAAAGCTTGAAAGGATCAAGGCCTACATGAAGGCAGCCAAAGACAGACAGAAGTCGTATGCCGATAAACGACGCAGACCGATTGAGTTCCAGGTGGGTGACCGGGTTATGTCAAAGGTCTCACCTTGGAAAGGAATTATTCGGTTCCGAAAGCAGGGCAAACTGAGCCCGCGGTATATAGGCCCTTTCTGAATTATTGCCCGTGTGGGAGAGGTGGCCTATAGGTTGGAATTGCCAGATGAGTTAAGTGAAATTCACCCAAACTTCCACGTATCTCATCTGAGAAAGTTTTTAGCCGTTGAAGATATGATTGTTCCACTAGAGGATATTGAAGTTTATGAACGACTCAATTATGTGGAACAACCAGTGGCAATTGTCGATAGAAAAGAGAAGCGGCTAAGAAAGCGTGTACAGTGGAGTCACAGGAAGGGATCCGAGTCAACGTGGGAGACGAAAGATGAAATGAGACAGCATTACCCACGCTTGTTTGAGGAATAACAGGTTTCGGGGACGAACCCTAAATAAGGGGGTGGACTTGTAACACCCGGAAGTTTGACTTTTGGAGTGTCATGCGACTGAGTCTCAGTCGCATGGAACTCATGCGACTGGGGGGACCAATCGCATGGAGCTCGGACGACTGAAGGTTCAACCGCATGGAACTCATGCGACTGGAGGTCCAGTCACATGGTGTTCAGGCGACTGGAGGCCCAGTTGGCTGGAGTTTTGGGCGACTGAGCTGTAGCTATAAAGGAAGGGTAGCCATCTCCCCTCCCCACACTTGCACATTTTAGTCGGGAGAAAGAGCAGAAAGAGAGAACAGAGAAAGAAGAGAAAGAAAGAGAGAAAGTGGTGATTCGGGCTTGAAATTTGTCGAGTGGCTAGTCCAAACGAAGCTCTTCATCTTCTCCTTTATTATGTGAGTTCTAGGACCCCTCGTTTACTTGTTTTCAATGATTTTAGGGCTGGAACACATGTAAACCCATTTTTGAAAAAGTGTATGTTTGAAACATTTGGGTGAAATCTTGTGTAATGTGTTTAAGGTACGATTTAGGACTTGTATATGCTTGTATGATGTCCTAGTATGAGTCCCTAAGGTTTGGGAGGGCTAATTTAGGCTTAAGATGAGTTTGGAAGGGTTTGAAGGCCGTAGGTCGCGGCTGCAGTTCGTGATGAACTCCAGTCGCTGCTCAATTAGGGCTAGACGATTGAAGAGCCAGTCGCACGATTGAGGAACGACTGATATTCAGTCGTACGACTGAGGTTCAATCGCACGACTGGATGCCCAGTCGCATAAATCCTCATTCGCCTAGTGCCTAATCGTACAACTGAGAGTCCAGTCGCATAGGGGCTCATTCGCATTAGTCCTAGTCGCACGATGCCTAATCGCCTAGTGTTCATTCGCACGATTGTATGCCTATTCGCCAGGTTGCCCAATCGCACGATCCAGTCCCATGGAGGCCATGCGACTGAAGTATGTCCAATCGCTCAAATAGGGCTGTTGCGTATGAGGAGAGAGATGGTATTGCATGTATAGGCATGATGTATGTATGATAAGTACGATGTAGCCTTATATGATGGTAATGACTCATGATTTGTAAATATCGATGTTCCTTATGTCGATGAATGTTTATCTTTTCTTGACTTTACGTGCTATGTTAATGAACGAAACGAAAGTAATAAGAACGTAAAGTGAAAGATAATGATAGAGGAACATGATGAATGAATGCATGCATTAATGAAAGAACGAATGAATGTAAGAAAGGCTTGAAAGCAAATGTATGGAGGTGCACACCCCTGGTAGGTGTTAGCTCAATGGTGTGCGGGTTAGCTACCCCGAAGGATGCACATTGGGGTCAGTCTTTGTGATTGACCATATGTATGGGATCCTTGCCGCTTACCCTAGGTGACTGGATCAGCATGTGTGCACAACGTTCGTGATTGATCATCACAGATCCTGCTCCAGCTTTGTGCACAATGTTCGGGGTATAGCATATGGCATTGATCCAGAATGAAAGAGGAAAGATAAGTGGTGCATGTACCTACCCTAGGTGACTGGATCAGCATGTGTGCACAACGTTCGTGATTAATCATCACAGGTCCAGGACCAGCAGTAATGCATGATGTTCAGGGTATTGTACATGTCACCAGAAGTAATGAACGTGCGAATGAATGTAATGAACGTATGAATGAAAGAAATGATCGTACGTAAGTAATGAATGTATGAATGACATGAATGTACGAACGCAAGTAATGAATGAATGAATGAATGAAAATAAGATACGTACGAACGAAAGAATGTGAATGATAATGATGAACGGTACGCAATGAAAAGCTAACGAATGAATGATGAAGATAATAATAATATTATCTATGTGTCCGTATGTTGTGTGACCGCATGTAAGTAAAGAACGGTTAAATAAAGGAGAAGTATGTTATTTATAAAACTAGAACTCACTCAGCAACGCTGACTTTTTATGTGTTTCCAGTTGACAGGTAGTGTTGCTGAGGATGGCACGAGGCGGCTACTCAGCTCTTTTGGGATGGCATTCTCCTTTTGATAATGCTGCCACATTTTATGTTGCATGCAAGTGTTCCTTGAGGATCCCGATAAACGGGATTACTTAAGGAATCTTCTTTAGATGTAGTTTAAAATGTTTTTGTACTAGAGGTCACTGTTTATGACCTTTTTTATTTTTTGAGGATTCAGATAAATGGGATTACTTAAGAAATCCTCGGTTTCATATGCTTCCGCAACAATCATTGTAAAGTTATGTAATGAAAAAGAAAATATGTATTTTGTATTCGAATCAACGATGTAATGCATTGTAAAAGCTTTTATGATGAAATGAGAATGTACTTTTATCAATTCCGCAACTTTATTTTTCTTAGTAAATGTAAATTATGTGTTTGATGTGCAATGAATGACCAACTGTGAGGTGCCGGGAACGGGACCTTACAATTTGTAGGTAAATTCGCTCAGAATTAGTAAGTTCGCCGGGTAGGTTCGTAGGCAAGTTCGCCGGAATAGTAAGTTCGCCGATAACTTCGCTGGAATGCGTAAGTTCGCTCGGAAATGTGAACTTTTGTTCAAAATGGTGCAAATTCGCTGGCTAAGATCTCTGAATGAATATTTGAAAATCTGAAGAACACCAAGAACACACACAACTGTGTGTGAGAGAAACAACTTTAAATTCGAATTTCTTTTCAAATTTCTTGTATAAACAATTTGTAGATGTAAAATATGATATCAAATATTGTAAATCTATTCTAAAATGTTGTAGATCTGATCAGAATATTAGATATTAATGAACCCAAAAACTCAGATTTAGTTTCTCTCTCTAAAACCACATTTTCTCTCTCTACGAAATTTCAAAAAATCAGTAATAAAATCTTCGAATTAACAATAGAAATTGATTCAAGTTGGCTCTGATACCAAATTGTTAGTCCAGGGGCACTTGAATCAATCAAACAACATGAAGATTTGGATCAAAATGATAAAATAAGATGAACAATGAAGAACATCTCAAGAACACACTTAAAACCCTTTGTTTGATCCAAAAGTGTGATTACAAAATGATTTGAAAGTAGAAACCCAAATCACTAGCTCCTCCAAGCTTAAAACCCTAATTGCCATACTTAACTATTTATAGTAAATGACAATTTACTAATGACACTTAGGACCCTAAACTATGACAATTAGAAATTACAAATAAAACCCAAAATATCTAAAAACAAGATTAAATATATTTGTTGACACAAAATATATTTATTAACAATAAACATCCTAGACGAATATATCTTCAACGTCTTGTCTCTAATCTTCGTCACGAACGCGACGTTTGACTTTTGTTGACTTTGACCGTGACGTTGACTTTTGTTGACTTTAACTATGTTGATAATATTAGACTATCCTTCAGACCCAACAGTTGACCAACTTTGATTGGAGTGCAGAAATTGAGGAATCAAAGGAGGAAATCAACCATGCCTTGATCGCTGAGATAGTAGAGGAACATGCTCTTGATGATGTGTACATTGACTGTTTTGATCCTTTCAAGGAGTTCTATGGTGAAGCTGATATTGATGTTGATGGCAATGGTGAATCTGTTGGATCTGAGGTAATTCAAGATCAAAAAGTTAAGGAATGTGCTGGTGTGGTTCAGAAAGCTGTGGTTCAAGAAGATATGGTTCACACTGGTTTGGTGTGTGAAGCTGGTGGAAAAGAGCAGCATAACATGGAATCAATGATTGAAGAAGCCAAGAAAGCAACTATGGAGGAGTACAAAAGGAACACTCCTTATTGCCAATGTGATCGTGCTCTCACGGCAGAAAAACTGGTAGTGGGTCTTCCTTATGAAATTGTTGAAGACATGTGTTCCTCCGCATGCAAAATCCATTTAGTCGGTATATATAAAGCTAACAGGTTACTTATAATGAATGAAAATGAATTAAAGAAAACCAACAAAGAGCTTGAACAAAATGAGTCAAAGTATTTTGTCAAATTAAGAGAAGCTTTGAAAGAAAATGAACACTTAAAAAGGACACTTTTGGAAAAAAACTGTGAAGTTAACTATTTAACTGAACAAGTCACACTTGCCGAATTTGAAGTCAGAAAACTTAAAAATAAATTAGAACAGTGGTCACTTTCAAGCATGAAAAGGGAGGAATTATGCAAAAAACAAAGGGGGGCAAGGATCAAGACCAGCTTGGGTAATGAAAATGATGCATCCGTATATCCTCCACCTAGTACTTTCTGTTATTCTCCTATGCCCACTCCTCATCCTTCAATTGAGTTGATACAAGAGATTATACAGAATGATACTAACAGCTCTATTGCAGGTCTAGAAGGAGATAATTCTAAGGAGTTGCGAGAAGGATATGATTATGGTGACAGTAGTGGTCTTGGGAGCTCTAGTAGTCATAATTTTAATTCCAAGAGTCTCTTGTAGACGTTAGCTTAAGTAATCATTTCGTGTCTGGTGGAACTACTTTTGGGTTCAGACTATAGTGCATGTAATAGTAACTTAGGATGTTCTGTTTTAAACACTTGTAATGACTTGAATTGTTTAAATTCCGCGTTTGATGCTAATGTGTGTATGAATGATGAAGCTCAACTTTCAGGTCATGTCTCTGAAAGTCAAACAAAAACAAATTGTTTTCAAAAATTCTTCTCTCATCCAATCCCATCTTTTACACCAATCAGGATTTCTAAACCTATGGATAAAGAATCACCATCTTCTTCAAATGCAATTAACATTGTTAACACTGAACCAGAACCAGTAAACATAAAAGTCACATCAGGTAAGTCAAAAGAGCCATATGACTCGTACAGTGATTCAGATCCGAAATTGTCTGAATGTGATGAAGAAATATCTATTGATAGAATTCCTTCATCAAATTGTTCCAAAACAAGGTTGAAATCTCATTGTTTTAAATGTGGAAAGGATGATCACTTAATAAGCAATGTCCTGAATCAGGTGGTAGTAGTATGCAGACTAAACTTTTTGGAACTAGATTGACAGATTTTTTGAATGGTTTCTTTTGCAGAAGATCTGTTACTCCAAGACCTAAGTATACTAAGACTTGGGTCCTAATTTCCAAAGTCTAACCAATTTTTTTTAAATGTCAGGAATCATCCAGAGCCGCTGTAAATAGTTTTTGGCATGTAGATAGTGGATGTTCCAGACATATGACTGGGTTGAAGGACCTGCTGACAAATTTTAGAATAATTGATGGTGGCTACGTTGCTTTTGCTGGAGACAAGAGGGGTGGAAAAATGATTGGCCAAGGAGATGTCTCGAATGGATCCCTTACTTTGGAGAAAGTCAACTATGTTCCAGAATTGGCGTTCAATCTTCTCAGTGTATCACAAATCTATGATAAAAATATTCCCGTGATGTTCCTTGCCAACGAATGTCTGTTCTTGAAACCAGAGTTCTCTATCCCTAAAGAGATGGTGATCATGTGAGCTCCAAGGAGAAATGATACCTATTTGTTAAATATAGGATCAAAAGAATCATCTTCCACTGTGACCTGTCTTTTATCAAAAGCTTCTTCTCAGGAATCTTTTCAGTGGCATAGAAGATTAGGGCCCCAATTTTAAATTGATAAATAAGTTAGTTAAGAACAATTTGGTCAGAGGACTACCACTGAAAGATTATTCTGTGGTAGAAAAATGTATGCCATGTGCAAAAGGAAAACAGCACAAAAAGCCACATAAACTTAAACTTCAAAACTCGGTTTCACATCCCCTTGAATTGTTACATACTGACTTATTTGGCCCTATCAGTGTTAAATCAATTACTAAGAAATCTTATTGTCTTATTGTGACAGATGATTACTCAAGGTACTCTTGGGTAAGATTTCTCACTAACAAAAGTGAGACTGCTGAGGAGTTAATGAAGCTGATTCCGTTGATTGAGGTTCTTGGGAAAAGGAAGATTCAAGCCATCAGGAGCGATAATAGAACAGAATTCAGAAACCACATCTTCAATTCATTCTGTGAGCAAAGGGGTATTCTCAGACAGTTCAGTGCTGCCAGAACACCTCAACAAAATGGTGTTGCTGAACGTAAGAACAGAACACTAATTGAAGCAGCTAGAATGATGTTGATTGAGTCAAAGCTTCCGATTATCTTTTGGGCCGAAGCAGTTAATTGTGCAGCTTACGTTCTAAACCGGGTATTGATCATCAAAAGCTAGATGAAGACATCATATCAGTTGTTCCAAGGAATTAAGCCTCTCATTGATTTTCTGCGCCCTTTTGGTTGCTCTTGTACTCTGTTGAATACTCAAGACTAGAATATGAAGTTTGGTGCCGTCTTTGATGAGTTTTTCTATGTTGGGTACTCAGAAACACAAAAGGCGTATCGTGTGTATAACAAACGGACGTGGATTGTGCAAGAGTCCTACTATGTCGACTGGGAAGAATCTAACTCAACAAGCATTGGAAGTGAGCCTGCATGGTTTTATGACTCTACCATTGTCTTCAAATCATTCAATTTGCCAATTCCCGATGATGATGACGTCATTCCTCACTCACCTGTGAATCTTATTCCACCATAACCGCAACCGTCTTCCACATCATTACCACCCATTTCATTTGATATCCCATCTCCACCACCTCCACCATCTCAACCATCTTTGTCTAATCTTTCAATCTCATCTACCATTCCATCCACATCTTCATCCATTCCAAATTCCCCTATCGATCCAATCCCCACAAATTCATCTCTTCCTTCACAACCATCCACTTTCGCATCCACATCTCAACAAAACCCTTTATTGCTTAACACTAATTTCAAAACCTTGAAAGATCACCCTCATGACTACATCATTGGATCTATCACAGATGGAGTAAGTACTCGAAGTCAGAGTGGGTTGATAAATAAGTGCCTTTATGCAGCCTTTCTATCCTAGATTGTTCCAAAGAATTACAAACAAGCACTTGAAGAGCCAAGTTGGGTGGACTCTATACAATCTGAGTTGCAGCAGTTCAGGAAGTTGAAAGTTTAGGAGTTAGTTGATCTTCCTCCAAACAAATGCCCTATTGGTACCAAGTGGGTATTCCGAAATAAGCCAGATGATCGTGGTGTTGTTGTCAGAAACAAAGCCAGATTTGGTTGTTCAAGGATTTTCTCAGGAGGAGGGGATAGACTACACTGAAATGTTTGCTCCAGTTGCTCGGATCGAAGCCATCAGAATTTTTCTTGCACATGCAGCTAACAAGAACTTTAAAGTTTTTCAAATGGATGTAAAGTGTGCATTTCTATATGGAGACATTGATGAGGAGATCTATGTATGTTAGCCATCAGGTTTCGAGGGTCCAGATTTTCCAGATAAAGTATACAAGGTAGACAAATCTTTGTATGGGTTGCATCAAGCTCCCCGCATCTGGTATGAGACCTTGACATAGTATCTGCTCAGCAAGGGTTTCTCTCGTGGGACTATAGATATGACACTATTCAAGGAGGAGGTTGATGGTGAGATGCTGATTGTTCAAGTGTATGTAGATGATATTATCTCTGGATCAACAAATGAAAAGCTGTTTAAAGAATTTGAAGAAGTGATGAAGGATCGCATTGAAATGAGTATGATGGGGGAGATGTGCTTCTTCTTAGGGTTGCAGGTGGAACAGAAACCTGAAGGTATTCTTATTCACCAAGAGAAGTAAATCAAGGAAATCATCACAAAGTTCGGCATGGATGATTCAAAGCCAGAACTTACTCCCTTCATCGCTCAGACATGCTTGTCTCCTGATGATAATGGGAAGTCCGTGGATGCTCATCGATATTGCTCGATGATCGGATCTCTCATGTATCTGACTGCAAGCCATCCAGATATAACATTTTCCGTGTGCTACTGTGCTCGTTATCAAGCCAATCCCAAAGAATCACATGTGTTAGCCGTTAAATGCATTTTTCGTTACCTTAAGGGTTCCTCTCGTTTACGGCTTTGGTACCCAAAAGGTGGGAACTTTGATTTACATGCTTTTTCTGACAGTGATCATGGTCGTTGCAGGATTAACAGAAAGTCGGTCACCGGTGGATGTCAATATCTGGGTGACTGTCTTGTTTCGTGGCAAAGCAAAAAGCAAACAACAGTGTCCTTATCCATGGGAGAAGCTGAATATATCGCTGCATCAAGCTGCTGTTGCCAAGTGCTCTGGATTCAACACCATATGATGGATTATGGCATAAATTTCCTCCACACACCGAACTTCTGTGACAATGAAGCCGCTGTTGGAATTGCCAAGAATCCAATTCATCATACTCGAACCAAGCACATCGAAACAAGAATTCATGTCATCCGTGATGCTCAGGAAAAGGGGTTCATTGATATTATTCCTATTGAAACAAGGAAGCAGAAAGTAGACCTTTTTACAAAAACATTTGATAAACCACGTGTTTATGAACTGATCTCTATGCTAGGATTAATATCCTTCTGAAAACTTTTTCTGAGACAAACAACTATTTAAGATATAAATATGTAAATATTCAATTTTTATTTTCTGCCCTTGAGAATCCTTGTGTCACATATTTCTTTACTTTTTTTATTTATTTATTCCAGGTATTTTGAAGAAAATTAAAAATCAAAAATTTTCTATTAGATAGCTATCAAATAAAAAATTTTGGGGGAGAGTTAAAAATAAAAATCGAAATTCTGATTTGAGATGACTAAGAAATGATAGAATTTTCTCTTGATATGCTTTATTTACATGACATGCCATATGTGAGAAATGATAGTAACTGATAAAGATGATTGTTTTGCAATAAGAATTTTATAATAAGTTTGAAAGTTTCATTATATCACATGCTTAGTAGGCTCAGCAATTCAACCAAGTAAACGGTAACCTCGTGACAAACTAAGCTATCTGCATAAAAAATCTGGATAATCCATCTTATCGTCGGTCTGCACGAAACTGAGTCCTGTCAAAAAGGGGTTGAGAGCCTGGATTATTTGTCTTACCATTGTATATTACCAACTTTCATCTCCGTTGTAAATTATATATCGTGTTAAAACTCCTCTGCTATGCGAAAGAGTTGACCTAGAGGAATGGACTTCTCTGCTATATGAAAGTATTGACCTGAAGCTCCGTTCACACGATTACAAATGATTATCTCCTCTGCTACATGAAAGTGTTGACCTGGAGCTCTGATTGTTCTGTAAACCATGTAAATTATTATCCCTGACCATCATCCATTAATTTGTCATCAGACAAATTCAAATAAGCCGGATATGCTCAACAAACCATGAGGATGGGTAGGTTTTACCAAATGAGTGTGGTATCCTAATTTTGAATGCATAATCGTACCAAAATATGATAAAGAATCATGAGTTACGTGTTGAAAGAATTATTGTTTGAGTTTAAGTGGATAAACATACCGACAGTCGTTAATGAACTATCTTAAACTTGAATAAAATTAAAGTTGTGAAACTGTCTTTAAATCAGTATGATCTCACTGTTGTCAATGTTTAATTAGATCCCTGTTTAAGCATTTCTTGAGAATGTGATCTCATGATCGAATCTGTTCTTTATTTTGAAAATAGACGTATCCCTCTTTTGAATGAGTTTGTTTTTGTGTTAGTTTCTTTGTTCAAAAGGCTTTTTATTTCTGTCTAGCGAATCTGTCAGAGAATCTATAGTTTTGCCCAGCTTAGTTCTATATATGTTGATCATGTTGCCGAGCGAATCTGTAAATTCGCTGCCAGCGAACTTAGGGTATATATATATACCAGTCACAGTGCACGCGAACATCACATTCGCTAACACTGTGACTGGCCTTTTTTTCGGCTGAGACTCTTTCTTCAATTGCTTCTTTCTTGTGTTGAATTCGTGTGTGAATCACCTTCAAGTAAGTGTTCTGATTCTTCTTATTGCTTTACACTTGTTTACAACATCTTTTTGACCTAGATTTTGATCGATTAAACCCTAGAACTCTCCATATGTTCAAATAGAATGTTTAAGCATAGGATTCTGTGTTCTTTATGTTTTGTTGGTGTCGCTTAATGGTATTGAATCTGTTGAAATGTGCTTTATGCTTATGTGTTCGTATCTGGATTTTTTTTGAATCTCAACGGTTCTAGCGAACCTAAAGTTCTGTCAGTGAATCTGAACGAAAGTTCAAAACATTGAGCGAATCTATGGCGTTATGCTGTCTGTGCGCAAACCATAGGTTCGCCCAAGGGTTTCCAGCGAACCTATAAGTTCGCCCGGCAATACTTCTTGTGCCTGCCAGTCAGCTACCCTGTAGATTCCACTTACATTTAGATTCTCTGACCAGCGAATTTATATTTCTTTCAGTGAACCTATCCTTCTTCTTTGAATTTCAAATTCTCTTCCATTTACATTGTTATATCTCTCATCTAATCAACTTCCGGTTATGTTTCAATCATTATGTCGACTCTCATCTTTCGGGAAAAGCACAACATGTGTGCTATTTTGAATGAAAACCATGAGAAGGCCGTAGGCTACAAATATGCAATCAAGTGGCTGAAATCTTCACATATTCACTATGCTATATCTTGCTGTCCAGAGATATACGATTTGCACATCCATGACTTTTGGAGGCATGCTGTGTTTGATGTGAGTGAAGAGACCTCTAAGATTGTTTCAAAAGTCCAAGATCAGGATATCTCCTTTACTGAAGCTGATGTGGCTAGAATTTAGAGATTAGAAGGAGATGTTGGCAAAGAAATCAAGATGTCAGCCAAGGATGTTTACAAAGCCTTGCAGACTGCAGGCTATGAAGGCCCAATGCTAGGAGAGAAAAAGATGGAATTCGTCAAGTCTTATATGATCCGAGAACGGAGATATATTGCTCATGTGTTCATAATATGCTTGGATCATAGAAAAGGGGGAATAGATGGCTTAAATTTAGAATGGGCAAGAGCTATGGTACTTTTCTGTCAAGATCAAAAGGCTAACATAGCCAAGCTCATCTACAATTACATGATTGAGAACATCCATGCAGCTAGAAAGGAGAAATGGTTGCTTTACCCTCATTTCATACATATGATTATTAATAACTTGAAGCCTAATCTACCAATAGTTGGTGACACATTGAAAATCTGGCCAATGAATATCAGAATATTTGGGGACTGTAAATCTATCAGACATGAATGTGTTGGGAAAATCACATACTTATGGGAGAATATGTACCCTGCTGACAGATGGCTACACATTTTGAAGTTGAAAGAGTTGGAGAACAAGAGGGTTGCTGAAAGTTTATAGAAGTTGAGAAAGAAATAAAGAATAGGAAAAGGTATGTAAGAGATAAAGAGTATAATCTTGAAGAAGAGGTAGGTAAGGTTCAGGCTGAGTTAGACATACAAAGAGAGAAAAGAACAAAGAAAAGAGCAGAAGTAGGTTCAAGCTCTCAGTATGAAGCAGAGAAGAGAACAAATCTAAGACATGAAGCTGCATATAAAATAACAAAAGAACCTGAATCTATTGCTAATACTGAGCTGGAAACATTAAAAGTCAAGTATGCTGAGATTAAGAAACGAAATAAAGAAAAAGGTGACGTGATCAAAGGGATGGCAAGGATGGTAAAAGACCAATAGTATCTGTTGTTGAGAATCTTCAAAGAGTTGAATGGGTTAAAAGAGAAATCTGGATCGGAACCCGCCATGAATGAAACAGAACTCAAAAATCATTTAGATTCCACCACTTATCCTCTAATGAAATATGGGGTTTGTCTGGGATTGCTGGGGATACACATACAACTGAGGACTCTGGGGATATACATGATACTGAAGTAGTTTACTTAACCAGATCCAAAGGAAAAGAGAAAGAAACTGTTGATGAACCAGATTTTAATGAAGATATGGGAATTGATCTTGATTCTTTTACTGGTCCAGAAGTGACAGGAGGCTCAAATGTAAATTTCAGCTTAATTGATGAACCTGAAGAAAATGTTATTGTGGAAGGTGATGATGAAGAAGAAGAAGATCCAGAAAATGAGCCCGATACATACACTGTTGAAGACAAAGAAGTCACATACTTGTGTCTTAACGAACCAGAAAGCAATGAATATGTTGATCTTGATAAAACTGATTGGTTCAAGAAGCAAGACGAGGTTGTGCCTGAAGTTCCCATCTTTCAACATGTCTCTCAACTGAACACAAAGAAAATGCATCGAAAGATAATCACTTGGAAGTACAATGCCTTGGTCGGTGCTTACATGATAAAAAGGCGAGGGGGTGATATTACCTACATTAAGCACCGAAAGCACTTTAATACACTCCCTCGTTGGGATTTATGAAGACTGGCTGAACTTCCTCTCTTGTGTAAGAAAGATAGTCCAAGGGTAGAAGCCTTTAAAGTGGTCATCAAAAGAGCAGCCGATGACAATTTTGTGAACTTCGGTTATCAAAAACCACAGTGAGAAAGATCAAAGAAAGACAAACACTGGGTCTCATGGAAAGGAAAGATAGTGTTGAAGGTTGCAGATCCCAAGATAATGAACAGAGTCAGAGTTCCTAATACTCAGTCACCAAGATTACAAAAGTTTGAAAAATGGTTTTATGATAATAACATAGGTGAAGCTGTTATCAGACTAAAGGGAAGTGTTCTCATTTTGTGATGATGATCTGAAAGTGTTATGTGAAAACCCAATTAAATACGGGGCAAGAGGGGACACTGAAGTAGAAGCTAACCTCTTTATGAGGGTTACCAATAAAGCAAGAGGAGTTAGAGCTGAGATTAAGTCTATGAATGATAAAGTAAGAAGAACTAATGATCATAACATGGAGATGGATGATCTAGCAAGACAAATGGGTCAAACAATTCAAAAGCGATTCAAGAAGCCGGTGACCGGAGAAACAACCGCCTCAAAAACTCAGGAGGAGATTTTTGTTCTAGATATTCCTGAGACAGAAGTCACTGAAGCTAAACTGGCAGAACAATTTGTGTTTGAGCATGATGAGGAGGCCGGATCTGAAGATGTCCCAAATCCATTGGCAGGTATTTGGTTAAGAGGCGGAGCATACTTGGAGAACTTAGAGCCTAAAGACAATGAACAAGCCAGAGCTGATTAAGAGTTTATTCACAAAGCTGGAGCTAATCAGAAGACTCCCTAGGTGAGGTCCAACCTAGGGGGAGTATTGATGATCTAGATAGGTTGGACTCACCGGCATGTCGGTGTTATTATCTTTGTATTTTGATGTTTTTCTTTGTAGCGAACCTAAGGGCGAACCTATAGGTTCGCCTAGTAGACTAGACTTGCTTTGATTATGTTTGTGTTTGTTTGTTACCGGGCAAACCTGTTTTGGTCGCCTGGCAAAGTTAAACAGTTTTGGCTGAACAGATTTGCTATCAGCGAATCTGTCAGCGAACCTAGAGTCTGGTACTATAAATTGTATGTTTGATCCTTGTTAATGCAACTTTTGCACATTTTATTGAAAACCTAAGTGTGTGTGTGTGTGTGTGACGGCTAGAAGTGCTAGGAGCTGATTTGTTCATCATTGTAGCTTTATATTCTCTATTGATCTTTGTTTGATCCTCACTTTGATTGTTAAGCAAGATTCTCTCATGGTTCAATGAATATCAGTGGGATTCGTGTGTGTTTGTAATCATTTGCACTGTTGAATCGATCATTATTGACCTACACCTTCTGCTTCAGGGACTTCAGGGTCAAGAAATCCACTGACATTGTGGACCTTGCTCCAAGTGAGGTTTGCCATTAGCTTCTACACAAGATGCATATGAGTTAGTTTTTGACATCAAATTATTAATTACATTGGTGAAATCAAGCTGATTATTTCAACATTGACTTTATTTGGTCAAAATTGAACCATTTTATTTTGAATTATCTTTTATTTTGATGTTGATTTTCTGTTTAATATCTCTTTTTACATTCAACCATAAGTTTTGAAGTCAAAATTTTTTCAGTTTGATGATGCCCTATTCATATGACTAATTTAGGGTTTTGAAAATCACTTGTGTTGTGTTAATTTTCATGATCATTTGTGTCATTGAGCTGGAAAATGTCTATCATTCCTTGGTTTGTGGTTGATTTTAAAGATTGTTTCTTGTTTTAGGGTTCTGAGTTCAAAAAGTGTTCGACGGGTACATCAAGAATTTTGCCAATAAAATCACCTTGTTTTGATACTACATTGGCATAGAATTAAAATAGAGGCAATATGAGGTTTGTAGAACACAGGAATCAGAATGTTTTTGATGAGTTTGATGATGGATGAAGAACAGTAGTAAGGTTTCACTCGTTGCACTTTAATGTCACTCTAACTTGAAAAGTATTAAATGCACTATAAAGATCTATTTAAATAGTCCTTTTAATGTCCTTTTCAAATTCTACAAATGTTAAAAACAAATGCGGTTGACTACTATAGCAAATACGGAAGGTTAAAACAATCAACATTTGTTTATAGTAGCTAATGCGGAAGAGTAAAATCTGACAGCATTTGTTTACTGTAGCAAATGCGGACGTTTTAAGTTCAGACACTTGAACACTATAGCAAATGTGGATGGTTTAAGTTAGCATACGTTTTTGCACTGTAGCAAATGTGGATGTTTAACTTAGTCTTGACATTTGTACACTATAGCAAATGCTAAAGAACATGTGTTGTTCCGTATTTACTTAAACAAATGCGGATGAACAATAAAGTCGTCCGTATTTCTGAACTTCAAACATGATGACAGAAGAGTGTGAACACACTTTTATTTTATGATGATACAAATATACAACAAAGTTTAGGTAATGATCTTAGCCTTATTTGGGAAATGCGGCTGAGGAAAACAAATGCGGATGAACAAAGTTTTCCGCATTAGTTTTCATACTAAAATTTGTTGTGAATATTTGTAGTGAGACTAATACGGTAGAGTTAACTTATTCGCATTACTTTCACTTGTTTTTTTTTATGACTTAAAACTATTACCTGCATTGGTTATGTGCTTGGGTTACCTTCACCCGCATTATTTAATGCTCTTACCTGAATTAAGTTTTGAACTTGTCAAATCTTAATGTTTCTGGTGTGGATGTTTTGGTTGTTTTTGCTTTGATGCTTGATCTTTATGAAGCTATGTCTTTTGCTTTTGACTGTTATAAAGATGAGTCTGTTGATTTATTGTTTATGAAGTTTTGACTGTTGCTTGGGTAGTCAATTCTTGCTTGGATTGACTTATTCATCAGATGTGATACAAGTTTCCCAGTGTTGACCGATCTTGGACTTTTATTCTTCAAGATGTCTGCAAAAACTGAGATACTATGGTATAACTTCTACACCAACACAGTCAGTTTTTCTAATTTTTTACTTGTTTTTTATTTTTATAATTTTCAAGAAAGGAAACAACTGTACAAAATGATCAAAAATTTTAATTATGTTAGTCCTCTTAAAAGATTAACATTAGTCTTATTTTGCAATTTTGCCTTAGTATAGGGACTGAAATTGTAAATTGATAGTCTTTTCTCTGTTCATTGTATAAATAGCTTAGACTAGAGTAGATTTCAGTAGTCGTATCATTTTGTACTGCTTTCTAACTCTTGTAATCGTCTTTGTTATCAATGAACTCTGAATTTTGTTGATATTGCTTGATTTGATTACAATTGTTTGTATTTCTTTGAATTGTTCATATACTTTGTTATAAATTGCTCTAATTGATCCTATCAATTGGTATCAGAGCTTTCGCTTGAGTGTTTTTGAAGGTCTGTCGAAGATAGAAACTTCAAAAATCCACTGAAATCTGTAATAGATTGATAATTCAAGTGAAATATTGTGAATCAGAGTTGTGTTTCATCATCAGAAACATGATTTGAATCACAAATTGCAGTTTATCTCATCAAAATTGAGTGAATCAGTGAAAAAGTGTTCGAAAAGTGGTTCTTGAGTTTACGAACTGAGATTTCTGAAATTGAGTGAAAATTGTTGATAATTACTGAAATTGATGTTAGAAGATTGATTATCGGCATCATAATGAACTAATTGCAAAGTTTCAGTTCAATTCACCAACAATTGAAGGATTTCGAAATTTCAGAGTTCGTTACATTCATAAGAACATGATGAATGTGTCGTATTATGGCTGGAAAATACTGAAATTTGCCTAAATGTTTAGGCGTTTGAGAACTGTTTAGACTTTTCTCAACTGTTCAGACTTTTTACCCCCTAGGCGTATTACCAGTGTGTGGACTTATAACCACTGTGTGGAAGTTTCACTTGTTTGGGAATACCACCACTGTGTGGACGTATAACTACTGTGTGGGCGTATAACCACTGTGCAATAGTTTCAACTGTGAAGACGTTTCACTACTGTTTGGACTTCTAACACTTGTGTTAGAAATTTTCTAAGGCAATCCCTTAGACTTATCAGCTGTTGCGGCGTTTCTTACTGTTGGGACTTATCACCACTGTTCAGACTTATCACCATTGACACTTAGAAATTTTTTTCAAAAATTCAAAAATCCAAAAATATTTTTTTAATCTTTTCTTAACTCAAAAGCTTAGAAAAACAACAAAAATATAAGAATGGCGAAATCAGAAGATTCTGAAAACAGAGTTCCAAAAATTAAAAAATAGAGCTGATTTTAAAAACTGGTCTCTTAGGCTGAAACATCACTTGAATTCCATAGACACTGATCTTTGGAAATCAATTAAAAAGAGACCTTACATTCCTGTGACTACTGATGGTCCAGACAGAGGCTTTGTGTATACAAAAGATACACAAGAACCATATCCAGAAGATAACCTACATGGAGAAGACTTAAGAAGGTGAGAAATGATGTCAAAGCTTATTCTCTCATGTGTAAAGGGCTACCTTTGGAAGTACTATCCAGACTTGAAAACTATCAAACTGGATATACTATGTACAAAGCACTGAAGGTTATCTGTGAAGGAGGGAAAGAAATTCAAGATCTGAAAAAGCAAAAACTAAAAAGGCAATTGGAACTATTTGAGCACATCTCAAGAGAAACAATAAATCAGATGATGAACAGATTTGTGCAACTTACTACAGAAATGTCTACTCTGGGAATCAAGAATGATCTTGAAGACTTGAATAACAGACTTCTAAATGCACTACCATCATCATGGAAACAGACTGTTACTTTGTTGAAACATACTGAAACGTTTCCAATGGAACTTGAGCTTCTTATTGCTAAGATTGAATCTGTTGAGATTGATGAAAGCTCTAGAAACAATGATAGACATGCATCAACATCTCAATATAAGTATGTTGCTTCTCCAGCGAATACTGTAGAAAATGCCTTTCTTGCAAAAGAGCAGATCTCTCCTAAAGATGAAGGTGATTTATTTGTGGGAGCAGGATTCTTCACCAGTACACCAACTTACTCTACTCAACCACAACCACAGTCACCTCCTAAAGCTCAAATGTCTAAATCTTCAACTGAGATGCCATCCTCCTCAAACTCTCCCAATACAAGCAAAGTGAAAGATGTGATTAACATTCTTTTACAAGATGAAGAGTCAAAAACTGCTTTCACAGCTTTCATGGCAAGCTTTCAAGCTTATCAAGGCAGTCAACTGAGTCAAGTGGAGCTAGTTCTACAAGATCTGTTTGAAATGGATCCTGATGATGTAGAAGAAATGGATCTTAATTGGCAAATGGTCATGATAGCTTACAGGACACAAAAGCACTCTTATGCTAACAGAAATTACAAACCCAGTGCAAACAAAACTGTTGGGTTTGATAAATCAAAATCAAGATGCTTTAACTGTAACAGCTATGGTCATTTTTCAAGAGAATGTAAAGCTTCAAGAAACCAAGGAGGAAATGGTCAAGGCAGCTCAAATGGCCAGAAATATCAACAACAGGCTAACAAGACATTCCAAAAGCCATACCAAAGCCTACCTATGCCAGAACCCAAAGAAGAAAAGAATAGTGAGGAATCAAAGAAGGCACTGGTTGTAAACATCAAACATGGTTATGGCTGGAGTGCATATGCAGAACAGTTTACTGCTGATCTCACTGCTAATCTGGCTCTAGTTGCTGAAGTTGATGATGAAGACTGGTCTGAAGATAAAGATCCTAAGAAGGATGATGAATCAGATCAAGAAGAAGAATATGATTGGAGCGATAAATCAGATCCAAAAGATACCACTGAAGAAGTTGCTCTTATGGCTCAATTAGAACAACCAAAGGTTGTTACCTCATCTTCTGATACTGAATCTTCAAACTCTTATCCTGAAATACCAGTGGAAGTGAGAGAGAAAATGTGCACAAAAGCATGTTTTGAACAAGTTGAATACTACAGAACATACTCATTCAAAATATGTGACAAGCTCAAACAAGAAGAATCAAAGCACAATAGGCTAAAATCAGATCACAAAATTGATGATGAAAAGATAATGTCTCTTCAAGCTTCTTGGAACAAAACCCTTAAAGAACTTAAACTTGTAAAGAAACAACTTGAAGAGATAAACAAAACACTTGAACAAGAAAAATTGGCACATGCAGCAACACAAATAGATTTGGCCAAAGTTAAAAGTTCAAAAAAATTGTTGAGCAACTGGTGAATGGAAGAAATGACAAAGATAAAACAGGACTAGGATTCACACATGAACCTATGCCTGAATCAATCTCAAACACATTACCAGAGAATTTCAATACTCATGATCATTCACCAGAAAACAAAGCTAAACTTAAAGAATTTCAAGATCAAAAGAACTTTAAAAAGAAAAATGTTGAAGTTTATGAAGAAATTGACTCAGAAAAGATAAAAAATGGTCATCCAATCAAAGTCAAATCTTATGAACCTCAACAAATGCAAAAGAAGCTATTTGTACCAAAAAGTGAAACTGTTATTGAACAAAATCAACAAAAAAGTGAAAAATCTACTGAAGTCAATAACAAACTGAAAGGAAAATGTGAAGAAGTTAAAACAGATAATTCTTTTTCTGATGATTCAAGTTCAAATGAACTAACTGAAGAAAAAGAGTGTCAAAAGGAATCTTCTTAAGATTCAACTAAACTTCAAAGCAAGAAAACATCATCCACATTAAGAAATCAAAGAAGAAGAAAAGCTGCAAAAGCAAAGAAAACTGAATCAATTAATTAGTCACAGAACAATACTCAAATTAAACCTGTGAAGTTTGTGTCTGCAGGAACTTTTGACATGAACACCAATACAAAAATGACACCTAAACCCAAGATCAAATCTAACTCTGATCTGAAAACATGTTCAGGTCCTAAGACTTCCGTTGTGCATAAAATATTTGAATCAAAGGAGTCAAAGAAGTGTGTTCAAGTTCAAAAGAAAAATCCTAAAAATCAAATGACCAAATTCACACCAAAGAAACAACAGAATAATCTGCCTAATCCTAAATTCAAACAAGAATCAAATGTTGCTTCTACTTCAAGGGTTAACAAAATGTTGTTCAAACATTCTGAAAAGTATTGTGATATCTTTGACATGTACAATCATGACGTTTCAGAATGTTACTTTAACAAGTATTGCTACATATGTGATATGACAAATCACATAACAGCTGAGTGTTACTTTAACAAATACTGTGCTTTGTGTGATGAAAGAAATCATAATACAAATGATTGCTACTTTAGAAAGAACTCTTCAAGGAAGGAATTCAGTAATCAAGGATTTGTAAACTCACATTTTAAAAGAAATTAGAATATTGGGTTTAAGTATTCACAACAACAACAACCTTCCTTGGGTCTGAGATCTTTCAAAAGAAACAATTTAGATTATGATAATCAATATTTTGTCAAATCACAGCAATACAATCAAGAAAAGTTTATTCCACGATCTGTGAGAATAAACAAAGGAACATTCTTAAATGGTTCAAGATTTCTTAATGATGATCTTGAAAACAGATATAATGTTTTGAGAACAAAACAACAAAAAGATAATCAACATGTTTTCAAACAAGGATTTGAAAATCCAAAATTTTCAAAGAAACCTGATATCAACAAACTTCATTTTAAACAATTTACAATTGTTGATAATTTTGGTAAGCCCAAGACCATCTCGGCTTGGGTTACTAACTCTTCTTAAACTGTTTTTGAATGCAGGTACGCCCGCGGAGACCAATAAACTCTTGGTATGTTGACAGTGGGTGTAGCCGGCATATGACAGGCAATCAAGCCTTGTTACAAGATTTTAAGTTAAAAGATGGTAATCATGTTGCTTTTGGAGGTGATGCAGGTGGAAAGATAACAGGAGAGGGAACAGTGTCCAATGGGATTATCAGTTTTGATAAAGTCAACTTTTGTTCGCAATTGAACTTTAATCTTCTAAGTGTATCCCAAATATGTGACAAATCTTATTCTCTTCTTTTTGATGAATCTCACTGTTATGTCTTGAAACCAGGTTTTCAGATTAGCAATGACTGGGTGATAGTTAAAGCTGCTCGGGACAGAGATGTATACAAACTGGATATGTCTCAAGTGGATCCAGCAACAGAAACAACTTGCCTGATTGCTAAAGCATCAAATGATGAAAGCCAGCTTTGGAATAGATGACTCGGTCATTCAAACTTCAAAAACATGAACAAGCTTGTAGCTGGAAATCATGTTATTGGACTTCCTTCCAAGAAGTTTTCAACAACTGATCATTGCTCAGTATGTCTGAAGGGAAAACAACATAGAGCGTCTTATAAGTCCAAGCTGATAAACTCAAACACCAAGCCACTCCAGATGTTACATATGGACCTTTTTGTACCAACTAATGTTAGGAGTATTGTTCGAAAATCATACTGTTTAGTCATCATAGATGATTATACAAGATTTTCATGGGTTTTCTTTCTTCATGCTAAATCTGAAACTGCAGATCTTCTAAAAGAATTCATTAATAAAGTTGAAAATCAACTTGAACAAAAAGTAAAGATAATAAGAAGTGATAAGGGAACTGAATTTAAAAATGCTAACATTGATTTGTTTTGTGCAGAAAAAGGGATAGTTCATCAGTTCAGTGCTCCCAGAACTCCACAACAAAATGGAGTTGCTGAAAGGAAGAATAGAACTCTGATTGAAGCTGCCCGGTCTATGTTAGCTGATGCCAAAATTCCAATTACTTTCTGGGACGAAGCGATATCAACAGCCTGTTTTGTTCAGAATAGAATCTTACTTGTTAAAGATAAATAGAAAACTCCATATGAGTTAATCTTTGACAGGAAACCAAACATAAACTTTTTAAAATCATTTGGTTGTCCAGTTATGATTCTTAACTCAAGTGATCATTTAGGAAAATTTGAAGAAAAAGCTGATCATGGATTTTTCGTTGGATATTCATCTGTTTCCAAAGCCTATCGAGTTTATAACTCTGGGACAAACATTATTAATGAAACGTTCAACGTTAAATTTCTGGAAAATTCTTTTCCATCAGTTTCAAATGGTCCTGCATGGTTATTTGATATAGATTCTTTGTCAAACTCTTTTCAACCTAACTTGTTTAATCAATCTGATGATTTTACAGGTAAGAAGAACTCAAGAGGAGATCTTGGATCTTTCAGTGATGATTCAGATTCTGATGATTCAGATGATGCTCGCCCAGATTATCCATTTTTCTCATTTGTCAAGGATTCAACAATCCAATTCAATGACAATGTTCATACTAATTCAGCTTCAGATCATTCAGTTTCAGCAGATCAAGAAGAATCACAACCTATTCCTAGTGATGGTATAGAAATTGGACAACCTGAGTCTGGCACATCTTCTATCTCTGGAGATGCAATTGATCATAGTAACCTTGATTGCTTTCCCAATTCACCGACTCAAGTTCCAAATTTCACTCCACATTCTTCTACCTTATTACAACAGCTCTCCAATCTGAACCAAACCAATCTTGATGTTAATGTTCAAGGAACTGAGATACCGACATCTCGTATCCACAGGAATCACCCAACATCACAGATTATTGGTCCTCTGAATGAAAGAACTACTAGGAGTAAATCTGAACATGAAAATGTTTGTTTATACTCTTGTTTTCTTTCTTAGATTGTTCCTAAAAATGTCACCGAGGCATTACAGGAAAATGGTTGGATTGAAGCTATGCAAGAAGAACTTCTTCAATTTCAGAAACAAGAAGTGTGGAAGTTAGTGGAATTACCTGAAGGAGAAAATGCCATAGGCACAAAATGGTTGTTCAGAAATAAAACTGATGATCGTGGCATTGTTATAAGAAACAAAGCAAGACTTGTTGCACAAGGATACACACAGGAAGAAGGAATTAACTATGACGAAGTATTTGCTCCAGTTGCAAGACTCGAATCCATTCGGGTTTTCCTGGCTTATGCATCATTCATGAAATTCAAGGTGTATCAAATGAAAGTCAAAGGTGCATTCTTGTATGGTCCAATCACTGATGATGTGTATGTGAAGCAACCTCCGGGCTTTGAGGATGCAGAATTTCCACATCGTGTGTATAAGCTTAGCGAAGCTTTATATGGACTACATCAAGCTCCTAGAATTTGGTATGAGACATTATCTCAACACTGGATCCAATATGGATACACTAGAGGGAAAATCGATCCTACTTTATTCATAAAGAAGGATAATGATGATCTCTTATGTGTGCAAGTGTATATAGATGATAAGAAATCATGAAATCTCATTTTCAAATGAGTTCTATGGGAGAAATCAATTTCTTCTTGGATTGCAAGTTCAACAATCTGCAGATGGTATTTTTATCAATCAAGAGAAATTTGTTGACAAAATCTTGTAGAAATTCAAACTGCATGATTGTCAGTCCATAAGAACTCCAGCTGACGTAAACACCAAGATTGAGCCTGATCCTAAAGGAAAATCAGTAGATCAAACTCTATACAGATCTATGATTGGTTCTTTGATGTATCTTACTGCATCAAGACCAGACATCATGTATGCTGTTTGTGTTTACGCAAGGTATCAATCAGACCCGAAAGAATCTCACTTAATTGCTGTCAAAAGAATATTCAGGTATCTCAAAGGTAAACCAGCTTTAGGGCTTTGGTATCCTTACGAGGGTAATTTTGAGTTACATGGATACACAGATAGTGATTATGGTGGATGCTGTCAAGACAGAAAATCTACTACGAGTGGTTGTCAGTTTCTTGGACCCAGATTAGTTTCATGGCAATGTAAAAAACAAACAAATGTTTCTGTCTCAACTGCAGAAGCTGAGTACATAGCTGCATCAGCAGGATGTTCTCAAATCCTTTGGTTGCAAACCCAACTGCTAGATTATGGGTTCAATTTTCTTAAAACACCCATTTATATTGATAACACTGCTGCTATGTTCATTACAACTAATCCAGTTCAACATTCAAAAACAAAACATATCAAAATTCGATATCATTATCTAAGAGATAATTCTGAAAAAGTTTAATCATTTTGATTCAAATAGAAATTGAAAAACAGTTGGCAGATCTATTTACTAAAGCTTTTCTACCAGGAAGGTTTGAGTATTTAGTGGAGTCAATTGGCCTTATTAACCATGTGTAAACCTGGTTACTAATTTGAATCTTTTCATGATAAAATACTTTCCTAAATCTTAACGTATTCATATGGGTAACTTTTCATAGTTATTTGCCTGATTGTTTGTGTGTGTGTGCTTTCTTTTATAGAAAAACAAAATACAAAATTAGAATACTCACAAAATCAAATAAAAAATATAAATCAAAAACTCCAAAAATAGAGTTCTTTTGGTTTTTAATTCATTTTTTTAGGAATGAATCTATGTTTGCCTCATGTGAGAAATTATCGTACATTAGTAAGATCAGTTGCATACTTCACTCGCAAATAAAGTCTGACATGATCAGGATCTGATGTGTAGACCATATCATGCTAGTATACTGAACAAGTAAATTCTTGCGATTACACCAAATCTCTATGCTTGTTTGTGTATTCATCTAAGTACTTTTGAGTGTATTAGCTTATCAGATTGACTGCTTGCTAAGCTACCCCCACTCACACCTGATGATAATGTGACTAATCATGAGATCTGTTACAAGCATCATTCACTTCTCTGTTATGAGTCATCATAGACCTGAAGTGCTGAGATATCCTCTGTTGTAAGTCATTACAGACCTAGATATTCTCCTTTGATGCAAAAGAAGCCAATGTGCACAACCCATTCAAATGGATGGTTAGAGTTGATCAACTGGTTATCCATGATCATTCTCTATTCAATTAAGTAACATGAACTCTGGTTATGCATATTTGTTAGGTAATAAGTTGAGAATGTGTGCTTTCTTGTATGTCTTGATGATGGTTGATCCTCTAAGTCTTGATATGAGTCACATCTTGTCATATATAATTCTAACCTACTCAATCCAATTGAAAAAGTAAGTGAGCTGATAATTTGTGTCACAAACACTCATTTTCTATCCTTAGATCTTGTGTCTCCTTTGCTGTGATGTCACTGACCTGGAACACACTTGATCAGGATTTAATCATTGTCTATGACTATTCACATATTTTTTATTATAATGTTCTGATCTTTACTAATATGATCTCACTGCAATCTATGATTCTATTGTAAATATTAGGTTTTCATTCTGATTTAATTTTGATTTTATGCATGTTTCTTGTGTGCAGGCAATATAACAATATTAAGTGTGCTATTCTTGTGATCTGTTAGTAAACTTCTAAGTTTTGCAAAAGAACTTAAAAGTTTAGGGGGAGTAATAAACCAGTAAGAATATTCTCAGAAAACCAACATGATCATGTTCAATTGAAAGGACGATGCTCTAATTTCAAAGTATGTGTGTGTTTATCTGTGATAAAATGATCTCATAATTTTTAGCAAGTGGAAAAGCTTCTTTGAAGTTGAAATGAAGACAAAATTTGAAATATTTGGTTTGTTCGTTTTGAAACTAAAATGAAGGGTCAAAATGTAAAAAGTTTAATTTTAAGGGTAAAATTGTAAAATTCAATTTTGAGGGTCAAAAGTGTAAATTTGAGGGAAAAGTAAAAAATATGCAATATTGTTTAAATATTAGTATGAAATATTACTAATGTGTTTAAACAGTGTGCAGGTGAAAGATTTGAAAAACACAAGTGCAAAAACATCTGAACAGTTGTTATGTGACTGAACAGTTGTTATGTGGCTGAACAGTTGTTATGTTTCTGAGAAGTCGGTGTGTGGGCATTTCGGCATCATTTTGCTACTGCACAGTGATAATGCTACTGAACAGTACTCATACTACTAAATAGTGCTCATGCTACTGAACAGTACTCATACGGCTGGACAGTTCTAATACGGCTGGGCTCATACGACTAAACAACGCTCATATGTCCAATACTTAGTAAAATTTAGAACCTAATGAGTCTGAACAGTACTTAAACGACTGACCAGTGCTCATAAGTCTAGAACCTAATGAGTCTGAACAGTACTTAAACGACTGAACAGTGCTCATAAGTCTAAAAAATTTTACTTAGTATAAAAAGCACACTTGTGAATCTCATCTCATTCCCATTTCAAAAATCCTCTTAAAACCTCCCTGACCATTCAAACTCTCATCAAACCCTCTTTCTTCAATTAAAATCATTTCAAGCTCAAATCACAGATTATTGACAGTGTTTTTGTGATTGTGAATGTAAGTTTATGATTCACATTATCTGATTTGTGATTTAAATGGAAATTTTTTGATAGGCGTTCGACTCCTGTACGGTCGTTTAACCCTAAAACATGTCAAAATCTCAGATTTATTCATTCAAATCGAAAAAATGTGTGAAATTGATGATTGAATCTTGTTTGTCATGTGATTTCGATCATGTTGTTATGTTAAACTTGTTTTAATATGACATTTGATTGAAGACACTGTTCATGTTCATCGATGAACAGTAATGTTTGATGATGAACTCGATGAAGAAGATGAACAGATTCATGATTTTTTAATAAAATAATAATGGAAAATAAGTTTTAATTAATAAAAATCATCATTACAGGAATTAAAGAGTTTTATAAAATGATATAAGATAAAATAAACTAAAGTGTTAACTTTTCAATTAAAATCATTCTTGATAATTCATCTTTTATTAAAATTTAAGTGTTTACACTTAAAATTAAAATTTCAAGTTGATTTTAAAAAAAATCAAATTCATTTTAACACATCAGTTTATAATATCTTAAATCATTATATTTTTAAACACACATTAAAACATTTGCTTCAAAATTCACATATTGTCTAATATCATTGTTTTAAAAGTTTTGCAGATGGCAGATCTAAAGTTTGTGCCAAAGCACAACATTGCTGCATTGCTAAATGAAGAAGTTCAAGATGCTTTATCTTATGAAGAAATGATCAGATTTCTTCTAAGAACTAAATATGTATATGCCATGTGTTACCAGACAGTAATTTATGATAGACTCATCAGACAGTTCTGGAACACAGCAAGAGTTGAAGCAGATGATGAAGGAAGAAAAGTTGTTAGAGATTTATAACAAGAGATCGTATGATTGAAGTTTCTGAAGAGTCAATAAGAGTTGCATTAAGACTGGGTCACAATGATCCAGAAGATCTTGCTGAGTTGACATTCAATGAATGTAGAGAAACATTCATGGAAATGGGTCATCCTAACCATTTTCCAAAGAAATAATTCTTCAGTGCTCGTGTATACAATCACTGGAAACTTCTTTGTTACATTTTTCAACATTGTATGTCCAAAAGAAGTGTTGGGTGGAACTCATTCCCAGTAGATATAGCATCTCCTATTGTGGCCATAGCAACAAACAGAAGATTTAATATGGCTAAATGGATCCTGAATGGATTTATCTTCAATTTGGAGAAAGGAACAAGACATAAGTATCTGATGTACCCCAGGTTCCTGCAAATGATCATTAATGAGGAACATCCAGACATCCATGTATATGGAGTAGGGGGAGACAGACTTATTTTGGAAAACATGTCTGAGGTCAGTTATGAGAAATTAACAATGTTAACAGGTGCTCAAAATGTACCCATGTTTGACTACATGAGAAATGTAGCAAATGATAATGTAGATATCACTATTGATCACTTTCATTTGATAGATGGTGAACCATTTGATCCCTTAGAGTTGATTGATGTATTTCCTCTTGAGGATGGTGATCAAGATGAGGAAGATGAAAATGATGAAAATGATGATGAAAATGATGATGATGGCTCATCAAGTTCTGATGATGATGATGATAATGATGATATTGGTGGTGTAGCAGAAACACACCAAGATATGAGTCATGATACTCAAATGTCTGAGCAAGCAGATGAAGCTCAACACGATGATGAAGGTCCAATGAATGATGAAGGTAATGAACCTGATGATGTACATGAAGAGGAAGAAATTCATATTGAGACTGAACAAGAAATTGATGTAGATAATCAAATTTTTGATTATGAGTTCATTGAATCTTTCCAAATTGATCAAGATATTCCAGTTACTGAGGAGATTTTGGATATTGATGAACTTGAAAGATTAAAGAATGACAATGAAGCAAAAGAAAAAGAGATTGCTGAACTTAAGTCTGAGCTTGATATGCTAAAGGAAGCAAATGAGAAATTAAAAGAAGAAGGTTTGAGGAAAGATGAAAAGATTGTTGGGTATGCTAAAGATAAAGATGATGTTATAAAGAATTTTGAGGTTATGATCAAAGACTATGATTTACTGGAAGAAAATTTCAAGAATCTGTCTGAAGAAAATGAAAGATTGAACGAAGAATTAATAAAGTTAAAAGAATCAGCAAAGCCCTCTTCTCCAGAAATTGTGATTGATGCTGAAAACATTCCAATTGATATTGAAAAAGTATCTGAAAGGGAGAAAGGAAAGAGGAAATTAGATGAAGCTAATGCTGAATCTGTTCCTAAAACTTCTTCAAAAGTACAAAGAATTGAAGAATCTATTGAAGAAGAACATCAGGAAAGTCAAGAGCAAATGATTCAAGACAAAATTGGTGCTCTAGAAGATTTAGAAGAAGAATATGCTGATGATTGGTATGATGAAGTTCTAAATGATGAAGACATAGATGAAGCTCAATTTGAAACTCATTCTTCGTTTGAACCAGTCTTAGTGCATGATGATATTCCTCATGATTTTGAAGACAGATATAATTATCTTGTGAGGATGAAATACAACAGAGTATTCTTAGACTGACTGACAGTTTCTCAGATTAATGATGAATACGAGAAATGTCTAGCTTCTGAGTCTTTTGCTCCCGTGGATCCAAACGAAATAAGCTTGGAGCATGGTGAGTGGGATAGAAGACAGGAAAGTATAAATGTTGAAGACATTTCTAACTCTGAATTGCACCATCCAGACCCTGAGGAAATGAGCATCACAGCTTTAAGGTCATGGTTGCAGGCTAGAAATTATCCATGGAAAAGACTAAAAAGACTGCAAGGAGTGTCATTGAGAAATTTAGTTAAAAGTTTCCAACAAACAGAAAAGCAAACGAACAAAATGGTGATTCTAGATACTGATAATCCTCAGTATTTAGATATTACAAAGAGAACTCGGATTTTGAAACCTCAAGAAATTAAACAAATGGCTCAAAAATCAAGTATGCATGAACAAAGAAAAAATTGATGAAAATGTTTCCTCAATCAGAGCAACAAGTATATAAAGCCACAACTGATCAAAAGCATATCTTTGATAGTGCTAGATCAACATGTGACTTGGTGAGGAATGTTCTGCAAAAAGGTTAATCAGTTGTTGAACTGTTGAATGCAATGATTGCACCTGATTTCACGAACCAAGTAAAGATTATTGCATGGAATTATGATGAGGTCTTTGATGCTTTTCTTATTAAGAGAGTTAACGCTGTATGTGATGTTTATCACTTTTACTCTAGCATTATTAAGCTTCCAGTGCAAGATTTAAAAGAGTTGAACAAACTTGATTTGATAAACCCGTCTGGAGCCAAAAGAGGAAAGATGTTTGTAGAACTTTTGAGCAGAGGATTGGCTAGAACAAGTAACTTTCTTCAAACTAGATGTGATCAAGAGGATAAGGAGTACTTTTCTATGCTTAAGAAAAACAAGAAGATAAGGGGTTTGCAGTCTGAAGAAGAGCACTTCATGATAGAATTTTCTGATAAGTATTTGAAAAAGCAACTACACCGGGATTGAAGGTAATTGGAGGAAACCAAAAGTCCAAACCAATTTTGAGATGGTTTTATAACACATCAACTTTTGAGCTGAAATTGTTCCGAAATCTCACAAACTGGGATGAGGACATGATCTCATTATTTGGTACTTTTGAGTTAAAACTTCTCCATCCAAGTTACATTTCGTTCTTGTCAGTGCAAAAATTTGAAAGAGTGACTCCTGAGATTGCGGAGCAAGACAAGAAATACTTTATATCAATCATTAATGTGATTAATGCAGCTATGGAGAGAATTTCTTTGAGAAAAGCTCTTGCATATGCTAATATTGTGAAAAGAGATATAAAAGATATTGAATTTATGAGGATTTCTCGAAAAGGAGTGTTAGAAGTCTATTGCAAAGATAGTAAGAATCCTATTGAGTTATATGCAAATGTCGATATTGCATGTCTCTCAAAGGATACATTAGAAAGAATGAAGATGATGGAAATTTAATCTAATGAGTCAAAGCCAGAACAAGCTGTGCTTGCTGGAAAATTTAAGTCAGCGATTGAAAATGCGTTGAAGGAGATAGAAATGTATAAAAACAAGCCGATGTTCAAAGTGAAAGAAGAACCTGAAGATTTCTGTGCAGATTAAAGATGCAAGGATGAACAGAAGAATAGAAGATAAAGAGAGAGAAGAATGATGATTGAAGAAAAAGAAGACAAAGATATGAAGTCAGATGATTTTGGAAGACTGAAGACAAATGTAAATCTTAGGGGGAGTATTGTTTGTCCTCTTAAAAGATTAACATTAGTCTTATTTTACAATTTTGCCTTAGTATAGGGACTGAAATTGTAAATTGATAGTCTTTTCCTTGTTCATTGTATAAATAGCTTAGACTAGAGTCGATTTCAGTAGTTGTATCATTTTGTACTGCTTTCTAACTCTTGTAATCGTCTTTGCTATCAATGAACTCTGAATTTTGTTGATATTGCTTGATTTGATTACAATTGTTTGTATTTCTTTGAATTGTTCATATACTTTGTTACAAATTGCTCTAATTGATCCTATCAAATTACTCCCCCTAAATTTTATATCCATAAGAGATAGAAACTTTAAAGATTTGTTAAAATTTTTCATAGAAAATATTTTTATGATTTTTGTTTTTCTTATCTATACATGAAGTTGATATATACTTTTCTTGGGATCATATCAATCTTACCTTTCATAAGTGCAAGCAATTGTTAGTAAAACAGACATGGTCATGAACCTATTGATTGAAAGTATGTTTGTCCTATTAAATTCATACTTGGTCAATATCTTAATACTAGTGATCTTATCATGTTTTTAGTTTATTGGGTATTCAATATGTACCTCACACTCAAAAGCATGGTAAGGTCAACCATCAGCATGCAATGTATGGTAGAACTTTAACAGCTTTCTTGACCAGGTCACTTAAAATATGAAATATCATTTTACTTGATCATCATTGGGATTATTTTGGTTTGATTCTTTTATCTGTTTTATCCATATTGGGATTCTTTTAACTTCACTCTTTTGTTGCATTCACTTGGAATGTATTTTATTCTATTGACTCATCCAAATTGGATGTGTTCCTCATTAGGAATCTTGATGGATCATGACATCAGCACTATGTGCTTGTTTTCTTTTAGGTCTTTGCTTAGAATAACAAAGGAAAAACTAATGTGAGTAAAAGAAATTCATATGACATCATTACTTGGTATGTTTAAGTTGATACACACATATTTGGATAAGCTGATACTTACACACACTTTGAGATGAAAGCTTCTCAGTTGAATATAAGGCTTTAGTTCATCACTGCATGTGTTTTCTTTTCCAAGTTGAGCCTACCCGTATATCAGATAAGTCATGTCAGTCATTTGAGATTTATAAATAAGCACAGTGAATGATATAAAGACTATAATTATATCATTTCCTATAGTATAAAACATATACTTTAGTAAGATGAATTCTTTTTGTATTTTTGTCAATTTTTGAATGTTTTTGTTGATTTTGGTTTTTACACAAGGTTAATCGTGCCAATTGATTGAACTAAGAATTCAAATTTGCTAGGATCAAATGCTTTAGTGAATAAATAAGCGAAGTGATTATAAGTGTGAACATGTATCAATTTAATTAACCCTTTTGTTGGGTCATGATGAGGCTGGTGCAACCAAAACCACTTCACATAGTCATTTTTGGTGCTATATTCAAGGGCTTCTGAAGCTAAGCATGAGATCTTCCGAGAGTCTGAAGAACAACAGCTGAAGATATCAACTGAAGGCAAAAGCTGAAGTCAACTGCTGAAGACAACAGCTGAAGCCAACAGCTAAAGATATCTACTGATGGCAAAAGCTGAAGTCAACTGCTGAAGACAACAGCTGAAGCCAACAACTGAAGATATCTACTGAAGACAAAGTCTGAAAGCTTCCGAAGACAAAGTCTGATGAAAGAGCTGATGACAAAGTCTGAAAGCTGACGAAGACAAAGTCTGATGAAAGAGCTGAAGACAAAGTCTGAAAGCTTCCGAAGACAAAGTCTGATGAAAGAGCTGAAGACAAAGTCTGCTTCCGAAGACAAAGAAGACTCCAAGCCTCGGAAGAAGCAGTCTTCCGAAGTATAAGTGCCTTCGGAAGAAGTCATTCTTCCGAAGCATTTTATCCTTCGGAAGACATTGCTATGTCCAGCAGATAAAAGTATGGTCCCTGACAGTCCACTGCAGACCTCTGATACAGCATGGCATCTTCCTAAAGAGCCATGTTGTTGACCATACTTTATTCTACTGTTCACCTTTTTATGATAGTACATATTACCAACTTTAGTTGGTGATAAAAGGTAAGTCAGGGACATGTCCTGACTACCAACTTTCAGGCAAAATGTCAGAAAGACCTCACCTAGAGTCTTGTAGTATAGATGTAAGGTTAGAGGTGTCCAGCTGGTATCAAAGTATATCCGGCTGTAGGTAGTATTATATATATCTTCTCCTTGTAACTCTTAGATAAGTGATTTGAGTCCAAGAGTCTTGTAATCCTTTGAGTTGAGAGACAATATATAAAAGTACCTTGAAAATTTACTTTCTGTGTTTATTTTCTTACTGCTTGTTACTTAGTATATTATGATCAACTCTTTATAGACTACTTGCTGAGTGTTGTTCACAGTGAGTTGAGAGAAAAACCACCCATAATCGATCCTGCAATTGGTATCAGAGCACCAGGCTCTTGATTGTGAGATCTTACCATCCAAATCAACCGGTTTTTCACTCCTCACCACAAGCCACTCACTCAAATGACCGCTCTCTCCAAGGCTGATATGGAAACTGGCACCATGACCAAGTCCCCACTGATCACCCCTGAAGACTTTGACACATGGTGTATCAGAATGGAAGGGTTCATCAAGTGTCAAGATTCAAGGATGTGGGACTCCATTCTCAATGGTCCTTTCATACCAAGCACTACTTCTGCTACTGGTAATCGCATCATTCCAAAAGATGTTGATGATTACTAAGAAAAAGACAGGAAGACAATAGAGCTAGATCAGAAGGCTATGACTTCTCTCCAAACTGCTCTCCCCAACTCCGTCTACAGAGGCTTCAAGAAGTGCAAGATAGCCAAAGATTTATGGGAAGCCTTGAAGCTGATGTATGAAGGATCAAAGGAAACCCAAGAGAACAAGAAGGATCTCTTGAAGCAGCAGTTTGAGAACTTTACTTTCAAGGCTGGTGAGACCTTGACTCAACAATGATAGGATCAATTAGAGCAATCTGTATCAATTATATGAACAATTCAAAGCAAAATACAATCAATTGTAATCAAATCAAGACAAATCAACAAAATTCATATTCCACTGATTGCAAAGACGGTTACAAGTGATAGAAAGCAGTTCTCATAAAACATATGCAAAAACTTATGCAAAAACTTACAATCTACACTACATCTAAGCTATTTATACTAGACCTAAGGAACTAAATTTACACAACTAGTCCCTACACTAGTATAAAATACAAAAATAGACACTAAACAATAAAAGACTAAATGTTAATCTTTTAAGGGACCTAACAATACTCCCCCTAAGATTGACATTGTCTTCAGTCTTCTGTTCAGCTCCATCTTTTCTTTTTCTTCTTTTGTCTTGATCTTGACTTTGACTTCATTTTATCTTCTCAGCATCCTTTGACTTTTTCTTTTATCCTTGAATCTTCTATCTTCACTCTTCAATCTGCATGGAAATCCTCAGGCTCTTCTTTCACAGAGAACATCGGCTTCTGCTTATACATTTCAATTTCCTTCAGAGCATTCTCAATTGCTGACTTGAATTTCTTTGCTAGCACAGCCTGCTCTGGTTTTGATTCATTAGTTTTTATGTCTAACTGCTTCATTCTTTCCAATGTGTTCTTTGATAAACATGCTATATCAACATTAGCATATAGCTCAATTGGAATTCCGCAGTCTTTTGTATACAATTCAAGCACTCCTTTTCTTGATATTCTCATAAATTCAATATCTGGTATATCTTTCTTCACAATGTTTGCATAAGCCAAAGCTTTCCTTAAAGCAATTCTTTCCATGGCTGCACTCATGACATTGATAATTGACACAAAATACTTTTTATCTTGTTCAGCTGTCTCATTTGATAACTTGTCAAACTTCTGCACAGATAGAAATGAAATGTAACTTGGGTGTAGTAACCTCAGTTCAAAGGCTCCAAACAAAGTTATCATGTCTTCATTCCAATCTTCTAAGTTTCTCACAAGCTTAAGTTCAAATGTTTCTGAATTATAAAACCATCTTTGAATTGGTTTTGACTTTTGATTTCCGTCAATCATCTTTATGCCAGGAGTTGTCACCTTTTCAACAAACTTATCATAAAATTCAATCATGAAGTGATCTTCATCTGATTGATTCACTGTCTTACTTTTCTTCTTCTTCATTGACATAAAATATTCTTTATCTTCCTGATCACATCTTGTTTTCAGAAAATTACTTGATCTGGTCAATCCTGTTCTCAACAAATCTACCATCATTTGACCTCTTTTTGCATTTGAATGATTTATCAACCTCAACTTATTCAACTCTTTAAGATCTTACACTGGAAGTTTGATGATGCTAGCATAAAAATGATACACATCACAAATTGCATTCACTCTTTTAATTAGAAATGCATCAAACACTTCATCATACTTCCATGCTATGATTTTTACTTGATTGGTGAAGTCTGGTGCAATCATTGCATTTAACAATTCAGCCACTGATTGACCTTTTTGTAACACATTTCTTACCAAATCACCAGTTGACCTTGATTTATCAAAAATTTGAATTTGATCTTCAGATGCCTTATATGCTTGTTTTTCTGATTCTGGAAACATCTTCATTAGATCTTTTCTCCTTTCAGGCATACTTGATTTTTGAGCCATCTGCTTGATCTCCTGAGGCTTTAAAATCCGAGTTCTTTTTGTGATTTCCAGATATTGTGGATTGTCAGTATCCAAAATAATCATCTTTTTGGTTTGTTTCTCCGTTTCTTGGAAACTTTTAACCAAATTTCTCAAAGATACAGATTGAAGTCTTTTTAATTTTCTCCAAGGATAATTCCTTGCTTGCAACCATGATCGTAAAGCAAACAAACTCATGTCTTCTAGATCAGGATGGTGCAGCTCGGAACTTGAAAGTTCATCCACATTGATACTTTCTTTTTCTCTGTTCCACTCTCCATGTTCAATCACAATTTCATTCGGATCTATTGGAGCAATGGATTCTGCAGCTATGCATTTCTCATATTCATCGTTTATTTGAGAAACTGTTAATCCATCTAAAAATACTCTGTTGTATTTCATCTTTACAAGATAGTTATACCTTTCTTCAAAATCTGAAAGAATATCATCAACTCCTTGATCATGTTCCAAAGGAGGATTTTCAAATTCTTCAACTACATCATCATCATCTAAAACTTCATTATACCAGTCATCATCAAATTCATCTTCTAAATCTTCAAGAGCACCAATTTTGTCTTGACTCATTTGCTCTTGACTCTCTTGATGTTCTTTTTCAATAGGTTCTTCAACTTTTTGTACTTTTGAAGAAGTTTCAGGTATAACTTCTGGATCTATTTCATCTATCTTTCTTTTTCCTTTCTCCCTTTCAGATACTTTTTCAATATCAATTGGAATGTTTTCAGCAATAATCACAATTTCTGGAGAAGAGGGTTTTGCTGATTCTTTTAACTTTGTTAGTTCTTCCTTCAATCTTTCATTTTCTTCAGACATAATCTTGAATTTTTCTTCCAGCAAATCATAATCTTTGATCATAACCTCAAAATTTTTTATAACATCTTCTTTGTCTTTGGCATAAGCCACAATCTTTTCATCTTTTGACAAACCATCTTCTTTCAATTTTTCATTAGCTTTCTTCAACAAGTCAAGCTCTGCTTTTAATTCTTCAATCTCTTTTTCTTTTGCTTTATTTTCAACTTTTAAGCTTTTGAGTTCATCAACATCAAGAATTTCTTCAGTTTGAACTGCTACATTAGTTGTAGAAATAGGTATATCTTGATGAATTTGAAATGTCTCAATGAACTCATAATCAAAAATTTGATCATTAACATTCATCTCTTGATCAGTCTCAAAATGAGATTGTTCCTCTTCATGTACTTCTTCTTGAGCAGTTTCATCAATAATGAAAGTATCTACATCATCAACTGCTTCATGCTCACTTTCCTGTTCATGAACTTCATCACCCATTATATCTTCATCTTCATTTTGAGCTTCAGTTTCATGCTCAGAAATTGGTGATTCATGAATTATATCCTGGTGAGTTTCAGTTTCATCACCATCATTATCATTATTATCATCATCATCATTATCAGTATCATCATCTTGATCATTTTCATCATCTTGATCATCTTCTTCCAAAGGAAATTCATCTATCAGATCAGTAGGATCAATTGGCTCTCCATCTATCAAATGATAATGCTCCACATTGATGTCAACTTCATCATTTGCTACATTTAACATGTAGTCAAACATAGGAACATTTTGAGCACCGGTTATCATTGATAACTTCTTATATGTCATTTCAGACATATTTTCCATCTCCAATCGATCTCCACCAACACCATACACATGAATGTCAGGATATTCCTCATTAATAATCATTTGGAGGAATCTTGGATACATTAAGTATTTATGTCTTGTTCCTCTTTCCAAATTGAAAGCAAATCCATTTAGTATCCACTTTGACATATTAAACCTCCTGTTTGTAGCTAAAGCAACAATAGGTGAAGCTATGTCCACAGGAAATGAGTTCCAACCAGCACTCCTCTTGGACAAACAGTGTTGGAAGATGTAACACAGAAGCTTCCAGTGATTATATACTCTTGCTCTAAAGAATTTTTTCTTAGGAAACTGATCAGGATGACCCATAGCCATAAAACTTTCTCTGCATTCTTCAAAAGAAAATTCACATCTATCTTCTGGATCATTTTCACCCAATCTCAGAGCATTTCTGATAGAATCTTCAGATACTTCTATCATTCTATCTCTGGTTATAAAGCCCCTTACAAATTTTCTTCCATCCTCAACTTCAACCCGAGCAGTGTTCCAAAACTGTCTAATAAGTCTGTCATAGATTACAGTTTGGTAACACATAGCATAAACATATTTGGTTCTTAGAAGAAATCTGATCATTTCTTCATAAGAGAAAGCATCTTGAGCTTCATCATCCAAAAATGCAACAATATTATGCTTAGGTACAAACTTCAGTTCTGCCATCTGCAAAATTTAAGAACAAAGATGTTAGATAATGTGTATTTTGAAGCAAATGATTAATTGTGAGTTTAAAATTATGATGATTTAAGAAATTATAAACTGATGTGTTAAATTGAATTTGAATTTTAAAACAACTTGAATTTTAATTTTAAGTGTAAACACTTAATTTTGATAAATGATGAATTTCAAGATTGAGTTTGATTAACATTTTAACACTTCTGTTTATGAAATCTTATATCACTTTAAACTCTTAAATTCCTGAGATGATGATTTTTATCAATTTTGATTTTATTTTGAATTTTGTTTTATTTTATTTAGTAAATTGTGAAACTGTTCATCTTCTTCAACCAGTTCATCATCCCCGAGACTGTTCATCGAAGACCCTGAACCAAAAATTCAATCAAATATCAGATTATCACAAGATTAATCTAATATAATGATCGAAATCATCAGATGAACAAGAATCAATCATCAATTTTTCTCATTTTTCTCTCGATTTGAAGAACTCTGTGATTTTTCAAGTGTTAGGGTTCATACGACCCACAGGGATCGAACGACCATCAAAATGTTTCATTTAAAATGAAATCAGTTGAAAATGATTCATACACTTACATTCACAATCACACGAATACTATCAACAATCTGAAATTTCTGTTCAAAAGGGATTCAATCGATGAATAAGGGTTTTTGTTCGAAGAAAGTCGAAAGTTCGAGAGTTAAGAGGGTTTTGTGAGGGTCTTGTGAGGGTTTTTGAATTTAGAATGAAATGAATATCACAAGTGTTCTATTTATACTAAGTATACAAATTTTAGACTCATGAGCACTGTTGGTCGTTTTAGGATCATTCAGACTCATTAGGTCAAAATTTTCACCAAGTATCTAGACACATGAGCACTGTACAGCAGTCGTATTAGCACTGTTAGACACATTAGTCCAGCCGTATGAGAACTGTTTCAGACTTATGAGAACTGTTAGTCGCATAAGCACTGTTGGTCGCATAAGCACTGTTCCAGTAGCATGAGCACTGTTTCAGTAGCATAAGCAATTTTTCAGTAGCATAAGCACTATTAGTCGTATAATAAATCTGAAATGTCCACATTCACTTGGAATTTTCAAATCTTCCACCTGCACACTGTTTAAACAAATTAGTAATATTTCATACTAATATTCAAACAATATTGCATAATTTTACATTTTGACCCTCAAAATGTCAAATTTACACTTTTGACCCTCAACGATTCAAATTTTCATTGTTGACCCTCAAAGTTTCAAATTTTCATTTTTGACCCTCAAAGTTTCAAATTTTCATTTTTGACCCTCAAAGTTTCAAATTTTCATTTTTGACCATCAAAGTTTCAAATTTTCATTTTTGACCCTCAAATTTGAACTATTTACAATTTTGACCCTTCATCTTAGTTTCAAAAAGACAACCAAATATTTCAACATCTGTCTTGATTTAAACTTTTCAAAGAAGCTTTTCCTTGCTAAAAATTATGAGATCATTTTATCATTTGATAAACACACACATACTTTGAAATTAAAGCATCATCCGTTCAATTCAACATGATCATTTTCATTTTGATTACATGATCATTTTCATTTTGATTTTCTGAGAATATTCTTATTGGATTATTACTCCCCCTAAACTTTTAAGTTTCACAAAACTTAGAAGTTTATTAATAGATCATAAGAATATCATACTTAACTTTGTTATATTGCCTGCACACAAGAAAACATGCAAAAAATCAAAATTAAAGCAGAATAAAAATCTAATATTTACACTAGAATCTTTAATTGCAGTGAGATCATATTAGATAAGATAAGACATTAAAATAAAAAATTTGTGTGAATAGTCATAGACAATGATTAAATCCTGATCAAGTGTGTTCCAGGTCAGTGATATCACAGCAAAGGAGACACAAGATCTAAGGACAGCAAATGAGTGTTTTTGACATAAACTATCAGCTCACTTACTTTTTCAATTCTTGTATGAGTGTGGTAGAGGTGTATGACAAGATGTTACTCATACCAAGACAAAGAGGATCAACCATCATCAATACATGCAAGAAAGCACTTATTCTCAACTTATTACCTAACAAATATGCATAATCAGAGTTCATGTTACTTAATTTAACAGAGAATGATCATGGATAACCATTTGATCAACTCTAACCATCCTTTTGAATGGGCTGTGCACATTGGCATCTTTTGCATCAAATGAGAATATCCAGGTCTGTAATGACTTACAACAGAGGATATCTCAGTACTTCAGGTATATGATGACTCATAACAGAGAAGTAAATGATGCTTGTAACAAACCTCATGATTAGTCACATTACCATTAGGTGTGAGTAGGAGTAGCTTAACAAGCAGTCAATCTGATAAGCTAATACACTCAAATGTACTTAGATGAATACACAAACAAGCATAAGAATGTGGGTAATCACAAGAATTTACTTGTTCAGTATACTAGCATGATAGTGTCTACACAACAATTCCTGATCATGTCAGACTTTATTAGCGAGTGAAGTATGTAACTGATCTTACTAATGTACTATCATTTCTCACAGAAGCCAAAAACAAATTCATTCCTAAAATAAAGAATGAAAAATGAAAAGCACTCTATTTTTGGATTTTTGATTTAGATTTTTCTATTTGATTTTGGGGTTTTCTACTTTTGTATTTGTTTTTCTATAAAAGAAAGCACACACACACAAACAATCAGGCAAATAACGATGAAAAGTTATCCTTATGAGAATTTTCAGATTTAGGAAAGTGTTTGATCATAAAAAGATTCAAATTTGTAACCAGGTTTACACATGGTTAATAAGGCCAATTGACTCCACTAAATACTCAAACCTTCCTGGTAGAAAAGCTTTAGTAAATAGGTCTGCCAACTGTTTTTCAGTTGCTATTTGAATCAAAATGATTAAAACTTTTTCAGAATTATCTCTTAGAAAATGATATCGAATTTCGATATGTTTTGTTTTTGAGTGTTGAACTGGATTAGCTGTAATGAACATAGCAGCAGTGTTATCAATGTAAATGGGTGTTTTAAGAAAATTGAACCCATAATCTAGCAGTTGGTTTTGCAACCAAAGGATTTGAGAACATCCTGCTGATGCAGCTATGTACTCAGCTTCTGCAGTTGAGATAGAAACATTTGTTTGTTTCTTACATTGCCATGAAACTAATCTGGGTCCAAGAAACTGACAACCACCCGTTGTAGATTTTCTGTCTTGACAACATCCACCATAATCACTATCTGTATATCCATGTAACTCAAAATTACCCTCGTAAGGATACCAAAGCCCTAAGGCTGGTTTACCTTTGAGATACCTGAATATTCTTTTGACAGCAATTAAGTGAGATTCTTTCGGGTCTGATTGATACCTTGCACAGACACAAACAACATACATTATGTCTGGCCTTGATGCAGTAAGGTACATCAAAGAACCAATCATAGATCTGTATAATGTTTGGTCTACTGATTTTCCTTTAGGATCAGGTTCAATCTTGGTGTTTACGTCAGCTGGAGTTCTTATGGATTGACAATCATGCAGTTTGAATTTCTTCAAGAGTTTATCAACGAACTTCTCTTGATTGATAAAAATACAATCTGTAGATTGTTGAACTTGCAATCCAAGAAAGAAATTGATTTCTCCCATAGAACTCATTTGAAACCGAGATTTCATGATTTCTTCAAATTCTTTGCACAAAGTTGGACTGGTAGAACCAAATATGATATCATCTACATACACTTGCACACATAAGAGATCATCATTATCCTTCTTTATGAATAAAGTTGGATCGATTTTCCCTCTTGTATATCCATGTTGGATCAAGTGTTGAGATAATGTCTCATACCAAATTCTAGGAGCTTGATGTAGGCCATATAAAGCTTTACTAAGCTTATACACACGATGTGGAAATTCTGCATCCTCAAAGCCCGGAGGTTTCTTGACATACACATCATCAGTGATTGGACCATACAAAAATGCACCTTTTACGTCCATTTGATACACTTTGAATTTCATGAATGATGCATAAGCCAGGAAAACACGAATAGATTCGAGTCTTGCAACTGGAGCAAATACTTCATCATAGTCAATTCCTTCTTCCTGTGTGTATCCTTGTGCAACAAGTGTTGCTTTATTTCTGATTACAATGCCACGATCATCAGTTTTATTTCTGAACAACCATTTGGTGCCTATGGCATTTTCTCCTTCAGGTAATTCCACCAACTTCCACACTTCTTGTTTTCGAAATTGTAGAAGTTCCTCCTGCATAGCTTCAATCCAACCATTGTCCTGTAATGCCTCGGTGACATTTTTAGGAACAGTCTGAGAAAGGAAACAAGAGTATAAACAAACATTTGCATGTTCAGATTTACTCCTAGTAGTTCTTTCATTCAGAGGACCAATAATCTGTGATGTTGGATGGTTCCGGTGAATACGAGATATCGGAATCTCATTTCCTTGAACAGTAACATCAAGATTTGTTTGGTTCAGATTGGAGAGCTGTTGCAATAAGGTAGAAGAATGTGGAGTGAAATTTGGAACTTGAGTTGGTGAATTGATAAAGTAATCAAAGTTACTTTGATCAATTGCATCTCCAGAGATAGAAGATGTGCCAGACTCAGGATGTCCAATTTCTGTACCATCATTAGGAATAGGTTGTGATGCTTCTTGAGCAGCTGAAACAGAATGATCTGAAGTTGAAGAATCAGGAACATTGTCATGGAAATGGATTGTTGAATCCTTGACAAATGAAAAAAATGGATAATCTGGACGAGCATCATCTGAATCATCAGAATCTGAATCATCATTGAAAGATCCAAGATCTCCTCTTGAGTTCTTCTTACCTGAAAAATCATCAGATTGATTAAACAAGTTAGACTGAAATGAGTTTGACAAAGAATCCAAATCAAATAACCATGCAGGACCATTTGAAACTGATGGAAAGGAATTTTCCAAAAATTTAACGTTGAATGTTTCATTAATAGTGTTTGTCCTAGAGTTATACACTCGTAGGCTTTTGAAACAGATGAATATCCAACGAAAAATCCATTATCAGCTTTTTCTTCAAATTTTCCTAAATGATCACTTGAGTTAAGAATCATAACTGGACAACCAAATGATTTTAAAAAATTTATGTTTGGTTTCCTGTCAAACATCAACTCATATGGAGTTTTCTTTTTATCGTTAACAAGCAAGATTCTGTTCTGAACAAAACATGCTGTGGATATTGCTTCGTCCCAGAAAGTGATTGGAAGTTTAGCATCTGCTAACATAGAACGGGCTGCTTCAATCAAAGTTCGGTTCTTCCTTTCAGCAACTCCATTTTGTTGTGGAGTTCTGGGAGCACTGAACTGATGAACTATCCCTTTTTCTGCACAAAACAAATCAATGTTAGCATTTTTAAATTCAGTTCCATTATCACTTCTTATTATTTTTACTTTTTGATCAAGCTGATTTTCAACTTTATTATAAATTCTTTTAGAAGATCTGCAGTTTCAGATTTAAATTGAAGAAAGAAAACCCATGAAAATCTTGTATAATCATCTATGATGACTAAACAATATGATTTTCTACCAATACTCCTAACATTCGTTGGTCCAAAAAGGTCCATATGTAACATCTGGAGTGGTTTGATGTTTGAGTTTATTAGTTTGGACTTATAAGACGCTCTATGTTGTTTTCCCTTCAGACATGCTGAGCAATGATCAGTTGTTGAAAACTTCTTGGAAGGAAGTCCAATAACATGATTTCCTGCTACAAGCTTGTTCATGTTTTTGAAGTTGGAATGACCAAGACGTCTATGCCAAAGCTGGCTTTCATCATTTGAAGCTTTAGCAATCAGGCAAGTAGTTTCAGTTGCAGGATCCACTTGAGACATATCCAATTTGTATACATCTCTGTCTCTAGCAGCTTTAACTATCACCCAGTCATTGCTAATCTGAAAACCTGGTTTCAAGACATAACAGTGAGATTCATCAAAAAGAACAGAGTAAGATTTGTCACAAATTCAGGATACACTTAGAAGATTAAAGTTCAACTGTGAACAGAAGTTGACTTTATCAAAACTGATAATCCCATTGGACACTGTTCCCTCTCCTGTTATCTTTCCACCTGCATCTCCTCCAAAAGCAACATGAGTACCGTCCTTTAACTTAAAGTCTTGCAACAAGGCTTGATTGCCTGTCATATGCCGGCTACACCCACTGTCAACATACCATGAGTTGATTGGTCTCCGCGGGCGTACCTGCAGTCACAAACATTTAAGGTGAGTTAGTAACCCAAGCCGAGATGGTCTTGGGCTTGCCAAACTTGTCAACAATTGTAAATTGTTTAAAATGAAGTTTGTTGACATCTGGTTTCTTTTGAATTTTATCATGTTCAAATCCTTTTTGAGAAACCAACTGATTATCTCTTTGAGATTTTGATTTCAAAGCATTATTAAAAAATCTTGAACTCTTGTATGAATCATTTAAGAATGTTCCTTGGTTTATTCTCACAGATCGAGGAATAAACTTTTCTTGATGGTATTGCTGTGATTTGACAAATTCTGAATTGTTTCTTCTGAAAGATCTCAAACCCAAGGAAGATTGTTGTTGTGAAAATTTAAATCCAATATTTTGATTTCTTATAAATTGTGGATTTACAAAACCTTGATTATTGAATTCCTTCCTTGTAGAGTTCTTCCTGAAGTAACAATCATTAGTATTGTGATTTCTTTCATCACACAAAGCACAATATTTGTTAAAATAACACTCAGCTGTGGTGTGATTTGTCATATCACATATGTAGCAATACTTGTTAAAGTAACATTCTGAAATGTCATGATTGTACATGTCACAGATATCACAATACTTTTCAGAATGTTTAAACAACATTTTATTAACCCTTGATGTTGAAGCAACATTTGATTCATGTTTGAATTTTGGGTTAGGCAATTTAATTTGTTGTTTAATTGGAGTAAAGTTTGTCTTTTGATCTTTGGGATTTTTCTTTTGAACTTGAACAAAATTCTTTGACTCCTTTGATTCAAATCTTTTAAACACAGCGGAAGTCTTATGATCTGGACTTGTTCTCAGATCAGAGTTAGATTTGATCTTAGGTGTAGGTGTTATTTTTGTGTTTGTGTTCAAGTCAAAAGTTCCAGCAGACACAAACTTCATAGGTTTAGTTTGAGTATTGTTCTGTGACTGATTAGTTGATTCAGTTTTCTTTGCTTTTGCAGCTTTTCTTCGTCTTTGATTTCTCAATCTAGATGAAGTTTTCTTGCTTTGAAGTTTAGTTGAATCTTGAGAAGATTCCTTTTGACATTCTTTCACTTCAGTTAGTTCATTAGAAGTAGAATCATCAGAATTATTGTTATCTGATTTAACCTCTTCATATTTTTCTTTCAGTTTGTTATTGACATCAGAATTTTCACTCTTTAGTTCAGTTTGTTCAATAACATTTTCACTTTTTGGTACAAACAGCTTCTTTTGTTTTTGTTGAGGTTCATAAGATTTAACTTTGATTGGATGACCATTTTTGATCTTGTTTATGTCAGTTTCTTCATAAACTTCAACATTTTTCTTTTGAAGGTTCTTTTGATCTTGAAATTCCTTCAGTTTAGCTTTGTTTTCTGGTGAATGATCATGAGTATTGAAATTATCAGGTAATGTTTTTGAGATAGATTCAGGCATAGGTTCATGTGTGAATCCTAGTCCTGTTTTGTCTTTTTCATTCCTTCCATTCACCAGTTGCTTAACAATTTTCTTTGAGCTTTTAACTTTGGCTAAGTCTATTTGAGTTGCTGCATGTGCCAATTTTTCTTTTTCAAGAGTTCTGTTCATCTCTTCAAGTTGTTGTTTGACAAGTTCAAGTTCTTTAATGGTTTTGTTCCATGATGCTTGAAGAGACATGATCTTTTCATCAGCAATTTTGTGATCTGATTTTAGCTTATTGTGTTTTGATTCTTCTTGTTTGAGCTTGTCACAGATTTTGAATGAATATGTTCTGTAGTGTTCAACTAGCTCAAAACATGCTTTTGTGCACATTTTCTCTCTCACTTCTACTGGTATTTCAGGATATGAGTGTGAAGATTCAGTATCAGAAGGATTAACAACCTTTGGCTGTTCTGATTGAGCCATAAGAGCAACTTCTTCAGTGGTATCTTTTGGGTCTGATTTGTCGCTCCAATCATACTCTTCTTCTTGATCTGATTCATCATATTTAGGATCTTTAAATTCAGACCAGTCTTCATCATCCACTTCAGCAACTAGTGCCAGATTAGCAGTGAGATCAGTAGTAAATTGCTCTGCATATGCGCTCCAGTCATAACCATCTTTGATGTTTACAACCAGTGCCTTTTTAGTTTCCTCACTGTTCTTCTCTTCTTTGGGTTCTGGCATTGGTAGACTTTGGTATGGCTTTTGAAAAGTCTTGTTTGCCTGTTGCTGATACTTTTGACCATTTGAGCTGCCTTGAGTATTTCCTCCTTGGTTTCTTGGAGCTTTACATTCTCTTGAAAAATGACCATAGCTGTTACAGTTAAAGCATCTTGATTTTGATTTATCAAACCCAACAGTTTTGTTTGCACTAGGTTTGTAATTTCTGTTAGTGTAAGCATGCTTTTGAGTTCTGTAGGCTATCATGACCATCTGCCAATTAAGATCCATTTCTTCAACATCATCTGGATCCATTTCAAATAAATCCTGTAGAACTAGCTCCATTTGAGTCAGATGACTGCCTTGATAAGCTTGAAAGCTTGCCATGAAAGCAGTGAAAGCAGTTTTTGACTCTTCATCTTGTAAAAGAATGTTAAACACATCTTTCACTTTGCTGGGATTGGGAGAGTTTGAGGAAGATGGCATCTCAGTTGAAGGTTTAGGCATTTGAGCTTTTGGTGAAGACTGTGGTTGTGGTTGAGTGGAGTAAGCAGGTGTACTGGTGAAGAATCCTGCTCCCACAAATAGATCACCTTCATCTTCAGGAGTGGATTGGTCTTTAGCCAAAAATGCATTCTCAACAGTATTTGCTGGTGAAGCAATATACTTATACTGAGTTGTTGATGCATGTCTATCATTATTTCTTGAGCTCTCATCAATTTCTACAGATTCAATTTTAGCAATGAGCAGATCAAGATCCATTGGAAACTTCTCAGTATGTTTTAACAAAGTGACAGTTTGTTTCCAAGAAGATGGTAGTGCATTCAGAAGTCTGTTGTTTAAGTCCTCAAGATCATTCTTGATTCCCAAAGTAGACATCTCTGTAGTTAATTGCACAAACCCGTTCATCATTTGGTTTATTGTTTCTCCTGAGATGTGCTCAAAAAGTTCCAATTGCCTTTTCAGTTTCTGCTTTTTCAGATCTTGAATCTCTTTCCCTCCTTCACATATAATCTTCAAGGCTTTATACATTGTATATCCAGTCTGATAGTTTTCAAGCCTTGAAAGAACTTCCAGTGGTAGTCCTTTACACATGAGAGAATATGCTTTGATGTCATTCTTTACTTTCTTTAAATCATCACCATGAAGATTATCTTCTGGATAAGGCTCTTGTGAATCTTTAGAATACACAAATCCTCTGTCTGGACCATCAGTAGTCACAGGAATGTATGGACCCTTTTCAATTGATTTCCACAGATCAGTGTCTATGGAATTCAAATGATGTTTCAGCCTTAGAGACCAATTTTTAAAATCAGCTCTATTTTTAAGTTTTGGAACTCTATTCTCAGAATCTTCTGATTTAGCCATTTTTTATATTTTTGATGTTTTTCTAATCTTTTGAATTACGAAATGAAAAGAAAAAATATTTTTGGGTTTTTGAAATTTTATGAAAAATTTCTAAGTGTTAAGGCTGAAAAGTCCGAAACAGTGGTCAAACGTCCAACAGTGATGATACGACCAACAGTGAAACGTCCAACAGTGGTAATACGTCCAACAGTGAAAAGTCCAACAGTGGTGATAAGTCCAACAGTGATGAGTCTAAGGGATTGCCTTAGAAAAATATCCAACACAGTGCTGAAACTACCAACAGTAGTTATACGACCAAAGCTGAAACGACCAACAGTCGTTATACGACTAAGCTGAAATGACCAACAGTCGTTATACGGCTAAGGTAAAACAACTAACAGTCGTGATGTGTCTAACAGTGGTTATACGGCTAGGGTGATACGACTGAAACAGTTGAGAAAAGTCCAACAGTTCTCAAACGACCAATCACTTAGTCAAATTTCAGTGATTTTCATCCCTAATACGGCACATTCATCAGCTTCATATGAATGTAACGAACTCAGAAATCTCAAAATCCTTCAATTGTTGATTAATTGAGCTGAAATTTCACAATTTGTTCATGATTATGCCGATAATCAATCCCATAACCTCAATTTCACTGATTATCAACAACTTTCTATGAATTTCAGAGATTATAGGTCGAACACTCAAGAACACATATTTGTACTGTTTTTCCACTAATTCACTCGATTTTTATGAGATAACCTGCAAATTGTGATTCAAAACATGTTTCTGATGATGAAACACTGCTTCGATTCACAATATTTCACTTGAATTGTCAATTGATTACAGATTTCAGTGGATTTTTGAAGTTTCTATTTTCGACAGAACTTCAAGAACACTCAACCGAAATCTCTGATACCAATTGATAGGATCAATTAGAGCAATATGTATCAATTATATGAACAATTCAAAGCAAAATACAATCAATTGTAATCAAATCAAGACAAATCAACAAAATTCATATTCCATTGATTGCAAAGACGATTACAAGTGATAGAAAGCAGTTCTCATAAAACATATGCAAAAACTTATGCAAAAACTTACAATCTACACTACGTCTAAGCTATTTATACTAGACCTAAGGAACTAAATTTACACAACTAGTCCCTACACTAGTATAAAATACAAAAATAGACACTAAACAATAAAAGACTAAATGTTAATCTTTTAAGGGACCTAACAAACAATACTTCAGGTATGTTGAGATAGTAGATACTCTGGTGGATATTGGAGTAGCTCTTGAGAATAGAGACATGTTGGGTTTGTTAGAATATAAAATCATAGTTTAACCTCTTATACTTTCTGAAAACGCAGCGGAAGTATAGCATTATAACCATGTTTATAAGCTGAAAATTATGTTCTTCAAGTGACCATTCAAGTGTATAAAACAAACCCATAAATCAAAGGATCATTTATGTGAATTAACAAGCTATGAACATATATAAAACTACATAAAATCACAGCTTCAGTGAGCTGTGAATCTACCTTACCGCAGCAGTGAAAAATCGACAAAAAAGGTTGAATGATGTCCAATATTAAGCCAAGACTTCAAGGATAGAAGTCCTCAAGCTAGTATACCCCAAGCTCCTTGCAAACACACCTTCTTGTTAGGTAGAAAACACCAAGAACAACTTGAAACCCAGCTTGTTTCTTGCTGAAAACCCTTTTTCAGCAGCTCAAATTCGTAAGTGAGAGAGAGAGATAGAGCTTTAGTTGTTGTTTGCATATGATGAGAATCATGATCTTGGAATGCAAGAACCTTTCTTGTTATTAGAAAACTTCAAGAACAACACAAGAACACATCAAGAACAACACATAATCAGCTCCAAATCCTGCATATGCTGCTGAAAAACCATGACATATGCTGCTGAAAAAACCGTGAGGTTTTAGAGAGAGGGAGAGAGTTATGTTTCTTGTGTGTCTTGCATGTGATGTTGTTGAGAATATGAGAGTCACTATATGCTAGTTAGTGGAGATGGTCAACCAAATGCATGTGTCTTTCTCCAAGAGAATAACATAGTGGAGAACAATGCATGTGTGTGTCTCCCATGTGTGTCTCCCATGTGTGTCTCCCACTCAAAGACACCAAAAGGACGGTTCTCTTGTTTAAAAAAGATGGTTTTCCTTTTCTTTTTATAAACAAACACAACACATGCACATCACATGCACATGGATGTTTCTTGTATATAAAAGGAAGACTTTCTTTTATAAATCTCAACCACTAACACACATATAACTAGTCTTTTATAAATAATAAACATACACATATTTATTGTCTAGTATTTTAACTAGTTTATACAATTAACCAATTAATTGTATAAGTAGTATACTCTCATTATTATTTGGTGTTATACAACTAATTTAAATAACATTTCAAATAATATTATTGAACAAGATATCCTAATAATTGTTCCATCTCATATGCAACTTATTTAGAAAACCCATTTTCTAAATTTGGTGTAAATATTTAATTGCATGATCATATCATCAACTAAATATTAATTGGTGTTTGCTAAGCTTGTTATTGGGTATAACCCGACTTGGATCATAACGTACTAACCACATCAATATTTTATGTGTCTTGGGCACACAGAATCCTACAATCTCCCACTTGCCCAAGATTCATAGAATATTGATGCAAGTAGTAAATAACGCCTAACAACGGTTTACTACCCTTAATACGCATGACTTATGGCCATTCAATAACATCATCCCTTTCAAGTACCCTACTTGAAATGATTTAGGTGAATCAATCATCTATCCTTTTGTTACAGATGTCATGTTAAATCCAAGGACACAGAATGATCATTCCTTGTTGATTTAACTTAATCAGGCCTTAGACATCATACTCTCAACGAATAAGAGGAACAAATCCCATCTTGACCACATACGTTTCTCACAATCACCTTATGTCATACCTGAACATAGCCTTATGTTCTGACAATTGTTTCATATCAGTGAAGAACTAGCTCAAGGTATAACACTTGGTGAATATCAAAACCCAATATGTATCTCAGGTCGGAGGATACCAAATGATATTCGCCTTTACTCAAATTTACTTATGATCAATCGATAAGATTCCATGTAGTAAAATTTGAGATGCGGGTTAGTCCAATATTTGTATCCCACAAATATCTATGAACCTTGGTAGCAACCTATTGCTCTATATTCATCCTTATGAATATCAACCAATCCAAGTTCATAATAGTCTTACCCTCACACTTGTTCCCACAAGTATGAACGACTACGGACATTTAGAGTAAATAATTTACTCATGGATTAAACATGCTAAATCGGAACATTAATTGAGGCATTATAACCAAATAATTTTACTCAAATAATAAAGAGTTCCACATATTCAAATACAAAATTTGATCAAGTCCAATCACTAGAATATCGAAGTCCTAAGGCATAGGTATGACTTTCATGCTTTGCCCTTTCAAGGAGCTTCGTGAGTGGATCCGCAATGTTTTGATCAAAGTGAACTTTGTGAATACATATCTTTCCCTTTTCAACTTCTTCCCTTATGTAGTTGAATCTCCGCTCATTGTGCCTAATCTTTTGATGTGCACGGGGTTCCTTGATGTGAACAATCGCACCCTCGTCATCACAAAGATTTCTAAGGGGTCTTGAATGGTAGAGACCATCCTTAGATTGGTGATAAACCTTTTTATCCAAGTAGCTTCCAAAGCTGCTAATGCGGCGGCTATGTATTCGAATTCTGTAGTGGACAATGCTACCCTATTTATAATGGAGACATACCCCGATTGTGATCGAGGATCATCTCGATCAGTTTCAAAACTAGCATCCGTGTAACCCTTTACAACTAGTTCCTCTTCATCAGATCCGTATATTAGAAACATATCCTTAGTCCTCCTAAGGTATTCTAATATACTTTCAACAACCATCCAATGGCTATTGCCTGGATTCTGCTGATATCTTCTTGTCATGCTTAACGCGCATGACACGTCCGGTCTTAGTGCATATCATCGCATATATGATGGATCCTATAGCAGATGCATATGGGATGTCCTTCATAAAATCTTTCTAATCCTTTGAGCTTGGACATTGAGATACACTCAATATTGTACCTCTTTGAATAGGTACCATACCTTTCTTAGAGTTTTCCCTCTTGAACCTTTTCAAAATCTTATCAATATATGCACTTTGGTTTAAACCTATCAACCGCTTCGATCTATCCCTATAGATCTTTATTCCCAATATATAGGCGGTTTCACCGAGATCTTTTATGGAAAACAATTTCCAAGCCAGGTTTTAACACCTTTCATGGTTGGAATGTGTTTTCCATATAGTATTATGTCATCAACATACAATACTAGGAATGTGATTACACTCCCACTAGCCTTTTTATACACACAAGCCTTGTCAGTATCCAAGTTTCCATGCATATTTGTTTTCTTCTTGAAAACCCACTTGCGTCCAACCAGTTTGGAGTTAAGTGAAGAGTCAACCAATTCCCAAACTTGGTTGTCATACATGGATTGCATCTCTACGTTCGTGGCTCCTAGCCACTTGTCACAATCCGAATTGGACATTGCATGATGGTATGTAGTTGGCTCTTCGGAGTCAACAACGTAGCATCCATCTATGAAAAATCCATATATTTCAGGTGAAATGCTAACTCTATCAGATCTATGAATGTTTTGTGTGTATTGATCAACCTCTTGATCATCATCAACAACCTCTTGTTGACAGCTAGTGTCAACCAAACGTGTATCGGCTTGTGGATCTTGATCCTCATCAAATTCCACTGTTCTATGCGTCATTCCTTCCATAAGGAACTTGGCTTCCAATAACTCTGCCTTTTGAGAAATAAATACCTTTTGCTCTGTTGGATCAAAGAAGTAGTATCCTATACAGTCCTTTTGGATATCCAACAAACATACACTTAGTGAATCGACTTTCAGTTGGTTTGGGTGTTAAGCTTAACATAAGCTTCATAACCCATACTTTTAAATATGATAGCGATGGAACTATTCCATTCCATATTTCAAAAAGGCGTCGAATCCACTTTCTTGGTTTGGGCCATATTCAAAATACGAGCCTCGGAGCGTAGTGCGAAACCCCAAAATTATAGAGGTAGTGAGCTTATAGCCATCATAGGTCGAACCATATCCAATAGGGTTCGATCTCCTTTCAGACACACCATAATATTGTGGTGTTCCGGGAGGAGTAAGTTGTGAGACAATCTTACAACTTCCTAGATGATCCCAAAAAGCCTTACTTAGGTATTCACCTCCTCTATCTAAACGGAGAACTTTGGTAGTTCTATCGAGTTGATTTTCTACTTCATTTTTGAAGTTTTGAACATTTCAAATTCTTTATGTTTATGTGCCATCATGTACACATGACCATAGTGACTATAATCGTCAGTAAAGGTAATGAAGTAAGTTTTATCATACCTTGTCATTGTCTTAAAAGGACCACATACATCCAAATGTATGATTCCTAATAAGTCTTTTGCCCTCTCATTAATACCACTAAAGGGCGTGTTGGTCATCTTACCTTGTAAACAAGATTCACACTTTTCAAATGAACTATTTTCATTTGTTTTCAAAAGACCATTCTTTTAAAGCGTTCAAATCCGATTCTTGTTTATGTAACCAAGATGACAATGACAAGAATAAGAGTCACTTAAACCATTTTAAGTCTCTTGGTGTATGATAGGTATAATGTGTTATTATAGGACGAATCGTCATGAACCAATTCATCAACATCATTAGAAGGCATAGCCTTGAAATAATATACATCATCCATATAAATATAAATACCATCATTTACTAACTTTAAATCATAACCATATCGTTTTAAAAGGGAAACTTAAATCATGTTCCTAGTCAAACTAGGAGCATATAACATGTTTTGAACAACTTCCAAACCTTTTGAAAGTTTCAAAACATAGTCTCCTTTCTTAAAGTGCTTATTCCTTTTGAACCCTTGCAACAGATTGCAATAGTGAGTTCCACATGTGGTATCCAATTACCCATGTGCTTTGAGGAAATAACATTTAAGTCAATATGGATTATGAAAGTTGTGCTTGAGGTTTGCCCAGCATCCCTCTTATTTCTCAACTCATTGAGATAGGTTGGACAATTCCCTTTCAAATGACCTATCTCACCATACTCAAAGCATGGATCGTTTTCGGTTACCTTAAGCTTCATAAGCTTAGGTTTTGGAGGTTCCGCTTTGATCTTCCCTTCCCCTTTGCCTTTGATGTGCCCTTCTCCTTTGGCAACATTTGCCTTGGGATCGGGAATGGCCTTTCCATTGCCTCCCTTATTGATCTAGAGGATAGGTAGAACCTTTCTACCCATCCCTGCCTTAGCTGTTGTGAGCATTGCGCAAAACTCACCAATGCTCTTGTCCTATCCATTCATATTGTAATTCATTATGAACGTCTCAAACTTTTAGTTAGGCCATTAAAGATCAAATCCTTGGCCAACTCCTTTGAGACAGGACAGCTAAGCCTCTCGAGGCGGCCTCAACATCGTCGGGGTCGGGTTGGTTAGGAATAGGATCGTCAAGGACATTTGCTTTTTGCTCTTGCTTGAGAACAATTCTCAAGTTTCGAGACCAGTCCATAAGGTTATTATGGTAAAGACGATCCCTCTCTAAAATAGTTCTCAGTGATAGGGTATGGACGGTAGGGGTGGTAGCATTATTGTTTGCGGCCATTCTACAAATTTTGCAAAGTTCTTTTAGTATTTCTGAAAAATATCATTTTAATTATTAATACCCTTTATGTCTCATAGACAATCAATAATTAATAATTAAAATCTAGAATCCAACGTTACATTCAAATAATGGTTAGGTGACCTTTATCCCATTATTCAAATTAACAAGGTAGTCAACATTTGACAATTGCAACCTCTTGCAACTTCTAGCGGTATGGGATCGACTTTAAACATCATATGTAAAGTCGGCATGTTAATCCCATCAACACCATTTGGAAACCATATTTTAGGTGATCCATTCAACATGGTTTGCAAATTAAGTTACCCTACTTGCACACACATGTGAGTTTACCAACACAAGTGGTTAGGTGACCTTTATCCCACCAATGTGGTATTCCCACCTTAAGTCATAAGTTCCCTCAAAATGGTTAGGTGACCTTTATCCCATTAAGAGTTTCCAAATGACTTAAGTATTATGCAAAAGGACGGTGTTAAACTTGTTTGAAAAGGGATTTTTAGTTTTTATTAATTCTAGTTTTGAAAACTCTATGTACCTTGTATTTGCATGCTTTCAAATGCAAGGTATCTTATGGTTTATCTTTAATAAAACCTCTTTTATTAAATCATTAATCCTTTTAATAACCTTTTATCAACCACTTAATGATTAGAAACCATAAATTTTCAGCTTGTTAAGTTTGCTAATGAGTTTGTTATGCATATCCAAATATCAAACAACAATCATACAACAAACAACCAAACAAGCATAATATAAACAACCACAATGTGCATAACCATAGCTACTATTGTGACCACACTTGTTTGCCATCACAAGTGTGGTCATTTGGTCTTTCCTAAGGGTTGAATACAACACAAAATAGAGGTCTTCTTAGACTCCCACTTGAACTTGCATCCATATGCTTCAAGTCCCTTTTTTGTGTCTTTGATGTCCATCTTTGGGTCTTCATTTTGTGCATCTTCCTTTTACAAAAATTATATCCTAATACATTTTTCTAATAAAAGAAATGCACCTAATTTATTTATTACATAACCAAATGAATAAATAATTACAACCCAAATAATAAACACAAATATTACAACCCAATTGAATGAATTAAAACAACCATTAAAACCATCCAAATCACACAAGGCCTTAAGCTAGGTTATGCACTTTAACAACCAATGATCATATCATTTATTCATATAATGAAACCCCACTTAAAACCACCAAATTTCAGCCAACATAAACTGAAATTTTTGATTTTAAATATTGTCCAAACAATCAACATTTTATCAACATGTATTTCTTTCAAGATTTCATCACAAGCATGTATGATATAATCTTGAAAGTTGGGGATTCATCAAAACAAAAATGTAGCAGCCCATAATCATCCTATTATGAGTTTAAAATTATCCTCTAAAACTAATTTTTAAAGGACAAGAACAAGCAAGCTATCCACATAACCGGCTCTGATACCATTGTTGGGTTTGTTAGAATATAAAATCATAGTTTAACCTCTTATACTTTCTGAAAACGCAGCGGAAGTATAGCATTATAACCATGTTTATAAGCTGAAAATTATGTTCTTCAAGTGACCATTCAAGTGTATAAAACAAACCCATAAATCAAAGGATCATTTATGTGAATTAACAAGCTATGAACATATATAAAACTACATAAAATCACAGCTTCAGTGAGCTGTGAATCTACCTTACTGCAGCAGTGAAAAATCGACAAAAGAAGGTTGAATGATGTCCAATATTCAGCCAAGACTTCAAGGATAGAAGTCCTCAAGCTAGTATACCCCAAGCTCCTTGCAAACACACCTTCTTGTTAGGTAGAAAACACCAAGAACAACTTGAAACCCAGCTTGTTTCTTGCTGAAAACCCTTTTTCAGCAGCTCAAATTCGTAAGTGAGAGAGAGAGATAGAGCTTTAGTTGTTGTTTGCATGTGATGAGAATCATGATCTTGGAATGCAAGAACCTTTCTTGTTATTAGAAAACTTCAAGAACAACACAAGAACACATCAAGAACAACACATAATCAGCTCCAAATCCTGCATATGCTGCTGAAAAACCATGACATATGCTGCTGAAAAAACCGTGAGGTTTTAGAGAGAGGGAGAGAGTTATGTTTCTTGTGTGTCTTGCATGTGATGTTGTTGAGAATATGAGAGTCACTATATGCTAGTTAGTGGAGATGGTCAACCAAATGCATGTGTCTTTCTCCAAGAGAATAACATAGTGGAGAACAATGCATGTGTGTGTCTCCCATGTGTGTCTCCCATGTGTGTCTCCCACTCAAAGACACCAAAAGGACGGTTCTCTTGTTTAAAAAAGATGGTTTTCCTTTTCTTTTTATAAACAAACACAACACATGCACATCACATGCACATGGATGTTTCTTGTATATAAAAGGAAGACTTTCTTTTATAAATCTCAACCACTAACACACATATAACTAGTCTTTTATAAATAATAAACATACACATATTTATTGTCTAGTATTTTAACTAGTTTATACAATTAACCAATTAATTGTATAAGTAGTATACTCTCATTATTATTTGGTGTTATACAACTAATTTAAATAACATTTCAAATAATATTATTGAACAAGATATCCTAATAAATTGTTCCATCTCATATGCAACTTATTTAGAAAACCCATTTTCTAAATTTGGTGTAAATATTTAATTGCATGATCATATCATCAACTAAATATTAATTGGTGTTTGCTAAGCTTGTTATTGGGTATAACCCGACTTGGATCATAACGTACTAACCACATCAATATTTTATGTGTCTTGGGCACACAGAATCCTACAAGACATAGTTAGGAAATTCATGTCTTCCCTTCCTAAACTATGGACTCACTACTGTGTTGTTATCAAGAGAACTTCGGACCTTAAGACTCTTACTCTCACAGAGTTGTATGGTATCCTAAGTGCATTCCAGATGGAGATGAACATGCAGAACTCCTCTGGTCACTCCAATAACCAACTGAGTTCAGCCCTTCATGTGGTTGAAAGGGAAATCATAGAACCACAACATCAGTTGTTGTGTTACCCTGACAACTCACATAGTGGACCCTACATTACTCTACTAGAGACTCCAAAGTCTCAAAAGGTTCAACACTACTCCTTTCAGGATAGTTGTGCCTTTGTCTCTGGAAGTGGACACTCTAGTGACTTTCAATACTGCTTTGATGATCTTGAGTGCTTCAGTCCAAATGATGTGGAGCATGTGGACATTGTCCAACAGATGGCTCTTTTAACTTACAGAGCGAAGAAGTTCTTCAAGAGAACTGGAAGGCAATTCCCTCAAAACCCAGTCAACAGCAAGTTTGAATTTGATAAGAGCAAAGTAAAGTGTTACAACTGCAACCAACTTGGTCACTTTGCTAGGGAATGCAAGGCTCCCAAGAACAACCCTGGAACCCCATAGGCCTCCACACATCCCACTACTTCAAAACATGAAGAGAAGTCAACTGAGACAGCTGCTGTGGCTCAAGAAGTTGACTGGAGCTTCATGGTCCAGGATGTGACTCCCGCTCAAGCACTCATGGCCGGAACAGATGATGATCAGGTATATGAACATCTTTGTACTGCTGCCTGTATTGCTAAAGTTAAACTTTATAAGGATTACATTTTGGAAATTAGATCTGAGATTGAGTCTTTAAATGTGCTAAAATCTGATTTTAAGAGAGCTGAATCTGACTATCAAAAGAAAATTGAAGAGTTAGAGAAAACTGTGTCTCTTTTAAAACATGAAAAGACCAACTATAAAACTCAAATCAAAGATCTGATATCCAAACTATCTGAAGTTCAAGCCCAGTTGGTCACTGCTGAGTCTCAGGCCAGGAAGCAAGCTATTGCTGAGCAAAGCTTCCAAACTATTCTTGCATCAACCTCTCATTCCAAAATGTTTTATCAAAACAAAGAAGGGTTGGGAACCAATGAAATAGCTCCACCACACTCTTATGAGTCTATTAGACTACCTAGATGTGGTACTGAAGAGCAAGAGGTTCCAACTGCTGACCCTTCTCCATTGGAACTAGAGGATGAGGCAAAAATAGTGGCCACCACAGGGGAGAAACTGGAGGATACACTCATATCCACCTGTGAAGACCAAATCCTAACCACCAAGGCAAGAAGAAGCAGAGCTAAAGCTGCTAGAAGGACTGCCAAGAAGGTTGCAGAGTCCAAGCTTAAGATCAACCCAAAACAAAAGGGTGTCTTCATTTCTGCCAGATTTCAAGTGGTAGGTACTTCTGATTCAGGAAAGGAGTGTAATACCAGCACTCCTGTCCTACTGAAGGATCAGAAGTTGAAAGGGAAAGTTGCTGACGAAGAGAAGAAACCCAAGAAACAGCAACCTGTAAATTCCCAGAAGACTAACATTGCATGCATAATGTGTGGTCTGCACAACCACATGGCTAAAGATTGTTACTACAATCTAGCAAGCACACATTATGCAAATAATGTTAGAAGAGAAGGAGTTAGAGAAGGTTTCTCAGTTGGACCATATCAAATGGTCCAAATGATGAAAAAAGGAAAGTTGGTCTCGGAAGCCAAGTTGCTTTCGGAAGAAACTACTTCTTCCGAAGGGAAAATGGCTTCGGAAGCCAAACCTTCTAAGGTTCGGAAGAACAAGAAGGCTCCCTTGAAACCATCTCAGAAGAAGACTACTTCGGAAGAAAAGGTGGTGAAGGCTTCTTCCGAAAAGGAAGCTTCGGAAGAAGACCATGCTTCAAAAGCTTCAACAAGCTCATCCTCAAAGATCAACCAAGGGATGGATTGGAAGATCAAGGAAGATGCTGCAGCCCAAACCTCTTCTTCAACGACCTCTATTGAACCCCAATGCATATCTTTGGTTCAATTATGTCATTATCCTTGGAAGAGTCCAAGACCAGCATGGCTTGGGCTTCCAAACAAAACTAACCATCTCATCTTATGTGTAGGGACATCCATTTGACAAGAACAACAATGTCTGGATTGTAGATAGTGGATGCTCCAGGCACATGACAAGGAACAGATCTCTCCTTCAACAATTCCAGAACTTTGATGGAGGGCCTGTCCAATTTGGAGGTGAGGCCGGAGGATATATTTCTAGTAGAGGAAGTATATCCAATGGCAGAATAAACATTGACAAAGTTCACTTTGTCAAACAGCTTGAACACAATCTGTTAAGTGTTTCTCAATTCTATGACCAAAAGCATCAGATGCTTTTCACAGAACATGAGTGCATTATCCTCAAACCAGGGATGACAATTCCTCCGGAATTGGTGCTTCTTAGATCTCCCAGGAAAGGGGATATGTACAAGCTGGATATGAACAATGCTTCTCCTATGGGTGAAGTTTCATGCTTTCTTTCCAAAGCTGATAGTGATGAGTCAGCACTATGGCATAAACGCATGTGTCATGTGAATTTTAAAACAATGAATAAATTGGCTAAAAATAACCTGGTACATGGTTTCCCTAAAAAGGAATTTTTCTACAAAGATAACTGTGGTGCATGCCTGAAACGGAAACAACACAGATCATCTCATAAATCCAAATGTGTTAACTCTATCACTACTCCATTACACTTATTGCACATGGATCTCTTTGGACCCACAAGTATAATAAGCATTGGAAGGAAATCATACTGCCTTGTGATTGTTGATGATTTTACAAGATTTACGTGGGTATTCTTTTTAAGAAGTAAAGATGAAACTGCTGAAACTTTAAAATCTTTCATTCTTAAAATAGAAAATCAAATTGATCACAAGGTTAAGATCATTAGAAGTGATCAGGGGACTGAGTTTAAGAACTTTGATGTTGACTCATTCTGTGACTCAAAAGGGATTACCAGACAATATAGTGCTCCCAGAACTCCTCAACAAAATGGTGTTTCTGAGAGGAGGAACAGGACACTTATTGAGGCTGCTCGGACCATGTTAGCTGATTCAAAGCTGCCTCTAACATTCTGGGCAGAGGCAGTCAGCACTGCATGCTATGTGCAAAACAGGGTTCTTGTAGTTAAGCCCCATGGAAAAACCGCTTATGAGTTATGGAACAAGAGGCCACCGTTCATTGGCTTTCTAAGGTCCTTTGGCTGCAGGTGTACCATACTTAACACAAAGCACAACTTAGCAAAGTTTGCTGAGAAGTCGAATGATGCTATCCTTGTTGGATACTCTTCTAGCTCCAAAGCTTATATAGTATACAACATCAAGAATCAATAATTTGAGGAGTCATCCAATATAGTTGTCAATGAGCACACTCCTTGTGTTAGGGGGAATGGACCTGATTATATCTTTGATTTAGAATTGTTTCCAAACTATTCTAAACCATCTTGTGAGAATGTTTCAGCTGGAACAGGTGCTCAAGGTGATGCTGATGCTGATACAGATCAACTATTTGAGCTTCCCAGACCACTTTTAAATTCTCCAAGAGCTGAAAGGCAACAAGCTTCAACCATTCACAGATCTGATAGTGTAACTATTTCCAGAAATGATGAAGCTTCAACAAGTGAATCACTTGATCAACCTCAAAGTTCTTCAGGTGATCCACTACAGCACCAGGTTGAGGGAAGTAGTATTCTGAAGGAACAGGCAACTGTTAATACTACTTCACAACCAACCATTGATGATGTTTCTCAATCATTCAATCAGTCCTCATTGAATGACTTTGAAACAACAGTTGGACAGAGTAATCCAGTTCCTGATCAGAATTTGTCCAATCTGGACTTATCTCTGCAACTGGAAGTGATTGCTTGCCTTAGGATTCACAACACTCATCCTACTGAGAACATCATAGGGAATGTCTCTGAGGGTGTGAGAACAAGAGGACAAACTCATCAGGGGAATGTCTGCTTGTACTCATGCTTCTTGTCTCAGATGGAGCCAAAGAAGGTGGAAGATGCCTTAAAGGATAGTAGTTGGGTTGAATCGATGCAGGAGGAGCTGCTTCAATTCAGAAGACAAAAGGTCTGGAGTCTATGCCCACTACCATCTGGTCAAGTACCCATAGGCACTAAATGGGTGTTCAGGAACAAGAAAGATGATAGAGGCTTGATTATCAAGAACAAGGCAAGACTAGTAGTTCAAGGATACACCCAGGAGGAAGGAATTGATTATACTGATGTCTTTGCACCTGTTGCAAGACTTGATGCAGTTAGGATCTTCCTTGCTTATGCTGCATCCAAGAACTTCACAGTCTAACAACTTGATGTCAAGTGTGCTTTTCTATATGGGGATATAGATAGGGAAATCTATGTATGTCAACCTCCAGGATTTGAAGACCCACAGCACCCCAACTATGTGTGCAAACTGGATAAAGCTCTATATGGGCTGCACCAAGCACCTAGGCTGTGGTATGAGACCTTGTCTCAGTTTCTCCTAAAGAATGGATACACTAGAGGTACCATTGACAAGACTCTTTTCATCAGAAAGAGTGGATAAGACATTTTTCTTGTACAAGTCTATGTTGATGACATCATATTTGGTTCTTCAAACGACCAAATGTGCAAGGACTTTGAAAGCATGATGAAGCAGAAGTTCGAGATGAGTTCCATGAGAAAAATGGACATTTTCCTTGGAATTCCGGTGAAACAGATGAAGGAAGGTTTCTTCATAAGTCAATCTAAGTATGTCTCAGACATCTTAGATAGATTTGAAATGAAGGATTGTAAACCAGCCAAGACACCCATACCCAGAAACCATAATCTTTGCCCTGACCTTGAGGGGGAGGATACTGATCTACATCAGTATAGAGCAATCATTGGTTCTCTGATGTATCTCAATGCTAGTAGACCAGATATCATGTTTGCCACATGCATTTGTGCAAGATATCAGGCTGCTCCAAAGGTGTCTCACCTAGCTGCTGCAAAAGAGGATCCTCAGATACCTCAAAGGAGCACCTGAACTAGGTCTCTGGTATCCAAGAAATAGTGATTTCAATCTCTATGGATATTCTAACAGTGACTATGGTGGCTGCAACATTGACAAGAAATCAACATCAGGAGGATATCAATTTCTTGGTGGAAGGATTATCTCTAGCAATGCAAGAAACAATCCTGTGTCTCTACATCAACTGCTGAAGCTGAATACATTGCTGCTGCTAGCTGCTGTGCTCAACTGCTATGGATTCAAAATCAGATGTTAGACTATGGATTCAACTTCATGACTACTCCTATCCATATTGACAACAATAGTGCTATCTCCATTACTGAGAATCCGGTGAAGCACTCCAAGACAAAGCACATTGATATCAGGTATCATTTCATTAGAGATATTCATGAGAAACATCTGATCAAGTTAATCAAAGTTGACTCAAATGAACAATATGTTGATTTGTTCACAAAGGAATTTGATGAACAAAGATTTAAGTATCTCATATCAGCTATTGGGATGATAAATATTGATTAACTACCTCTTTTGAAAAAGCTTTTTAAATGTGTAATGTCTTGTGTCAATACAATTTAAGCCCTGTTACAAAAGATCTTTAAATTATTCTAAGTGTAAATTCCTTCCGTAGAGGAATTAAGTCTCGGAAGATATTCTTGAATATCTTCCGAAGCCAAAATTCCTCAATGGAAATTGTATTCTCGGATAAGTTTTTGGTCTCAGAAGAAGCGATTGATTTTACATCAGATCTACTTCCGAAGCTTATAAAACTCTCCATTCGGAAAGATAACTTTACCTTCGGAAGCAATGCTTTGCTTCGGAAGAGAAAGTACCTTCAAAAGACCATTTTACCTTCGGAAGCAATGCCTTGCTTCGGAAGAGAAATTGACTTCGGAAGACAATTACCTTCGGAAATGTTTTACATTCGGAAGTGAAGGTTTTTATATGTAACGGATATCTTTTGGGCCCCACTCTATAAAAAGTAAAGATTTTATTCATGATGGTCAGATTATTTAAAATTATCCTTTGCCGCCACTATCATTTCTCCGCCGTAAACCACCATACCACCCACAGTAACCCAAAACAGTTACCCTATTACCGCCACTACCACAATTCATCTCCTTTAAATAATCTTGACTGATCAATTTCCACTTCTTTTGCCAATTTACTGCCCTAGCTGTTCCCTTCACTGTCAAACCTGCAATTTCATCCAAATTCAAGCTTACCTTATCTTCAATGGCGCTAAACCCTTAGCACAACCAAGTCGCATTACTTGATTCGTCAAGAGATGCCTACTTCACCCAAATCATCACCTTTCTTACCGAATCCACATACCTCACTGCACTAACAGTTAACCCCACCGTATACTCCAACTATATGTCCGAATTCTGGAGTAACGGTCAAACTGCAGTTCCGAATGGGGTTCGAGTCCTGAGAACCCGCATTTGTGGCCAAGAGCTGGTCATCACTGAATAGCTCATCAGGGAGCATCTCGAGCATCATGATGATTGGGCTCCTACTAAGTTCCCCAAAGAAGACTTAGAAGGCACCTATATCCTTATGGGATATGGAGGGGATGTGATCAGGTCTACCGTCCACAAGTTTAACTTCTCTTACCATTGGAAGTTCCTGCTGCACATTGTTCTGCACTGCTTGTCTAACAAGTCAGGGGGATGGGATCAAATCCCATATGAACTAGGATGCCTAGTTCATGGGTTGGTGAGAGGTCTCCGCTTCAACTACTCACGATTTGTGTTGACCAACCTTATCGGCAATCTGAGCAGGGATACATTCTTCATGTATCCCCGATTTATTCAACACATAATCAACTGTGAGCTGGAACCGAGCAAGCTTGTCTGCACAACTGCTCTTACTGTTCCACAAGTGAGGCCTACCATCTTCAAAACTCTGAAGAAGATGTCAATCAACTTCACTGGAAGGTCCACTCCATTACCTCCAGCGATGACTGAGCGCATAGCTACTGGTGACATCCCTGTTATCCCCACAGGTGATGAACCCACACCAGCAACCTCCACCACAATGCCAACAAAACCTTCTTTACCCATCAGAATCACTTACCAGAGACGCCCCAAACGAACCCTTGTTCAATCTACTCTGATTGAACAAGCTCCCACAGTTCAAACCAAAAGAGCTAGAGTGGAATCATGGGCTCCCACTCAGTCCGAGGTCACACCATCCTTCACATTTGACCTCAATGTGGGTTTTGAGCCTCCTCAGTCTCAAACCCCAGATCCCGAACCTCAAGCCTTAAGCCCACAGGGTGAGTCTCTACACTCCCCTGTGCAGCCTTCTAGGGACAGCCCCACCATAGGCTCAATGCCTGTAGACATTGATCTAGGTCCCGGGTCAGTAGGTTTAACCTCCTTATCATTCATTGACCTTTTACTCCGCACTGATTAAGAGATTACATCTCTCCATGGCCATGAAGTTGATCTACAACACCCACTGAAAGATCAACAGAGCCAAGAGAGATCCCTTGTCTCTAGCCCCCATCAGCAGCCAATTACTGGGGTGAGTCCCACTGATGTGGAGGGGACTCATGTAGGGTCAGCTGCCACTACTCAGAGTCTCTCATTGAGCTCTCAGGATAGTGGTAACATCATTAGGACTGAGTCTACGGCAACTTTGCCCATTGACATCTCTGAAAGAGGTGACTTTGAGCAAAGGTATCCAGGGTGCCAAGAAGCCACATCTGGTGGTGAGACTGAGCATACTAGGTATGTTATCTCATCTTCCCATGATTCTTCTCATGAAGATAAGGGAAGTATGCAACTAACACTTCAGTACTTGCTTTCTAAGGTCTCCAACCTGGAATCACATGTGAGGATCTTAAAATCAAGGACTACCACTCTGCAACTTGAGATTAACAATCTCAAGGCTCAACTAGCTGAGAAACAAACGGAGAGGTCTGTTAGGCATGTACCTGTTCAGGTCTCACTGACTTCTTCCTCTAGCTCATCTAGCTCTCAAGATGATGCTACCATAAAGGGGGAGAAAGTTCAGAGACAAACATTCGAGGAACCACAGACCCAATCCTTTACTTCCCAACTCATCACACTACCTAAGTCATCTCAATCTTTTCTAGAGATTGGCTCAAAGATGCTTCATGGTCTCTATACACTTTTCACAAAGTTTGTATTGAGATCCTCCCTAGAACAGCCCAGCCCTGACACCACACTTATATATTTTGGGGCTGATGGAGCTTCAAAGACTGACTGCACCTTCTACCACTATGGAAGAAGTTGGTCAACCTAAGGTCCACATGGAACCTGAGATTAACAGTTGGGACAGAACTTGCAGCAGTCTCATCTTCCGAAGCTCAGGCTGAAGCTTCCGAAGCTAACATTGAAGCCTCGGAAGAGCAAAACAAGTCTTCCGAAGCAGAGATGGAAGCTGCGGAAGGCTTATTCCAAATGTCCAAGGAACTGACCATCACAGATGTTATTGCTGAAATAGCATCTGAGGTGAGTAGGGAGGACATTTCTGATATTCCTCCATCCCAAACACCAGCTGAACTTCTTTCTCAATCACAACCCTCCATCCAAGAACCACCACAGTCAAGCTCTGCCAAAGACAAAGGCAAAAGGAAATTGACTGTGGAAGAGCTTCAGGAGGAGGAGAGGATTGAGAAAATCAAAAGGAAAGGTAGGTTTCCTACTGAGAAACTGCTAGCTGCTAGTTCTAAAGTAGCTGCAGCCAATCAGGAAGAGATCAACCAAAAGAGAAGCACAATACTCATTGACCAGCTCATCAGCTTAGGAGCTGCCAATGAGGAGATACTCCCACTGCCACTAGAGGAGTTGGTGATTTGGAAAGGTCAACTAGGCTAAAGCAAGAAGAAGAAGCCAGGTTGGCCTTGGAAAGGGGAAGAAGAAGAGCAAAGGGAAGCAGCCTTAAAGCTGAGAGAGGCTAGGATAAAATTCCTACTCTCCAGAGGCTTTAGTCTTCCTGAACTGTCTCCACATGATGATGACATGATCCTGCTGCTCCATAACAAAGAGCAGGATCAAATGGAGAATGAAAGGAAGAAGGCTGCTAGGGAGAAGTTGAGGGAGAAGAAGAGGAGGGAGGAAGAGAAGGGGGTCACTACCGCCAAGAAGTCTGATGATAAAGCCTGGATGAAAGACTATCTCCGGGCTCATGGCTTCTCTGGTAGGCAGGTGGGACCTATGTCCGAAAGGACACTCTAGCGGATAGTCAGTGAAATAAAAGCTGACATCCGTTGGGGAAAAGGAAGGAGATGTACAGGAGGGTACAGGGAATGGTCTTCACCCCAGCCACTCAACCACAGCCAACCACTAAACCACAACCCACACCTGAAGAACCAATTCTATTCCCATCAAAACCGAACCCACTGATGAAACCTTCACCCCTGAACCCACAACTCTACCCAAACCTACCATATCACCTCTACCACCCAAACTACCCATCCTAAAACCCAAAACACAGCCCAAAACACAACCCAAAACCACTAAACCTAATCCTACCTAACAAAAACCAAGACCATCCCCTCAGCCTCCTCAACATCTCTCCTTTGAGGAGATAAAGGAGTTCAAGACAAGGCTCATCAACAGTACCACTTGAGCAGCTTCTCCTTTGAGGGAGACCTTATCAACATCACCTATGTTGATAACTCTTGAAGCTCCCTCACCCTAGGCCAATTTCATGAGTTGCCTTGAGACACCTTGGGCCAGGCTGCAAGACTTCTTGGTCTCAACTCTGATACCCTCAATGCTGAAGAGAAGAGACTAAGAAGGAGGCTGGTGACTCTACTGGATACAAGGAAAGAGGACAGGATTTCTAGTCAATCTCCTGGACCTAGGAATGCTATAATCCAGTGGAGGTTCGATGAACCTTCTCACAACTTTGTTGTGGAAAGGGAGAATGGTGAAACCAACAGGCTTAATGCCACTTCTCTGTTGCATCTCAGCATATTTGACCTTGCTGAGCTTGCTAAGAAGCCATTCTCCAATCCCTCCAACTCTGAGACTGCTGCACACATCAGAAATCATATCAGCGGTGTCCACTTGGCTAAACTAAGTAGAAGACCCAAGATTGAAGAAGAGTTGAAGTTGAAAAGAGCGGAAGACAAGGAAAGACCAACCACCAAAGGCATAGCCTTTCTACAGATGGTGGAAGGTCCTGAATTGGAACCAATAGTTAGATGGGAATACGACAATAGTTCCCATCAACTAACTCTTTTTAGAGGGCCATAACAAAGGGTACACATAATCCAAGGTGACAGAGTGGAGGTTTTGTCTACCAAGGATTTGTACAAGATTCTCAACACCACATCTGGAAAGAATGAAGACACTAATAAACACTTACTTTCCATGGTGCTGAGAGCTTTGAGAAGAAGAGGGAAGTGAAGTTTTGGTAGCATCAGCCTAGGGGAGTTTGTTGGGTCATGATGAGGCTGGTGCAACCAAAACCACTTCACATAGTCATTTTTGGTGCTACATTCAAGGGCTTCCGAAGCTAAGCATGAGATCTTTCGAGAGTCTGAAGAACAACAGCTGAAGATATCAACTGAAGGCAAAAGCTGAAGTCAACTGCTGAAGACAACAGCTAAAGCCAATAGCTGAAGATATCTACTGAAGGCAAAAGCTGAAGTCAACTGCTGAAGACAACAGCTGAAGCCAACAGCTGAAGATATCTACTAAAGACAAAGTCTGAAAGCTTTCGAAGACAAAGTCTGATGAAAGAACTGAAGACAAAGTCTGAAAGCTTCCGAAGACAAAGTCTGATGAAAGAGCTGAAGACAAAGTCTGAAAGCTTCCGAAGACAAAGTCTGATGAAAGAGCTGAAGACAAAGTCTGCTTCCGAAGACAAAGAAGACTCCAAGCCTCGGAAGAAGCAGTCTCCCGAAGTATAAGTGCCTTCGGAAGAAGTCATTCTTCCGAAGCATTTTATCCTTCGGAAGACATTGCTATGTCCAGCAGATAAAAGTATGGTCCCTGATAGTCCGCTGCAGACCTCTGATACAGCATGGCATCTTCCTAAAGAGCCATGTTGTTGACCATACTTTATTCTACTGTTCACCTTTTTATGATAGTACATGTTACCAACTTTAGTTGTGACAAAAGGTAAGTCAGGGACATGTCCTGACTACCAACTCTCAGGCAAAATGTCTGAAAGACCTCACCTAGTGTCTTGTAGTATAGATGTAAGGTTAGAGGTGTCCAGCTGGTATCAAAGTATATCTGGCTGTAGGTAGCATTATATATATCTTCTCCTTGTACATTAGATAAGTGATTTGAGTCCAAGAGTCTTGTAATCCTTTGAGTTGAGAGGCAATATATAAAAGTACCTAGAAAATTTACTTTCTGTGTTTATTTTCTTTCTGCTTGTTACTTAGTATATTGTGATCAACTCTTTATAGACTACTTGCTGAGTGTTGTTCACAGTGAGTTGAGAGAAAAACCACCCATAATCGATCCTGCACCTTTATCAGCACAATCTCTTAAAAAGTGATATCTAATTTCAATATGTTTAGTTTTTGAGTGTTGAACTAGATTATTTGTTATGAAATTGCTGCTGTGTTGTTAATATGAATTGGTGTGTGTAAGAAGTTAAAGCCATAATCAAGCATCTGGTTTTGAATCCAGAGAACTTGAGAGCTACAGGATGATACTATAATGTACTCAACTTCTACTGTTGAAATAGACACACTTGTCTACTTCTTGCACTGCTAGGAGACCAGTCTGCGACCAAGAATTGACAACCACCAGATGTGGACTTTCTATTGAAGTTGCATCCTCCATAATCACTGTCAATGTATGCATAGAGATTGAAATCTCCTTCCTCTGTCAAGCTTGTATACCCTGTGAGGGAAATCAGGGTCTTCAAAGCCTGGAGGTTGACTCATATAGACTTCTTCAGCAATCTTGCCATAGAGAAAGGCACACTTCACATCCATTTGATATACTGTGAATTTCATGGATGCAGAGTATGCAAGGAAAACTATGATAGCTTTCAATCTGGCTACAGGAGCAAACACTTCATCATAGTCTATGCCTTCTTCTTGTGTGTAGCCCTGTGCTACTAATCTTGCTTTGTTTCTGATGACAATGCCCCTATCATCCGTCTTGTTTCGGTATAGCCACCTAGTACCGATAGCGTATTGACCTTTGGGTAGATCTACCAGTTGCCATACCTCTTGTTTCTTGAACTGGATTAACTCTTCCAACATTGCCTCGATCCAACTATTGTCTTGAAGAGCCTCTTTTATGTTCTTGGTTGCTGTCTGACATAGAAAGAAAAAAAACAGATGTTTGCAATACTTGAGTGGCTCCTAGTCACCCGCTCATCTAGTTTACCAATTATGCTTGACACTGGATGATCCTTATGTATCCTGGTTGTTGGAATGCAGTCATCAGCAGTTGATACATCAAGGTTGGAGACATTTAGATCATCATGGTAAGAGGCATCTTTAGGTTATGATGTGAGAGAGTGATGAAAGTAATCAAAGGCTTCATTAGTTTCTACTTGGCATCTGCTGCACTTTGAACACTGTCATCATTTTCATTCCTTTCAGTTGCAACTGGAACAGTAGCTAGTGATGGATTCCTCACTTCATTTGATGGTTCATCTGAAGGAGTAGGCATAGAACTAGGATGAGCCTTAGTTGAAACACTTTGATGTTGTGGTGCTTGTCTGACAGGATCAGCTTGTAAAGGAACATCTTCATCTGATTGTTCAGTAGAATTTGGAGGGGTCATGAGAAAATAATCTCTTCTTGCTACCGATCTGGAAGATTCAGCTGATTGTTGGTTAGCTGCATATGACAAGTGGAACTGATCAAAAGATCTAGTAAATGAGTCAATATTGTTGTTACCCATGTCCCTAGTTCCAGTTCTAATGTACTTAAATGTTTAATGACTTTCATTTTCTTACACTGATGTAATCATTTGATATATGTAATGAAAGACTCTTGAATGAATGAATACGTGTTATTGAATGAGTATAAATAAAATACAATATGTGGTTAATGCTTATAATGTTTAATGTTTCATTGTTTATTATGTGATAACGCATATTGAACTAACTATATAGGTTTGTGAATTGTATGAAGTTCTCATGCGAATGGACCATACGCATGAACACTTCACGCTAATGGACCAGTCGCACGACTGAACCAGGAGACTGGATCAGTCGCACGATTGTGACATGAGATTGACTCATTCGCATGACTGGACCTTCAGTCATGTGGATGGATCAACCGCATCATTCAGTCGCACGACTGAACCATGCTGATGGTTCAGTCACACGAATGAAGACACCAAACCTATAAATACCACTTAATTCGTGGAAAAACGAAACACTTCAAGAATTCACAACCCTAGCCGTCCCAGAACGTCCAAGTCATCCCTTCCAACTTCATAGAGCATTTCTGAACATTCCTAATCAATTCTTAAGGTTTCTAATCGTTAGTGTTTATCATATTAACGTTCTCCCAGATTGGATCGCCAATCACAATATTTGATCTGGTTTCACATACATTCGGTTAGTACCAGTTTGTACTCGGTCCTAACAAGTGGTATCAGAGCCTTGGCTCTCGATTCTATGTGGATTCAATCACGTTTTTGCAAAAATCACGGTTTTTTCAATCAAAGATCCGTTCCGTTTGCATTGAAAATTCGATTTTTACGAGTGCATGTGTTCAAAGTTTGTATTTTTCGAGTTCTAGCCGACAAGGGTTTTCAAAATCGTGTTTTTGGTCGAATAGAGTGAACAATTTTAAAAATTTCGAAGTCAGACTTCTCATTCGCACGATTGATCCAATCGCACGACTGAACTTCATACGCACAGGTTATTCGCACGATTGGTCCAACCGTCTGTTCATTCGTACGTTTAAGCTCGTTCGGTCAGTTCAGCTCAGTCGTATAGTTCATTCGTACGACTGAACTCATACGCATAGATTCAAACGCACGATTGATCTCAATCGCACGTGTGAACTCAGTAGCACACTTCAATCGTCCGGTTGACTTCAATCGCACGGTTAAGTCTCATTCGCATTCCCAGTCGCATCAGTCAGTTAGTTTGTATCGTTTTCCAGACTAAGTCATCATGGACGAACAACATTTTGCTTTCTTAGCTGGGAAGGACTCCAGAATTCAGAATCTCCTGCTTTTGGAGAATGAGATCGGCAACCACAACAAACCACCAAAGCTTTTGACACTTGACGAATATCCTCAATGGAAGCAAAGGTTTGAAATTCATTTGAATGGAGTGGACACCAACTTATGGAGCACAATTGAGACTGGCTACACTATGCCAGTTGGAGCTGACAGTGTTCCACTGACTCTAAGTGGTTTGAATGAGGCGCAAAAGGTTGCGTACAATGCTGAGAAGAAGGCCTTTGCATTGTTGACACAGTCCATCCAAAGGATATTTTTCATCAGTTCTCAGACCACAAGCAGTGCAAGAAGTTATGGAAAGCTCTAGAGAAGCGGTATGAAGGAAATGCAACGCTTAAGTCTCTAATGGCTAAAGCTTTGAAGAAGGAATTTGATAACTTCTCGTCAATCAGAAATGAGAGTCTGGACGACATTATCGATCGCTTCTATCATATGATGAGTGAACTGCACACTCATGGAGTTAAAACGTCTATGGAAGATAAGGTGTCAAGTTGGCCTGATGGTTTACCTGATAAGTGGGATTCATTTGTTTCCGCTTTAAGACATAATGAAGTGCTGGAAACGTTGGTTATAAATGACTTTATTCTGAAACTGAGAGAGGTAGAGCTACGACAGAAGTACAAGTCTAAAAAGGGGACCTACACTCAAAATCCTTCTCTAACATTGTGGCTTTTACTACTGCATCTTCAAGTGCACCCTTGCAGACTGCTTTCGTGTCTAACACATCTGCAAACGTTCAAAGTGTATTGTTGTTGGTACACATGTCCCTAGTTCTAGTTCTAATGTGCTTAAATGTAAATGACTTTCATTTTGTTACATTGATGTAATATTCTGATATGTGAAATGAAAAACTCTTTGTTGAATGATCATTAGTTATTGAATGTTATATCTATTTATATTATTGTTTATTACAAGCTTATATGAACATGTTATATGGGTTTACAGTTGTTAGACATAGGAATGTGTTTAACTAAGGATTATGATCCAGTCGCACGACTGGACCATGCAAATGGGCCAGTCGCACGACTGAACCATGGATTGAGCCAACGCACGATTGAGTCATCAGACTGGCTCAGTCGTATGAATGAATCAATCGTGTGGCTCAGTCGTACATATGAATGGATCGTATGACTCAGTCGCACGACTGAGCCATACGCATGGCTCAGTCATACGAATGAAGACTGAAACCTATAAATATTACTTAATTCGTGGAAAAACGGGACACTTTGAGAATTCACAACCCTAGCCGTCCCAGAGCTTCCAAGTCGTTCCTTCCAACTTCATAGAGCGTTCCTGATCATTGCTAATCAATTCTTAACGTTTTCTAATCGTTAGTTTTGATCGGATTAATGTTCTCCCTGATTGGATCACCAATCAAATAGGATTCCGCACTATTTGATCTGGTTTGATGTAGTTACGGTTATTACCAGTTCGTACTCAGTCCTAACAAGTGGTATCAAAAGGTCTGAAGCTAATCCCATTACTGGAAGGCCGACTGTTGTCTTGAAATGGCACCCTCCGCGCACAATGTCTCGTGTACCTTTGAGGGAGATGTCACAAGACTTTACACCCCATTTCAAATGGTGGTACTATGACTGGCACACTGGAGAAGCCGTCATTGTTTTGGATCGAGAAGGGACTGTGGAGACAATAAGGGTGTTTGACCCAATATGCCTCATAAACTTGTCTACAGCTGATGTCTATACATTGTACAAGTGGCCACTGTTTTTTGATACGTAGGATATCGTGCAAGCACTTCAGTTTCAACATGTTATATGCTTATGCTTTGTACTTGATATTCATCCCGGGTTTGAAAGAAGAAAGAGTCAAGAGATACGAATAGTTTACAAAGGAGGTCAAAGAATAGCGAGAACTAGGTCCAAGGGGAGTTTGTTGGTACACATGTCCCTAGTTCTAGTTCTAGTTTGCTTAAAAGTAAATGACTTTCATTTTGTTACATTGATGTAGTATTCGGATATATGAAATGAAAAACTCTTTGTTCAATGATTATTGGTTATTGAATGTTATATCTATTTATATTATTGTTTATTACAAGCTTATAGAACATGTTATATGGGTTAACAGTTGTTAGACATAGTTCTGTATCATTAAAGGTTCAGGAACGTGTTTAACTAAGGATTATGATCCAGTCGCACGACTAGACCATGCAAATGGGCCAGTCGCACGACTGAACCATGAGATTGAGCCAAACGCACGATTGAGTCATCAGACTGGCTCAGTCATACGAATGAATCAATCGTGTGGGTCAGTCGTACGTATGAATGGATCGTATGACTCAGTCGCACGACTGAGCCATACTGAAAGGATCTCAGCCTGTAGTTTGATCAATTAGGTTGTATTCGCAGCGGACTTAGCACAAGAATTAAGCAAATTATACTAAGAACACAAGAGATATATCAATGTAACAGTAGGTTATAGAGAAAGAGAGGAATTCTGCAAAATGGTGTTTTCTATTAGATCACACGCTTCGGCAAGGATTACAATTAGGTCATCTTCCTTTTATAGGAAGAATGACGTGATAGTGACATCAAACCGTTATTCTAACAAACTACTGAAACTACCTTAACTACTGAAGATGTCAAATAGCTGACATCTCCTTACAAAATACTAAGTGTTAAACTTATTACAACAGCTGAAAAGAAACTACTGAAAACTACAACGACTGAAGAACAAACTCTTCAGTCGTTTTACAAATTACTGAAATAGAAAATACAACTACTGAAAAGAAAAAGCTGAAAGGAAAACCATCACAACAACTGAAGAATACTTCTTCAGCTGTTGTGACAAACTCTGAAGCTTCAGCACTTGTCTTCAGACTTTAACTTCAGATGTTTCATCAGCTGATGTCTTTAGTCTTTGTCTTCAGTCTTTGTGCTTCAGCTGTTGATGTTCAGTACTTTGATCTTCAGCTGATAGTCTTCAGTACTTGAGTCTTCAGCACTTGAGTCTTCAATACTTGAGTCTTCAGTACTTGAGTCTTCAGTACTTGAGTCTTCAGTACTTGAGTCTTCAGTACTTGTACTTTAGCTGTTGATCTTCAGTACTTTGATCTTCAGCTGTTGAGGTCTTCAGACTTTGTCAAACAGTTGATGATGCTTTGAGCAGTTGTTGTGATGTCTTATGTGACTTAGAGGTTTTTCTGATCTGGCTCATTGGTTCTTTTGGTCCAACAAACTCCCCCTAAACCAATGCAACCAAAACCTCTAAGCTTATTGTTGGTCCCACTTATTGTGGCAAAATGATTGGTCTATTTCCTTCTGGATCATCTCAGAAGTTGACCCATATAAGCACTGGCCTGGGAAGAGGTCTCAAGGATCTGATTGGCATAGTATGGTTGGGAACTCTGTTTTGGGGAACTGGACACAGAGTTGTTGTCCCATCCATGAGACCTACTTCCCAACTATGAGTCTGTAGGATTCTCTGGTGTAGGCTTCTAAAAACATTACTTGTTCCTCCATGGTAAGATTCTCTGCATCACCCTCAAAAAATCCTTCAGGCCCATAGAGCTCTGAGATGTATTTGGCCTGTTTACCACTTTTGAGCTCCACAGTTGCTATAGCCCTATAGGCAAATTCATCAGGGTGATTACCCTCAAAGAACAACTGGAGCTCATTTCTCCTAAGATTCTCAAACCTCTTGTAGACTAACCCCTTTTTAACCACCCTATCCTCCAACATCTTTTATGGTGGGAGGTTAGCCTATTAGGTTTTCTTGAAATCTTCAATGATCTCCCAGGGTGATACTACAATGGCCAAAGAGATCACTTCATCTACAATCTTTTGGATTTGGCCATTGTATCTCAATGGAATGTCTTTCTTAATGATCCTATGAGACACCATGGGATCAGGCCAAATACTCACTTTGTCCTTTTGAAATTGATATGTATGCCTTAAAGTGAATAATCTCAGAGCTTGTTTCCTCATATTCATGATTGATGAGGAAGCAGCATAAGCTTTATCTACTCTTTTTAACAGCTCATCATCATGTAGCCTATGCTACTGTTCTTCTTCAATCTTAACCTTCACAGCTTCCATCTGTGAGGCAGGAGTGATGGGTAAAGGTTTGGCTTAGGTAAAGATAGAACTGCAGAGAGAGGCAGCCTATCTTCTTCCTCATCATCCTCTTCTTCTTCTTCTTCTAGCCTCAGCACCCTTCTCTTCCTCTTCAAGGGTGCATCATCGGTTATGGGTTTTGATGGTGAAGGGGTTGGTTTTGTGGGTGGTGGTTTGGTTTTTGATGTGGGAAATTGGGCAGGCTGAGCTAGCAATTTAGATGTGAGAGAGGATTTGTTTGTTTGGCTAACTCAGTCCTGTTCCCAGCACTGGCTTCACTAAGGGCTTCTATGATCAGTCCTTTGGTGAATACCTCAGACGAACAGATCTTGGTGGCTATTGCCAAGATGCTATCCGTGGACCACGATCTAATCTCTAGGACTGATCTCCCTAGATACTTCGAAATGAATCTTGTCATAGCCTCAAGTCTCTCTTTTTCCTCTTGCTATGACAAGACCATCGTATTCTATCTCTTTCACCTCAACTTCCTTATCTCTTGATCTAGCTCAGCAGTGTCAGTGTCAAAGCCTTGCCTGAACAGCTGATCAATGATGTTATCCATTGACCTGCTATGTTCAGCATCAGCCTCCTTGACAAGGACAGCTAGATCTTTCTCCTTCTCTCCTTTCTTCTTCTCCTTCTCTCCCTTCTTCTTCTTGTATGTGACATGAAAGTCTTTTTGACTTTCAGTCACTTTAACCAATTCAGCACTCTCCTTCTCCTTCTCCCTCTCAGTCTCCACCACTAACTCCCTCTCATTTACTACTCATCCTAACTTCTTTCTCTTTCACTTCCTCCTCCACTCTCTTCTCTTAGCTTTCACTGAAGTCTCCCCCTTTTTGGTTGCATTGGTTGCAAGGGGTTGACTGTCAGAAAGCTTCTTCAGCACAACAGCTTCCACCAAAGGCTGTATAGTAGAGGGAAGCCTCTCATCAAGGGTTTTTATCACAATATCTGTAATAATAGGTGTGATGAGAGGCAAGGAATTTTGAAAGATAGCAGCTAATTGCTCAGGGGGGTTCTGTCCCTGAGAATTAGTGCCAGAAGCAAGGGCAGGTGGCTGAGTTTGTGGGAGTGGCTAAGTGTTTGGGAGACCTTCAGGTGAAGGTGCCATCTGTGGGTTTATGGTGGCAGATGGACTTTGTTCTTGAGTCATTTTGGCGAGTAGCTCTTTGAGTCTACTCACCTCATCCTCAAGAATAGTATTTTGAGCTACTACATCGTAGAAAAAGATCAGGTCATCATCGTCAGTTGGAACTGAATCACCTGACCTCCTGATTGAATCAGGATGTACATGTGCTGAGTGTGGCTCAGTGATCACATGTGCCCCTTGTTCTTGGTACTGGGGACTTCCTGCCTCCGGATTGGATCCATCATCGGCAGTTGCCTCTGGTGAGGACTTAGCTATGTTACCAGCTTCATCCTGTTCATGTGCTAAAGCAGGAGAAATGGCAGCCTCACCAGATTGTCCTATCTCCTTTGCCACACTTGGAGATGAGACATTTGATTCTCTATGTTGTTGGCTCCCATCAACACTTGTATCCACCCTCTCTGTGGTTGGAGTTTTCCCAGTTGTGATTGGTTCCTGGGGAGAGGGTGGAGTGTTAAGATGAGTCAACACTTTGCAATTATGAGTGTAAGGCTTTAAGAGGCGGTTGTAGTGGGAGATGGGGTAGAAGCAGTATGCACATGGGGAGATGTGTGCTCTTCAATGGCAACCTCCTCAAGTGAGAAAGGTTCCAGATGTGTGGCGACCCCAGAAATGGTTGCATCAGGATCCTGTAGAGAGGATGCCTGTGCGGTTGTGGTTGGTGGAGTCGTGGTAATTGCTGGGAGAATCATGCTAGCAATTCTTCCTGCCTTTGTTGTGCAGGGGCATCCTCAGGGGACTCATCTCCCTGAGTAGCCTTTTTGGGTTTCTTTTGTTTGGGTTTGGTGGGGACTTTGGACTTCGAGGTGGAGGCTGGGTTCCAGCTGCGTGGGTCGCAGCTTGGCAGCCTTTTTGAGTGTCTGGTCAGTGTTATGCCTGGAGTATACCTCAGGCAATACAGCCATGGTAGGGACTCCAAGGCCAACAAGTCCCTCAGCATGTAGCTGGTTCTCTATTATGGACATTATGAACCGTTGAATAGTATCCAACGATTAGCAAAGGTTTGTGGCCATATCCTTAAGTTCCAAAAAGATTATTTCAGAAAAATTAAGTTTTATTTCTCAAGGATAGAGAATAATACCTGCTACCACCTAGTGGACATTTGATCCCATGAGGAGGTCTTTGGGGCTAAGCAAACATTCACCATATGGAATATAAGGCGTTCGGCATCATGGAAGTGTTTCTTGAGCGGGGTAGAGGCATGAAGGTCACCCTGATAGTCATGGTGTGCAAATGAAAGATCAGTGGTGCCTTTTGGATATTCGGTTGGGAAGGTGGGATCATCCAATTTTAGGGTTTGGCGGATGATTGCGGGATTGATAACCACCTTCTGGTTGTTGACGAACGACTGGAGAGAGACCTCGGTGTCGTTCTCTCCAGTAAGGGTGACGTTCATCCAGAACTGTGTAAGGGAATCGGCATATATTGTGGGATTGAGGAGAAAAGCCGTTTGGAATGGGGAATCGACCATGAGATCAATGGCTTTATCAAACTTGGTCCAAAATAGGGATTTGGTCAGGTAGGCAACATAGTTATGTCTTGGCTTGAGCTGCATGGTCGCCATTAATGGTGTGAGAGAGGTTTCAGAGTTTTTCAAATATTAGGTTATGAGAGAATGAAAAACTCTGAAGGTAGGGTTGGGTATTTATAGGGTACGGATTGAAACGGCTGAAAGAAAACAACTGAAGGTTTTGGTGTTAGGCATCAGTTGTTCAACGACTGATGACATGGTTTTAACCTTCAGAGGTTATAAACATCTGAGGACTTGGTCTTAGTCATCAGTAGTTGAAACTACTGAGACCATGCTTTTGTCCGTCAGATGTTGCAAACGACTGAAGACTTGTTGTTAGTCATCAGTAGTTATAAACTACTGAGACATGTTTTTCATCTTCAGACATTGTAAACAACTGAAGACTTGGTATTAGTCATCAGTAGTTAATAACTACTGACATCAATAGTTGTAAACTACTGAAGACATGGTTTTGGCTTCAGTTGTTGTAAACAACTGAGGACTTGGTGTTAGTCATCAGTAGTTGTAAAACTACTGAAGACATGGTTTTATCCTTAAGTTGTTTGGTATGAAACAGCAGAAGAAATCAGCTGAAGAGTAAAATTACTCATCAGCTGTTGTCGTCAATTCAGTTGTTTCATACTGACCTCAAAATTTACTCATCAGCTCTTTGGCTGACTTTCAGATGTTTCATTGGCCTTCAGCTCTTGAAAAGATTTATTCCTCAGCTCTTGTGAAGACCTGATGAAATAAATTAGTCTTCTGAGCTTGTGAACAAATTTTGTCTTCAGTACTTATGTTAAGATTACACATCAGTACTTGTGAGCAAAATTTGTTCTTCAGTACTTATTTGTTTGAAAACTATACATCAGTAGTTATAACCACATCATTAGTTGTAACTACATCAGTTGTTTGCAACAAATAATATACTTCAGTACTTTGAAGCATTTTAGTCTTCAGTAGTTATGAAAAAATGTTGAAGACTAAATGACTCATCAGTACTTATTTTTGACTTTTGCATACTAATGCTCATCAGTACTTGTGAGCTGAAAGCATCAGTATTAGTCAAATTATTCTAGCTGCAGCATACCAAGCCTTAGTACCAGATTTTGAAATGTGGCACTATCTAAAGGCTTAGTAAATATGCCTGCAAGCTCATCAGCACTAGGTACAAACTTTGGATCAATCAGACCTTTTCCATAGCAATCCCTAATAAAATGATGTCTGATCTCAATATGTTTGGTCCTAGAGTGCTGGACTGGATTTTTAACAATACAAAGAGCTGAAGCAATATCCATTAATAATGGAGTCTTGGTCTCTGTAATGCCATAATCCAAGAGTTGATTTTGAAGCCATAGTACCTGGGATATACAACTTGCAGCAACAATGTACTCAGCTTCAGCAGTGGATGTAGCAATTGATGTTTGTTTCTTACTCTGCCAAGAAACTAAACAATTGCCTAGGAATTGGTAACCACCAGAAGTGGATTTTCTGGTGACTTTGCATCCTGCATAGTCACTATAAGAGAAAGCAACTAATTTGCAAGAATGCCCAGTAGAATACCAAAGACCTACAGATTGGATACCTTGCAAATATCTAAAGATCCTTTTGACTGCAATCAAATGGGATTCTTTAGGTGCAGCCTGAAATCTAGCACAGGCACATGTTGCAAACATAATGTCGGGTCTAGAAGCTATAAGGTACATCAAGGACCCAATGATACATCTGTAAAGGGTTTCATCAACCGCTTTACCTTTCTGATCAACATCCAGTTGTGTGGTGCTGCTCATGGGAGTAGAACAGGGCTTACAGTTTTGTAAATCAAACTTATTTAACAACTCTTTTGTATATTTGGACTGATGAATGAAGATTCCATCAGCCCTTTGTTTGATTTGCAACCCTAGAAAGAACTGTAATTCTCCTATAGCACTCATTTCAAACTTTTGCTTCATTAGCTTAGTGAATTCATCACACAACTGTGGATCAGAGGATGCAAAAATTATATCATCAACATAAATTTGAACAAGTAGCTTATGCTGTCCCACATTCTTAATGAATAAAGTTTTATCAATGGAGCCTCTAGTGAAATTATTCTGTAGAAGAAAATTAGATAATGTTTCATACCAGGCTCTAGGAGCTTGTTTCAACCCATAAAGAGCCTTATCAAGCTTATACACCTAATCAGGATGTTTATTATCCTCAAAGCCTGGTGGTTGACACACATAAACTTCTTCTTTTATTTTACCATATAAAAAGGCACTTTTGACATCATTTGAAAAACTTTAAGATTGTGAAAGCAGCATAAGCTAAGAACAATCTAATTGCCTCCAGTCTGGCTACAGGGGCAAAGGTTTCATCATAATCGATGCCTTCCTCTTGTGCAAACCCTGTACAACCAGCCTGGCCTTGTTCTTGACAATTTGGCCCTTTTCATCGTTTTTATTCCTAAACACCCATTTAGTGCCTATTGCACACTTACCTTGGGTAAAGGAACAAGCTCCCACAATTGCTGTTTTCTGAACTGAAGAAGCTCAAGCTGCATTGCTTCAACCCATCCATTGTCTCTTATGCAACATGATAATTCTTTGGCTCTTGCTGACTGATGAAGAGAGCATAGAAGCAGAAATTGGACAATTGACTCCTGGTTGAAACTCCAGCATTGATATCACCAATGATTTGAGACATTGGGTGATTCTTCAGCTCTTGATAGACAGTGAGATCAGTGCAAGTGTTTGTAGGACCTTCAGTAGCAACAGATGGTGATGTAGATTCTTGAAACCAAGTAGGAGATGGTAACTCAAATGAGGTAGAGGATTCAGAAATCTCATCAGCATTTGTTGTGGATGGAGCTGCTGAAGCTACAGGAGCATCAGGTTTAGTTGACTCAGGCAGGTGGTCACTAAACCTAAAAAGGTGAGTACTGGCTACATCATCATCAGTACCACCAGGTGGAGAACTGTTGACAGGAACAACAGCTGGAGGTTGATAAGGAACATATTGCAGTATGTCCAGATCAAATAACTCCACAGGGTTTTGTGGAATCTTGTCCTTTGGAGATTCATTGAACTTCACATGCAAAGTCTCTTCAACCATCTTTGTTCTGCAGTTGAAAACTCTGTATGCCTTGCAAGTTGATGAATAACCAACAAAATACCCTGCATCCACCTTTGATTCAAATTTCTGGAGTGGATTGCTAGTGTTGAGAATGAAAAAAGGACACCTAAAAGCTCTAAAAAAGGAAATCAAAGGAGCCAAATGATGAAGTACTTCATAAGGAGTCTTCATCAACCTCTAATTCACTAATACTCTATTCTGCACATAGCAAGCTGTGTTGACAGCTTCAGCCCAAAAGGTCAGTGGCAATCCTGAGTCAGCCAGCATTGACCTTGCAGCTTCAATGAGGCACCTGTTCTTTCTCTCCACCACTCCATTTTGTTCAGGAGTTCTTGGAATGCTGAACTACCTTTTGATTCCCTTTGACAGATAGAAGTCATCAAGTGTGTGATTTCTAAACTCTGTGCCATTGTCACTCCTCACACACTTGACTGGAAGGGAATACTACTTCTCCACATATAACACAAAGTTCATTATAGCTTTTGCAGCTTCATCTTTGGAGTGCAAGAAGAAAGTCCATATAAATCTGGAGTAATCATCCCAATTACCAGACAGTATTTCTTCTTTGCCATGCTCATCACACTGACAGGACCAAAAAGATCCATGTGCAAAAGTTGCAAGCAGGCATTGGACTTTGGTTCTTCTATTGGAGGGAATGAGACTTTGTGTTGTTTTCCCCTTTAAACAAGCAGTGCATTTGTCTTCACATTTGAACTCCTTCAAAGGCAACCCTCTTACTAAACCATGGTGTATCAGCTGATTCATGTTTTGAGATTCACATGACCCAGCCTTCTATGCCATAGAGTAGATTCTTGAGGAGAAGCCTTGGAGAATAGGCAAGGATGGCCTTTTAGATCAATTTTCTTTGAAAGATCTAAGGCATATACTCTTCCTGTCCTGTTGGCCTTCAGGAGAGTATATTCATCCAACACCTTGTCAATCAAACTCAGAACTTTGGATGACAGAATCCGACAGTTCTGGCTGGTGAAAAGGGCAACAAGGCCTTTATCACACATTTGACTGACACTCAAGAGATTGTACTTGAGATTCTCCACATGGTTAACATCATCAAACCTTATTTCCCATTGGAAACAAAGCCTTTGCCGATGATGTAACCTTTTGCATCATTGCCAAAGGAAACAACCCCTTCTTTCCTTGAGAGTAGTCATTAAGAAGTGAGCTGCTTCCTGTCATATGCATGGATCCTCCACTGTCTACATACCAGATGCTTCTGTGGCATGTTGAAGAACCCTGCATTCATCACAACAAGTTAGTTAGTTTTGAGACCCAAACCTTTTTGGTTTTGGGTCTGTTCTCATCAACAGATGTGACACTAACTGGTTTTGTTATGTGTGACAGCCTGAGGTGAAGGAGATGGTGTAGAAGAGGAATCCTTTGGCTTGGATTTCCTTTTTTGTGGTTTCAGCACAGGAGCATCTAATTGGTTGACTCTTCCCATTAGATGTTGAACCATCATAACAACTGTGTCTGATTTTGTGATAAAGCCTTTAGCTCATCAGACACATTAGTGCTTGCTTGTGATGGATTCCTGTGTTGCACCATCTTCTTTTGAGCAACCTCAGCTGTTGCCTGATTAACCCCATCCTTCTTTTTGGATTTCTTCTTGGACTTAGGGGTTTCAGGTTTTGATGTTGCTGGTACAAACTTGGTCTCAAACTCAGTTTTCATTACATTCATTTTCTCTTTAATTTTCTCCTTTTGTTTGAGTTTGGAGCCCCTTTTGTACCAGCAATCATCAGTAAGATGATTGAACAAGCCACATATTTCACATGGCTTCTTCTTCATCTTTAGTTGATCATCTACTGAAGGAGATGAAACTACTAAGACTTGTTCTTCAGCAATTTGCTATCAGTACTTGCAGTTTTCTTCCTTGCAGTACTTGCTTTCCTGATATCTTCTTTAGTAGTCTTCAAACCCTTTCTACTTGCAGTTTTCTTCCCTTCGGTACTAGCAGTAGTTAGGGTTTGAACTTCAGGTGTTATCACTTGCTCTCCAGTACTTTCAGTACTTTTAGAGACAACACCTGAGTTGATCAACTTTTTGATCATGTGACAGTCAGCATTTGAACCACAGCTGTTGTAGCATCAGCTGATTGGTTTTGTGAGGAATTAATGCTGACTTCAACCTCTCATGATGTTGTATCAGATAGTAGGTCACATGATGAGAAGGATTGGTTATTGCTTTCTCCATCAGATTCTACTTCTGCTCTGGAAGTAAAATCTGTTGGAGGAGCAGTGTGATTATAACCAATGCCAAACTTCACATTGGAAGCTGATTGCTTACTCAGAAGCATTTCAAACCCTTGCAGGATTGCACCCAGCGATCACACTCTACCTGGGTAGCTGCAAGTGTTTCCTTGAGGTCTCTGTACTTCTCTAGAAGTACCTCTTCCCTAGCCTTATCATCTTTGATTTGGAATTTAAGTTTATAAATCTCATTATTTTTATCATTAAGCACAGACTCAAGTTTAGCTTTTCTTTTGGAAAAGGTTTGCTCTAGCTCAAGATTTTTATCAATTAAAGCTACATTTGCTTCTCTAATAGATGCAAATGCAGCTATGCAAGATTCAAACATAGCTTGGCTTTGGCCTCAGAAGATACCTGTGATGAAGCATTGGAGGATGACCCATCAGCAGACTCCAGGGCCATGAGAGCAAGGTTCCCAAAAGGATGATCACCACCATGTTGACCAGCACCAGGAAACAGTTGTTCATGACCAGATAAATCATCTGGTAAACTGCTCCAGTCAACAACTCCTGGGTGAAAACTGTGTTGTTGAGGTTGAGATTGTTGATGAGATTGGGATGGTTGAGGCATAGAAGAGCATGTGGTTGCTGAGCAGTGGTGCTTGAATTTGACTTGACTAAGGCATGTAGTAGCAAGGGTATGGGTATGGCATATGACCCTGAGGCACAAAGTATGCAGGTGATGCCTGAGCTGGTGATGGATGACCAGAACTGTTGGTATGTTGCCCTTTGTGTTGTGAGCTATTGCTTGGAAAAGTCACAAAGGGTGCAGAGGAGTTAGATCCAGATGATCTACACTCTCTAGCAAAGTGTCCAAGCCTATGGCACTTGTGACACCTCAACTTGCTCTTGTCAAAACCAACTTTGGTTTTGCCAGAGAGACCAGGAAATTTCCTGCCAGTTCTCTTGTAGAACTTTTGAGATCTGATATTTATCATTGCTATTTGACTTAAAATATCCATCTCTTCCAGATCATCATCTGGAATGCCCTTCAAGTCCTCCATCAGAAAGCACAGGTTATCACTGCTACCTCCTGAACTACCATCAACACCAACAAAAGCATGTTCAGAATTGGTAGAGAAATCAATATGCTCATCATAGGCACTCTCTGATGCAGCATATTCTGACTCTTGACCTATCAGTGCAGCATTGCCTGATACAAAGTCATCAGTGAGCTTGCCAGAGGTGGACAACTTCCTTTTCTGCTCTATCTCTCTCTCAAATGTAAGCAGTTTCCCATGAATTTGGGTGAGAGATAGAGTATCCAATGCACTGGAGCGTAGGACAATGGTATAAGTGTCTCATCTCTCAGGTAGGGATCTGAGGAAATGGTTGTTCATCTGACTATTGGAATACTCTTGTTTAAACATTTTCAACTCAGAAATAAGACAAGAGAATCGCTCAAACTATTGAGTCAGTGTCTCACCCTTCCTATGACAGAATGTCTCATATTGTTGGGCGAGGATTTCCCTATATTTGCTAAGACCTCATTGGTTCCTCCGAATTGTTCCTTCAGAGCAACCAAGATCATGAGCAGTTTCATGATGCATCAGCCCTGAATAGATTTCATTAGGCAGTGCCATGGCCAGAATTCCATGGGCTTTAGCATCAATCTCGAACAGCTTAAGATCTTCATCCGAATATTGATCAGGTTTCTTCGCAACCCTCTCATTTGATTCAGGAACACTCACCATAGGCTTGTATGTTCCATGTACCACTGACTTCCAACAACCAGCACTGTTGAAAGACAAGTGATGGAGCATACGACGTTGCCATATGTTATACTCACTCCTCACAAGCATCGGAGGCTTTGTTGAGGAGCCAGTATTGTGAGGATCATTAGTTGGTGTCTTCATCTCAGAATTCAAGCAAATTCAAGGTAAACAAAACAAATCTAGCTCAAAACCATGAGAACCTCAAGTTTAATGGCTAGAAGAAGCAGAAACTCAATCTCTATAACCGAGTCTTGCAAATTTGCTAATTCGATCAAACGTAGATAGAAAAAGAGCAGTTTTAATAATCAATTGTTAAATCGATCAATGACTAACCAGCTCTGATACCATTTCAAAGGATCTCAGCCTCTAGTTTGATCAATTAGGTTATATTCGCAGCGGATTTAGCACAAGAATCAAGTAAATTATACTAAGAACACAAGAGATATATCAATGTAACAGTAGGTTACAGAGAAAGAGAGGAATTCTGCAAAAAGGTGTTTTCTATTAGATCACACGCTTTGGCAAGGATTACAATTAGGTCATCTTCCTTTTATAGGAAGAATGACGTCAGCTGATGTCATTTGATAGTGACATCAAATCGTTATTAGAACAAACTACTGAAACTACCTTAACTACTGAAGATGTCAAACAGCTGACATCTCCTTACAAAATACTAAGTGTTAAACTTACTACAACAGCTGAAAAGAAACTACAGAAAACTACGACTGAAGAACAAACTCTTCAGTCATTTTACAAACTACTGAAATAGAAAATACAACTACTGAAAATAAAAAGCTGAAAGGAAAACCATCACAACAACTGAAGAATACTTCTTCAGCTGTTGTGACAAACTCTGAAGCTTCAGCACTTGTCTTCAGACTTTAACTTCAGATGTTTCATCAGCTGATGACTTCAGTAGTTGTCATTAGCTGATGTCTTCAGTCTTTGTCTTTAGTCTTTGTGCTTCAGCTGTTGATCTTCAGTACTTTGATCTTCAGCTGATAGTCTTCAGTACTTGAGTCTTCAGCACTTGAGTCTTCAGTACTTGAGTCTTCAGTACTTGAGTCTTCAGTACTTGAGTCTTCAGTACTTGAGTCTTCAGTACTTGTACTTAGCTGTTAATCTTCAGTACTTGATCTTCAGCTGTTAAGGTCTTCAGACTTTGTCAAACAGCTGATGATGCTTTCAGCAGTTGTTGTGATGTCTTGTAGGACTTAGAGGTTTTTCTGATCTGGCTCATTGGTTTTTGGTCTAACACATACGCATGGCTCAGTCGAACAAATGAAGACTGAAACCTATAAATATCACTCAATTCGTGGAAAAACGGGACACTTCGAGAATTCACAACCCTAGCCGTCCCAGAGCGTCCAAGTCGTTCATTCCAACTTCATAGAGCGTTCTTGATCATTGCTAATCATTATTAACATTTTCTAATCGTTAGTTTTGATCGGATTAACGTTTTCCCTGATTGGATCGCCAATCAAATAGGATTCCGCACTCTTTGATCTAGTTTCACGTAGTTTCGGTTAGTACCAGTTCGTACTCGGTCCTAACAATCGTCAGGTTGTCAGTTAGGTAGTTCATCAAGTGTTCAATACAGTTCTGTAGAAGCTCAACCAACAAAGTAACGATAGAGAATCTGAGCAACGTAACTGTGGAAGTTGCTAAGAAGCATATGGATTTACTTGGTGTTGTGGTACATTCGTATGACGGGTTAGTAGCAGGGAAGATTGGTAACTGTCACTTAGCAGATGAAGATTACGAGCAAGTGGATGAAACTGAGCTAGAGAGGATAGATATCATGTGGGCTCTAGCTAGTGCTGTGTGAAGAGCTAAGAAATTCATCAAGAAAATGAGACAGAATCTAGTGGCCACAAAGGATACTACTTTTGGATTCAACAAGTCAAAGGTCACCTGTTTCAACTGTGGAGAAAAAAGGCCATTTCAAGAGGGAGTGTGTTAAACCTAAGAAAATAGGAAATGGTAACCCGTTTTCATCAATCAACAGACATGAAAAAGACAAGAAGATAGCTCAACAAGTTAGGACTCCAAAGCAATGGTGGCACAAGGTTATGAAGGTCCAGACTGGTCTTTTCACTTCTTATCTGACGGTGAAGCTAAATCGCGTTGGTTGAGGATCTAAATGACGACTCAGCAAGTGAGGGGGAGAACTTGGTTAAGTTTGATACTGTTGATGTAAATGACTCAATGGCTGTGTTCATCATCTGGTAGAGGATGAACGGAATGATGCTTCTGACACTCACCAGGAACCCCAGGTTGTATTTGTTGCTGGCAACTCAAACGCTGCACAGGTAGAATCTAAAGAAGTCCTATTCGATAAACATGCTTGTGTTGAATGCAATCAGTTTAGGGAATCCATTGATTTAAAATTTACTAGGTTATTAGAATATAATGATAACTTGGTAAATGACTTAAAACTTTACACTGAGGCTAACAGGGTGTTGAAGCAAAATGAAAGCAGTTTTAAAGAGAAAATTGAATTATTAAGAAAACAACTAAGGGAAACTGAGGCTGTGGCTTTTAACCAAGAAAATGACATAAAGTTCTATTTAAATTCAATTGAGGAAACTAAAAAGGAAAAAGCTATTCTTCAAGTGGAAAATGAGTCATTAAAACAAAGACTGCATAGTTTAGCTAGTTCCTCACATATCATAAAAAACTTGGTTAAAGAGAGAAACAATGGGGAAGGGATTGCTTATAAATTTGTGCCTCCACCACATGAGATCCTTTTGAACACAAAATAACATCATGTTAACAATAATCCTATCAAGGATCATGTGGTGACTACACCTTTGGTCAGTGATCCTGATACTATAGTTAAATCTGCACCTTAGGTGACTGATCATAAGGCATCAACTTCGGGCACAAAAGATGAAGTCTTAATTAGGGACTGGGTGATAGAGGATGATCACGTGCCTCTTGGTTTGGGATCAACGACTGCTGTGTCAAAACCAAAAATTTCAAAAACAACTCAGTCTAAACCGGTCAAGCAAGATTTCAACAATCTGAAAAGACCAAACAACCAAAATGTTAAACAAATCAATTTGTCAAGAAGGTAAAAAACCAAAGGTTGAGACCAAAAGAACCAATCCTGAAGTGTACTCCCCACTCCATAAAAGATCTCCTAGTCCTGTTGAGAGGAGATCATGCTATAACTGTGGACAAAGAGGACACATTTCTTCATGTTGTCCTCGCTATCAGACACCTAGACATAAAATTGAATTGGTTCAGGAAGTTAAACCTACTTTTTTCAAAATAGAGGTCTAAAACACCTGCTTGGTCTTACACCTCTTCCCAACACCAAAGACAACACAGCCAAGCCACAGGCAAGTCTGTGATGCATGAGGCAAAACCGATTTTTGAAAATAGGCCTAAAGTTCATACTGTTAATCAGTCATCAGTTTACCACAAACAAGCCTTACACAAGGAAGGTCTTTAGAAAGCTAAAACATCTTATGTGTCTGATAGTGGTGATAAGAAGAAGAATGAGGTTTCTCCAACTCCAAATGGACAGTGGGTGGAGTTTGTGATGTGCGATGCGTCTGGGAAACCCAAGCCTGTAAAGGCTTGGGTCCTCCTCCTTAACTAATCTTTTGCTGTTTTGTAGAGGTTGTCTGCTACAGTGCTTCTACCAACACATGGATTGTTGATAGCGGGGCATCCAGGCCCATGACTGGGAATCATTCTTTCCTTTTCAATGTCAAACAAATTAGAGGGGGACATATTTCCTTTGCTGGTAACAAAGGTGGGTACATCACAGCTCAAGGAGAAGTAGGTAATGGGAAGGTAAAATTTGATAAGGTAAATTATGTTCAGCAGTTAGAGAACAATTTACTTTCAGTTTCTCATATATGTGACAAGGGATTTAAGGTTATGTTTGAAAATAGAAAATGCTACATTCTGAAGAAGGAAATGGATATCCCCGAGGAGTAGGTACTAATGTCAGCTTCAAGGTACAATGATTTGTACGTCTTGGACATGTCTAAAGCTTCTACAACTGAGTCCACTGCTCAGTGCTTCTTATCAAAGGCAACGGAGAAGGAGTCCATTTCATGGCACAGGAGAATGGGACACATAAATCCTTGGAAGATGAATCATCTGATTCAGAACAACTTAGTTGAGGGAGTAACTGTTAAGAACTACCAACTTCCGTATTTTTGTATCTCATGCAAGAAAGGAAAGCAGACCAGGAAATATCACATGTCCAAGAACGTCAATTCTATTGAGATGCCCCTGGAGCTTCTGCATATGGACCTATTTGGTCCTGTTAGCACAAGGAGCATAGCAGGAGACTGGTACTGCTTCGTAGTCACTGATGACTACTCGAGTTTTTCATGGGTGATTTTTCTGAAAGCTAAATTAGAGACATTTGAATCGTTCAAAGTGCTCGTGACTACACTAGAATCTCTGTACAAACTGAAGGTAAGGGAGGTTCATTCAGACAATGGTATCGAATTCAAGAATCAATGGATGGTTGTTTTCTACAAGGAAAAGGGGATCTTTTATCAGTTCACCTCCGTATACACGCCATAGATGAATGGAGTTGCTGAACGCAAGAATAGGAGCTTTATCGAAACTGCAAGGACGATGCTGGCAGATTCAAAGCTGCCAGCACAATTCTGGAATGAAGCAGTTGCCAATGCGTGCTACACTCTTAACCATGTATTGTTAGTCAAGTGACATGGTAAGACTTGCTATGAGTTGCTTCAGAAACGCAAACCAAATCTGAGTTATCTAGAACCATTCGGAGCTCCATGTATGTTACTGAAGAAAACTCCGGAAGGCAAGTTTAGTGAGAAAGCAGATGAAGGGATCTTTCTCGGATACAACATACCTGACAAACAAGTCTATAACAATTCTACAGGTCAGGTAGAAGTGTGGTGCAACGTAGATGTGCAAAGACACACCACCCCTGCTGGGAAAGGTCCATCTTCATTTTTCAATTGTGATGTTTTTTTCAAATCCTTCAACCTTCCTCTAGCATGTTCAGATAATGAGATTGCTGCACAGATGATGTACGATGTCTTAAACGCTCCAAATCTAGATTTAAGCAATACAGTACCAACTAGTGATGCTTCTGCCTCTACAAAAACTGCTCAGAATGTTAGTGATACCTCATCAGATGATGAAGAAACAGTTGAAATAGGTATTGAGAATAGCATCAATCAAGCTGGCAGTTCAACAAATGCTGAGAATGCATCAGGGAACCCAGATGCTGAAGCTGTAGTCACAAACATGGATACTGAAGTGGTCGTTCCTACGACACCCATGACAATGATTAGTGTGAATCATCCCCAGGAATCCATTATTGGGGATCTCCACTCTGAGGTTCAGATGAGAAATCAGTTATACTCTGCTGATTTTGCTGCTATTATGGAAAAGGGTTACGTGAATGATGGTGCTTTCAAATGTTTTGTTTCTCAAGTCGAGCCCAAAAACGTAAGTGATGCCCTGAAGGATGAGGCCTGGGTAAATGCTATGAAGGAAGAGCTGCTACAGTTCAAGAAGCTTGGAGTGTGGATGCTTATGGATAGGCCTAAAGGAGTTAAGGTGATTGGCACCAAATAGGTGCTGTGCTGCAAGAAGGACGACCAAGGTGTAGTAATCAGAAACAAGGCAAGATTGGTTATTCAAGGATTCAGACAAGTCGAGGGAGTCGACTACAATGAAGTGTTTGTGTTGGACCAAAAGAACCAATGAGCCAAGATCAAGAAAACCTCTAAGTCCCACATGACATCACAATAACTACTAAAGGCTTCATCAGCAGTTTGATAAAGACTGAAGACTCAACAGCTGAAGATCAAAGATCTGAAGAACAACAGCTGAAGATCACAAGTACTGAAGACAAGTACTGAAGTCTGAAGTACTGAAGAATACAAGTACTGAAGACTTCAAGTACTGAAGACTCAAGTGCTGAAGATCAACAACTGAAGAACTGAAGAACTGAAGATCAACAACTGATGCACAATGTCTGAAGACAAAGACTGAAGACATCAGCTGATGACAACTACTGAAGTCATCAGCTGATGAAACATCTGAAGATCAAAGTCTGAAGACGAAGTGCTGAAGTTTCAGAGTTTGTCACAACAGCTGAAAAGTTGTCTTCAGTTGTTGTGATGGTTTTACTTCTCAGTAGTTGTAATTTTGTTTCAGTAGATTGTAAACTACTGAAGAGCTTGTTCTTTAGTAGTTGTAGATCAGTAGTTGTAAACCACTGAAGAGTTTGTTCTTCAGTCGTTGTACCTTTCAGTAGTTTCTTTTCCTTTTAGTAGTTTGTAATAAGTTAGAACACTTAGCATTTTGTAAGAAGATGTAAGCTGTTTGACATCTTCAGTAGTTTAGGTGTTCTTTCAGTAGTTTGTTAATAACCGTTGATGTCACTATCAAGTGACATCAGCATACGTCATTTTGCCTATAAAAGGTAGATGACCTAATTGTAATCCTTGCCGAAACATGTGATTCAATAGAAAATACCTTTTTGGCAGAATTATTCTCTCTCTATATTTGTACTGTTACATGCAAAATCCTTGTGTTCTTGCTTGTACTTGCTAATTCTCGTGCTAAATCCACTGCGAATACAACCTAGTTGATCAAACTAGAGGCTGAGATCTTGTCAAATGGTATCAGAGCTGGTTAATCATTGATCGATTTCATCATTGATCATTGAAACTGCTCTTTTGATCTCTACGTTTGATCGAATTAGCAATTTGCAAGAATTAGCTATAGAGATTGAGATTCTGCTGTTTCGGGCCGTTAAACTTGAGGTTCTCTGTGGTTTTGAGCTACACTTGTTTTGTTAAACTTGATTTGACTGAAAACTGAGATGGCGACACCAACGAACGATCCTCACAATACTGGTTCCTCAACCAAGCCTCCGATGCTTATGAGGAATGAGTATAACATATGGCAACGTTGTATCCTTCACCACTTGTCTGTCAACAGTGCTGGTTGTTGGAAGTCAGTGGTGCATGGACCATACAAGCCTATGGTGAGCGTCCCTGAATCAAATGAACAGGTTCTGAAGAAAGCTGATCAATACTCGGATGAAGATCTTAAGCTGTTCGAGATTGATGCTAAATCCCATGGAATTTTGGCTATGGCAATTCCAAATGAGATCTATTCAGGGCTTTTGCATCATAAAACTGCTCATGATCTCTGGTTGCTCTGAAGGAACAATTCGAAGGAACCAATGAGGTCTTAGAAACAGAAGGGAAATCCTCGCCCAACAATATGAGACATTCTCTCATAGGAAGGGTGAGACTCTGACTCAACAGTATGAGCGGTTCTCATGTTTGATCTCTGAGTTGAAGATGGTCAAATAAGAGTACTCTAATAGCCAGATGAACAACAGATTTCTCAGATCACTGCCTGAGAGATGGGACACTTATACCATTGTCCTACGCTCCAGTGCAAATCTGGATACTCTATCTCTCACCCAACTTCATGGGAAACTGCTCACATTTGAGAGAGAGATAGAGCAAAATAGGAAGTTTGTCCATCTCTGGCAAGCTCACTGATGACTTTGTCACTGGCAATGCTGCCTTGATAGGTCAGAGTCGGATTATGCTACATCAGAGAGTTCTTATGATGAGCATATTCCAAAGTGCCTCTGCCCAGTCAAGCTCAAGCACCTTCTGCTCAGCCACCACATGCTCTCCCTGAGCCTCAATCTTCCCAATCTCATCATCAAACCTAACCTCAACAACACAGCTTCTTCACCCCAGGAGTTGTTGACTGGAGTAGTTTGCCAGATGATTTATCTGGTCAGGAACAACTATTCCAAAGTGCTGGTCAACATGGTGGTGATAATCCATTTGGGAATCTTGCTCTAATGGCCTTTGAGTCTGATGATGGGTCATCATCCAATGCTTCATCACAGGTATCTTCTGAGGCTAAAGCCAAGCTTTGTTTTGATTCATGCATAGCAGCATTTGCTTCTATTAGAGAAGCAAATATAGCTTTAATTGATAAAAACCTTGAGCTGGAGCAAACCATTTCCAAAAAGAAAGCTGAATTTGAGGCTGCTCTTAATGATAAAAATGATGAGATTTATAAGCTTAAATGCCAAATAAAAGATGATAATGCTAGGGAAGATGTACTTCTAGAGAAGTACAGAGACCTCAAGGAAACTCTTGCAACCACCCAAGTAGAGTGTGATCGATGGGTGCAATCATACATGGGTTTTAAAATGCTTTTTAGTAAGCAATCAGCTTCCAATGTGAAGTTTGGCATTGGTTATAATCACACTACTCCTCCTACAGATTTTACTTCAAGAGCAGAAGTTGAAGCTGATGGAGAGAGCAATAACCAATCCTTCTCATCATGTGACCTACTATCTTCTGATACAGCATCATCAGAGGTAGAAGTCAGCATTAATTCCACTCAAAACCAATCAGCTGACGCTACAACAGCTGATGGTTCAAATGCTGACTGTCACATGATCAAAAAGTTGATTAACTCTGGTGTTGTCTCGAGAAGTACTGAAAGTACCGGAGAGCAAGTGATAACACCTGAAGTTCAAACCTCAACTACTGCCAGCACTGAAGAGAAGAAAACTGACAGTAGAAAGGGTTTGAAGACAACTAAAGAGGATGTTAGAAAAGCAGGTACTACAAGGAAGAAAACTGCTAGTACTGACAGCAAACAGCTAAAGAACAAGTCTTCAGCAGTTTCATCCTCTTCAGTTGATGATCAACATAAGATGAAGAAGAAGCCATGTGAGATATGTGGCTTGTTCAATCATCTTCCTGATGACTACTGGTACAAAAGGGGTTCCAAACTCAAACAAAAGGAGAAAATTAAAGAGCATATGAATACAATGAAAAATAAGTTTGAGACCAAGTTCGTACTAGCAACATCAATGCCTAAAATCCCTAAGCCCAAAGCTAAATCTAAAAAGAAGGTAGGGGTTACTCAGGCAACAGCTGAGGTTGCTCAAAAGAAGATGGTGCAACATGGGAATCCATCATCTGCAAACCCCAATGTGTCTGAAGAGCTGAAAGCTTTATAACAAAGTCAGACACAACTTGTAATGATGGTTCAGCATCTAATGGGAAGAGTCAACCAATTAGATGCTCCTGTGTTGAAACCACAGAAAAGGAAATCCAAGCCAAAGGGTTCCTCTTCTACACCATCTCCTTCACCTCAGACTGTCACACATAACAAACCTGTTAGTGTTACATCTGTTGATGAGAACAGACCCAAAACCAAAAAGGTTTGGGTCTCCAAAACTAACTAATCTGTTATGATGATTGCAGGGTTCTTCAACATGCCATAGAAGCATCTGGTATGTAGACAGTAGAGGATCCATGCACATGACAGGGAGCATCTCTCTTCTTAATGACTATTCTCAAGGAAAGAAGGGATTTGTTTCCTTTGGAAATGATGCAAAGGGTTACATCATCGGAAAAGGCTTTGTTTCCAATGGGGAAATAAGGTTTGATGATGTCAACCATGTGGAGAATCTCAAGTACAATCTCTTGAGTGTCAGTCAAATGTGTGATAAAGGCCATGTTGCCCTTTTCACAAGCCAGAACTGTCGGATTCTGTCATCCAAAGTTTTGAGTTTGATTGACAAGGTGTTGGATGAATATACTCTCCTGAAGGCCAACAGAACAGGAAGAGTATATGCCTTAGATCTTTCCAAGAAAATAGATCTAAAAGGCCATCCTTGCCTATTCTCTAAGGCCTCACCTCAAGAGTCTACTTTATGGCATAGAAGGCTGGGGCATGTTAATTTCAAGAACATGAATCAGCTGATAAGCCATGGCTTAGTAAGAGGATTGCCTTTGAAGGAGTTCAAGTGTGAAGACAACTGCACTACTTGCTTAAAGGGAAACAACACAAACTTTCATTCCCTTCAATAGAAGAACCAAAGTCCACTGCCTGCTTGCAGCTCCTGCACATGGATCTCTTTGGTCCTGTCAGAGTGATGAGCATGGTAAAGAAGAAATACTGCCTGGTAATTGTGGATGATTACTCCAGGTTTGTATGGACTTTCTTCTTGCACTCCAAGGATGAAGCTGCCAAGGATATTATGAACTTTGTGTTATTTGTGGAGAAGCAGTATTCCCTGCAGGTCAAGTGTGTGAGGAGTGACAATGGAACAGAGTTTAGAAACCACACACTTGATGACTTCTACATGTCTAAGGGAATTAAAAGGCAGTTAGTATTCAGAGAACTCCTAAACAGAATGGAGTGGTTGAGAGAAAGAACAGGACTCTCATTGAAGCTGCAAGGTCAATGCTGGCTGACTCAGGTTTGCCACTGACCTTTTGGGCTGAAGCTGTAAACACATCTTGCTATGTGCAGAATAGAGCCTTAGTGAATCAAAAGTTGATGAAGACTCCCTATGAAGTACTTCATCATTTGGCCCCTCTGATTTCCTTCTTTAGAGCCTTTGGGTGTCCATGTTTCATTCTCAACACTAGCAATCCACTCCAGAAGTTTGCTAGTAAGGTGGATGCAGGGTATTTTGTTGGTTATTCATCAACTTACAAGGCATACAGAGTTTTCAACTGTAGGACAAAGATGGTTGAAGAAACTCTGCATGTCAAGTTTAATGAATCTCCAAAGGACAAGATTCCACAAAACCCTGTGGAGTTGTTTGATCTGGACATACTGCAGTATGTTCCTTATCAACCTCCAGTTGTTGTGCCTGTCAACAGTTCTCCAACTGGTGGTACTGATGATGATGTAGCCAGTACTCACCTTTTCAGGTTTAGTGACAACCTGCCTGAGTCCATTAAACCTGATGCTCCTGTAGCTTCAGCAGCCCCATCCATAACAAATGTTGATGATATTTCTGCATGCTCCACTTCATTTGAGCTACCATCTCCTACATGGTTTCAAGAATCTTCATCACCATCTGTTGCTGCTGAAAGTCCTACAAACACTTGTACTGATATTATAGTCTATCAAGAGGTAAAGAATCACCCCACATCTCAAGTCATTGGTGATATCAATGCTGGAGTTTCAACCAGGAGTCAATTGTCCAACTTCTGCTTCTATGCTCTCTTTATCGGTCAGCAAGAGCCAAAGAACTATCATATTGCCTTAAGAGACAACGGATGGGTGGAAGCAATGCAGCTTGAGCTTCTTCAGTTCAGAAAACAGCAAGTGTGGGAGCTTGTTCCTTTACCCAAAGTAAGTGTGCAATAGGCACCAAATGGGTATTTAGGAACAAAACAGATGAAAAGGGCCAAATAGTTAAGAACAAGGCCAGACTGGTTGTCCAGGGGTTTGCATAAGAGGAAGGCATCGATTATGATGAGACCTTTGCCTCTTTAGCCAGACTGGAGGCAATTAGATTGTTCTTAGCTTGTGCTGCCTTTCACAGTCTTAAGGTTTATCAAATGGATGTCAAAAGTGCCTTCTTATATGGTAAAATAAAGAGGAAGTTTATGTGTGTCAACCACCAGGCTTTGAGGACAATAAACATCCTGATTGGGTGTATAAGCTTGATAAGGCTCTTTATGGGCTGAAACAAGCTCCTAGAGTCTGGTATGAGACACTATCAACTTTTCTTCTGGAGAATAAGTTCACTAGAGGCACCATTGATAAAACCTTATTCATAAAGACTGTAGGGCAGCATAAGCTCCTTGTTCAAATATATGTTGATGACATCATCTTTGCATCCTCTGATCTACAGTTGTGTGATGAATTCACAAAGCTCATGAAGCAAAATTTGAAATGAGTGCTATGGGGAAATTACAGTTCTTTCTAGGTTTGCAAATCAAACAAAGGGCTGATGGAATCTTTATTCATCAGTCCAAATACACAAAAGAGTTGTTGAATAAGTTTGATTTACAAACCTGTAAGCCCTGTTCTACTCCCATGAGCAGCATCACACAACTGGATGTAGATCAGAAACGTAAGGCGGTTGATGAAACCCTTTACAGATGTATGATTGGGTCCTTGATGTACCTTACAGCTTCTAGACCAGACATCATGTTTGCAACATGTGCATGTGCTAGATTTCAGGCTGCACCTAAAGAATCCCATTTGATTGCAGTTAAAAGGATTGGGTACCTAATCACTGGGTCTTTGGTATTCAACTGGGCATTCTTGCAAATTAGTTGCTTTCTCTGATAGTGACTATGCAGGATGCAAACTCACCAGAAAATCCACTTCTGGTGGTTGCCAATTCCTAGGCAATTGTTTAGTTTCTTGGCAGAGTAAGAAACAAACATCAATTGCTATATCCACTGCTGAAGCTGAGTACATTGCTGCTGCAAGTTACACATCTCAGGTACTTTGGCTTCAGAACCAACTTTTGGATTATGGCATTACAGAGACTAAGACTCCATTATTAATGGATAGTGCTTCTGCTCTTTGCATTGTTAAAAATCCAATCCAGCACTCTAGGACCAAACATATTAAGATCAAACATCATTTTATTAGGGATTGCTATGAAAAAGGTCTGATTGATCTAAAGTTTGTGCCTAGTGCTGATGAGCTTGCAGACATCTTTACTAAGCCTTTAGATAGTGCCACATTTCAAAATCTGGTACTAAGACTTGGTATGCTGCAGCTAGAATAATTTGACTAATACTGATGTTCTCAGTTCACAAGTACTGATGAGCATTAGTATGCAAAGGTCAAATATAAGTACTGATAAGTAATTTAGTCTTCAGCATTTTCACAACTACTGAAGACTAACATGCTTCAAAGTACTGAAGTACACTATTTGTTGAAAACAACTGATGTAGTTACAACTACTGATGTGGTTATAACTACTGATGAAAAATTTTCAAACAAATAAGTACTGAAGAACAAATTTTGTTCACAAGTACTGATGTGTAATCTTACACAAGTACTGAAAGACAATTTGTTCACCAGCTCTGAAGAATAATTTATCAGCACTTATGAACATCTGATCACAAGAGCTGAGGAATAAAATATTCACAAGAACTGAAGGGCCAATGAAACATCTGAAACTCAGCCAAAGAGCTGATGAGTAAATGTGGAGGTCAGAATGAAACAACTGAATTGACGGAAACAGCTAATGAGTAACTTTACTCTTCAGCTGATACCTACATCTGCTGTTCATACCCAAACAACTGAAGGACAAAACCATGTCTTCAGTTGTTTCACAACTACTGATGACTAACACCAAGTTCTCAGTTGTTTACAACAACTAAAGCAAAACCATGTCTTCAGTAGTTTATAACTACTGATGTCAGTAGTTTACAACTACTGAAGGCTAACACCAAGTCTTCAGTTGTTACAACGTCTGAAGATGAAACCATGTCTTCAGTAGTTTATAACTACTCATGACTAACAACAAGTCTTCCACCTTTTAAAACATCTGAAGGACAAAACCAAGGTCTCAGTAGTTTCAACTACTGAAGACTAACACCAAGTCCTCAGATGTTACAACCACTGAAGGTTCAAACCACGTCATCAGTAGTTTCAACAACTGATGACTAACACCAAACCTTCAGTAGTTTTCTTTCAGCCTTTGCCATACCCTATAAATACCCAACCTTCAGAGCTTTTCATTCTCACTTGACCTAACTTTCAAAAACCTCTGAAACTTCCCATATACCATTAATGGCGACCATGCTACTCAAACCTCGACACAACTGCGTCGCATACCTTACGAAATCGCCATTCTGGTCAAAATTCCACAATGCCGTCGATCTGATGACCGATTCACCTTACCAAACGGCCTTCCTTATCAACCCCACCATATACACCGATTCCCTATCGGAGTTCTGGACGAACATAACCGTTCAAACCGGAGAGAACGATGGCGAGGTCTCCTCCAGCTACAATCCGACAAACCCTAAAGCTGGAGGATGCAACTTTCCCAACCTCTTACCCCAAAGGCACCCTTGATCTCTCTTTCACTGCCAATGACTATCAGGGTGACCTCGCTGCTTCCACTCTGTTGAAGAAACATTTCCCAGATCCTCAACGACTCATATTCCACATGGTAAATGTTTGCCTAGCACCGAAGACATCATCATGGGATCAAATGTCCACAAGGTGGCAGCAGGTATTATACTCTATCTTTGAGAAACAACCACTAAACTTTTCTGAAATAATTTTCTTGGAACTCAAGGACATGGCTACAAAACCTTTTACATACCGTTGGATTTTATATTCACGGTTCATTATGGCCATGATAGAGAACCAGCTTAATGCTGAGGGACTTGTTGGCACTGGGGTCCCTGCCATGGCTGTTTTAGCTGAGGTATACTCCAGGCACAACACCAACCAAACCCTTAAAAAGGCTGTCAAGCTGCGAAAATCCACGCAGCTGGAACCCACAGCCTCCACCTCACAATCCAAAGTCCCCACCAAACCCAAACCCAAAAGAAAACCCAAAAGGCTACTCAGGGAGATGAGTCCCCTGAGGATGCCACTGCAACACAAATGCAGGAAGTGACTGCTGGTCAGATTCTCCCAGCAGTCACCACGACTCCACCGACCATAACCCCACAGGTTTCCTCTTTACAGGAGCCTGATACAACCATTTCTGGGGCTGCCACACATCTGGAACCTTTCTCAATTGAGGAGGTTGCCATTGAAATGCACACTCCTCCCCATGTGCACACTGCTTTAAGCCCATCCCCCACTGAAACCGCCCCTCAAAGCCCTACCCTTATAATCGCCAAAGTGTTGACCCATCTAAACACTCCACCCTCTCCCCAGAAACCAATCACAACTGGGGTATCTCCAACCGAAGAGAGGGTGGAAACAGGTGTTGATGGGAGCCCACAACACAGAGAATCACATGTCTCATCTCCCAGTGTGGCTAGGGAGATAAGGCAATCTGGTGAGGCTGCCACTTCCCCTTCATCAGCATTTGAGCAGGAAGAAGCTAGTAACATCAATAAGACCTCACCAGAGGCAACTGTCGATGATGGATCAAATCCGGAGGCTGGAAGTCCCCAGTACCAAGACAAAGGAGCACATGCAACTACTGAGCCACACTCAGTGCATGTACATCCTGACACTGTCAGGAGGTCAGGTGATTCAGTGCAAACTGATGATGACCTGAGCTTCTTCTTCGATGTGGTCACTCAAAACACCATCCTAGAGGATGAGGTTAGCAGAATCAAAGAGCTGCTAGCCAAAATGTCTTAGGATGCAAGTCCATCTGCCACCATAAACCCACAGATGGCACCTTCACCCGAAGGTCTCATATACACTCAACCACTCCCACAAACTCAGCCACCTGCCTCTGCTTCTGGCACTAGTTCTCAGGAACAGAACCCTCCTGAGCAACTAGTTGCTATCTTCCAAAAATCCCTGCCTCTCATCACACCAATAATCACAGACATTGTGATGAAAACCCTTGATGAGAGGCTTCCCTCACAAATACAACCCATGGTGGATGTTGTTGTAGCTATGACGCTTGCTGATAGTCAAACCCCAACCAATGCACCCAAAAAGGGGGAGACTACAGTGCAAGCCAAGAGGAAGAGGGTAGAGGAGGAGAAAGAAGTAGGGAGAGAGGAGGAAAACGAGAGGGAGAGGATTGAGGAGACTGTGAAGGTGAAGGGGAAGGAGAAGGTGAGGGAGGAGAGAGCTGAACAGATAGAAGTGGCTGAAATCCAAAAGATTTTAGTGTCACTTATAAAAAGAAGAGAGGAGAGAAGGAGGGAGAGAAGGTAGAGAAGGTGGACACTGATCTAGCAGTCCTAGTCAAGGAGGCTGATGCTGAGCATAGCCGATCAATGGACTTTGTCATTGATCAGCTATTCAGGCAAGGCTTTGACATGGACACTGCCATGCTAGATCAGGAAATTAGGAAGATGGAGACAAAGGAGATAGAATACCGATGGACCACTTATAGCCAAGACGAAAGAAAGAGACTCGAGGCTATGAGTAGGTTTATTTCGAAGTATCTGGGGAGACCAGTCCTAGATGTGAAGGCTTGGACCAGGGACAGAATCTTGGCTATAGCCACCAAGATCTATTTGGCTGGTATTTTACCAAAGGACTGGTCGCAGAAACCCTATCTGAAGCCGGTGCTGGGAACAGGACCTTGCTAGTCAAACAGACTAAACCTGCTTTTATCTCTTGGTTCCTAGCAAAGCCTGCCCAAATTCCCACACCAACAACCCAAACACAACCCACAAAACCAACCCCTTCACCATCCAAACCTATTGCCGATGATCCACCCTTGCAGAAGAAGAGAAGGGTGTTGAGGCTGCAAGAGAAGAAGAAGAGGAGGATGAGGAGGATAGACTGCCTCTTTCTGCAATCATATCCTTACCTAAAGCCAATCCTAAACCCATCACTCCCACCTCACAAATGGATGCTGTGAGGGTAAAGATAGAAGAAGAAGAGCAGCAGAAGCTTCATGATGAAGAAATGCTGAAAAGCATTGACAAAACTTATGCTGCTTCTACTTCTATAATCAACATGAAGAAGGAAGCTCTGAGACTCTACACTCTCAAACAAATTTTTCAATATCAAAGAGAGAGAGTGAGGACTTGGCCTGATCCTAGGGTGGCTCACAGGATCATTAAGAAAGACATTCCTGTGAGATACAAGAGCCAAGTAAAGATCGTAGATGAAGTGATCACAGTGGCTCTTGTAATAACACCCTGGGAGATTGTAGATGAGTTCGAGAAAGCCTATAAGACTAAGCAATCACCCCAAATGATGTTCGAGAATAGGGTGGTTAGGAAAGGCTTAGTCTATAAGAGGCTTGAGAACTTCCGAAAGGATGAGCTCAACCTGCTACTAGAAGGCAGACATCCTGATGAATTCGCCTATAGGCAGATTACAACAGTTGAGCTCAAGAATGGCAAACAGGCCAAGTTTGTCTCAGAGCTGTATGGCCGTGAAGGATTATTCGAAGGTGAGGCTGAGGACCTATCCAAAGAAGAACAAATTACATTCCTTAGAGCCTACACCCGAGAATCCTACAGGCTCATACATAGGAAGTAGGTCTTATGGATGGGACAACAACTCTGTGTCCAGTTCCCCAAAACAGAGTTCCCATCCATACTATGCCAAACAAATTCTTAAGACCTCTTCCCAGGCCAGTGCTTATCAGGGTCAACTTCTGATCTGATCCAGAAGGAAATAGACCAACATTTCTGCCATCAATAATTGGGACCAATAAATTGCTTAGAGGTTTTGGCTGTATTGGTTCAGGGGGAGATTGTTGGATCAAAAGAACCAATGAGCCAAGATCAGTAAAACCTCTAAGTCCCACATGACATCACAACAACTGCTTAAGGCTTCATCAGCAGTTTGACAAAGACTGAAGACTCAACAGCTGAAGATCAAAGATCTAAAGAACAACAGTTGAAGATCTCAAGTACTGAAGACAAGTACTAAAGTCTTAAGTACTGAAGAATACAAGTACTAAAGACTTCAAGTACTGAAGACGCAAGTGCTGAAGATCAACAGCTGAAGAACTGAAGATCAACAACTGATGCACAAAGTCTGAAGACAAAGACTGAAGACATCAGCTGATGACAACTACTGAAGTCATCAGCTGATGAAACATCTGAAGATCAAAGTCTGAAGACCAAGTGTTAAAGCTTTAGAGTTTGTCGCAACAGCTGAAGAAGTTGTCTTCAGTTGTTGTAATTTTGTTTCAGTAGATTGTAAACTACTGAAGAGCTTGTTCTTCAGTAGTTGTAGATCAGTAGTTGTATACGACTGAAGAGTTTGTTCTTCAGTCGTTGTACCTTTCAGTAGTTTCTTTTCCTTTCAGTAGTTTGTAATAAGTTAGAACACTTAGCATTTTGTAAGAAGATGTCAGCTGTTTGACATCTTTAGTAGTTTAGGTGTTCTTTCAATAGTTTGTTAATAACCGTTGATGTCACTATCAAGTGACATCAGCATACGTCATTTTGCCTATAAAAGGTAGATGACCTAATTGTAATCCTTGCCGAAACATATGATTCAATAGAAAATACCATTTTGGCAGAATTATTCTCTCTCTATATATTTGTACTGTTACATGCAAAATCCTTGTGTTCTTGCTTGTAATTGCTAATTCTCGTGCTAAATCCGCTGCGAATACAACCTAGTTGATCAAGTCGAGGGAGTCGACTACAATGAAGTGTTTGCACCAGGGCAAGGATGGAAGCTATTCGTATCTTTCTGGCCTATGCATCCTACATGAAGATCAAAGTTTATCAGCTGGATGTTAAAAGTGCATTCCTACATAGGGAAATCCGTGAAGAAGTATATGTCAGTCAACCCGAAGGATTTAAAGATCCTTACGATCGGGACAGAGTCTACAAGCTGGAAAAGGCTCTGTATGGGCTACATCAAGCTCCTCGAGCTTAGTATGAGATGCTCTCCACCCACCTATTAAAACATGGTTTTCGCAGGGGTGTGATTGACTGCACGTTGTTTATCAAAGAGAAAGATGGAGATTTACTAATGGTGCAGATTTATGTGGATGACATAATCTTCAGTTCCTGAAACGAAGAATTATGTAAAGAATTCGAATCTGTGATGAAGGCAGAATTTGAAATGAGTGCAATGGGAGAGATGAAGTTCTTCCTAGGTGTACAGGTGGATCAGACACCTACCAGTATTTTTCTTCATCAGACTAAGTATGTTGGAGACATTCTAAGTCGATTTGATATTGGAAATGTCACTGTTGCCGGTACCCCACTTGCCACAAACCATGATGTGGCACCAGATGATAATGGGGATTTAGTGGATGCCACTATGTACCGTGGGATGATCGGATCTCTCATGTATCTCACTGCCTCACGTCCGGATATCATGTACGCCACATGTCTATGCTCCAGATATCAAGCCAAACCAGAAGTAAATCATCTAATTAGGGTGAAAAGGATTTTTCATTATCTGAAGTGTACTCCAACACTGGGGTTGTGGTATCTTCATGATGATGACTTTGAGCTAACTGCTTATAGTGATTCCGATTACGATCGCTGCAAGATGAACTTCAAGTCAAAATCAGCAGGGTGTCAGTTCTTTGGAAGGCGTTTAGTCACCTGGCAATGCAAGAAGCAGACATCTATTGCTCTGTCAACATGTGAAGCTGAATATGTTACTGCTGCAAGTTGTTGTTCACAATCATATGGATACAATAGCAAATACGGGACTACAATTTGCAATTTTCAAACACTCCTATCTTTGTTGACAATTCTGCTACCATAGCTGTAACTAAAAATCATGTTCAACACCCTAAGACTAAACACATCGGCATAAAATATCATTTCATACGTGATTGCTATGAATAACAATTAATTGATGTGATTAAAATAAACACGGATTTTCAACGTGCCGACCTCTACACTAAACCTTTTGATAAACCCAGATTTTTATATCTGTTAGAGGTCAACGGCGTGAAAAAGAAATGTGACGTGATTCCAAAAGATGCAAATGCTTAGTCCGACACCTGTTTAGTTTCTTTTTTTCTTTTTATTTTCTTTTATTTGTCTTATTTTAATTTCCTGTCTTAAATAACGAAAACATAAAAATATTTTTGGTTTTAGAGTTTTAGTGGGAGATTAGTTTAGTTTCAGTATTTATTTACATAAAAAAGGGGGGAGAGCAGATAAGCCAAAAAGGCAAAAACAACAAATTTAAAAAGTGATTCAACATAATGGAAAGTGATAGTACACAGGCGTCGTCTTAGTTGGAACACCAAAAAGATTTTCCGTTTTAGCAATGTTTAATTTAAATCACAGAAAATCATAAGTCTAACAACTCTAAGTCTAACATATTGGAAAAAATGATAGTATGCTTGTCTATTACTGTAATTACATGGACAAAGTAAGTATAGGGAGGTGCTAGTCCATTATACGATGTATCGGTAGGTTCAACACAAAGACTAGTAGACATCATTGGTGATTCACTTAAACCTGAATCTATTAACAAGTTGTAGGTTCCCATGGTATCCCTGGTTTGCACAATCAATCAATTTCCAATAAGGGGTGAGGAGCAATTGAATGCCACAAATGTGTGCAAAGACCTGAAAAACTGAGCAAAAGATGACAAAAGTCACTGCTGAAATGTATATTATAGTATATTGCTCTAAGAAGAAGATAGGTCTTGTGCCTCTCTGCTATGCGATGGCACTGACCTGAGGCTTAGCATAATCTATCCGTTCTAAGAATTCACTGTTGTTTGCGCCTCTCTGCTGAGCGATGGAACTGACCTGAGGCTTTGCATCTCTTTGGAAGCTCTTAGAACCAAAATCCTCTTAAACCATCGAACCACTCAAAAATCTCCTGAGAAAGATTGATTACCATATACTAGTGGCACACATAAACACTTGTTGGTCAAATCCACTTAATTATCACTGATGTGTGTCAAAAATCTATGTATGGACTTATGTGGACAAGTATACTGATAATCGTCATGACTGCACCACTTGATATTCAAAATCAATGTGTGTTACATAACAGACCAAGCAAGATTTCCAATTGGCGCTTAGATGTCTTAGATGAATGAGAAACTGTGATCTGTAAATATGTAGTTTCCTTTTCAATATATCAACAAAAAGTTCCAAGAAATTACGTTTATGCCTGTCTGATTCCATATGAATCTGTCTTAGAAATTAAGTTAATGCTAATAGACTATTTTGGTCAGGGGGAGAATCATTTTAAAGTGAATATTAAACTGTCTTCAACTCTACCCAAACAAAATCACAAAAATATGTTTATTTAGTAAGTTAGTTAAGTGTTTCTAGTTTTCAAGTTTTTCTGTTTGTAGTGTGTCAGTGTCGGACTGTGCAACAAGATGTGTCTCTGTGAATGTCACAAAAGGAACTGAACGTTAATCTTGAATCACCTATTTCTGAAGAAAATTAAAAGGATCATGTCTGAGGTGATCATCATTTTTGTTCATAAACTAATCACGTCTGAGGTGATTAACGGTTTTCATGTAAAAGGATCACGTCTGAGGTGATCGGGTGGATAAAAGGATCACGTCTGAGGTGATCAAAGGTTCTTTAAGTTAAAATGGTCATGTCTGAGATTATCGAATGCTCAAAATGTTTTATTAACTGTTAAAAGGGGCTAAGTGTCAAATGGTTATAAAGTCAAAAATCATAAGTATGAGCCATTCGCATGACTGGACCATGTGTATGGACCAGACGCATGATTGGACCATACGTATGAACCCAATCGCACGATTGGAGGTGACCGACTGTGACAGTCGCATGAATGACCCTCAATCGCACGATTGGAGGTGACCGAATGGGCAAGTCGCACGATTGACCCTCAGTCACACGAATCAAGTATGCGACTAGGTTCAATCGCACGACTGGAGGAAACCCTAGTATAAATAGAGGGGGAGTCGGTCGCAGCTGCTCATTCACTCCAATCGCCCACTCAAACGCACGACTTAACCTCACTCTGCCAAAATTTCGTTTGATCGATATAGTCTAGTGTTTGACGTGTTCTAACGATTTATACTAACTCTACAGGTATTGCACGATGATGTTCAACCTCAAAGATCAGTAAATACATGTCCAAATGATCGAACTTAAGATCTAAATAGAACCAAGACTTAGTTTGACAATTAAATCATTAAAACTAAGTATCTTGATCAAATAAAAGTTGTTAGGAGTTTAGTCGGAAATTTGCGAACCTAATGAGCCAAGCCACAACGTCTAACATCATGTTTTGCTCAAAATTTGAATTTGAATGGACAAACAGTCTGTCAAGCGAATGGACACCCTGATGAACTTCAATCGCACGACTGAGCTATGCGAATAGATCAATCGCACGACTGAGATGGATGAATTGCTCAATTGCATGACCGAACCATGCGTATGAGTTCAGTCGCACGACTGAGGTAAACGCATGAGAGAACATACATCTAAGCCCAGTCGCATGACTCAGTCGTATGAATGAGCTCATTCGCATGACTAGATCTCAGTCGCATAGTCTATTCGCATGACTAGATCTTAGTCGCATGAATCAAACTGTTACTTGTTGACACTTACTAATGTTTATTTACTTTGTCACAGATGGCGAGTCGTTGGACGATGAGCATAAAGCATAACATTTGTGCTCATCTTAATCTGTCATCACACAACGCAGCTGAATTCTCCGGTATCATTACTTTTCTACGGAGATCGAGGATCTTTCGTGCGATCTCGACACCGTGCACACTTTACCGATCAGTTCAGCAGGCTTTCTGGGAAAGCGCTGGAGTAGACAAGTCCTCCGAGCCCTATCGTATCAGGAGTTCCATCTTTGGGGAGGCTATAGATATCACAGAGGAGGATCTCAGGACTGTATTAGAGTTTGTAGATGATGCTGATTGCCCCACACGATTGCATCCCCTTACTGTTCGATGATGTTTTTGAGGGCTAAGTACTCGGGGGACATCAACGCAGGTGTGCTCAACAAGAGCAACCTGTGCCCCTAATTCAAGTACTTAGCCCATGTGCTGTTGAGATGCATCACCTTAAGGAAGGGAGGCTTCGGCGAGTTATCAGATAAGATGTAGAACACCTATGTGGTGTTGGTGCTGAATCACCCATTCAGCTTCTCGAGGATGATCTTCACCTATCTGGTGGAGAACATTGAGGCGAAGAGCAAAGAGAGTTTTTGCATGTACCCGCGCTTTATGCAGATGATTATCGATCAGAAGCTCTCTTTGCTGCCAAAGGAGAAGGATGACGCCATGGTCCTAGAGGTGATGGATGATACCACCCTCGGACGGATGAAGGTGTACAGGGGCAAGCAGGTCAAGCCCCCGTAAGGCGACTGTTTGGGCATCTGGCCCGGGAGGAGTATGTGGCGCCAGCTAGGCGAAAGTGGCACCACGATGACAGCGATTCGGACATAGAGCAGATTGTATTCCCGGGTGACGACTCGGAGACGATGACAGTGGTGATGATGGAGATACCGACCCCTCTCAAACTAGGGCCACAGTTGCAGATGTTACATTTCCACCATCTACCCAAGGAGGTACAGAGACTGCCAGATTCCATCAGGGTTTCCAGCCTGATGAGAAGGAGGAGTCAGACGAAGAGCCTCTGGTACGAACGGTGGGAAACCAGGTCGTGGCCACTGAGAGAGGCGTTAGGGCGGTTTGTGGATGCCAGGGCGAGTCTGGTGAGGCTACTTCTCATCCATCATACGCCCCAGACGAACCCAACAGCCAAGGGGGACCCTCCGTGTCCAAGGGGACATGGAAGAAAAGGCCCAGATTTACACTGCTTACTACCACCTCTACCACTACAGCCACCACCTCTACCACCACAGCCACCACCTCTACCACTACAGCCACCACCACTACTACCACACCACCCACTACTACTACCACACCTACACCTTCCACTGCTACACCCCATACTTCTCCACCCATTCATTCACCACCACCCATATTCACCACAGCCACCACTACCACCAGCAGCCACTAAGCCGGACCATCATCCCATCCAACATTCCCTACAGGATCATCCCTTCCTCCCATTGGAGTGGAGGAACAGCTTTCAGCACTGAACCGTATGGTGCTAAAGCTGTTGGCTGCTGATGAGGAGAAGACTGTGCAGATACGTTAGCTTGAGGAGCTCAATGCCACCCAAGCATAGCAGATCTCACAGCAAGCTCTGCAGATTGCCCAACTCCAAGAGCATAAGGTGGAATCAGCAAAAAAGCTAGAGGAGTTGGAGGCTGCCAATAAGACCATCATGCTTAAGCTCAAAGGATCTAAGGATGAGCCTCTTAAGATCGGAGAAGGAGATGATGATGATGATGATGACGATGATGATGATGATGATGATGATGATGATGATGGAGAAGTGATGAGAGTGATGATGATGTGGTGAGTAATGATAGGGAGCCCTGAGGGAGGCGGGAAGATGATGATGATGATGAAGAAGGAGATGCAAGTGCATCTGCCTCTGCTCAGGGTCAGGAAAGAAGAACGAAGAATAGACAAGACCAAGGAGCATCATCCTCAGCCCCACCTACATCTCCGACTGCAGAAGATCCTAGTATGATTCAAGACAAAAGTAAAGTTTAGATGTTTATATATTTATGAAAGCTTTGTACTTGAATCATGTATTAATGTTATGTAAATTAATGTTTATATTTCATTATCAAATGTTTGATTGTCTTGATTACTTACTAACTATTGATGTGTTTACATGTTTAATTCAAGCAGATCAAACATCTCAGCAAGATGAATATGATGTTGCTCCCCTAAAGCAAATCAAGTCTCATTTAACTATGATACTTGATTTGCAAGGGATTGTCAGGAGCTTCGTGAGTTATACTCCCGAAGAAGGAGAAATAATTCATGACCTTACTGACGAGCAACTTGCTGAGATGTTCCGGCTAAACCCGGATGAGATTGTCAAAGACACTCCAACTGTTGATGTGGCTAGTGACGATGAGCTTAACGATGTAGATGAAATAGAGATTGAGGATGTCATAGCTCAGCATTATCCAGAGTACACTGACCGAGAGGGACATGTGGTACCCAATTTGGGTAGTACTCTCAGCACTGATACATTGGAGAAGCTGAATCAAATGGAAAAGGAGGCAGAGACATCAACAAGCCAAGCCCAAGCCTCGGACGCTGATGTGGACATCAGAAAGGCTGAATGGGGGGCTTGTTTTGCAGAGATCCGAGCCTAGCCCACTGCACCAAAGCCAAGTACCTACACCAAGCTCTACAAAGTGAAGAAGCATCTCAAGGTGTCAGGCAAGATCATAGCATGGGCATACTTTGAGGATCTGAGTGTTTACGCAGTGAAGAGGGAGAAGGGAATAGAGTACTTTAGATTTCCACATGATCTAAAGACTTTTCCTAGTTTTGAGCTCAACCAGCTGGCACACCTAAAGCTGCTATATGCCGACCCGAAAAAGATGTCAGGCTGGTTTGAGGCTGCGCGGAAAAGAGAGTACCGCACCAGGTGGGTTAACTTCAGACCTCAACAACCGACGAGGTATATCAAAAGGTCTGAAGTTAATCCATTACTGGAAGACCGACAGTTGTCTTGAAATGGCAACCTCTGCGCACGATGTCACGTATACCTATGAGGGAGATGCCACAAGACTTTACACCCCATTTTAAATGGTGGTACTATGATTGGCGTACTGGAGAAGCCGTCATTGTGTTGGATCGAAAGCGGACTTTGGAGACAATAAGGGTGTTCGACCCAATGTGGCTCATGAACTTATCAGCAAATGATTTATATACTTTGTACAAGTGGCCACTGTTTTTTGATACGCAGGATATCGTGCAAGCACTTCAGTTTCAACAAGTTATACGCTTATGCTTTGCATTTAATATTCATGCTGGGGTTTCAAAGGAAGAAAGATTCAAGAGATATGAAGAGTTTTCAAAGGAATTCAAAGAATAGGTAGAACTAGGTCCAAGGGGGAGTTTATTGGTACACATGTCCCTAGTTCCAGTTCTAATGTACTTAAATTTTTAATGAGTTTCATTTTGTTACACTGATGTAATCATTTGATATATGTAATGAAAGACTCTTGAATGAATGAATATGTGTTATTAAATGAGTATAAATGAAATACAATATGTGGTTGATGCTTATTATAGGATTTTGTATGCCCAAGACACGTAGAATATTGATGCGGTTAGTATGTTATGATCCAAGTCGGGTTATACCCAATAACAAGCTTAGCAAACGCCAATTAATATTTAATTGATGATATGATCATGCAATTAAATATTTACACCAATTTAGAAAAAGGGTTTTCTAAATAAGTTGCATATGAGAGGGAACAACTTATTAGGATATTTTGTTCAATAATATTATTTGAAGTGTTATTTAAATTAGTTAGATGACATCAAATAATAATAAGAGTGTGTGTAACTTATACAATTAAAAGGTTAATTGTATAAAAACTACAAGACTAGTTCAATAATGTGTGTGTGTGTGTTTAAAGGGGGGGAAAACCCTTTTAACTTGTAATTTCGCCCCCCCCCCCCCTCATTTTTGATTGGTCCCTTGGATTCTTGAAGACATACACACATTAACTAATCTAACACTCTTGCTTCTCACTTTTTCAAGACATGCAAAACACAAACTAAAACTCTCTCTTCTCCCCTCTTGTTTACAGAAACATCAGCTGAAAAAAAAGGGTTTTGAAGTTGTTCTTGGTGATAATCTACCTAGCAAGAAGAGGTGTTTGCAAAGAGCTTGAGGTATACAAGCTTGAGGGTTTCTTCCTTGGAGCCTTGGCCGAGATTTTAAGCATCCAACACCTTCCTTTTAGTCGATTTTGCTGCTGCAGAAAGGTAGTAATCACAGCTCAATGTAGCTGTGATTTTATGTGCATTTACATATGTTCATAGCTTGCTTATTCACATATAATGATCCTTTGTTATATGGGTTTGTTTTATACATATATTTGACATCTAAAACATTATTTTTCAGTTTATAATCATGTTTGAAAACATATATATCCGCTGCGTTTTTCTGAAAGTTTAAATGGTTAAACATGGTTTTATATTCTAACAAACCCAACAATGGCATCAAGAGCCGGTTATGTAGATAACTTGCTTGTTCTTGTTCCTTAAAATCGGTTTTAGAGGATGATTATAAACTCATAATAGGCTTATTTTGGTTGATTGAATAAACCCCATGTCTTTCAAAGTTATATCTTCATGCTTATGATTAAACTTTGAAAGATAGGAATGTCAATTGGTTGATATATTTGGATGTTGTTTGTTTGGACAAACAAACCCTAATTTTTAGTTTATGTTGGCTGAAAATTTGGGGTTTGATGTGGTTTATTTAGTTTGTTGAATGATGTTTATGATTGTTCTTTGATAGTGCATAACCTAGCTTTTGGCCTTGTGTTGTTTGGATGATTGGAATGGTTGTTTTTATTCATTCAATTGGGTTGTAATATTTATGTTTATTATTTGGGTTGTAATTATTTATTCATTTGGTTATGTAATTAATAGATTAGGTGCATTTATTTTATTAGAAAAAATGTATTAGGATACATTTTTTTGTAAAAGCAAGATACACAAGATCAAGGCCCAAAGATGGACATCAAAGACATGGACCTTGAAGTATTTGGATATGGATTCAAGTACGAGTCCATGGACACATATAATGTGTCATTACAAACCCTTAGGAGAGACCTTATGACAACACGTGTGATGGCAAACAAGTGTTGTCAACTTAGTGGCTATGGTTATGCACTCATGTTTATATGTTTATGCTTGTTTGATTGTTTTTTGTTTGATTGTTTGGTTGATATTTAGTCATACATTACAAACTCATTAACAAACTTAACCAGCTAAAAATTGATGGTTCTTAATCATTAAAAGTTAATAAAAGGTTATTAAAATGATTTAATGATTTGAAAGATTAAAAGTAGGTTTTAATCAAAGGACCATAGGGTATCTTGTATTTGAAAGCATGCAAATACAAGTACATAGAGTTTTCTAAACTAGAATTATGAAATCTCTAAACATTAGACAAACAAGTTTAACACCGTCCTTTTGCACAACACTTGAGTCATTTGGAAACTCTTAATGGGATAAAGGTCACCTAACCATTTAGAGGGAACTTATGACTTATGGTAGGGATACCACATTGGTGGGATAAAGGACACCTAACCACTTATGTGGGTAAACTCACATGTGTGTGCAAGTAGGGTAACTTGATTTGCAAACCATGATAAATGGATCACCTACAATATGGTTTCCAAATGTTGTTGATGGGATTAACATGCCGACTTTACATATGATGTTTAAAGTCGATCCCATACCTCTAGAAGTTGCAAATGGTTGCAACCGTCAATCGTTGACCACCTTATTAATTTAAATCGTGGGATAAAGGTCACCTAACCACAATTTAAATGTAATGTTAGGTTCTAGATTTTAATATAAAAATGACCTTAAAAGGCATTAATTATTAAAAATAACAATATTGAAAATACTAAAATAGATCTTTGATAAATTTTGTAGATGGCCACCAATAATGACAATCATGATAACTCATCCGCGTCCAACCAATCATTATGAGTGATCCTCTAAAAGGAACTTCTAAATCATAACAACTTTATAGATTGGTATCGAAACTTGAGAATCGTTCTCAAGCAAGAGAGAAGATCATATGTTTTAGACGACCCTATCCCCGATCAACCTACTGAGGATGAAGAGGAGGCCTACAACGATTGGCTGAAGAACACTGAGGACTCCGTCCAAGTGTCTTGTCTCATGCTCAATGATTTCGAAACCGGACCGGACCGGCCGGTCCGACCGGTTCGACCGGGAACCGGTGCCGGAGCCGGTTCGGTTCGGTGCTTTTGGACCGTTTTCTGGTTAACCGGCCGGTTCGCGCGGTCGACCGGTCCGACCGGAACCGGTGAACCGGGTTGAACCGGTTTTTCGTATTTTTTTTTTTAATTTTAATAGAAAAATATTATTGGATATGAATTAAGAAACACCGGTTCGTTAATTTGGACTATATTTACATGAATGGTATGTATTTTGGATGTTGTTTTAGATTAAGGAACACCGTTTAAACATGATATATTGTTTAAAATTGTTAATTTTGGTATGTATATGATATATTGTGTTAATTTGGACTATATTTACTTGAATGATATGTGTTTGTAGTTTTATAAATATTTAGAATTTTTTATATTTTTTTAAATATTTATGACGTCATCCGGTTCGTAATCCGGTCCGACCGGTCCGACCGGTCCGACCAGTGAACCTCTAGGCCGTCCGGTTCGCTTTCCGGTCCGGTTTTGAAAACATTGCTCATGCTAGCGAGCATGACTCCGGATCTCCAAAAGGAGTATGAACATCACGGAGCTTACGACATGATAACCCAGCTGAAGGAAATGTTCCAACAGCAAGCAAGGGTTGAGCGCTTCGAAACGGTTCGAGCACTCCATGCATGTCGTATGGACGACAACCAATCTCTTTCATCTTATGTACTTAAGATGAAAAGTCATATTGACCGCCTCGAGAGGATTAATTGTCCCATCTCGAAGGAATTAGCCATGGATTTTATCCTAAATGGCCTTACCAAGAAGTTCGAGACATTCGTGTTGAAATACAACATGAATGCTTGGGACAAAAGCATTGGTGAGCTTCACTCAATGCTAAAAAAGACCGAGGCAGCCATGGGTAAAAGGGTTTTACCCGTTCTCACCATCAATGAAGGTGGGAACAACAAAAGGCCTCATCCCGCACCCAAGGCAAAAGTTGCCAAGGGTAAGGGACCCGTTTGGGGAAGGGGAATGGGGTGGCAAGGGTGCCACCCAAACCACAAGAGAAGAAGCAAAAGGTTGCTACTAATGACCCATGCTTTAAGTGTGGGGAGATAGGACATTGGGCAAGGAATTGTCCTGTCCATCTCCAAGAGTTGAAAGCAAAGAGGGATGTCGGGCAGACCTCAGGTACAATATACATGATTCATATTGATCTTAATGTTCTAACACATGGGTATTGGATACCGGATGTGGAACTCACATTTGCAATTTGTTGCAGGGGTTCACAAGAAGTAAGGACTTCAATCAAGGGGATGATAGCCTCTTCATGGGCAATGGAACTAAAGTCTTAGTTGAAGCTCGTGGGGACTACATCCTAAAACTTCCAAGTGGCTTGGATGTTATTTTGAAGAATGTTTTGTATGCTCCTAGTTTGACTAGGAACATTATTTCTATATCCCAATTAAGACATTATGATTATGTATTATCTTTTGTTGAAAATGATATTCATGTTTCTTTAAATGATATGTTCTATTTTAAAGCTATTCCCATCAATGCGATTTATGAATTGGTTCATGAAAATACTTTAAATAGTTCATTGTACCAAACTAACACCAAGAAACTCAAATTGGATTTGAGTGATACCTATCTTTGGCATTATCGTCTTGGTCATATAAACAAGAAACGTATACAAACACGTCAAAAGAATGGTCTTATAAAAACAAATTAATGTGATTCATTTGATGTTTGTGAATCTTGTTTACAAGGAAAAATGACTAAGGCACCCTTTAGTGGTACTAACGAAAGGGCAAAAGATTTATTAGGAATCATACATTCGGATGTATGTGGTCCTTTTAAACCAATGACTAGGAATGGTGAAAGATACTTCATTACCTTTACCGATGATTATAGTCGCTATGGGTATTTGTACTTATTAAGGCACAAAGATGAAGCTTTAGAAATGTTCAAAATCTTCAAGAATGAAGTAGAAAATCAACTCAACAAGTCAATTAAAGTTCTTCGTACCGATAGAGGAGGTGAATACCTCAGTAATGTTTTTCAAGATCATCTTAGGAGTTGTGGGATTGTCTCACAACTCACTCCACCGGGAACACCACAACATAATGGTGTGTCTCAGAGGAGGAATCAAACCTTATTGGATATGGTCCGATCTATGATGGCTAGAAGCACATTGCCTCTATCATTTTGGGGTTTCGCTTTGCTCTCCGCGGCCCGTATTCTAAATATGGCCCCAACCAAAAGGTGGAAAGGACACCTTTTGAGATATGGCATGGAAGAGTTCCATCCCTATCATACTTAAGGGTCTGGGGTTGTGAGGCTTATGTTAAGACTCCCACCCCAAACAAATTGGAAGTCCGATCCACCAAGTGTATCTTGTTGGATATCCTAGAGATTCTATTGGATATTATTTCTATGATCCACTGGAACAAAAGGTGCTTGTTGCCAGAAAGGGTGATTTCTTAGAAGCAAAGTTCCTTATGGAAGGAGCTGGTAGTAGAACAGTGGATCTTGAAGAGGATCAAGAACCACAACCCGATGCACGTTTGGTTGAAACTAGCACTCAACATGAGAATGTTGAGGATGATCAAGAAGTTGATCAATACACACAAGACGTTCGCAGAAGTGGTAGAACTAGTAATCTACCTGGAAGATACGGATTTTTCATGGATGGATGCTATGTGGTAAATTTAGATGAACCAACCACATACCATAATGTAGTGTCCAATTCAGATTGTGACTAATGGCTTGAAGACATGAACGTTGAGATGCAATCCATGTATGCATGGAAACTTAGATACTTATAAAGCTAGACTTGTAGCAAAGGGTTTCACTCAAACTTAAGGGGTTGATTATGATGAACCTTCTCACCTGTGCGATGCTAAAGTCTATAAGGATATTGTTTGCCATAGCTGCTCATTATGATTATGAGATTTGGCAAATGGATGTCAAAACCGCTTTCCTAAATGGATATCTTGAGGAAGATGTCTATATGGTTCAGCCTGAAGGTTTTGTCGATCCAAAACATCCTAATAAAGTATGCAAGTTAAAGAAATCAATGTATGGATTGAAACAAGCATCGAGAAGCTAGAATCACTGTTTTGATGAGGAAGTAAAGAAATTTGGCTTCATCAAAACGCTGATGAGGCTTGTGTGTATAACAAGGCTAGTGGGAGCACAATAACATTCCTAGTTTTGTATGTTGATGATATACTACTATTTGGAAATGACATTCCAACCTTGGAAGGTGTAAAAACCTGGCTTGGAAGTTGTTTTTCCATTAAGGATCTTGGTGAAGCCGCCTATATTTTGGAATAAAGATCTATAGGGATAGATCAAGGCAGTTGATTGGTTTAAATCAAAGTGCATACATTGATAAAATCTTGAAAAGATTCAAGATGGAGAACTCTAAGAAAGGTACCGTACCTATTCAAAGAGGAACGATATTGAGTATGACTCAATGACCTAGCTCAAAGGATAAACAAGATAAAATGAAGGCAATCCCATACACATCTGCTATTGGATCCATCATGAATGCGATGATATGCACTCGGCCGGACGTGTCATGCGCCTTAAGCATGACGAGCCGATACCAGCAAAATCCTGGAAATAGTCATTGGATGGCTGTTAAGAACATACTTAAATACCTAAGGAGGACAAGAGATATATTCCTAATCTATGGATCTGGTGATGAGGAACTCGTTGTAAAAGGTTACACGGATGCGAGTTTCCAAACCGATCATGACGATTCTCGGTCACAATCGGGATATATTTTCATTCTGAATGGAGGAGCGGTCTCTTGGAAGAGCTCCAAGCAGGATGTGGTGGCTCTATCAACTACAGAATCAGAATACGTCGCCGCCTCATTGGCAGCTCAAGAAGCTGCATGGTTGAAGAAATTCATTGCCGATCTAGGGGTTGTCCCTTCCATTCAGGACCCCCTAGAGATCTTTTGTGATAACGAGGGTGCGATTGCTCAAATCAAGGAACCTCGTGCTCATCAAAAGACTAGGCACATTGAGGAGATTCAACTACATACGAGATGAAGTTGAAAAGGGAAAGATATGTATTCGCAAATTTCACATGGATCAAAACATTGTGGATCCTCCCACGAAGCTCCTTGAAAAGGCAAAGCATGAAGGTCATACTTGTGCCATGGGACTTCGATATTCTAGTGATTGGATTTGTTCTATAAATTTTGTTTTGGATATGTGGAACTCTTTATTATTTGAATAAAGTTATTTGGTTATAATGTTCCAATTTAGCATGTTTAATCCATGAGTAAATTGTTTACTCTAAATGTCCGTAGTCATTCATACTTATGGGAACAAGTGTGAGGGTAAGATTATTATGAACTTGGATTGGTTGATATTCATAAGGATGAATATAGAGCAATAGGTTGCTACCAAGGTTCATAGATATTTGTGGGATACAAATATTGGACTAACCCGTATCTCAAATTTTACTACATGGAATCTTATTGATTGATCATAAGTAAAATTGAGTAAAGGCGAATATCATTTGGTATCCTCTGACCTGAGATACATATTGGGTTTTGATATTCACCAAGTATTATACCTTGAGCTAATTCTTCACTATCCTAAAATAGTGGATAGTACATAAGGGTATGTTCAGGTATGACACGAGGTGTTTGTGAGAAACATATGTAGTCAAGATGGAATTTGTTCCTCTTATTCGTTGAGAGTTAGATGTCTAAGGCCTGATAAGTTAAATCAACAAGAAATGATCATTCTGTGTTCTTGGATTTAACATGACATCTGTAACAAAAGGATGAATGATTGATTCACCTAAATCATTTCAAGTAGGGTACTTGAATGGAATGATGTTATTGAATGGCCATAAGTCATGCGTATTAAGGGTAGTAAACCGTTGTTAGGCGGTATTTACTGCTTGCATCAATCTTCTACGAATCTTGGGCAAGTGGGAGATTGTAGGATTCTGTATGCCCAAGACACGTAGAATATTGATGCGGTTAGTACGTTATGATCCAAGTCGGGTTATACCCAATAACAAGCTTAGCAAACGCCAATTAATATTTAATTGATGATATGATCATGCAATTAAATATTTACACCAATTTAGAAAATGGGTTTTCTAAATAAGTTGCATATGAGAGGGAACAACTTATTAGGATATTTTGTTCAATAATTTTATTTGAAGTGTTATTTAAATTAGTTAGATGACATCAAATAATAATAAGAGTGTGTGTAACTTATATAATTAAAAGGTTAATTGTATAAAAACTACAAGACTAGTTCAATAATGTGTGTGTGTGTGTTTAAAGGGGGGAAAACCCTTTTAACTAGTAATTTCGGCCGCCCCCCTCATTTTTGATTGGTCCCTTGGCTTCTTGAAGACATACACACATTAACTAATCTAACACTCTTGCTTCTCACTTTTTCAAGACATGCAAAACACAAACTAAAACTCTCTCTTCTCCCTCTTGTTTACGGAAACATCAGCTGGAAAAAAAAGGGTTTTGAAGTTGTTCTTGGTGCTAATCTACCTAGCAAGAAGAGGTGTTTGCAAAGAGCTTAGGGTATACAAGCTTGAGGGTTTCTTCCTTGGAGCCTTGGCCGAGATTTTAAGCATCCAACACCTTCCTTTTAGTCGATTTTGCTGCTGCAGAAAGGTAGTAATCACAGCTCAATGTAGCTGTGATTTTATGTGCATTTACATATGTTCATAGCTTGCTTATTCACATATAATGCTCCTTTGTTATATGGGTTTGTTTTATACATATATTTGACATCTAAAACATGATTTTTCAGTTTATAATCATGTTTGAAAACATATATATCCGCTGCGTTTTTTGAAAGCTTAAATGGTTAAACTTGGTTTTATGTTCTAACAAACCCAACACTTATAATGTTTAATGTTTCATTGTTTATTGTGTGATAACGCATATTGATCTAACTATATAGGTTTGTGAATTGTATGAAGTTCTCATGCGAATGGACCATGCTAATGGACCATACGCATGAACACTTCATGCTAATGGACCAGTCGCATGACTGAACCAGGAGACTAGATAAGTCGCACGATTATGACATGAGATTGACTCAGTCGCATGACTGGACCTTCAGTCGTGAGGATGGATCAACCGCATGCTTCAGTCGCACGAGTGAACCATGCTGATGGTTCAGTCGCACGAATGAAGACACCAAACCTATAAATACCACTTAATTCGTGGAAAAACGGAACACTTCGAGAATTCACAACCTTAGCCATCCTAGAACGTCCAAGTCGTCCCTTCCAACTTGATAAAGTATTTCTAATCATTCCTAATCAATTCTTAACGTTTTCTAATCGTTAGTTTTGATCAGATTAATGTTCTCCCTGATTGGATCGCCAATCAAATAGGATTCCGCACTATTTGATCTGGTTTCACGTAGATTCGGTTAGTACCAGTTCGTACTCGGTCCTAACAAATATCAAACAACCAGTCGGGACCATTGATTGATTTAGGAAAGGTGTGTCCCTTGAATTGAACATTAGTTGATTCATTAATTATGTTCAATCTAGGCCTAAACACTCTGAAACCTTTGAAGCTGAGGAATAACCTACAAAGAATCCCTCATCAGACTTTAGAGCAAACTTTCCCAAATGATCTCGGGTGTTTAATATTGATACAGGACTACCAAATGACTTAAAGAATCTAATGAATGGTTTTCTTAGAAAAATGAGTTCATAAGGTGTCTTATTGCTCTCTTTGACTATCAGAGTTCAATTTTGTACAAAGCAAACTGTGTTGACTGTCTTAGCTCAAAAGGTAATAAGCAATGTAGCGTCTGCTAGCATCATTCATGCTGCTTCAATCAGTGTTCTATTTCTCCCTTCAGCTACCCTATTTTGTTGAGGAGTTATAGCTGCACTGAATTGATGTGCAATGCCTTTGGTTATACAAAATGAACTCAGATCTTTATTTTTGAATTTTGTTCCATTATCACTTCTGATTGATTTTATGTTATGATCAAGTTGGTTTTCAATCTTAGTGATAAAGTCTTCTATTATTTGTGATGCTTCACTTTTATGAAGTAAGAAGAAAACTCGTATAAATCATGGGTAATCATCAATGTTCACCAAACAATAATGTTTCTTTCCAATGCTCATAACATGAGTTGGTCCAAAAAGATCCATGTGAAGTAACTTCAATGGAGTATTGTTTATGTTCACAAGCTTTGTTTTATGAGAGGACTTGTGTTGTTTTCCTTTGAGACATGCTGTACAGTTGTCATGAACTGAAATTCTTTTTGAGGAAGACCAACTACATGGTTTCCTTTGACCAATTTGTTCATGTTTTTGAAATTTGTATGTCCGAAGTGTCTATGCCAAACTTGTGACTCATCAAATGATGCCTTAGACACAAGACAGGTTTCTTCCTTGAGATGTGTAGAATTGAGGTTTAGGACATAGGTATTATTCTTCCTTGGGGTCTTCAAGACAACCCATTCTTCAGGAATTTAAAATCCTTGTTTTAGAATATAGCAATGAGTGTCAGTGAAGTGAGTTGAATATTTCTTGTCATAGATCTGAGACACGCTAAGAAGATTGAAATTCAGCTGCTCGTAGTAGTTCACTCTATCAAAGCTTAACAATCCATTTGTCACAGATGCTTCACCCATAATCCTACCACCTTGTGAATCTCCACCAAATGCTGTAGGCATTCCTTGAATGTTGTTGAAGTCATGAAGGAGGGAATGATCTCTAGTCATATGTCAGGAGCATCCACTGTCCACGTACCATAAGCTATTAGACCTGTATGGATGACCCTGCAGGCAAAAGAAACTAATTAGAATATGGAACCCAAGCCATGATGGTCTTGGATTTCCCATTCTATCTAGGACTGTAACTTCTTGGTATTTTCCTCTAGGTTGAACTTTAGAGGATGATGCTTTGATTGATTTATGTGGGGTTCTTCTAGTTCTCTTTCTCTCAATTTCAACTGACGTGTTAGAGGAGTCATCAAATCTTTGGTCTCTATTTCTAAATAGAATCTGAGCATGTTTTTTATTTTCAGAAATCACTTTTGTTTTAGATCTTGGATAAATATTAAGTGATTGTTTCATAATTTTATTTTGCTTTTTTATGCACTTTGACTACCAATTGTCATAGAAGTCATCATTAGAATATGAGATTCTTGATTGTCTATTCTGGACTGGACTTCTAGATTTGACTTTGACAGTTGAAATTGGTGAAATGGGCTTGTTTTTAAGAACACTCAAGCCTTTCTGATTAAAGAAACAATCAGATGTGTTATGATTTGTCATATCACACATTGAACAATACATGTTGAAATAACAATTCTTGTATGAGTGATTGTTCATGTTACAGATTGGGCAGTATTGGTTGTAGAAACACTCATCTGTGTTATGATTTGACATATCACAGTTTTCACAGTACATCTGTCTGATCATTGTTTTTGATGATAAAGCTTCTTGATGCTTGATTGATTTTGACTTTGATTCTTGTTTTGTTTTGATTGAAGAGGCATGTTCATTGAAAGGATCTAAGATCTAGTTTAATCAATTAGGTTATGATTTGCAGCGGAATAGTACTAGAATTAGACGAAATTTAAGCAAGAACGAGATGAATATTCAATCAAACAGTTATGGTTATAGAGAGAGAAAGTTTTCTGCAAAAGAGAATATTCTCATTTATTCATAAGCTTTGGTTTTTACAAATTAGGTCAACTGTCCTTTAATAGAGGAAAGGTGGTGTCAGCAGATGTCACCTGATAGTGACATCTAACTAATTTACATAAACAACTGAACATAACTAACAGCTGAGGACATCTTCTTACAATAAACGTTTAAGTATTAACTAACACTACAACTACTGAAAACAAAGTACTGAACTACTGATTACAATATACTAAAAAATATAAAAACAACTACTGAACGGAAACTATCACAACTACTGTAGAGTACTTCTTTAGCTGTTGTGACAACCTCTGAATACTTGGTCTTCAGACTTTGTCTTCAGCTTTAGTCTTCAGACTTTGTCTTCAGCTTTAGTCTTCAGACTTTGTCTTCGGACTTTGTCTTCAGCTTTAGTCTTCAGACTTTGTCTTCAGCTTTAGTCTTCAGACTTTGTCTTCAGCTTTAGTCTTCAGACTTTGTCTTCAGCTTTAGTCTTCAGACTTTGTCTTCAGACTTTGTCTTCAGCTGATGAAGTCTTCTTCAGTTGTTATGATGTCTGTGGGACTTAAAGGTTTTTCCGATCTGGCTCATTGGTTCTTTTGGTCCAACAAACTCCCCCTGAACCAATGCAGCCAAAACCTTTAAGTTTATTGGTGTCCCACTTATTAGGCAAAAAGATAGTCTTTTTCTTCTGGATCAGCTCAGAATTGACCAAATTAAGCACAGGCCTGGGAAGAGGTTTCAGAAATTTGATTGGCAAGGGGTGGATGGGAACTCTGTCTTGGGGAATTGGACACAGAGTTGTTGCCCCATCCATGAAACCTACTTCCCTATAATGAGTCTATAAGACTCGTGGACATAGGCCTCAAGGAAGACAATCTGTTCTTCCAGGGTGAGTTCTTCAGCTTCTCCTTCAAAGAAGAACTCTAGCCCATAGTAGTCAGATAGGTACTTGACCTGTTTCCCATTCTTTAGCTCCACAGTTGTTATTTCTCTGTATGCAAACTCATCAGGATGATTACCTTCAAGTAACAACTGGAGCTCATTGCTTCTGACTTCTTCAAGCCTCTTATAGATAAACCCCTTTTTCACCATTTTGTTCTCCAGTAGTGTTTGTGGGGTATGATTAGACTTGTAGGCTCTTCTGAAGTCTTCTAGGATTTCCCAGGGTGACACTACAATGGCCAGCATAATCACTGCATCTACAATCTTCTTTACTTGGCCATTGTATCTTCTTGGGATGTTCTTCTTATGAATTCTATCACTCACCCTGAGATCAGGCCAAATCCTAATTCTCTCTTTCTGATATTGAAATGTAAATCTGAGAGCATACAACCTCTGGGCATGTTTCCTTATAGATTGTATCGATGTAGATTGAGGAAACTCTTTATCAACCAGACTCAACAACTGCTCATCATGTAGTTTGTGTTGTTCTTCTTCTTCAAGCTTTACTTTTACCATTTGCCTCTGGATGGCAGGTGTGATTGGTCTTGGTTGACTCCCAGCCTTAGGCATCTTTGTTTTAATAATAGCTAAAATGGGCAGCCTATCTTCCTCATCATCTTCTTCTTCTTCTTCATGAAGCCTCAACACCCTTCTCTTCCTCTTGGGTGCATCATCAGCAGTTGTTTGTGTTGGTTTCTTGGGTAAAGGAGTTGGTTTTGTGGGTTGTGATGTTGGTTGTTTTGGTGTGGGAGATTGTACAGACTACTCTAGCATCTTAGTTGTATGTGAGGCTTTGGAGTACTTTGCCATATCATTTCTTTTCCCAGCACCAGCTTCATCAAGGGCTTCTATGAGCAATCCTTTGCTAAATACTTCAAACGAACAGATTTTGTTGGTTATGTTCAAAATACTGTCCCTGGCCCATGATTTCACTTCAATAATTGATCTCCCCAAATACTTTGAGATGAACCTGACCATAGCTTCCAGCCTTTCCTGTTATTACTCAATATAGCTAGCCCATCGATGCTTAATCTCCAGCCCTCTGATCTCAGAGTCAAGTTTGGCAGTGTCAAATCCTTGTCTAAAGAGCTGATCAATGATTTTATCCATTGATCTGCTATGTTGCTCATCAGCTTCTTTAATCAGTTCCTCTAACTTCTTCTCATCAGGAGTCTTTTCACCACCCTTCTTTTTCTTGTAAGTAATATGGAAGTCCTTGTCCTTCTCTTTCTCAATCTCTTTTTCTTTTTCTTTCTCTTTCTCCTTTTCTTTCTCTTTCTCCTTTTCTTTCTCATTCTTCTTTTCCTCTTCAACTCTCTTCCTCTTGTTTGTTTTCACTACCTTAGACTCCCCCTTTTTGGTTGCATTGGGTTCAGGGGTGTGAATGGAAGAAAATCTTTTAGTAACTGCATCATCAACTAGGGTTTGAATATTTGAGGAAACCCTCTCGTTAAGTGCTTGATGTACAATGTTAGTGATGATGGGAGTGATGAGAGGTAGGGAGGATTTAAAGGCAGCAACCATTTGCTCAGAGGGGTTATGTCCCTGAGGAATGGTGCCTGAAATAGAGGTTGGTGGCTGATTTGTTGCGAGTGGCTCAGTGTATGGAAGACCTTCAGAAGAAGATGCCATCTGTGGGTGAATTTGGGCAGATGGACTTGATTCTTGAGACATTTTGGCAAGCAGTTCTTGTAGTCTGCTTACCTCAGCCTCAAGATTGGTGTTATAGGCTAGAACATCATAGAAAAGCCCAGGGCATCATCAGTGGTTGCTAAATCATCTGACGTCCTTATTACATCAGGATGAACATGTGCTGAGTGTGGATCAGTATTCACATGTGCCCCTTGATCTTGGTACTGGGGACTTCCTACCTCAGGATTCTGTCCTTCATTGGCAGTTGCCTCTGGTGAGGTCTTAGAAATGTTACCAACTTCAGCCTGTTCATGTGCTGAAGCAGGAGAAGTGGTAGCCTCACTAGAAGTTCTAATCTCCTCCTCCACACGGGGAGATTGAACTGTGTAATCCCTGTGCTGTGGGTTATCAGCAACACTAGAATCCTCCCCTCAACTGTTGAGGTTTTCCCAGTTGTGATAGATCTCTGGGGAGGGGCTGGAGTGTTTAACTGACTCAACACTTTTGCAATTATGTAAGTTGGGCTTTGTGGGGTGGTTTCAGTAGGAGATGGGTGTGAAACAGATTGCACCTAGGGTGAATGGTGCTCTTCAATGGCAACTTTCTTAAATAAGAGAGGTTCCAGTAATGTGGCATCCCTAGAAGTGGTTGCTTCAAGATCCTGTTGAGATGATTCCTGAGCGGTTGTAGCTGGTAGAGTCTGTGTAACTACTGGTGGATTACTACCAGTAGTTTCTTCCTACCTTGGTGCTGCAGGGGCATCCTCAGGGGACTCAACTCCCTAAGTAACCTTTTTAGGATTTTTGGATTTTGGCTTGGAGGGGACTTTGGATCTGGAGGATGAGGCTGTGGGTTCCCGCTGCTTGGGTTTTAGCAGCTTGGCAGCCTGTTTGAGTTGTGTGTTCGAGTTGTGCCTGGAGTACACTTCAGGCAAAACTGCCACAACAGGGACTCCAAGGCCAACAAGGCCGTCAGATTTTAACTGATTTTCAATAATGGCCATAAGAAACCTTGGATATAATATCCATCTGTTAGCCACAGGTTTCAATGCCAGATCTTTTAATTCTAAAAATATAATTTCAGAAAAATTTAAGCTTTGGCGTTCAAGGATTGAATACAATACCTGTTGCCACCTAGAAGACATTTGATCCCATGAGGAGGTCTTGGGGCAAGGCAGACGTTGACCATGTGGAAGATTAGGCGTTCAGGGTCATGGAAGTGCTTCTTCAAAATTATGGTAGCACTTAGGTCGCCTTCGTACCCATTGTTGATGAAGGATAAATCAGTGGTACCCTTAGGGTATTCGGTGACGAAGTCGGCATCATTCAGATTTAGGGTTTTCTGAATGATATCAGAAGTGACAACCACCTTTTTATGTATGACAAACGACTGGAGAGTGATCTCGCCATCATTCTCACCAGTTGTGAGTGTGACGTTTGTCCAGAATTGTTGTAGGGTTTCTAAGTATATGGTTGGGTTCAGAAGAAATGCTGTTTGGTATTGATATTCAACCATCAGATCGATGGCATCATCAAACTTGTTCCAGAAGGCCGATTTGGTAAGGTAAGCGACACAGTTATGGTAGGGTTTGAGTTGCATGGTCGCCATTAATGCAGGAGGGAAGGTCTGAGAATTTAATAATAACGTTCTGAGAATGAAAAGTTCTAAGGTTAGGGTTTGGTATTTATAGATTATGAAACGGCTGATGGAAAACAACAGAAGGTTTTGGTATTAGTCATCAGTTGTTTGAAACAACTGAAGACATGGTTTTCACCTTCAGATGTTGTAAACAACTGAAGACTTGGTTTTAGACATTAGTAGTTTGAAACTACTGAACACTTGGTTTTGGCTTCAGTTGTTTTGAAATGAAACAGCAGTTGTTTAGAACAGCTGAAGAGTAAAGTTACTCATCAGTTGTTGTCGTCAATTCACAAGTTTCAGTTGTTTCATTCTGGCCTCAACATTTTACTCATCAGAATTTGTCTGATTTTCAGACGTTTCATTGGTTATCAGTTCTTTTGAATATTTACTCATCAGCTCTTCTGAACATTTGTGCAGTAGATCTTTTGAAATAAATATTCTTCAGAACTTGTGAACAAATTTTGTCTTCAGTACTAATGCTCAAGATTACACATCAGTACTTTTGGACAAATTTGTTCTTCAATACTTATCTGTTGGAAATAGGCATCAGTAATTACAACCACATCAGTAGTTGTAACTACATTAGTTCTTTTCAACAAATAATATACTTCAGTACTTTTAAGTATTTTAGTCTTCAGTCTTTATAACACTTCAGTAAAAAAAATATTGAAGACAAAATAACTCATCAGTACTTATTTTTGACTCTTGTATTACTAATACTCATCAATACTTATGATCTGAGAGTATCAGTATTAGTCAATTTATTCTAGCTGCAGCATACCAAGCCTTAGCATAAGATTTTGAAAAGTTGCACTATCCAAAGGCTTAGTAAATATATCTGCAAGCTCATCAGCACTAGGAACAAACTTTGGATCAATCAGACCTTTTTCATAACAATCTCTGATGAAATGATGTCTTATCTTAATGTGTTTGGTCTTAGAATGCTGGACAGGATTCTTAACAATACAAAGAGCTAAAGCACTGTCCATCAGTAATGGAGTCTTAGTCTCTGTAATGCCATAATCCAGTAATTGATTCTGAAGCTAGAGTACTTGAGATGTACAACTTACAGCAGCAATGTACTCTGCTTCAGCAGTGGATGTAGCAACTGAAGTTTGTTTCTTACTCTGCGAAGAACCAAATAATTGCCTAGAAATTGGCATCCACCAGAAGTTGATTTTCTGGTTACTTTACACCCTGCATAGTCACTATCAGAGAAAGCAACCAATTTGCAAGAGTGCCCAGTGGAATACCAAAGTCCTATAGATTGAGTTCCTTGCAAGTATCTAAAGATTCTTTTGACTGCAATCAAATGGGATCCTTTAGGAGCAGCCTGAAATCTAGCACAGACATAAGTTGCAAACATAATGTCTGGTCTAAAAGCTGTAAGGTACATCAAGGAACCAATCATACATCTGTAAAATGTTTCATCAACTGCTTTACCTTTCTGATCAGCATCCAGTTGTGTGGTGGTGCTCATGGGAGTAGAACAGGGCTTACAGTTTTGTAAATCAAACTTTTTCAGAAGATCCTTTGTGTATTTTGACTGATGAATGAAAGTTCCATCAGCTCTTTGTTTGATTTGCAAACCCAGAAAGAACTATAATTCTCCCATGGCACTCATTTCAAACTTTTGTTGCATCAATTTTGTAAATGCATCACACAACTTTGGATCAGAGGATGCAAAAATAATATCATCTACATAAATTTAAACAAGTAGCTTATGCTATCCTACTTTCTTTATGAACAAAGTTTTATCTATGGAGCCTCTAGTGAAATTATTTTGAAGAAGAAAATTAGATATTATTTAATACCAGGCTCTAGGAGCTTGTTTTAACCCATACAGAGCCTTATCAAGCTTATACACCCAATCTGGATGTTTATTATCCTCAAAACCTGGTGGTTGACACACATAAATCTCTTCTTTTACTTTACCATATAAAAATGCATTATTGACATCCATTTGAAAAACTTTGAGATTATGGAAAGCAGCATAAGCTAAGAACAATCTGATTGCCTCTAGTCTGGCTACAGGGGCAAAGGTTTCATCATAATCAACACCCTCTTCTTGTGAGAACCCCTGTACAACCCGTCTGGCCTTATTCTTGACAATTTGACCTTTTTCATCAGTTTTATTCTTAAACGCCCATTTAGTGCCTATTGCACACTTACCTTGGGGTAGAGGAACCAGCTCCCACACTTGCTGCTATTTAAACTGAAGAAGTTCTCAAGTTGCATGGCTTCAACCCATCCATTGTCTCTTAATGCAACATGATAGTTCTTTGGCACTTGCTGACTGATGAAGAGAGCATAGAAGCAGAAATTGGACAATTGACTTCTGGTTGAAACTCCAGCATTGATATCACCAATGATTTGAGACATTGGGTGATTCTTCAGCTCTTGATAGATAATAAGATCTGTGCAAGTGTTTGCAGGAGATTCAGCAGCAACAGATGTTGATTCAGGTTCTTGAAACCATGAAGGAGATGGTAATTTAAATGAAGTAGATGATGCAGAGATTTAATCAGCATTTGTTGTGGATGGAGCTGTTGAAGCTACAGGAATATCAGGTTTAGATGACTCAGGTAGATGATCACTAAACCTAAAAAGGTGAGTACTGTCAGCATCATCATCATCAGCACCACCAGATGAAGAACTGTTTGCAGGAGGTGATGGATGTTCAGGAACTGCAACAGCTGGAGACTGATAAGGAACATATTCTTGTATGTCCAAATCAAATAGCTCCACAGGGTTTTATGGGATTTTGTCCTTTGGAGATTCATTAAACTTCACATGCAAGGTCTCTTCAATTATCTTTGTTCTGCGGTTAAAAACTCTGTATGCCTTGCAAGTTGATGAGTGCCCCCACAAAGTACCCTGCATCAACCTTTGATTCAAACCTCTAAAGTGGATTCTTTGTGTTGAGAATGTAACAGGGACACCCAAATTCTCCAAAAAATGAAATCTGAGGAGCCAAATGATATAACACTTCATAAGGAGTCTTTATCAGCCTCTGATTTACTAAGACTCTATTTTGCACATAACAAGCTGTGTTGACAGCTTCTACCCAAAAGGTCAGTGGCAAACCAGAATCAGCCAACATTGACCTGGCTGCTTCAATAAGTGTCCTGTTCTTTCTTTCCACCACTCCATTTTGTTTAGGAGTTCTTGGAATGCTATACTACCTCTTGATTCCCTTAGACAAGTAGAATTCATCAAGTGTTTGGTTTCTAAATTCTGTGCCATTATCACTCCTCACACACTTGACTAGAAGGGAGTACTATTTTTCCACATACAACACAAAGTAAATATATGGCTTTTGCAGCTTCATCTTTTTAATGCAAGAAGAAAGTCCATAAAAAATCTGGAGTAATCATCCACAATTACCAGACAGTATTTCCTCTTTGCCATGCTCATCACTCTTACAGGACCAAAAAGATCCATATGCAGTAATTGCAAGCAGGTAGTAGACTTTGGCTCTTCTATTAGAGGAAGTGATACTTTGTGTTGCTTCCCTTTTAAACAAGCAGAGCAGTTGTCATCACATTTGAACTCCTTCATTGGCAGTCCTCTCACTAAATGATGATAAATTAGTTGGTTCATGTTTTTAAGATTCACATGACCAAGTCTTTTGTGCCATAGTTTAGATTCCTGAGGAGAGGCCTTGGAGAACAGGAAAGGATGTCCTTTTAGATCAATTTTCTTTGATAAATCTGGGGCATATACTCTTCCTGTCTTGTTGGCCTTCAGGAGAGTATGTTCATCCAATACCTTGTCAATCAAACTCAGAACTTTGGATGACAGAATCCTGCAGTTCTGCCTGGTAAAAAGGGCAACATGACCATTATCACACATCTGACTGAAACTCAAGAGGTTGTACTTGAGATTCTCCACATGGTTGACATCATCAAACCTTATTTCACCATTTGAAACAAAGCCTTTGCTAATGATGTAACCTTTAGCATCATTACCAAATGAAACAAATCCCTTCTTTCCTTGAGAGTAGTCATTAAGAAGAGAGATGCTCCCTGTCATATGCATGGATCCTCCACTGTCCACATACCAGATGCTTCTTTGGCATGCTGAAGAACCCTGCATTTGTCAAAAGAAGCTAGTTAGTTTTTTAGACCCTAACCATTATGGTTTTGGGTCTGTTCTCATCAACAGATTTTACACTAACTGGTTTGTCATGATTAACAGCCTGTGGAGGTGGATATGGTATGGAAAAGGATTCCTTTGATTTTGGCTTGGTTTTCCTTTTCTATGGGTTTAATCACAGGTACATCTATTTGGTTGACTCTCCCCAACAGATGTTGAACCATCATAACAAGTTGTGTCTGATTGTTTGCTAAAGCCTTTAGTTCATCAGACACATCAGTTCTTGTTTTTGATTGGTTCCTGTGTTTCACCATTTCCTCACTTTTAAAAGACACAGACTTGGTTTGGTGTTTTTGTATTCCATGAGGAATCCATTGAACACCTTCAGCTGTTTCATGATAAACCCCTTCCTTCTTTTTAAATTTCTATAAGGATTTTGGGTTTTCAGGTTGAGATGTCTCTGGTACAACCTTGGTTTCGAATTCATCTTTCATTTTATTAATTTTCTTTTTGATGTTCTTATCTTTGTTGAATTTGGAACCCTTTTTGTACCGGAATTCATCAGTGAGATGATTGAATAAGCGACATATTTCAAATAGCTTTTTCTTCATCTTTAGTTGATCAACTACTGAAGAAGATGAAACTACTGAAGGTTTGTTCTTCAGTACTTTCTTCCTCTCAGTACTTATGTTAAGTACTGACGCATTCTTAAATACTGAAGATTTGTTCTTCAGAAGTTTTCTATCAGTACTTTTGGAGTTCCTGATAGACTCTTCAGCAGTTGTCAAACCATATTTGTTTTTAGTGGGTTTGGTTTGTTCTTCAGGTGTTGTGACTTACCCTTCAGTACTTTGAGTACTTTGTGAGACAACATCGGAAGTGATCAGCTTTCTCCAGATCATGTGTTTGTCAGCATTGGGACCATCAGCTGATTGATTTGCTGAGGTGCTAAAACTGACTTCATCCTCTAATTTTGGTTCATTACCAGATGGTGAGACATATGATGATGTGGATTGGTAGTTGCTTTCTCCTTCAGATTCTACTTCTAATTTAGGAGTAAAATCTATAGGAGGAGCAGTGTGATTATAACTAACTCCAAACTTCACATTCGAAGCTGTTTGTTTGTTGAGAAGCATTTTAAACCCCTTGTATGATGTTACCCAGCGTTCACACTCTACCTGGGTAGCTGCAAGTGTTTCTTTGAGATTCTTATATTTCTCTAAGATGACCTCTACCTTTGCCTTTTCATCAGTGATTTGGCATTTTAATTTATAAATCTCATTATCTTTTTCATTTAAAACTTGTAACACCCGAAAGTTTGACCTTTTGATAGGTTGTGCAACTCAGCCTCAGTCGCCTGGGATTTATGCGACTGGAGGTTCAAGCGCATGCTATTCGGCCGATTGAAGCTCAACCGTACGATTGGAGTTCAACCGCCTGAATGAAGAACGAACCGCATGGAACACATGCGACTGGGGTCCAATCGCATGGCGTTCATGCGACTGAAGGTCCAGTCGCCCCTGGACCAGACGCGACTGAGCTGTGGGTATAAAAGAGGAGCAACTCCATTCTCCTTCCCAACACTTATCATTTTCTGTCGGGAAGAGCAGTGAGCGACCGAGAGAAGAGAAAGAAAGAGGGAAAGTGCTGACCGAGCTCCGGATTTGTCGAGAAGCTAGCCAAATAGAAGCTCATCAACTCCTACCTGTTAATGTGAGTTCTAGGACCCCTCATTTACATGTTTTCTAACGATTTTGGGGCTGGAATCACATATAAACCCTATTTTTGAAATAGTGTAAGTTTGACCCATTTGGGTAAATCTTGAGTAATATGTTTATAGTAAGAATTAGGACTTGTTTATGTTTGTATGATGTCCTAGTATGAATCCCTGAGGCTTGAGATGGTCGAATTGGGCTGAAAATGGGTTTATGACGAGTTTGGGGGCGGGAGTTCGCGACTGCAGTGTATGAAGAACTCCAGTCGCTGCCTAGTTAGGGTTATGCGACTGAAGGGCCATTCGGCCGATTGAGGAATAGTTGATGTCCAATCGCACGATTGAGGCTCAGACGCACGATTGAGCCTCAGTCGCACGATGGGCTATGCGATTGGGGGTTTCGGTCGCATAGGTCCAATCGCAGAGTAGTTCAGTCGTACGGTTAAGAGTTAGTCGCATATAGCCCAGTCGTATAGTGTCTATTCGTACGGAAGGGAATCCAGTCGCACGATTGTATGCCCATTCGCATGACAGCCCAATCGCATGGTCCAGTCGCACGGAGGACATGCGACTGAGATAGGTTCAGTCGCCCCTGGAGGGCTGATGTGAATGATGACGCTATGTATGATTACGTATGTATGAGGCTATGTATGATGATGAACGTATGAATGTATGATGCTATGTATGATGATGAATGTATGATGGATGTGTGTTCCTTATGATTGTGTATGTTTATCTTTCCAAACTTTACGAATAACGAGAATGAATGAATGAAGTATTATGTAACGTAAAGTGAAAGATAATGAAAGAGGAACACGATGATGAATGCATGTATTAACGAATGAACGAAAAGAAGAATGATGATGAATACATGCATTAATGAACGAATGAATTATGTCTTGCAGCATTGAATAACGCGATTGGTCCTTCTCTGTGATCGACCATGGTCATGGTACCTCTACCGCTTACCTTTAGTACCGTGGCATACGTTTTGTTGTTCATATGTTGACTTCGGCCCGGTAGCTAATAACGATCGGGGTATAGCATAAGGTATTGGTACAATTCACCTTTCAATGTGCAAGTAAGTATGAAATGGGATTCTTGTCATTCAACCACAGTAATCATAGCCAAGTGCTATGAAGTGGGTAAAGCCTGACAGAATCCATAAGAGAAGTTAAAGATAACGATGTATAACGAACGATGAAGAAAATAATGAATATTATCTCTGTGTACGTATGATGTGTGAACGCATGTATGAAAGGTTACTTTTAATGAGTAAAAGTATGTTTTATTATAAAACTAGAACTCACTCAGCAACGCTGACTTTTTATGTGTTTCCAGTTGGCAGGTAGTGTTGCTGAGGATGGCACGAGGCGACTACTCAGCTCTTTTGGGATGGCATTCACCTTTTGATTATGCTGCCACATCATGTGTTGTGGGCTCGTAATGCACGCAACACATTATGTTGCATGCAAATGCAAGATTTCTTAAGAATCCTGATAAACAGGATTATTTAAGAAATCTTCTTTATGAAGAAAAATTTATTCTTGAACTTAATATCTTCTATTAGAGGTCACTGTTTAGGACCATTTTGTACATAGAGAAGATGAAATCTTTTGTAGTAAAGCTAGACAATAATGTAAAAGCTTTTATGATGAAATGAGAATGTAGATTTTATTAATTCCGCTGCGTTATTTCATTATGTTTACATTGAATGTATGTTTTACGTGTGATGATGACCAACTGTGAGGTGCCCGGGATCGGGGCCTTACAAGTTGGTATCAGAGCAAAAGTTTAAGTAAAATGGGTAAATTTTCAAAATAAACCTAAACTTAAACTGAGAATGGGACAGAAAGGAAGAGAATGCCATCTGAGTAGTTGCGTGCCATCAGGTATTTTCTTGAAAGTTAACCAGTGTTACGTGCGCATGTTATGTGTTTATGTGTACTGTTAGACTTAGATACTAATGTAGTCAGGACAGGTAATGCTCGGGGTGTGAAGAGTAGAGTAAGTGGCTAATCACAACTGGCCACTGTAATTAGGGACTTACTATACTTAACATAAACTGAGCTATTTCCTTGAATGACCGTGTTGGTGTTTGAATCTTTCAGTGTGATAGAAGATGGTCTGTGGTAGATCATCTAAAGCTTCCCGTGGAGGTGGACGTGATGATGAACCGCGTAACACGCGAGGAAGACTTAGGACAGAGAAAGTAGTTCATGAGGAAAACGAGACTCCTCATCAGGAGGAGGCAGACGAAAGCGCGAATTTGAGAGCCTCGGTAAAAGAGGCAGTGGTTGAGGAAGTGCACCAGGTCATGCAGACGATCTTACCGTCTGTAGTGACCGAAGTGATAAAGGCAGTATGTGAAGACGATAGACGAGGGAGGAATCGGTCCTCAGGTAGATGGCAACAGGCGGAAGCAGAAGCAGTATTATCCGATGATGAAGAGGAAGAGGAAGAAGAGCAGGTACGGGAAACAGCCCGGGGTTGTAACTATGGGCATTTATGAGGTGCAAGCCCCCGACTTTTGATGGTTCTGGTACTGCTACTGATGCTCACCAATGGGTGATGGAAATGGAGGCTGTCCTCGATATTAGTGATTGCCAGGAGGACAAGAAGGTGAAGTTTGCTACCCACTCTTTCACAGGGTCGGCTTTGTGCTGGTGGAACAATATAGTTCAAGCCGAGGGTAGCAGGGCTATAGGGAAGATGAAGTGGGCTGAGTTGAAAAGGCTGGTGATTGAGGAATTCAGTCCTCGTCGGGAAATGGACAGAGTTGAGAGAGAGTTCCTGCAGTTGGAGGCGGGGACGATGACCCACCAACAATACACCACCAAGTTTAACGAATTGGCGCTGTTGGTGCCAGAGCAAGTGACGCTGGTGTCTCGAAAGATCAACCGGTATATTCAGGGACTGCCAGCTGAAATTCGTTGGCACTTGATTTCTGCCCGACCAAGCACTTTCAGGTCGGTAGTGGATTTGGCGGGAAGGTTATTCGATGAACGGGCTGCGCTAGTAAAGGCTGAGGGTAGCAAGAAGGGAAGTGGAGAGAAGAACTGGCAGGGGAAGAGATTTGGTCGGGGTGATACTTCAACGAGCAACAAGAAGGCGAGGGTGGATGACCACCGTGTGATCGTTTCTGGAGCTGGGGTGAAGAAGTGTGGTAAGTGTGGAAAGGAGCACTCAGGGGAGTGCAAATGGGGATCCAACCTCTGCTTTAAGTGTGGGAAGACAGGGCACATATCAAAGGATTGTCGGATGGGCAAGTGTTTCAACTGTGGGGAAAGTGGTCATATGAGTAGGGACTGTAAGAAGCCGAGGGCTGAGGCTTCAGGGGTAAAAAAGACAGGAAGTGAAGGTCCGAGAGCAAGCGCCAGGGCTTTCACAATGACGCAGGAAGAGGCTAGCACAGACCCCGATGTAGTGTCCGGTACGTTTCTGGTGAACCAAACTCTAGCCTCTGTATTATTTGATTCGGGTGCCAGTAGGAGTTTTATTTCTGCTGCTTTTTGTACCAAATTGCCCGTTAGTAGTATACGTGTGGACGTGCCGTTTGATGTAGAGACTGCTATAGGTAAAACTACCAGAATTTCCGAGGTAATTGAGGGTTGCGATGTAGAACTGGAAGGTCACAAATTCCCAGTTAGACCGTTTGCGATGACGTTGGGTGGTTTCGATTTGGTGCTCGGAATGGATTGGTTGGCGGATTTTGAGGCAAGCATTGTGTGTCGCAAGAAGATGATCAGTTTGACAGCGCCCGACGGTAGTTCAGTGACAGTTTATGGGGATCGGGTTACTACGATTCCGAAAGTGATCTCGATGGCAGTGGCGGGGAAATGTATGAGGCGTGGATGTAGCGCCTTCTTATGTTACGTAAGAGATGTAGAAACGCCAACACCACGATTGTCTGATGTTCCGGTTGTGCGTGAATTCCCAGACGTGTTCCAGGAAGACTTATCGGGATTGCCACCTGACAGAGAGATCGAGTTTCAGATAGATCTGATACCAGGCGCCCAACCTGTAGCCAAAGCACCGTATCGATTGGCCCCGACAGAGATGAAAGAGTTGATGGAGCAGTTACAAGAGCTGCTGGATAAGGGGTTTATTAGACCGAGTATCTCACCTTGGGGTGCTCCGGTTCTGTTTGTAAAGAAGGACGGTAGTATGAGGATGTGCATCGACTACCGCGAGCTGAATAAGCTGACAGTAAAGAACAGATACCCCTTGCCGAGGATCGACGACTTGTTTGATCAACTTTAGGGTGCGAGTTGGTTTTCACGAATAGACCTTCGATCAGGCTACCATCAACTGAAGGTGAAGGAGCAGGATATCCCTAAAACAGCTTTTCGTACGCGCTACGGTCACTATGAGTTCCTCGTCATGTCTTTTGGTTTGACCAATGCGCCAGCTGCTTTTATGGATCTGATGAACAGGGTGTGCCGGCCAATGTTGGACAAATTAGTGATTGTGTTCATTGATGACATCTTGATTTATTCGAAGAACGAGACTGAGCATGCCGGTCACATTCGCGAAGTTCTGGAGACGTTGAGAAGGGAGAAGTTGTATGCTAAATTCTCCAAGTGCGCATTCTGGTTGCGTGAAGTTCAATTCTTGGGTCACGTGGTAAATCCGGACGGGATTATGGTCGATCCGGCGAAAGTGGAAGCAGTGATGCAATGGAAGTCTCCAAAGACGCCATCCGAGATCCGTAGTTTCTTGGGTTTGGCGGGTTACTACCGAAGGTTCATCCAAGACTTTTCCAAAATTGCTTCTCCACTAACAAAGTTGACCCGGAAGGATGTGAAATTTGTATGGGGTCGAGCTCAAGAGAAGGCATTTGAAGAACTGAAGGCGAGATTGACTCAAGCTCCAGTATTGGCATTACCCGAGGGGACTGAAGATTTGGTGGTTTATTCTGATGCCTCCTACTCGGGGTTGGGGTGTGTATTAATGCAGAGAGGAAAGGTGATAGCCTATGCATCCCGACAGCTAAAAGTTCATGAGGTTAATTACCCTACCCATGACCTGGAGCTAGCAGCTGTGGTTTCCGCGTTGAAGATTTGGCGGCACTATTTATACGGGACGAAGTGTACCATCTTCACAGACCACAAAAGCTTGAAGTACTTCTTCAAGCAAAAAGATCTGAATATGAGGCAACGGCGATGGTTGGAGCTTATAAAGGACTATGATTGTGAGATCCATTACCATCCGGGCAAAGCCAACGTGGTGGCGGATGCCCTTAGCCGAAAGGAGAGGCCCGAGCCAATTCGGGTGAAGGCGTACCAGCTAATCATGACCTCCGACGTGATGAAACAGGTCAAAGAGTTCCAAGATGAGGCTTTGAAAGACGAACATCTTAACTCTGAACGAATGAGAGGTCTGGTCACGGAGTTGGGTGAGAACGCAACGGGTGTTAGAACCCGGTTTGGGCGTATGTGGATTCCTCATCTTGGGGATCTGCGGATGAAGATTATGGATGAAGCTCATAAGTCTCGATACTCCATTCATCCCGGTGCTACCAAGATGTACCAAGATATGAAGAAAGATTATTGGTGGCCGGGTATGAAACGTGATGTGGTGGAGTATGTGAGTAAATGCCTCACGTGTTCGCAAGTGAAGGCGGAGCACCAGAAGCCGTATGGAAAGATTCAATCGTTGGACATACCGGAATGGAAGTGGGAGCACATCACCATGGATTTTATCACAAAGCTGCCACGTACCCCGAAAGGGTATGATACGATCTGGGTGATTGTGGATCGATTGATGAAGAGTGCTCACTTCTTACCAATGCGCGAGACATATTCGTCCGAGAAGTTGGCCGATCTTTTCATCAAAGAGATTGTGACTCGTCACGGTGTACCAGTGTCGATTGTGTCTGATCGTGACACCCGGTTTACATCTAAATTTTGGAAGAAATTCCACGATGCTATGGGGACGAGGTTGCATATTAGCACGGCTTATCATCCACAAACTGATGGTCAGTCGGAAAGGACCATTCAGACTTTGGAGGACATGCTCCGGGCGTGTGTTATTGACTTCGGTGGAAGTTGGGATGACCACCTGCCATTAGCCGAATTCTCATACAATAATAGCTATCATGCCAGTATCGGCATGCCACCCTATGAGATGCTATACGGTAGGAGATGCAGGACACCCGTCTGTTGGGGTAAAATTGGTCAGAAAGAATTGGGAAGCGTCGAAGTGGTCGAGGCTACGACTGAAAAGCTCGAAAGAATTAAAGCTTATATGAAGGCGGCCAAAGACCGACAGAAATCGTATGCCGACAAACGACGCAGGCCGATTGAGTTCCAGGTGGGAGACCGGGTTATGTTAAAGGTCTCACCTTGGAAAGGGATCATTCGATTCCGGAAGCGAGGCAAATTGAGTCCGTATTATATAGGCCCTTTCCGAATCGTTGCTCGAGTAGGAGAGGTGGCCTATAGGTTGGATCTACAGATGAACTAAGTGGAATCCACCCGACTTTCCACGTGTCTCATCTGAGGAAATGTTTGGCGGATGAGGGCATGGTCGTTCCACTGGGGGACATCGAGGTAGACGAACGGCTCAACTATGTAGAGCAACCAGTGGCGATCATCGATCGCAAAGAGAAGAGGTTAAGGAATAAAGTGGTTCCCCTTGTGCGTGTACAGTGGCGGCACAGGAAGGGATCCGAGTCAACGTAGGAAACTGAAGAAGAAATGAGGCGGCATTACCCACGATTGTTCGAAGAATAACAGGTTTTGGGGACGAAACCTAAAATAAGGGGGGTGGACTTGTAACACCCGAAAGTTTGACCTTTTGATAGGTTGTGCGACTGAGCCTCAGTCGCCTGGGATTTATGCGACTGGAGGTTCAACCGCATGCTATTCGGCCGATTGAAGCTCAACCGTACGATTGGAGTTCAACCGCCCGAATGAAGAACGAACCGCATGGAACACATGCGACTGGGGTCCAATCGCATGGCGTTCATGCGACTGAAGGTCCAGTCGCCCCTGGACCAGACGCGACTGAGCTATGGGTATAAAAGAGGAGCAACTCCATTCTCCTTCCTAACACTTATCATTTTCAGTCGGGAAGAGCAGTGAGCGACCGAGAGAAGAGAAAGAAAGAGGGAAAGTGCTGACCGAGCTCCGGATTTGTCGAGAAGCTAGCCAAATCGGAGCTCATCAACTCCTACCTATTAATGTGAGTTCTAGGACCCCTCATTTACATGTTTTCTAACGCTTTTGGGGCTCGAATCACATATAAACCCTATTTTTGAAATAGTGTAAGTTTGACCCATTTGGGTAAATCTTGAGTAATATGTTTATAGTAAGAATTAGGGCTTGTTTATGTTTGTATGATGTCCTAGTATGAATCCCTGAGGCTTGGGAGGGTCGAATTGGGCTGAAAATGGGTTTATGACGAGTTTGGGGGCGGGAGTTCGCGACTGCAGTGTATGAAGAACTCCAGTCGCTGCCCAGTTAGGGTTATGCGACTGAAGGGCCATTCGGCAGATTGAGGAATAGTTGATGTCCAATCGCACGATTGAGGCTCAGACGCACGATTGAGCCTCAGTCGCACGATGGGCTATGCGATTGGGGGTTTCGGTCGTATAGGTCCAATCGCAGAGTAGTTCAGTCGTACGGTTAAGAGTTAGTCGCATATAGCCCAGTCGTATAGTGTCTATTCGTACGGAAGGGAATCCAGTCGCACGATTGTATGCCCATTCGCATGACAGCCCAATCGCACGGTCCAGTCGCATGGAGGACATGCGACTGAGATAGGTTCAGTCGCCCCTGAAGGGCTGATGTGAATGATGACGCTATGTATGATTACATATGTATGATGCTATGTATGATGATGAATGTATGAATGTATGATGCTATGTATGATGATGAATGTATGATGGATGTGTGTTCCTTATGATTGTGTATGTTTATCTTTCCGAACTTTACGAATAACGAGAATGAATGAATGAAGTATTATGTAACGTAAAGTGAAAGATAATGAAAGAGGAACACGATGATGAATGCATGTATTAACGAATGAACGAAAAGAAGAATGATGATGAATACATGCATTAATGAACGAATGAATTATGTCTTGCAGCATTGAATAACGCGATTGGTCCTTCTCTGTGATCGACCATGGTCATGGTACCTCTACCGCTTACCTCTAGTACCGTGGCATACGTTTTGTTGTTCATATGTTGACTTCGGCCCGGTAGCTAATAACGATCGGGGTATAGCATAAGGTATTGGTACAATTCACCTTTCAATGTGCAAGTAAGTATGAAACGGGATTCTTGTCATTCGACCACAGTAATCATAGCCAAGTGCTATGAAGTGGGTAAAGCCTGACAGAATCCATACGAGAAGTTAAAGATAACGATGCATAACGAACGATGAAGATAATAATGAATATTATCTCTGTGTACGTATGATGTGTGAACGCATGTATGAAAGGTTACTTTTAATGAGTAAAAGTATGTTTTATTATAAAACTAGAACTCACTCAGCAACGCTGACTTTTTATGTGTTTCCAGTTGGCAGGTAGTGTTGCTGAGGATGGCACGAGGCGACTACTCAGCTCTTTTGGGATGGCATTCACCTTTTGATTATGCTGCCACATCATGTGTTGTTGGCCCGTAATGCACGCAACACATTATGTTGCATGCAAATGCAAGATTTCTTAAGAATCCTGATAAACAGGATTATTTAAGAAATCTTCTTTATGAAGAAAAATTTATTCTTGAACTTAATATCTTCTATTAGAGGTCACTGTTTAGGACCATTTTGTACATAGAGAAGATAAAATCTTTTGTAGTAAAGCTAGACAATAATGTAAAAGATTTTATGATGAAATGAGAATGTAGATTTTATTAATTCCGCTGCGTTATTTCATTATGTTTACATTGAATGTATGTTTTACGTGTGATGATGACCAACTGTGAGGTGCCCGGGATCGGGGCCTTACAAAACTGACTCAAACTCAGCTTTTCTTTTGGAAATCACCTTCTCTAGCTCAAGATTTTTATTGATTAAAGCTACATTTGCTTCTCTAATTGAGGCAAAGGTAGCTATGCATGACTCAGAACACAACTTGTTCTTAGCCTCTGACGATACCTGTGGTACCTGTGATGTTGAAGCATTTGAACATGAATTATCAGTAGACTCCAGGGCCATAAGAGCAAGATTTCCAAAAGGGTTTTCACCACCATGTTGACCAGCACCAAGAAACAGTTATTCATGATAACCAGAAAGATCATGTGGTAAGCTTCTCCAGTCAACAACTCCAGGGGTGAAAAAGCTTTGTTATGGTTGAGATTGAGATTGTTGATTTGATTGAGATGGTTGAGGCTCAAGTAGGGCAGGTGGTTGTTGAGCTGTGGGTACTTGAACATGACTAGACTGAGGCATGTAAAAACAGGGGTAAGGATATGGCATAGGAACTTGAGGGACAAAATATGCAGGAGATGATTGAGCTTGTGAAAGATGACCAGAACTGGTGGAATGTTGCCCTTTCTTTTATGAGCTATTGCTTGGGAAGGTCACAAAGGGTGCAGATGAGTTAGATCCAGATGATCTACACTCTCTTGCAAAGTGTCCAAGTCTATGGCACTTGTGATACCTCAACTTGCCCTTGTCAAAACCAACCTTGGTTTTTCCAGAGAGACCTGGGAATTTCCTACCAGTCCTTTTGTAAAACTTTTGAGATTTGATATTGATCATTGCCATTTGGCTTAAAATTTCCATCTCTTCCAGATCATCATCTAGAATTCCTTTCAAATCATCCATCATAAAGCACAAATTATCACTTCTATCACCTGAATTACTATCAACACCAACAAAAGCATGTTCTCCACTGTCTGAAGAGAAATCTATATGCTCATCATAGGAACATTCTGATGCAGCATATTCTGACTCCTGACCGACCAGTGCAGTGTTTCCTGGTACAAAGTCATCAGTGAGCTTCCCAGATGAAGACAGTTTCCTTTTTTGTTCTATCTCTCGTTCAAATGTCAACAGTTTCCCATGAAGTTGGGTGAGAGATAGAGTGTCTAGATTTGCACTGGAGCGTAGGACAATAGTAAATGTGTCCCATCTCTCAGGCAGGGATCTAAGGAATCTGTTGTTCATCTGGCTGTTTGAATATTCCTGTTTAATCATTTTCAACTCAGATATCAAACAGGAAAATCGCTCAAACTGTTGGGTCAGAGACTCACCGTTTCTATGAGAGACTATCTCATATTGTTAGGCAAGGATCTCTCTAGTGTTTGCCAAAACCTCATCAGTTCCTCCAAATTGTTCCTTCAGAGCAACCTAGAGGTCGTGTGCAGTTTCATGATGCATAAGCCCTGAATAGATTTCATTTGGCAATGCCATGGCCAGAATTCCATGGGCTTTAGCATCAATTTCAAATAGTTTTAGATCCTCATCTGAATACTGCTCTGGTTTCTTTGGAACTCTCTCATTTGTTTCCGGAAGACTCACCATAGGCTTGTATGGTCCATGCACCACAGATTTCCAACTTCCTGAACTATTGATAAACAGGTGATGGAGCATACGTCGTTGTCATATGTTATACTCACTCCTAACAAGCATCAGAGGCTTTGTTGAGAAGCCAGTATTGTGAGGATCATTTGTTGGTGTAGCCATTTTCACAGATTCAAACAAATTCAATGTAATTTTAACAAATCTAGCTCAAAAACTCAACAACTCTGTTTTAAACACGTAGAACCTCAAATTAATTCACCGGAAGCAACAGAAAATCAAACTCTATAACAAATTCTTGCAAATTTGCTAATTCGATCAAACTTAGATATCAAAAGAGTAGTTTCAATGATCAATTATTAAATCGATCAATGATTAACCTGCTCTGATACCATTTGAAAGGATCTAAGATCTAGTTTGATCAACTAGGTTATGATTTGCAGCGGAATAGTACTAGAATTAGACGAAATTTAAGCAAGAACAAGATGAATATTCAATCAAACAGTAACGGTTATAGAGAGAGAAAGTTTTCTACAAAAGAGAATGTTCTCATTCATTCATAAGCTTCGGTTTTTAGAAATTAGGTCAACTTTCCTTTTATAGAGGAAAGGTGACGTCAGCAGATGTCACCTGATAGACATCTTACCGATTTACATAAACAACTGAAAATAACTAAAACTACTGAAGATGTCCACAACAGCTGAGGACATCTTCTTACAATAAACGTTTAAGTATTAACTAACACTACCACTGCTAAAAACAAAGTAGTGAACTACTGATTACAATCTACTGAAAAATATAAAAACAACTACTGAAAGGAAACTATCACAACTACTGAAGAGTACTTCTTTAACTATTTTGACAACCTCTGAATACTTGGTCTTCAGACTTTGTCTTCAGCTATTTTGACAACCTCTGAATACTTGGTCTTCAGACTTTGTCTTCAGCTTTAGTCTTCAGACTTTGTCTTCAGCTTTAGTCTTCAGACTTTGTCTTCAGACTTTGTCTTCAGAATTTGTCTTCAGACTTTGTCTTCAGCTTTAGTCTTTAGACTTTGTCTTCAGCTTTAGTTTTCAGACTTTGTCTTCAGCTTTAGTCTTCAGACTTTGTCTTCAAACTTTGTCTTCAGACTTTTTCTTCAGCTGATGAAGTCTTCTTCAGTTGTTATGATGTCTATGGGACTTAAAGGTTTTTCTGATCTATCTCATTGGTTCTTTTGGTCCAACATTCATCCTTTTTTATATCAGTAGATTGTTTCATAACTTTATTATGTCTCTTGTTTGAAGGATGTCTTTGCTTCTTTTGAGCCTTTCTCACCTCCAAATCAAATTGTTCAACATCTTTTTTGTTGAAAATATCAAAACCTATTCCTTGTTTTGATTTAGGAGGTAAGCTCAGATCAATCTTTATTTTTAGTGACTGATTTTTTGGTGATTTTGCTTTAAATAATGGTGATGCTAAAGCTTTGACTTTAGTTTTTGTTGAAACCTTGTATGATTTGCTTGAATTGTTTAGAGATTTAACCTTACAATCAGATTGGATTTCACCAGTGTGTTTCAAAGGCAAATTAGCATCTCATTTTAATTTGAGTCTTTCTGGGATGAATTTCACAAAAGGAATGATGGCCTTGACTGGACTCTTTTGTTTCTTTACACTGACATGTTTGTCTAAGCATTCTTTTATCTTAATAGGGTGACCTAATCTGATTTAATCCTCATTTGTTTCAATGTACACATTTGGGTTGTTTTGAGGATTTGTTGTCTGTGAAACTAGTGTTTTAGTTTCAGTAGATTTAAGTTCAATTGAGTCAGACAAAGTAAGAGGCTCAGGCATGACAGTGTAGTTGTCATTGTATGGTGGTGGAAAAGAATTATATCCAATTCAGTTATGTCTTTAGGCTCTTTATGTGAGTCAAGGAACTCTTGTAGCTTAGCAGAAGAGAATTGAAACTTTTCAAGTTTCATTTCAGTGGCTGAGTGCTCAGCTTTGGTTTTGGTTAACGTTCAGTTAACCTCTCATTCTCAGCTACTAGAGTATACTTCTCACCATGCAATTTTTCAATGTCTGAAATTAAAGACTTGATTTTGATTTCAAAGCTTTTCATTTCATGACTTAGCATTTCATATTTTACCTTTTTTTCTTTTATTTTAGCAGCCAATTTGTAATTATATTCTCCATACCCTTGTAATTCAGTGACACATTTTTCACTACAGAGATTAGCTTTTACCTTAGATGGCATGGGCGTGGGACTATCATTGATGTGAACCATGAGTGCATGATTTTGGAATTGAGGTTTGACTTCCTCTGCATACAGACTCCAGTCACATACTCCATCTTGTCTGATGACAAGTGCGTTTGAGGTTCATTGGCTGTTTCAATGGGCTTGATATGTTAGTTGTGTTGACTTTGATGAGGTGGTTGATGATGAAGCTGATGATGAAAATGACTTTGATGACTTGATTGAGGAGCTGATGATGAAGTTGATTAAAGGTGTGGTTGACTATGTTAGCTTCTTTGGTAGTTGTTGTTGTTGTTTTTTCTGGGTGCATTACCTTCCCTTGAGAAGTGGCCATTCATACCACATTTGAAACACTTCACCTTGGATTTGTCATATCCAAGCTTTGTGTTCTCACTCAGGCTTAGCTTTTTACCTTTTCTGAAGAATTTCTTTTCTCTCATAGTAATCATGGCCATTTGCCACTGCAAATCCATTTCTTCAACATCATCTGGATGAATTTCCTCCAGATCTTCTTAGATCAGATGACCTGATGTGAGTCTTCCTCCCAAGTAAGCTTTAAAGCTTGCAACAAAGGCATTGTACGTAGACTTTTGTTCTTCAGATTTCTGATCAACAGTCAAGTTAGTGTGGGTGGAAGTGGATGGATTAGAGGTAGATTGCTTCTATGGTTGGGATGAAGCAATGAATCCAGTGGATCTGGATTGATCTATAGATGATAGAAAATCATACTCTTCAGTAATAAAGGCATTTTCCATATAATGGGTTTCTGATGGAAATTTGTAAGCCTTAATGACTTGAGGTCCACTCAAGTTTCTGCTTCTCTCATCCAGTTCAAGAGCTTCAATCTTTGCTATCATGATGTCTAAGCTTGTGCTCTCCAGATCAAGTGTGTTTTTCAGCATGCTCACATTTTGCTTCCAGCTTTCAGGCAGACTGTGCAGAATCTTCTTGTTCATCCCTTTTTCTTTGAATGTGACCCCCGTTATCTCTAGATCATTTACCAGTTGGATGAATCTATGAAGCTCTTTTGAGATAGATTCTCCTTTGGTATGATGGAAGGTTTCATATTGATTAATTAGTTTGTCTTTATTAATCTCAGTAACCTCACTGCTCCCTTCATACATGATTTGAAGTGCATCTGAAGTCATGTATAGGTTGGACTCACCTTAGATTAGATTATGTTTATATTCCTTTGTAATAGGTTTAATGTTAGTTTACTTTTGACTGTTGTTTATTTTGTGTAGTTTTGCTGCCCAGCGAAACTATGAGCGAAACTGCTATTTTGCTCATAGTGAGTTGTTTAGTTCACCCGGCGAAACTGTTGTCTCTGCCGGCCGAAACTATAGTTTCGGCAGCATAGTTTTACTGACAGTGAAACTGTCAGCGAAACAATGACTTCTATATATAGTTTTGATCTTGCTCATTGTTGGGCACCTTTGGAAAATCCTAATCTAATATTATTGTTGCAAGAGACTATTGTAAGATATTCATTTGATAAAATATATTTGAGCTTGTTTCTTTTGATTATATTGGATCCTTATTGTTCATATTTGAATACACTGTGGTTGTTATTATTCTTTTCGTCTTTGTTGTTTGTCTATTGTTTCTGATATTGAACGATTGAACACATTAATTGTACTTTAATTCGATCAAATGGACTAACAAAATAGTATCAGAGCCTTAGTGCTCTTGATTGTTTGAGGTTTTTGGTTGTTTTTGTTCAATATCAATATTTCATCAATTCTCGATCAAATTTGAGTGTATTTGATATGGAATTTGATTGAATTTTGCTTGTTATTGGTTGGGAAAGCTCTATTAATCATCAGATCTCAAATCCATTGAGATTTAGGTGATTTAAGATTGATTTCATGTTGAAAAAGCCTTCCAGATTCATCTAGCGAAACTGCATCTTCATCCAGCGAAACTGCATCATCTTCCAACGACACTACAAGTGTTTTACACTTTGTCGTTGATTTCAACATCTCAGCGAAAGTAGTGATCTTGAACGAAAGTTCAACAGTGCTTGTGTGCATATTCCAAGCGAAATTGCTGTCGAAAGTATCATTGAACAAAAGTTCAAGCTTGTTCCGTGCGAAATTGTCGGCGAAACTAAGCATTCTAAAGCATTTGGCTAGCGAAACTGCTGTTGAAATTTCCAGCGAAATTACATCCTTCTATGCGAAATTATCTCTTCTCAGTGAAACTAGCTCATTTCTGTGAAATTATCATTCCTTCAGCGAAACTACAATGTCAAAGATGAGTTCTCTCACCCTGCATATTTAGAAAGCGTTACTCCCAACAGAGCTCCGAGACTCATTAACAGAGACAACTTTGAAGATTGGAAGAGATGTCTCAAAGCCTGTTTATTCTACACCGACCACAACCAATGGGAATCTATCATATCCGGTCCACACATACCAATTGTCACTGTTGGTGATGTCATGTCTCAAAACATAGACCCAGCCACGTTCAACAAGAAGGATCTGAAGCTGATTGATCGAGACTAGAAAGCTTTTGGAACATTAACTCTATGTCTTGCACCTGGCATCGACAATCTATTTGCTATGCTAAGTCACTCTTTGATGCTCTCTATGAGTTCTATGATGGAAACGATGAGTTAGTAAAAGACAAAAGCATCCAAGCTGAAAAGGAGTTCAACTCTTTTGTGGGATACAAGAATAAGAGTCTCACAGATCTTACAAATCGTTTTCTGATAGTTTTGAGTACACTAAAGAAATATGATGAGAAACTTTCCAATAGTGAGCAAGTTAACAAGTTGTTAGACTCTCTTCCACCTCAGTGGAGTCTTCAGGTGAGAATGTTAAACCGGGAAAGAGGTTTCACTGACTACAAGCTTATGGACATCATAAATAAGCTTAAGTCCTTTGAGTTAGACATGAAAAGAAGGGAATTCAACCAAACCATGATTCCTACATCTGGTTTCACTCAGAATGTTGCATTACTGTCTTTCGCTGCAAGCTCTCCAATGCAGGCATCTCGACAAAGAGGAGTGAATACTGGTGATTATTCTGGTGGTAGTGGTAGTGCTGGTAGAGATCAAGCCAACTCGAAAGCAAATGCTGGAATGTCAATTCCATCAGAAACGGTGGCCCTCTTTGGTATGTTTATTCAGAGTTATGAAGCTTTGGTAGCTGGGGAGTTGAAAGGAAAACGAATGACAATGGAGGATATGTATCAGGTGGATCAGATGATCTAGAAGAGACTGACATTCAGTGTTAGATGGCAATGTTGACTCTCAGAGCCTGATGATTTATGGAGTGTACTGGAAGAACTTTGGAGGTCAAAGCTCTAACTCCAAATTGGGATTTGATAAATCTAAAGTGAGACGTTTTAATTGCAAACAGTTGGGACACTTCAAACGAGAATGTCCATTGCCGATTGTCACCGATTCTAGCAATTCAAAAGTCCCAAAGCTGGTTTCAAGTGGGGATGAAGAAGAAATGAAACAGAAGAAAAAGACGGTCTTGATCTCTAATTTTAACTAGAATGCAGAAGTTGAAGAGACGAGAGAAGAAATTAACCAAGCATTGGTAGCTGAGATTATGGTAGAGAAGAAGAATGTGAACAGTGAGGAAGAATTTGATCCATTTAAGGAATTTAGAAGTGAAGCTACTGAAACTGAGGAGGGTAAGTGGTGTGATAAGAAGTCTATAGAAGAAAATTTGAAAGCAGAGGCTGTGACAGAGAGAGAAGATGAGAAGGTGTTGAGAGCAGGAAGCCAGACCACAGAGCAAAGCAATGAGAAAGATGATGCTGCAAACACTGTCGAGGAAAACAAGCTGAGTACTCCGGTGTGTCAATGTGAGAAAGCTTTGGCAGCAGAAAAAGTGGTGATGGGACTTCCATATGAGGTAATTCAGGATATATGTTCTCCAGCATGCAAAATCAAGTTATTTGGTATGTATAAAGCAAATCATCTATTACTCGATAATGAAAAAGACTTTAAATGAATTAATGAAGAACTTAAAATAAATGAGTCAAAATATTTTGTTAAATTAAATGAAGCTTTAAAAGAAAATGATCATTTAAAAAAGAATCGTTTTAGAAAGAAACATTGAAATTAACAATTTGACTGAAAGGGTTGCTCTTGCTGAGTTTGAAACAAGTAAACTTCAGTTAAAGCTTGACAAATAGACAATATCGGGGATGAAACATGATGATTTGTGCAAATCTCAAAGGGGGGCTAGGATTAAAACAGGTTTGGGTTATGAAGATGCTAAGGCTTATCCTCCTCCTAGTACTTATTATTATTCACCTATGCATGTCCCACATCCTTCTAATGATTTGATTCAAACAGATTCTAATAGTCTGTCTGCAGGTGTAGAAGGGGTGAACTCTAAGGACGTGTGAGAGGAATATGGTTATGGACCGACTAGCGGACTTGGATGCAATAGCATTAGTACACCTAAACTTTATCAGTCTGTTTTAGATCATAGTTCTAGTTTAAGCTCTGTTTTTGTTTCAAAGAAATCTGTCTCAGACATTGATATAACTTGTTTTAGTGACGTTTCTATTTCATCTTTAGATAATTTGTATTGTAATGGTGATGTTTCTTTCGTTTGTATTGATGTTGGGAATGAATCATCTGTTAAGTGTGAAGGAAAAACTAAAAGTAATTGCTTTGAAAAATTCTTTTCTCACCCTATCCCATCTTTTACTCCAATTAATATTTCGTCATCCAGTGAGTAGGGTATGTCATCATCTTATGCAAGTACTAGTGGTACTAGTATCATATTTACTTCTGATGACAATGTTTCATCTTTTGTAAATAAAAACAGGCCCAATAATATGTATGGGACTTATCATGATGATGATTCTAGATTGTCTGAATGTGATGAGGAAATACTCATGGATAAGATTCCTTATTTGAAGCATAACAGACCTAGATTAAAATCACATTGTTTCAGGTGTGGTAAAGATGATCATATAGTTAAGCATTGTCCTGAGCTACATCCTAGAAATGTTAATAGGCATTCATTTGGGAATAGATTGACTCAATTGGTTAATAATTTCATTTGTAAGAAGCCAATCTCTCCAAAACCCAAAGTTGTTCAAACTTGGGTTCCTGTTTCACCTGGTTAATTTGTTCTTTGACATTTTTGCAGGAGTCATCCACTAAAGTTGTAAACAGTGTATGGCATGTTAATAGTAGATGCTCTAGACACATGACGGGGCTAAAAGATCTATTGACCAATTATCAAATAATCAATGGAGGTTATGTCGCATTTGCCGGTGACAAGAAAGGAGGGAAAATGGTTTGCCAAGGGGAGGTTTCCAACGGCTCTCTTACTCTAAAGAAAGTCAACTATGTCCCTGAACTTGCTTTTAATCTGTTGAGTGTCTCTTAGATTTGTGATAAAGATATTCCGGTCTTGTTCAAGTCCAATGAATGTCTTTTTCTAAAATCAGAGATTGATATTCTAGAAGAGATGGTGTTAATGTGGGCTCCAAGAAAAAATGACACATATCTTCTTGACATAGGTTCAAGGGAGTCAATATCTACCATCACTTGCCTTTTGTCCAAAGCTTCCACTTCTGAGTCTTTCCTAAGGCAGCGCAGATTGGGCCATGTTAATTTAAAAAATATAAACAAATTAGTTAAAAACGATCTTGTTAGGGGATTACCTTTAAAGGACTTTTCAGTGGTTGAAAAATGCATGGCATGTGCCAAGGGAAAACAACATAAGAAACCACATAAACCAAAAATTAAAAATAGCATATCTAATCCCCTCGAGTTGTTACATACTGATTTGTTTGGCCCAATCAGTGTTAAATCAATTGCTAAACAATTTTTCTGTCTTGTGGTTACACATGATTTTTCCAGATATTCCTGGGTGAGATTTCTTGCCCACAAAGGAGAGGTTGCTGAGGAGCTGCAGAAGTTGATTCTTTCTATTGAGATGATATGCAAGAGGAATGTTATGGTGATTAGAAGTGACAATGGTACCGAATTCAAAAATCAAATATTTGATTCATCTGTGCTGGTAAAGGAATTCTGAGACAATTAAGCGTTGCGAGAACACCTCAGCAAAAATGGTGTTGCAGAAAGAAAGAATCGCACCCTCATTAAAGCCGCTCGTACGATGTTGATTAAATCCTCTTTACGCATCATCGTTTGGGCAGAGGCGGTGAATTGTGCTTCATATGTTCTGAAGAGGGTGCAGATCATCAAAGACAAAATGAAGACTCCTTATGAACTGTTTCATAAGAGAAAGCCTTTCATTGACTTCTTTCAACCATTCGGTTGCTCATGCACTTTATTGAATACCCAAGAGCAAAAGACGAATTCGGTGCCGTGTCTGATGAATGCTACTTTATCGGTTACTCATCCTCTCAGAAAGCATATCAGGTATATAACAAGAGAACCCATATTGTGCAAGAGTCCTTTTATGTAGATTGGAAGGAATATAATTCCTCTAATGTGCAATCAGAATCTACATGGTTCTTTGACTCCAATACAGTGTTTAATTTGTTTTATCTTCTAGTTTTTGATGATGATGCGTCCATCTCCAATGTCAAAACAAACATCATTCCTCCAGCTCCATTACTTGTCATTTATCAAGTCCCTCCCAATACATCAACAAATGATGCTACACCAATTGACATTGCATCTTTCTGCATCATCTTTTGACATTCCAACCCCACCTGTCTCTGCATCTCTTCCCTCATCACCTACATCTACCTCATCTCAGCCTATCCCTTCCACCTCCCCAATTGATTCCACTTTGTCATCTTCCTTACCTTTTATCTTCCCATCCTCAACATATTAGCCAACCTTCTTCAAATCCCCTTCCCATAACCATTGATTTCAAAACATTGAAAGATCACCCCTATGATAACATTATTGGATCTATCACTGATAGAGTTCAAATGCGGAGCCAATCTGGTTGATTAATGTCTGCCTATTCTCTTGTTTTATATCCCAAATCGTATCGAAAAATGTTCATGTAGCTCTTTAGGATCCTTACTGGGTTGAATCAATGCAATTGGAGCTGCAACAATTTAGGAACTCAAGGTGTGGACCTTGGTTGATCTTCCACCAAACAAATGTCCAATTGGGATGAAATGGGTGTTCAAGAACATACCCAATGACCATGGCATTGTGATAAGAAATAAGTCACATTTGGTGGTTCAGGGCTTTGCTCAAGAAGAAGGGATAGACTACACGGAAGTTTTTGCTCCCGTAGCCCGTCTTGAATCTATCAGAATCTTTCTAGCTCATGCCAGTCACAAGCAGTTCAAAGTCTATCAGATCGACGTCAAATGTGCATTTCTTTATAGATACATTGATGAAGAGATATACGTGTGTCAACCACCAGGTTTTGAGGATCCTGACTTTCCTGACAAAGTCTACAATCTTGATAAGTGTTTTTATGGTCTTCATCAGGCACCTCGAATCTGGTACGAGACTTTAACACAGTATCTCTTAAGCAATGGTTTTTCTCGTGGCACTATCGATTTGACATTATTCAAGAAGGAAGTGGATGGTGAGATGCTGATTATACAAGTCTATGTCGATGATATTACTTTTGGCTCCACCAATCCGAAGTTATGTTGGGAGTTTGAGGAAGTCACGTGTGGTCGCTTTGAAATAAGCATGATGGGGGAGATGTGTTTTTTCCTCGGGTTGCAGGTTGAACAAAAGCCAGAGGGAATTCTCATTCATCAGGAGAAGTATATTAAAGACATTCTGAAGAAATTCAAGATGGGTGATGCTTCTCCTAAACTCACTCCTTTCACTGCTCAAACTTGCCTCACTCCTGACGAGAACGGGAAATCTATTGATCCCCATCTTTATAGATCAATGATTGGTTCCCTTACGTATCTTACAGCGAGTCATCCTGATATAATCTTTGTTGTAGGATATTGTGCTCGATACCAATCTGCCCCGAAAGAGTCTCACGAAAAGGCTGTAAAACGAATCTTTCGTTATCTTAAAGGCTCGTCTCGTTTAGGGCTTGGTATCCTTATGGTGGGAATTTTGACTTACATGCTTATTCTGATAATGATTCTAATGGTTGCAGGTTGAATAGAAAGTCGGTTACTGGAGGATGTCAATACTTAGGAAATTATCTGGTATCATGGCAGAGCAAGAAACAAACCACTGTTTCTCTTTCTACAGGGGAAGCAGAATACATTGCTGCTTCAAGCTGTTGCTCTCAAGTGCTCTAGATACAACATCAGATGATTGACTACGGGATCAGCTTTTTTCGTATACCATTGTTCTGTGACAACGAGGCAGCTATTGGCATTGCCAAGAATCATATTCATCATTCCCGCACCAAGCACATTGAGACATGAATTCATGCAATTCGTGATGCTCGAGAAAAGGGTTTTATTGATATTATTCCTATTGACACTAAAAATCAAAAAGCAGATCTTTTCACTAAAACATTTGATAAACCTCATTTTTATGAGTTGATCTCTATGTTAGGTTTAATATCATTTTAAATCCATTTTCCTTAAAAATATTTGATGTACATATTGTTTTTTATTTCTTTCTTTATTTTCTTTTTTTCTTTTTCGTTTTGCTCACTCCATAGTCCTTCATCATCTTTCACATAAAAAAATACATGACGGTGATACATATCTAAATAAGAAATTTCTACATCTTACTTAATCCGTTGAAATTTTGGGGGAGAATATATATTAAATATTCTTCTTGTTTTCTTTTGCAGAATAAAATGAGAAGGGATAGAAATTTCGGGGGAGAATATATACTAAATATTCTTCTTGTTTTCTTTTGTAGAAAAAAATGAGAAGCCTGAACAATGTAAAGGAGGTTAATAGTATTATGTGGGATATGCTTGATAGGTTCAGCCAGTTTGCGAAGTAAACAGTAATCTTGCAGCTTAATTAATAAGAACAAGAAATTTGATGACTCGGATAATCCCCTTGACATTTTTGGACTTCACAAAGTTTCTTGTTCTTGTTCAAAAAGGGTGCAAGAACGTGATATCTCTGTTTTGAGTTATTCTTATCTAAAGTATCTTTGCGTCTAAATCTTCCACCCTATCTCAAAAGCTATATGCTTACTCATCTTCGCATCTAAGAAGCTCCTTGTTACATTATTTCTGGTGCTTATCTCCTCTACTATATGTGAACATTGACCTGGAGTGATGATCTCCTCTGTTGTACGATAGCACTGACCTGGAGCTCTCATCGGCACAATATGATGATCTTCTCTGTTATACGTAAGTATAGACCTGAAGCTCTCATCTGTAAGACTCAATTGATCAACTCCTCTGTTAGACGTAAGTATAGACCTAGAGCTCTCATCATTTGATGTCTATAAGGGCTTTCCTTCTTTTGAAAAAGGACCTTTGTTGCTTCTAAGAGGAATAATCAAGTAGAGCGTGTCATTTGCTCAATATATAATGAGGACGGGATAAGTTTCTTTGCCAAATGTCTGTGGGGACTGGGTCATTTAATGTTTTCTTTAAAAGAACCAAAACATAATAACAGTAGCTGCAGTGCAATTGTTGAAACGAAGAAGGCATGGACTTAAAGGGACAAGTATATCAGCAATCCCGCCAAACTTTGACTCTCCAGAAGATCTTTTCAGCTTCTCATTCATATCCTTTTTCTACTGTTTGATTTTGTTTAAAAATACGTGAAGTGTGGTGAGGTCTTGTGGGGCAAATTTCTTTTGATTTCTTTTATTTTGTTTACTTTCTTTTATTTTGTTTACTTTCTTTTAATTCTTTTCTTAATAATTTTTCTTTATTTCATTTTAAAAAGAATATAAAAATTTTAAATTTTTTTTAAGTCTCCAGCGAAATTATACTTTCGCTGGTAGTATCGCAGGGAGAAATTATAGCTTCGCCGGCTCTTTCGCATGTTGCACGGTCAGTTTCGACCAGAGCTTACACGGGCGAAACTATAGTTTCGCTGCCTGCGAAACTAAGTCCTATATAACTCAATTTGCGAAATTATCTTCTCATTTTCGCTCTATCGTAAAAGAACCCACCCGTGTCCTTATTTTGCGAATTTGAGATTTTATGATTGTGATTCTCGATTGACCCTTGTTTTTTCTTCGTAAGTGAGTTTTGAACTAAGGACTGTAGTTTAATCTTGGTTTAATGGCTTCATTATGAGTTTATTTGATTGAGACTCTTCGGTACCTTCGCAGTTCTTACTGCAAAATTATCGATACTCCAGCGAAACTGAACGAAAGTTCAATGGTTTTTCAGCGAAACTGTGCAGTCATGCTATCCGAACGAACTTAACAGTTTCGCTCATCAAATCTCAATTTCGCTGCGCCGAATCTATAGTTTCGGCTTGTCGAATCTACTGATCTGTCTTGCCGAAACTACTTAATAATTGCAGTCGAAATTACATTTTCGCTTGCCGAAACTAATATTTCGACCAGCGAAACTATAATTTCGGATAGCGAAATTAAATTGAATTTCATTCATTTTTATTTTTTTAATTATTTTTCTTTAATATTAGTTTTTCACATACCCTACTAATGTGTTTCATCTGTTTTTCATATTCCATGGCTAATCTTAAATTTGACGAGAGGAATAATATTACGGCTCTGATAGATGACACTCATCCCAAGGCAAACGGTTTTGGAGACTGCATTCTTTGGCTACAGAGATTTCCAATAGCCTATGCGATCTCACATTCCTCTACAGTATATGATTTGCACATTAGAGATTTCTGGCGCACCGCAGAGTATGACACGAGAGCCAATCCTCAGAGGATTGTGGCTAGGGTGCTGGAGAATGACATGATCATTACTACTAAGTTTATATCGAGGGTGTTAAGACTTGATGAGGATACTGGAGAGGAGGTTATACTATCTGATCAGCAGCTATTTGATGCTTTTAGGTCTATGGGATATGAGGGACCTCTGTTTGGTAAGAGAAAGGAAATCAAAAAGTCCTTTCTCTACAAGGAATGGAGATATATAGCCCACGTGTTTATCATGTGCTTAGATCACCGAAAAGGTGGATCAGACGGGCTAAACCTAGACTGGGCTAAAGCCATGGTGATTTGCTGCAGAGGGCAGAACGCCAACATTGCAAGGTTGATCTTTGATTGTATGGCGGAGAATGTAATGGCACTGAAGAAGGACAAGTGGCTATTGTACCCTCGATTCCTTCAGATGATTATAGATGATCTCATTCCCAAAATTCCCAGACATGGAGAGATCAAAAGATTAGTACAGATGAACACTCATATTCTTGCAGATTTTTGTGCTATTAGACATGACTTCAGGGGGAAGATTACTTAGCTTTGGGAAAATATGTACCCTCTAGAACGTTGGAATTATATAAGGAGGGTAAATGACTCGGAGGAGAAAAGAGCAGAAGAGACGAGGCACAAACAGACTGAGGCTGTTAAGAAAAGGAAGAGGTACACGGAAGAAAAAGATTATGATTTTGAGAAGGAAATTCATGAGATGGCATCTGAGGCTAGAGTTGAGAAAGGAAAGAGGTCGAAGAAGAAAGCAGATGAGGGAGAAACTGAGAGAAGGACTAAACACAGACACCAGTCTTTTACTGAGCCCTCGAGAAGGGAGGAAAGAGCAGGGTTGGATGAGGACGTGATAAGAAACCTCAACTCATCTCTTGCTAATGAGTTGAGCATGATCAAGACCAAACTTACCAACCAAAAACTGAGGGAAAAACGAAAGGATAAGATGATTGAAGCTATGACAAAAATGATGATGGATCAACAAAGATTGATCAAAAGACTGCTAATTGGGGTGAATGAACTTAATATAGCTGCTGACCTGCCCAATCAGCTAACTCAACCTGAGTTAGATGATTTGACTGACACCTCCAAATACCCATTTCTAAATATGGGTACATCTTCTTGGGCTGGAGAGGTCACGTCTGATGCTGCAACTGAGGAGGCAGGGGGCTCTAGAGTGAGGCAGTAGGTTGAGAAAGAGAATGAGGTAGGAGGGAATATGAATGTAGAAAGTGTGGAGCAGGTGTTTGAAGCTAGTTTTGTTGATGTAGGGATGAATATTGATGATTTTGGAGGAGAAGAAATGTTCCTAGAACATACTGACGGTGTTAAGAAGAATATTAAGAAGGGATTGGTTGATGAGGAGGAGGAGGATGAACAGTTAGTAGATTATGACTCTGAGCCCGAGTACAGTATGCTGCAGGAACTGCAAAAGAATCATCAGAGGTAGCGGTAGAGACTTGAGCCGATTAGACAAATCAAGACCAATAAAGACGGTGAGATCCAGCCTAGGGGGAGTATTGAAGATCATGTATAGGTTGGACTCACCTTAGATTAGATTATGTTTATATTCCTTTGTAATAGGTTTAGTGTTAGTTTACTTTTGAATGTTGTTTATTTTGTGTAGTTTTGTTGCCCAACGAAACTATAAGCGAAACTGCAGTTTCGCTCATAGTCAGCTGTTTAGTTCACCCGGCGAAACTGTTGTCTCTGTCAGGTGAAACTATAGTTTTGGCGGCATAGTTTTGCTGATAGCAAAACTGTTAGCGAAACTATGACTTCTATATATAGTTTTGATCTTGCTCATTGTTGGGCACCCTTGTAAAACCCTAATTGAATATTATTATTGCAAGAGACTATTGTAAGCTGTTCCTTTGATAAAATACATTTGAGCTTGTTTCTTTTGATTATATTGGATCTTTATTATTCATATTTGAATACATTGTGGTTGTTATTATTCTTCTTCATCTTTGTTGTTTGTCTATCGTTTATGATATTGAACGATTGAACACATCAATTGTACTGCAATTCGATCAAGTGGACCAACATCATCCCATACACCTTTTGTAGTGCTGTATTTCTCTAATCTTTTGAGTACATCCATCTTCAAAGCCTGAGTTAGAATGGGGTAGGCTGTAAGATCAATCTTAATCTTCTTTTAATCATCATCATCAAGATTTCGATTTGGATCCTGAATGGGGATTCTGACTGTCTTATACTGTACAGCTTGGTCAGCATTCAGAGAGACTGGAATGTAAGGCCCTTCGCATATGGATATCCAATAGTCTGGATCTACACCTATAATATAGTTCCTAAACGTGATTTTCTATTGCTTAAACTCATATTTGTGTTTAAGTAATAGAGGTTTAGAAGCATGACCTCGTTCAGAAAAGTTAATAGAATCCATGGTTTATAAAGTGATTTTAAATTGTTTGAATATGTTACAGTTTGATTTTATGTCCAAGAGTCCAAATAGTCCATGGTTTCAGTAATCAGTTTATGTGATGAGTTCTATAAACAGTAGTAGTCAGCAGGTTTTTCTTGTAGTAACAGATCCTTTTTGTTTTTGTTTTTGTGATTTTTATGTATTTTGTTTGTGTTCAATCACAGATCTTATTAGTACTGATGATTTTTAGTGTGTTCTTGTAGCAGAAAAGTGAAAGAAGATGAAGCAGCGGATATACTGAATCAAAGAACATTTAATGTTGTAAATGTACTTATAAATGCTTGTATATTGATTGTGGAGCAAACAAGTTACAACGGGTTCTAGGGTTTTCAAGAACAGTGAAAAGACAACCACAGAACCTCGTAACATGAGTACTAGGTATCTTTGTGGGTGAAAAACATGCCTATGATGGATATATAGGCTGACATAAAGCCTGTATAAAATGACTAAACTAGCCTTACATCTATACAGAATACTAGTCTAAGTACAAAAGGTCTTCAGCCATATTAGTTGTTGAACATCCGCATTAACTAATGCGGATGCCTTGGCTTCATTAGCATTTCTTTATTCTTTATCAGCATTAAGTGTTTGGTCATCAGCATTAACTAATACGGATGAGCAAACACTTATCAGCATTTCTCTTTATGCACCCGTACTGACAAATGCGGATGAACAAATACTTAATAGAATTTGTTCTAAATCATCCGCATTAACCAATGCGGATGAACAAATACTTGCAGCATTTGTTCTTAGCTATCTGCATTTGTTTATGCGGAAGGACAAACACTTGTCAGTATTTGTTTCTTGGTCATCCGCATAGACAAATACAGATAGCCAACACTTGATTGGGTGTGAGAATGGTGTTCTCTGTTGTTATGAAACAACAAGGACCGAATTTGATGATTGAGTCGGTGATTATATTGCGGAATCATACAATCACAGAACATTGAATGCAAGAAATACTCATAAATGCACTTTGTATTGATTAAGATGAACAAGTACAATAAATGCTAGGGTTTGAGCACTATACAGTAACAGAACACCTTGTGGACAAAAGACTATAATATTCTGATTGTCTAAGGTTAGTCTAATGTCACCTCACATACGAGGCTTTCTATTCTATTTATAGGCTGACAAGAAGCCTTCACAAAAGACTAAATTACCCCTATACATATTCTAGACTAAGTACAAAAGGTCTTCATCAGCATTTGTTTTTGCTCATCCGCATTAACTAATGCAGATATGTTGATCTTCATCAGCATTGGTTTTTCTTCAATGTGCATTGACAAATGCGGATGAACAAACACGACGCATTTGTTGCTGAGCATCCGCATTACTTAATATGGATGAGTAATTCCTTTGTCAGCATTTGTTCGACTGTCCCATTTGTTAATACGGAAAAACAAATACTTGTCAGCATTTGTTCTTTGGTCATCCGCATGTACGAATGCGGATAGCCGACACTTGGTCTTCTTTTGTTGATGTAGATTCTTCATCCGCATTGGTTCTTGGACTTACGGAGAATTCAGCAGAGCAGCCATCATCCACTACTTGAATTGGCATGCATGATCCTTTCAGGGTCCAACAATACTCCCCCTAAGGATTATACAGCCTATGAACTTCAAGGTTTTTGTGGATGAGGTTGTGAGAATTCTGCTAGGTCTTGATCAGCAGGAGGAGATAAACCAGGACTTGGGTCTATGTGTGAAGGATCCAGGATGGCTTTGATCATGTTGGAGAATTGTCTTGCATCAGTCAACTTTTCTCTGCTCAATACATGGACCTTCATTTGGCTCGTAGTGTGAATGGCTTCAATGGGTAGCTTTTTCAAAGAGATAGGCTCCTAGAAGGACACAGTTGATAGCCCATCTCTATGAATCAGTAGTGATCCATCCACATCCACCTCCAGCTTCATAATATTCCTAAATTGCAAAGGAGTCTTCTTCTTCCTCCTCTGCTCTCTCTTGTGTAATACTCTATCATAGGCCATCTTCAGGAGTTTGATACATTTGAGAAATAATTGCATATCAGCTTCTCCAAGCTTGTTGCTGATATCTCTGAAGTACCTTGTGTAAATTTAGTGGATATAGGATTCATCAAACAACCTTACCTCATGTCCACTAAATAATCTGATTTCAGCTCCTTTTTTTCCTCCCTATTTTCTTTCAATCACCAACTAATATGTCTTCTCATCATAATAGACATTCGAGATTATGATGGAGGAATGAGTTCCAACTACCATCTTTCTCTTCAAAGATTTGGTAGGCTTCACCTTGAGCTCAGGGAACACCACTTCTTCAGCTGGTTTTGCCTTTTTCTTCTCAACTGGATTAACAAAGGATCTATCTTTTCTCATACAGATAGCCTTGAGAGATTTGAAGTTGTCTATTCTTTTAAACATCATTAGAATATCTTCAAACTCATAACCCCTGAACATAGCCTTATGATTGATCAGTCTTAGATTGGCTAGTTCTTTTAGATCATGGATCTCTAGGGAGTTCGCCAGAGCAGAGTACTCTATGAAGAATTGGACTAACCTAAGATCCTCTTGACCATAAACATGTTCCAGTTACTGTCATACATCCAGGCTATTATCTTCAGATCAGTCTTGGCCTGGGGAGTAGACACACCTCGGATGATCTCTGCAATGGTGAGTCCTTCATGAAGCTCTATATGTGAAGGTTCAGCAAACCACTCAGGATATCTATGCAAGATAGGTGCCAAAGAGTCATGATCTCTATGGGTGAGCTGCATGTCTTGTGCTGAAAATCTAGATCTAGGCTGTTGTCTGGTTATTTCTTCTTCTATTTTCTTCATCCTATCTTTCTTCTCAATGATCATCCTAAGGATAGCAGCCTTTAGAGAATTAGTCTTCATATTTCCTAGTTTTTTCTTAGTGAATCCTTAATCAGACAGATAGTCCTTCATTTCCCTATCAGTCATACTATAGGGATCAGGATACAGTGGTTGAGAAGATACAATCTGCTTGGATTTTTAAGACGATTTTAACACAGGAGCTTTGGGTGAATAAGACTTTTCATACTTAGTCTCATATGTAGGGTCCAGTAGTTTGTTTAGCTTTTCTTCTTCTACTATCATCCCCTCATAAGTCAACCCGAATACCTCATCAGGATCATATCCATGGTCAATCAAAAATATGGCTTTCACCATCAGATCATCTGATTTGGCTTTCTCTACCATCTCATGTACTGATGGCTTCTCCTGTATAGGGCTTTCCCTAGCTATTGGTTCTTCAACCACATAGCCACCCTTTATCTCTCCTTCTTCCAGATCAATAATTTCAGCCTTCTTTTTCAATTGAGCTTCAGCCTTTTCATGTTCTTCTAAGAATTCAGCAATGGTTGCAAGGCTACGGGGATCATCTTTTTGCTTTTTCTTGACTGGTTCTTCTTCTTCGATTGGTCTTTTTCCCTTTGCCTTTTCAGCTAAGTATTTCTTCTTTCTGGAGTATGTTTGCACTCTTGGATCCAAAGAGGTTTCAGCTTCTTTGGGCAGTTTCTCAGTTTCTGCCTTTTTGATTCATAAACTGTAGCAGCTGCTGATTCTTCTCTTTGCTATTGTTCTTCACATAATTTTTAGTCAGCTCCTTTTGTTCATCAGGTAGGGGTACAGCAGGCATAATTTGTAGACTCAATTCCTTCTCAATTGGGATAGGAGATTGAGGAATGACTGCAATTGGTTCAGTACCTTCCCTCTGATTGACTATGAAATCCCAAAAGTCATCATCTATAATGAATTCTTCTGTAGTAAAGAAGTCAAGAGCTGTAATCATATCACTGAATTTTGCCTCTTTAGTGTGAATTTCTTCTAGTTTGCTTGTATACACCACCAATTCTAAGCTGGATTCATCATGTTAAGTTCCATTGGTTTCAGCCTCCTTTTCAGACTCAGTGAACTTCATCTTTTTAGCATATGGGGAGTCATTATCACTCTCCCCTGATGAATCTTCATCACTATCATCTTTATCACTTTCTCCTTTTCTCTTCTTTTCTCTATCATCACCCTGATCATCTTGTTCCTTTTCTATAGCAAATGCGGATGTTTTAAGTTTGCATATGTTTTTGCACAGTAGCAAATGCGAATGTTTTAACTTAGTCAGCATTTGTACACTGTATTTAATACTGAAGAAAATTTGTCTTCCTTTATTTACTTCAACAAATGCGGATAAGCAACTGAGTTGTCCGCATTTCTTAAACTTCATACATAATGACAGAAGACTATGAGCACACTTCAACTTTATGATGATACAAATTTACAACCAAGTTTAAGTATTAAATTTCAGCCATTTTTGAGAAATACGGCTGAGGAAAACAAATGCGGATAAACAAAATGGGTGTCCGCATTAGTTTTCATACTTGAAAACTTTGTTGATATTTGAGGTGAGACTAATGCGGTAGAGTTAACTTATCCGCATTACTTTCACTTGTGTTTTTTATGACTCAAAACTATTACCCGCATTGGTTATTTGCTTAGGTTACCTTCACCCGCATTAACCAATGCTCTTACCTGCATTAAGTTTTGAACTTGTCAACACTTAAAGTTTCTATTATGGATAGTTTTGGTTGTTTTTTTCTTTGATGCTTGATTTTTATGAAGCTGTGTCTTTTGCTTTTGATTGTTATGAAGATGTGTCTCTTGCTTGTTTCTTATGAAGTTTTAACTGTTTCTTGAGTTGTCAATTCTTGCATGGATTGACTTGTACATCAGAGGTGATACAAGTTTCCCAGTGTTGACTGATCTTGGACTTTTGTGCCTCAAGATGTTTGCTAAAACTCAGATACTATGATATAACTTCTGCACCAACATAGTCAGTTTTTTGATTTATGAAACTGTTTTTCATGTTTGTTTTTTTTTTGTATTTTAAGAAAGGAAACATCAGTACTTTAATGATCAAAATTTTAATTACTCCCCCTAAAGTTTATATCTATATGACATAGAAACTTTAAAGAGTTGAAATTTTTGAAGAGAAAATCTTTTTGTGATTTTTTGTTTTCTTATCTAGACAAGAAGTTGAGATATACTTTTCTTTGGGTTCATATGTAAGGCCCCGCTCCCAGGCGCCTTACGGTTGGTGGTTCATCGCATGTAAAACATACATAATGTATATAATCGTAAAATATCGCAGTGGAATTAATAAAACATACATTCTCATTCATTCATAAAAGTCATTACATCATTGACGTATTTACAAAATACAGCTTTCTCTACTTTGTCTCTCCTCATAGGGTCATACAGCGACCTCTAGAGAAGATATTAAGTTCAAAAACATAAAAATTATATTTTTATACTAAAGAATATTCCTTAGGTAATTCCGTACATCGGAACCCTGACGGAATACTCTTGACACTCTCATGCAACATATTTCGTTGCATGTGCTACGCACACGCACCCAATGCGTGGCGAACTTATCAAAATCTAAAGAAGATTTCTTAAATAAACCCTTTTAGGGGAATACTCAAGAAATCTCGTAATGGCATGCAACGTGATGAGTTGCGCGCGTTATGGACCCACAACGCATGACGTTGCAGCATTATCAAATGGAGAATGCCATCCCAAAAGAGCTGAGTAGCCGCCTCGTGCCATCCCCAGCAACGCTACCTGCCAACTGGAAACACATAGAAAGTCAGCGTTGCTGAGTGAGTTCTAGTTTTATAATAAACATACTTTGTTCATATTAAAACCGTTATTCATTACACGTGATCATACATCATACATACATATAGATAATATTTTTATTCTCCCGTTCGTTCTTTCGTTCGTTTATCCGTTCGTTCATTCGTTCGTTCATCATACATCGTTATCTTTCACTTCTCGTTTAGGTCCTGTCAGGCTTTACCCACTTCATGGCACGCAGCCATGATTACTGTGGTCGAATGACAAGGACCCCGTTACATCTTTCCTTGCACATTGGATATCTTTTGTACCACTACCATTTGCTATACCCCGAACGTTGTTAGCTACCGGGCCGAAGTCATTAAATGAACAGCAAAACGTATGCCACGGTACTAGAGGTAAGCGGTAGGGATACCATACATATGGTCAATCACTAAGAAGGACCCGTTAAACTTATCCAATGTTTGCAAGTCATCTTTCGTTAATTCGTTCGTTAATGCATGTATTCATCATCTTTTAATCATTCGTTCATTCATTAATACATGCATTCGTCATCGTGTTCCCCTTTCATTATCTTTCACTTTACGTTACATAATACTTCGTTCGTTCGTTCATTAATACGTAAAGCCATAGAAAGATATTCATACATTATTATAAGGAACACACACATCCTACATACATCATCATCATCATCATCATACATACATCGTCATCATCATCATACATACATCGTCATACCTAACATCATACCTGCATCATCATCATCAGCATACATAACCTCGTACATACATAGCCTACATCATCAATCATCACTAGGCACTTACTATACGTCGTCCTGGTGCAGTAGCACTAACTGTCCCTCCAAGACCGTGGGGACTCATACTAGGACCTTACATAACATGTCGAGTCCACAATCATACCTTAGACGTATAACACAACATTATACCCAAATGGGTCATACATACATACGTCAGTAAACAAGTTTATATGTGTTCCAGCCCCAAAAATCATTTAAAATCAGTAAATGAGGGGTCCTAGAACTCACCTGTGCTTGACAAGCAGCTTCTCAATCAAGCCTTAAAGTCGCGGGTCACACTACACTGCCTGCAGATAAGTTAACACTCAAAAGAGTTAATTTCTGCCTACTTTCGCTACTAAGTTCGCAGGTAGTTTCGCCCGTAAATTCGCCAGTAGTTTCGCCGGGCGAATCAGCAGTTTCGCTGCTAGTTTCGCCGGGCGGCATTTCTGCCAGTTTCGCTGGACAGATTCGCTACCTCGAGCGCCCAACTTTCGTTGGAATTCCCTAGCTTCGCAATATCTAAGGTCAACTTGGGCATTGGCATAGTCATCATCGAAACCATAGTTTCGCTCAGGCGAATATCTAGTTTGGCTGCAGCGAAACTGTAACTTCGCTGTAAATCCTTCCAGTTTCGCTGGACGAACCCACAGTTTCGCTGCTCGAGACCTTAAATTCGCAGAACGAGCTGAAATTTACGAATCAGCTCGTTTCAGCCCAAAAATCCAATCCTTTCCACCCAAACCCTTGGATTATCATCCAGGAAGCTATATCTAAGATCATTACACGTTTTCTTACTCTAAAATGTGTGTTTTGGGGTGATTTTGCCACTTTAAAACCCAAAAACCCCAAACTCGGGTTTTTCACCAAATGTAGCAATTTAGATACGTTTCTTACCTTGATTCTTGTAGTTTTGGAGTCCACAAACACCAGCCTTCGATTCTTGACCACCCGAGCTTCAATCCGGCACTTTCTCTCTCTACACTTTCTCTCTCTAGAATGGGCGTTTGAGTGAAAATGAGAGTTGCTCAGCGGATCCATCTATTTATATGCCAGGCGTTCCCGGGACCCCAAACTCGTTAAACTCGTGACCTGGAGGGTTAACTCGGTGTAATACCCGCAACCATTTTATATTCATTAAATGGTTTTTCATCCGAGCCCATCACTATCATTTGACTCGATTAGAAAATTTTCTGGGTGTTACAAGTCCACCCCCCTTATTTAGGTTTCATCCTCGAAACCTGTTATTCTTCGAACAGATGTGGGTAATGCTGTCTCATTTCTTCTTCAGTCTCCCACGTAGACTCAGATCCCTTCCTGTGCTTCCACTGTACACGCACAAGAGGAACCACTTTGTTTCTTAGCCGTTTCTCTTTTCTATCGATGATCGCCACTGGTTGCTCCACGTAGTTGAGCCGTTCGTCTACTTCGATATCCTCCAGCGGTACAATCATATCTTCGTCGGCCAAGCATTTCCTCAGATGAGATACGTGGAAGGTCGGGTGAATTCCACTCAGCTCATCTGGCAGTTCCAACCTATAGGCCACCTCTCCCACACGGGCGATAATTCGGAAAGGGCCTATATACCGCGGGCTCAGTTTACCCCACTTTCGGAACCTAATAATTCCCTTCCAAGGCGAGACCTTCAACATGACCCAATCACCGACCTTGAACTCTATCGGTCTTCGCCTCTTGTCAGCATACGACTTTTGTCTGTCTTTCGCCGCCTTCATGAAGGCTTTGATCTTTTCTAACTTTTCAGTCGTTGCTTCAACCACCTCGATACCACCCAGTTCCTTCTGCCCAATGTCTCCCCAACATACGGGCGTCCTACATTTCCTACCGTATAACATCTCGTAGGGCGGCATGCCAATGCTGGCGTGATAACTGTTATTGTACGAGAATTCTGCTAACGGCAGGTGATCATCCCAACTTCCTCCAAAATCGATCACGCACGCTCGAAGCATGTCTTCGAGTGTTTGGATCGTCCTCTCAGACTGACCGTCTGTCTGGGGGTGATATGCCGTGCTAATGTGTAGCCTCGTCCCCATTGCATCATGAAACCTCTTCCAAAACTTGGAGGTAAACGGGGTGTCACGGTCAGACACAATAGACACCGGTACGCCATGACGAGCTACAATTTCTTTGATAAATAGATCCGCCAATCTTTCAGATGAATACGTCTCGCGGATCGGTAAGAAGTGGGCACTCTTCGTCAGTCGATCAACTATCACCCATATAGCATCATACCCTTTCGGGGTACGTGGTAGTTTCGTGATGAAATCCATGGTGATGTGCTCCCACTTCCACTCGGGTATATCCAACGGTTGGATCTTCCCGTACGGTTTCTGATGCTCTGCCTTGACTTGTGAACAAGTCATGCACTTACTCACATATTCCACCACATCACGCTTCATGCCCGGCCACCAATAATCTTTCTTCATGTCTTGGTACATCTTGGTAGCGCCGGGCTGAATTGAATATCGAGTCTTATGGGCCTCATCCATAATCTTTCCACGTAGATCCCCGTACTGAGGAATCCATACTCGCCCAAATCGGGTCTTAACACCAAGAGTGTTCTCACCCAGTTCTGTAACTAGACCTCTCATCCTTTCAGAGTTAAGACGATCTTCCTTCAAAGCCTCGTCTTGGAACTCCTTAACCTGCGTCATCACGTCAGAGGTCATAATTAGCTGATAAGCCTTCACCCAGATCGGCTCAGGCCTTTCCTTCCGGCTAAGGGCATCAGCCACCACATTGGCTTTGCCCGGGTGGTAATGGATCTCACAATCATAATCCTTTATCAGCTCCAACCACCGCCTCTGCCTCATGTTTAGATCCTTCTGCTTGAAGAAGTACTTCAAGCTTTTGTGGTCCATGAAGATGGTGCACTTCGTCCCGTATAGATAGTGCCGCCAAATCTTCAACGCGAAAACCACCGCAGCTAGTTCTAGGTCGTGCGTGGGATAATTGACTTCGTGGGTCTTCAGTTGTCGAGATGCGTAGGCTATGACCTTTCCGCATTGCATCAATACGCAGCCTAGCCCAGAATAAGATGCATCCGAATAGACCACCAAGTCTTCATTTCCCTCGGGCAATGTCAAGACAGGAGCTTGTGTCAGTCTCGTCTTCAATTCCTCAAAAGCGTCCTCCTGTTCTCGACCCCACACGAACTTTACATCCTTGCGAGTCAATTTTGTCAAAGGTGAGGCTACCTTGGAGAAGTCTTGAATAAATCTTCTATAGTAGCCCGCCAGCCCCAAGAAGCTGCGAATCTCGGTTGGCGTCTTCGGTGACTTCCATTGCATCACGGCCTCAACCTTTGCTGGGTCCACCATTATTCCTTCTGCATTCACTACGTGACCCAGAAATTGCACCTCGCGTAACCAAAAGGCATACTTGGAGAACTTGGCGTACAATTTCTCCCTTCTCAATGTTTCCAACACTTCCCGAATATGCCCAGCGTGCTCTTCTTCACTTCTCGAATAAATCAGGATGTCATCGACGAATACAATTACTGATTTATCCAACATTGGTCGGCACACTCGGTTCATCAAATCCATAAAAGCAGCCGACGCATTGGTCAACCCAAAAGACATGAAAAGAAACTCGTAGTGACCATAGCGCGTACGAAAGGCTGTTTTAGGGATATCCTGCTCCTTCACCTTCAGTTGATGGTACCCTGATCGAAGATCTATCCTTGAAAACCAACTGGCACCCTGAAGTTGATCAAACAAGTCATCGATCTTTGGTAAGGGGTATATGTTCTTCACCGTCAGCTTATTCAGCTCGCGGTTGTCGATGCACATCCTCATACTACCATCCTTCTTCTTTACGAACAGAACCGGAGCACCCCAAGGCGAGATACTCGGTCGGATAAACCCCTTATCCAGCAGCTCCTGCAACTGTTCCATCAACTCTTTCATCTCCGTCGGAGCCAAGCGATACGGTGCTTTTGTGACAGGTTGGGCACCCGGTATCAGGTCGATCTGGAACTCGATCTCTCGGTCAGGTGGCAATCCCGATAAGTCTTCGGGAAACACGTCTGGAAAGTCACACACCACTGGCACATCGCATAGCTGTGGTGTTGGCGTCTCTACATTCTTTACATAACATAAGTAGGCGCTACATCCGCGCCTCATACACTTTCCCGCCACCGCCATCGAGATCATCTTCGGAATCATCGTAACTCGATCGCCATATATTGTCACCGGACTTCCGTCGGTCGCCATCAGTCTAATCATCTTCTTTCAGCACACGATATTCGCTTCGTAGGTTGCTAACCAGTCCATCCCTAACACTACATCAAATCCTCCTAGAGGCATCACATGTAACTTGGCAGCAAACCTATGGCCCTCTAATTCTATGGCACAGCCTTCTATCACATCCGTAACCCTAGTGGATTTACCAATAGCGGTTTCTACGTCAAAGGACTCATCAAGGCATTTACTCCTAACAGGCAATTTAGCACAGAAGGTAGTAGAAATAAAACTCCTACTTGCACCCGAATCAAATAACACAGAGGCTAAAGTTTGGTTTATTAGGAACGTACCGGACAAAACGTCGGGGTCCGTTCTAGCCTCCTCTTGCGTCATGGTGAACGCTCTAGCCTTTGCCCTCGGTGCTTCTCCTCCCGTCTTCTTCTCCCCTGAGCCCTCAGCCCTCGGCTTCTTGCAATCTCTGCTCATATGACCACTTTCCCCACAGTTAAAACACTTGCCCATCCGGCAATCCTTGGCCATATGCCCAGTCCTCCCACACTTGAAACAGATGTTGGATCCCCACTTACACTCCCCCGAGTGCTCTTTCCCACACTGTCCACACTTCCTCATCCCTGCTCCCTTCGCGACCAATCGGCGGTCGTCCACCCTTGCCTTCTTGTTACTTGTCGAGGTATCACCTCGACCAAACCTCTTTCCCTGCCAACCCTTCTCTCCACCTCCTTTCTTACTGCCCTCAGCCTTCACCAATGCAGCTCGCTCATCGTACAACCTCCCCGCCAAATCCACCGCCGACCTGAAAGTACTTGGTCGAGCGGAAATCAAATGCCAACGTATTTCGGCTGGCAACCCCTGAATATACCGGTTAATCTTTCGAGACACCGGCGTCACCTGCTCTGGGACCAACCGCGCCATATCGTTGAATTTGGTAGTGTATTGTTGGTGGGTCATCGTCCCTGCCTCCAACTGCAGAAACTCTCTCTCAACTCGGTCCATTTCCCGTCGAGGACTGAATTCCTCAATCACCAGCCTTTTCAACTCAGCCCACTTCATCTTCCCTATAGTCCTGCTACCCTCAGCCTGGACAATATTGTCCCACCAGCACAACGCCGTCCCCGTAAATGAATGGGTAGCAAACTTCACCTTTTTATCCTCCTGGCAGTCACTGATATCGAGGACCGCCTCCATTTCCCTCACCCATTGGTGAGCATCCGCAGCTGTACCCGAACCATCAAAAGTCGGGGGCTTGCACCTCATAAATTTCCCGTAGTCACAACCCCGGGCTGTCTCACGTTCGACCTCCTCCTCCTCCTCTTCTTCATCATCAGAAAGAACCGTTTCCGGCCCTTGTTGCTGTTGTCGCCTCCCTGAGGCTCGATTCCTCCCTCGCCTCTCATCCTCGCGCACAGCCTTTATCACCTCAGTCACTACAGACGGTAAGATCGTCTGCATGACTTGGTGCACCTCCTCGATCACTGTCTCTTTCACTGAGGCCCTCAAATTATCACTCTCATCCACTCCCCCCGAGGGAGTAGTATTAGGTTCTTCGGGAACCTTCTTCTCTTGTCTAGGCCTTCCTCTTGTGGCTCGTGGTTCCGCACCACTTTCGCCACTGCCTCCACCAAGTGGGGCTTTAGATGATCTACCACCGACCATCTTCTATCTCACACTAAAGGTTCAAATACCAACACGGTCATTCAAGGAAATAGCTCAGTTTATGTCAAGTACAGTAAGTTGCTAATTACAGTGGCCAGTTGTGATTAGTCACTTACTCTACTCTTCGCACCCCAAGCATTACCCTTACTGACTACATCAGTATCTAAATCTAACAGCACACATAAACCACATTACACGCGCACATAACTTTGATTATCATTAAGAAAATACCTGATGGCACGCAGCTACTCAGATGGCATTCATCCCCTTTCTGTCCCATTTCTCAGTTTAAGTTTTAGGTTTATTTTGAAAATTTACCCATTTTACTTAAACTTTTTCTCTGATACCAACTTGTAAGGCCCCGCTCCCAGGCGCCTTACGGTTGGTGGTTCATCGCATGTAAAACATACATAATGTATATAATCGTAAAATATCGTAGCGGAATTAATAAAACATACATTCTCATTCATTCATAAAAGTCATTACATCATTGACGTATTTACAAAATACAGCTTTCTCTACTTTGTCTCTCCTCATAGGGTCATACAGCGACCTCTAGAGAAGATATTAAGTTCAAAAACATAAAAATTATATTTTTATACTAAAGAATATTCCTTAGGTAATTCCGTACATCGGAACCCTGACGGAATACTCTTGACACTCTCATGCAACATATTTCGTTGCATGTGCTACGCACACGCACCCAATGCGTGGCGAACTTATCAAAATCTAAAGAAGATTTCTTAAATAAACCCTTTTAGGGGAATACTCAAGAAATCTCGTAATGGCATGCAACGTGATGAGTTGCGCGTGTTATGGACCCACAACGCATGACGTTGCAGTATTATCAAATGGAAAATGCCATCCCAAAAGAGCTGAGTAGCCGCCTCGTGCCATCCCCAGCAACGCTACCTGCCAACTGGAAACACATAGAAAGTCAGCGTTGCTGAGTGAGTTCTAGTTTTATAATAACATACTTTGTTCATATTAAAACCGTTATTCATTACACGTGATCATACATCGTACATACATATAGATAATAATTTTATTATCCCGTTCGTTCTTTCGTTCGTTTATCCGTTCGTTCATTCGTTCGTTCATCATACATCGTTATCTTTCACTTCTCGTTTAGGTCCTGTCAGGCTTTACCCACTTCATGGCACGCAGCCATGATTACTGTGGTCGAATGACAAGGACCCCGTTACATCTTTCCTTGCACATTGGGTATCTTTTGTACCACTACCATTTGCTATACCCCGAACGTTGTTAGCTACCGGGCCGAAGTCATTAAATGTACAGCAAAACGTATGCCACGGTACTAGAGGTAAGCGGTAGGGATACCATACATATGGTCAATCACTAAGAAGGACCCGTTAAACTTATCCAATGTTTGCAAGTCATCTTTCGTTAATTCGTTCGTTAATGCATGTATTCATCATCTTTTAATCATTCGTTCATTCATTAATACATGCATTCGTCATCGTGTTCCCCTTTCATTATCTTTCACTTTACGTTACATAATACTTCGTTCGTTCGTTCATTAATACGTAAAGCCATAGAAAGATATTCATACATTATTATAAGGAACACACACATCCTACATACATCATCATCATCATCATACATACATCGTCATCATCATCATACATACATCGTCATACCTAACATCATACCTGCATCATCATCATCAGCATACATAACCTCATACATACATAGCCTACATCATCAATCATCACTAGGCACTTACTATGCGTCGTCCTGGTGCAGTAGCACTAACTGTCCCTCCAAGACCGTGGGGACTCATACTAGGACCTTACATAACATGTCGAGTCCACAATCATACCTTAGATGTATAACACAACATTATACCCCAATGGGTCATACATACATACGTCAGTAAACAAGTTTATATGTGTTCCAGCCCCAAAAATCATTTAAAATCAGTAAATGAGGGGTCCTAGAACTCATCTGTGCTTGACAAGCAGCTTCTCAATCAAGCCTTAAAGTCGCGGGTCACACTACACTGCCTGCAGATAAGTTAACACTCAAAAGAGTTAATTTCTGCCCACTTTCGCTACTAAGTTCGCAGGTAGTTTCGCCCGTAAATTCGCCAGTAGTTTCGCCGGGCGAATCAGCAGTTTCGCTGCTAGTTTCGCCGGGCGGCATTTCTGCCAGTTTCGCTGGACAGATTCGCTACCTCGAGCGCCCAACTTTCGTTGGAATTCCCTAGCTTCGCAATATCTAAGGTCAACTTGGGCATTGGCATAGTCATCAGCGAAACCATAGTTTCGCTCAGGCGAATATCTAGTTTCGCTGCAGCGAAACTGTAACTTCGCTGTAAATCCTTCCAGTTTCGCTGGACGAACCCACAGTTTCGCTGGTCGAGACCTTAAATTCGCAGAACGAGCTGAAATTTACGAATCAACTCGTTTCAGCCCAAAAATCCAATCCTTTCCACCCAAACCCTTGGATTATCATCCAGGAAGCTATATCTAAGCTCATTACACGTTTTCTTACTCTAAAACGTGTGTTTTGGGGTGATTTTGCCACTTTAAAACCCAAAAACCCCAAACTCGGGTTTTTCACCAAATGTAGCAATTTAGATATGTTTCTTACCTTGATTCTTGTAGTTTTGGAGTCCACAAACACCAGCCTTCGATTCTTGACCACCCGAGCTTCAATCCGGCACTTTCTCTCTCTACACTTTCTCTCTCTAGAATGGGCGTTTGAGTGAAAATGAGAGTTGCTCAGCGGATCCATCTATTTATATGCCAGGCGTTCCCGGGACCCCAAACTCGTTAAACTCGTGACCCGGAGGGTTAACTCGGTGTAATACCCGCAACCATTTTATATTCATTAAATGGTTTTTCATCCGAGCCCATCACTATCATTTGACTCGATTAGAAAATTTTTCGGGTGTTACATCATATTAATCATACCTTTCACAAGTGCAAGCAATTGTTAGTAAAACAGACATGTTCATGAACATATTCATTGAAGGTATGTTTATCCTCTTAAACTCATACTTGGTTAATATTTTGATGTTGATCTTATCATGTTTTGAGTTGATTGGGTATTTAACATGTACCTCACACTCAAAAGCATGGCAAGATTAACCATCTGCATGCAATGTATAACAGAACTTTTAACATCTTACTTGAACAGGTTACTTAAAATATGAAATCTCATTTTGCTTGATCCTCATTGGGATTCTTTTATTTTTTATCCTTTTATCAATTTGATCCATATTGGGATTCTTTTCACTTCACTTTGGTAGGTGATCTCTTTGGATTCTTTTGTTTCATTCACTTAGAATTACTTTTATTCTTTTGTTTCATCCAAGTTTGATGTGTTCCTCATTGGGAATCTTGACGGATCATGACATCAGCACTATGTGCTTGTTTCTTTAGGTCTTTTCTCAGCAAAACAGAAGAGGAACAGATGTTAGTAAAAGAGATTCATATGATATCATTACCTGGTGTGGTTCGGTTGCTACACACACATTCGAATAACCCAATAGTTGCACACACTATGAGATGAACGCTTCACAGTTGAATATAAGCTTTTGTTCATCACTGCATGTGTCTTCTTTTCCAAGTTGAGCCTACCAGCATATCAGATAAGTCATGTCAGTCATTTGAGATTTATAAATTGATTTTGATTTTTAATCAAGGTTAATCATGCCAATTGATTGAACTAGGAATTCAAATCTGGTTGGATCAAATGCCTTAGTGAATAAATCAGCTAATTGATTATCAGTGTGAACCTGTATCAATTTGATTAACCCTTTTTCATCACAATCTCTCAAAAAATTATATCTAATTTCCATATGTTTAGTTTTTGAGTGTTGAACTGGATTATTTGTTATGAACATAGCTGATGTGTTGTCAATGTGAATTGGAATGTGCAAGAAGTTAAAACCATAATCAAGCATCTGGTTTTGAATCCAGAGAACTTGAGAACAGCAAGCTGATGCTGCTATATACTCAGCTTCTGCTATTGAAACAGATACATTTGTCTGCTTCTTGCACTGCCAGGAGACCAGTCTGGGACCAAGAAATTGGCAACCGCTAGAAGTGGACTTTCTTTTGAAATTGCATCCCCCATAACCACTATCAGTGTATGCATAGAGATTGAAGTCTCCTTCCTCTGGATACCATAATCCAAGAGCAGGTTTGCCCTTAAGATATCTGAATATCCACTTGACTGTATTCACATGGGATTCCTTGGGATCTGCTTGATATCTGGCACACACGTAAACACCAAACATAATGTCAGACCTACTGGCTGTTAGATACATAAGTGAACCTATCATAGAATGATAGTGAGTCTGATCCACTGGTTTGCCTTCAGGATCTGGACCAATCCTCACTTTAGTATCAACAGGAGTTTTGATGGACTGACAATCGGAAAACTTGAACTTCTTCAACATTATTTCCATGTATTTTGATTGATTAATGAAGATTCCATCCGCTGTCTGTTGGACTTGCACTCCTAGAAAGAATGTGAGTTCCCCCATAGCACTCATTTGAAATTTTGAATGCATGAGGTCTTCAAGGTCTTTGCAGAGTAACTTGTTTGTCGAGCCAAAGATGATGTCATCCACATATATCTAAACCAGTAACATGTCTTTTCCTTTTCTCTTTCTGAAGAGAGTCTGATCTATATTACCTCTTTCATATCCGTTTTCAAGAAGAAAGGATGATAAAGTCTTGTACCATATCCTTGGAGCTTAATAAAGACCATACAAGGCTTTGTCAAGCTTGTATACCCTGTGTGGAAAATCTAGGTCTTCAAATCTAGGAGGTTGACTCACATATACTTCTTCAGCAATCTTTCCATATAGAAAAGCACATTTCACATCCATTTGATAAATAGTGAATTTCTTGAATGCTGAATATGCTAGAAAGAGTCTTATTGCTTCTAGTCTGGCTACAGGAGTAAACACTTCATCATAATCAATTCCTTCTTCTTGCCTATACCCCTGAGCCGCTAGTCTTGCTTTGTTTCTAATGATGATTCCCCTGACATCAGTTTTGTTCTTGTATAGCCACATGATACCACTAGGGTATTGTCCTTCGGGAAGATCTACAAGTTGCCATACTTCTTGTTTCTTGAATTGTAGCAACTCTTCCTGCATTGCCTCAATCCAACTATTGTGTTGAAGAGCCTCTTTGATATTTTTGGGTACTGTTTGACAAAGAAAGCAAGAGAACAAACAGATGTTAGCTATGCTTGATTCGCTTCTTGTCACCCGTTCATTAAGTTCACCAATGATGCTATCTACTGGATGATTCTTGTGTATTCTGGTGGTTGGAATTGAGTCACCAGCAATGGTTACATCAAGATTGGAGACATTCAGATCATCTTGGTGTGAGGCAGCTTCATCTTGTACTGTAGGGGAGTTGTGAAAATAATCAAATATTGTTTCAGTTCTTGCTTCAGCATCAGCAGCACTTTGATTACTTCAATCATTCGAAGTCCTTTAAGTTTCAACTGGAGGTGTAACATTATCTTGAGTTCTGACTTTGGTGGATGGTTCTTCTGAAGGAGATGGTAGTATGCTTGGACCATCCTCAGTTGAAACACTTTGATTTTGAAATGATTGTCTGACAGGATCAGCTTGTAGTGGGACATCTTTATTATGTTGCTCAGTAGAAGTTGGAGGAATCATTGGAAAGTCATTTCTTCTTTCTACTAATGATGAAGATTCAGCTGATTGCAGATTTCCTGCATCAGACAAGTGAAATCGATCAAAAGATTTTGTAAAGGAATCAATATCAAACAACCAGTCAGGACCATTTATAGATTTGGGAAAAGATTGTTCCTTAAATTGAACATTTGTTGATTCATCAATTATGTTTAATTTAGGATTAAACACTCTATAAGCCTTTGAGACAGAAGAATAACCTACAAAGAATCCTTCATCAGACTTGGATGAAAACTTTCCCAAATGGTCTCGGGTGTTTAATATTAAGACAGGACAACCAAATGACTAAAAAAATCCAGTAAATGGTTTTCTTTGAAAGATAAATTCATAAGGAGTCTTGTTGCTTTCTTTTACAATCAATGTTCTATTTTGTGCAAAGCACGATGTGTCAACTGCTTCTACCCAAAAGGTAATTGGTAGTTTAGCATCGGCTAGCATGGTTCGTGCTGCTTCAATTAGTGTTCTATTTCTCCTTTCAGCTACCCTATTTTGTTGAGGAGTTCTAGCTACACTAAATTGATGAGCGATGCCTTTGGTTGTATAAAATGAACTCATGTCTTCATTCTTAAATTCTGTCGCGTTATCACTTCTAATTGTTTTAACTTTATGATCAAGTTGGTTTTCAATTTTTATGATAAAATCTTTTTATTAGTTGGGATGCTTCGTTTTTATAAAGTAAGAAGAAGACCTATGTAAATCTAGAAAAGTCATCTATGATCACCAAACAATACTGTTTCTTTCCAATACTCATAAAAAGAGTTGGTCCAAAAAGGTCCATATGAAGTAACTTCAATGGAGAATCGTTTGTGTTCACTAGTTTTGGCTTGTGGGAAGACTTATGTTGTTTTCCTTGGAGACACGCTGAACAGTGGTCAATAAAGTAAAATTCTTTTTGAGGTAAACCAATGACATGATTTCCCTTGACCAATGTGTTCATGTTTTTGAAATTTGTGTGTCCCAAACATCTGTGCCAGAACTATGACTCATCAAAAGATGCTTTTGACAGAAGACATGTTTCTTCTTTTGGTAAAGCAGAATTAAGGTTTAAGACATAGGTCTTATTCTTCCTCTGGGTCTTCAAGACAACCCATTCTTCAGGAATTTGAAATCCTGGTTTCAGAATGTAGCAATGAGTGTCAGTGAAGTGAGTTGAATATTTCATGTCACAGATCTGAGACACGCTGAGCAGATTGAAATTTAGTTGTTCACAATAGTTCACTCTATCAAAGTTCAACATCCCATTTGTCACAGATCCTTCACCAATAATTCTGCCATCTTATGAATCTCCACCAAATGCCACAGTAGTTCCTTGAATATGCTTGAAGTCATGAAGGAGGAACGATCTCCAGTTATGTGTTGGGAGCATTCACTGTCCATGTATCATAGACTATTGGACCTATATGAATGATCCTGTAAGCACAAAAAGAACTAATTAGAGTGTGGAACCCAAGCCATGATGGTCTTGGGTTTCCCGTTCCTATCCACGATAGTAACTTTTTGGTAATTTCCTCTAAACTGTGACTTCGGCGATGTGGTTAATTTCTGTTTATATCTTGGTTGGTTAATCACATCAACATCAACTGAAGAGTCAGAAGAGTAATCAAACCTTTGATCCCTGTTTCTCTTCAAAAATTGAACGCGTTTTTGATTATCAAACTTCGTTTGTGAATTATGAAAATCTTGAGTTTGTCTGAAGTTGTGTTTTATATTTCTTTGAACTCTCTTTAACTCTTTCAGATTACTCAAATCATCATCAGAACTGAAAGTCTTGAATAGTTTATGGTGAAAAGGACTGTTTATTTTGGGTTTTGCAGATGTGATTGGTGAAATGGGCTTGTTTTGAGTAATTCTTAGTCCCTTTTGTTTGAAGAAACAATCAGATGTGTTATGGTTGGTCATATCACAAACAGAACAATATTTGTTAAAATAACAATTTTTGGTGGAATGATTGTTCATGTCACAGATTGAGCAATATTGATTAAAATAACACTTATCTGTTCTGTGATTTGACATTTCACACAGGTCACAATACATGTGTTTGTTTTTAGACACTGATCCTAGTGTTGATGCCTCAGAAACTTTACTAGCTTTGGACTGAGCCTCAATCTTTGATATTGGTGAGGAATCATGATCAGCCCTTTTAGTAGTTTGTTTCACAACACTACTAGTTTTGATTTTCTTAGACTGATTTTGCTTCCTTAACTTTTCCTATCCTCCTTTTCTTGTTGATTTACATGATCTCTATTAAAATATCAAAACCAACTCCTTGCTTTGGTTTTGATAATTGAGGATTTGATTTGATCTTTGTTTTTAAAACCTGTGAGATTTTGCCTTTGATTTGTGGTGAAACGTTATCTGATTTGATTGAATTCTTTGGTTATTTGATCTCATAATCAAATCTGCTTTCAGCAGATGTTGTCACAGAATCATCACTTATCTTCTTTTCTTTAGAAATTACAGGAACAAATTTCACAAAAGGCACTATGGATTTGACAAGAATTTTTGGTTTAATGACATTCACTGTCTTGTCTGAGTACTCTTTGATTTTGATTGGATGACTTAACTTAATTTTCTCCTCATTTGTTTCAATGTAAACAATTGGTTTATTTTGAGGATTAGTTATTTAAGTTACTATTGACTTAGGTTCAATAGTTTTAGGTTCAATTTTATGAGTGACAGACTCAGGCATGACAGTGTAATTATCATTATATGGTGGGGGAGATAAATTGTATCCAATTCTAGTCATATCATTGTGCTCCTTTTGTGAATCAAGCATCTCTTGCAGCTTAGCTGAAGACAGTTGAAACTTTTCAAGTTTCACTTCAGTAACTGATTGCTCAGCTTTGGATTGGGCTAGCTTTTCAGTTAGTTTTTCATTTTCAGCTGCAAGAGTGTACTTTTCTCCATGCAGTTTTTCTATATCGGAGATAAGAGATTTGATTATTATTTAAAAGCATTTGATTTCTCTTTTATACATCTCAGATTTTACTTTTTCTTCTTTGATTTTAGCTGCCAATTTGTGATTGTGCTCACGGTAACCCTGTAGTTCAGCAATACATTTATCACTACACAGATTAGATTTTACCTTAGAAGGCATTGGAGTTGGGCCATCATTGATGTGAACCATGAGAGCATGATTTTGAAATTGAGGCTTCACTTCGTCAGCATATAAGCTCCAGTCACATACTCCATCTTGTCTGATGACAAGAGCATTTGAAGTAGATTGGTTGGTTCCATGAGCTTGATTTGTTAGTTGTGGTTGACTCTGGTATTGATGTTGTTGTTGGTGATGATACTGCTGATGTTGATGATTGATGGACTGATAGCTTGAGTTTGGTTGTGAGGTTGATTGGCGCTGAGGATTCCTTTGGAGGCCATTGTTGTTTCTTCTGGGAGCATTACATTCTCTTGAAAAATGGCCAGTCATAACACAATTGAAGCATTTTACTTTGGATTTTTCATATCCAAGTTTTGTATTTTCATTCAAACTAAGCTTTCTCCCTTTTATGAAGAACTTCTTGGCTCTTATTGCTATCATAGCCATTTGCCATTGCAGGTCCATTTCTTTCATATCATCTGGATCCATTTCTTCCAAGTCTTCTTGAATCAAGTGGGCAGAAGTGAGTCTTCCTCCCAAGTAGGCTTCAAAGCTTGCAACAAAGGAATTATAAGTAGCCTTTTGCTCTTCAGACCTTTCATCTTCAAATAGATCTTTGGGAGTGGCAGTGTTTTTCAGCATTGTAACATTTTGTTTCCAGCTTTCAGGAAGGCTGTGAAGCATCTTTTTGTTCAACTCTTTGACTCTATATATAACCCCCATAATCTCTAAATCATTCACCAGCTGCACAAATCTATGCAATTGTTTTGAGATTGACTCCCCCTTGGAGTGATGAAAGGTTTCATTTTGATTAACAAGTTTATCCTTGTTAATTTTAGCTACTTCACTGCTGCCTTCACACATAATCAGCAGCGCATCCCACACAAATTTAGATGTTCCATACTTCTCAAGCCTTTTTAGCACATCCATGTTCAATGCTTGAGTTAGAATGGAATAAGCTTTAAATTCAATTTTTTTCTTTTTGTAGTCATCATCATCAAGATTGAGATCCTCTATGGGTATTCTTGAGGTTTTATACAGAGCAGCTTGGTCAACAGAAAATGTCACTCGAATGTGAGGCCCTTTACATAAGGAAATCCAATAGTCGGAATCTACACCTGTAATGTAATTCATAAACCTAATCTTCTATTGCTTAAACTCAGATTTGTGTTTAAGCATAGGAGGTTTAGGAGTATGACCAAGTTCAGAGAAATTATGTGAATCCATTTTAATAAGCTGTTTTTAACTTGTTTAAATACAGATTAGGTTGATTCTTAAGTCCACCTAGTCCAGTAAGTCCAAAACAGGTTTATATAACCAGATCTGCTGAGTGTATAGCAGAAATTTGTTAGAACTTCTTTTGTTAAGTTTCTGAATATGTTTCTGGTATGATTTTATGTTAAAGCAACTGTTCAATGATTTGTTTCTAGAGGTTGATTATGGATGAACAGTGACTATCGAAGTATTTTAGCAGATATTCTACTATATACTGAATAGAGGTAGTCGAACACTCAACCAGCAACTCAATCACCAGATCAATCAAGTTCAGCTTAGATCTATGTAGATGTAAAGAAGAACCAAATGCCAAAGCTATGATACTAATTGACTGGGTGCGAGAATGATGTTCTCTGTTGTTGTGAAACAACAAGGACCAAATATGATGATTGAGTCAGTGATTATATTGCGGAATCATACAATCAAAGAATATTGAATGCAAGAAATACTCATAAATGCACTTTGTATTGATTAAGATGAATGGTTACAATAAATGCTAGGGTTTGAGCACTATACAGTAACAGAACACCTTGTGGACAAAAGACTGTAATATTCTGATTCTCTAATGTTAGTCTAAAGTCACCTCACATACGAGGTTTTCTATTCTATTCATTGGCTGACAAGAAGCCTTCACAAAAGACTAAATTACCCTTATACATAATCTAGACTAAGTACAAAAGGTCTTCATCACGCATTAACTAATGCGGATGTGTTGATCTTCATCAGCATTGGTTTTTATTCAATTGCATTAGTGTTTGGTCATCAGCATTGACAAATACGGATGAACAAACATGGTACATTTGTTGCTGAGCATCCACATAAGTTAATGCGGATGAGTAATTCCTTTTAGCATTTGTTCGGTTGTCCGTATTTGTTAATGCGGAAGAACATATACTTGTCAGCATTTGTTCTTTGGTCATCCGCATGTACAAATGCGGATAGCTGACACTTGGTCTTCTTTTGTTGATACAGATTCTTCATCCGCATTGGTTCTTGGACTTAGGGAGAATTCAGCAGAGCAACCATCATCCACTACTTGAATTGGCATGTATGATCCTTTTAGGGTCCAACAACACTTGTCTTCTTTTCTTCACCTGCATGTCTTCTTGGACTTGTGGGAATCAGCCAATAGAAAAATCATCACCCATCACTTGAATTGGCATGTATGATCATTTTAGGGTCCAACAATGATAACTACACTTGTCTTCTTTTCTTCACCTGCATGTCTTCTTGGACTTGTGGGAATTAGCCAATAGAAAAATCATCACCCAACACTTGAATTGGCATGCATGATCATTTTAGGGTCCAACAATGATAACTACCGGGAAATGTTGGGTAGCACTACCAGGCCTGACAAGCCCCACCCATACGACTCGAGGTCAAACGGGTGCAATATTGTCCTAGACACAATCATCGTCATAAATTGGTAGGTTGTGATGGGAGGCAAATAGACAAAACACATGTCAGCTTCGATCGCAAAATCACTATAGTTACTACCTATGAATATAGACTAGCTATTTATTCCAATGCACTTCTTATGTTTTACAACCATTATTGTTTATGTTAAACGCAAACTCTTGAACTCACCAACCATTGTGTTAACTCTTTTAGTGTGCTATTCTCAGGTCGAGGTTAAGATCTGCTTTAGGAGCACGCACGGGTGGAGCACGCACGGGTCGAGCACGCATTTGAAACATGAACTATTACATTTTCTTTTTATTTTACATTCTAGTTTTTGAACATGGTTTGGCATGTGTTTGCCAATGTTACATTTCTAGTACTTTGGGTTTAAATTATTTACAAAACGCTTCCCTAAATATTTTAAAGTTACAAACTCTGATTTAGTTTAAACGTTGCATATTGTGTCTTTTTAAGTAACTAATGACTGGGATCCTAGTTTATTCAAATACCTCTTGGTAAAACCCCGCACGTGGATTGAGGGTGTTTTAGATTGGTATCAGAGCCAGGTTATAAGGAACTAGGTTGCATACACACTAGTCTATAACAGCATAGTTTATTAGTTACATGTTATTTGCTCTTTACCTTACACTCATTGGCATACACCTCATATACACTTCAGCATGTCATCATCCTCACGATCTTTTGATAAGCGGCCTGTACGTTCTGAATCCCCTCCTCCTCCTGTACCCGATAGAGGACCCGACTGGCCTCGACATCCTTACCCCTTTGAGGAGATGGATTGGGACCAACCTTTTGCCATACCTGTGCGCGATCCCCCACGTGACTGGAGTTACTACTCTACTTACCTAGATCGTATGATCTACAGAGAGTGTGTTCCATACTTAGTTGCTACTAGACCTAGGACCAGGTCAGTGACTGCCTCCACGGCACCTGTTCTCCCTCCTCTTGATGTCCCCCTCAAGCGGGCTGTTGCGGCCTTGGTCGCTAAGCTGGACACTGAACGTTGGCACATTAGAAGACTTACAGATGAGAACTCCACTATACGCTACGAGATGCAATAGCTATGCTTGCAGGTGGACACTCAAAGAGCGACTCTTGATGTCCATTAATGGGCATTTCACGTTGGTAGGAAACATGGCTGCACTCACTGAACGCATGAGCGCATAAGAGGATCACAATTTAAGGACAGACGTGAGATTGACTGGGCTGGTGGCACAGCTAGATGTACTTCATATTGCGAACGACCCTGCACCTGCGGAAGAACCTGAAGAGGAACTTGAAGAACAGCTAGAAAAAGTCCCAGAAGAAGTCCCTCAAGAAATGGATGGATACAGCGATGGATCAGACGTATTAGACTGATTTTTCACATTTATTTGACTTGGACTACATGGTGTTTTCTTTGAAACCTATGTGGGAAGGGTTGTTTCCCACCCAACTGAAAAACTAAAAATCTTGACACTTATTGCATATTTTATGAGATTCTTTACAATTTATTTATCATGAGTTATTATTTTGGTTATAAATATTGTGGTTGTGACAAATGATCTAGTTGCCTGTTTAAACAGTTAAACTAAATGTCTTGGTTTGTTGGAACAGGACCTCCATCATGTACCTATAATTCCTTTATGGATTGCAAGCCCCATACCTACAGCGGAGCTGAAGAGGCTGTGGGACTGGTGAGATGGTTTAAGAAGACGCAGTCAGTCTTCGCCAAATGCAACATCCCGCCAGTTGATCCAGTAAAGTACACAACCGGATCACTAGAAGGCGCAACACTCTCCTAGTGGAATGCCCAGGTGCAAATGTTGGGTCAGGGAATTAGCTTGATTTTAATAAGCTATTTTTAACTTGTTTAAATACAGATTAGGTTGATTCTTAAGTCCACCTAGTCCAGTAAGTCCAAAACAGGCTTATATAACCGGATCTGCTGAGTATATAGCAGAAATTTGTTATAAATTCTTTTGTTAAGTTTCTGAATATGTTTCTGGTATGATTTTATGTTAAATCAACTGTTCAATGATTTTTTCTAGTGGTTGATTATGGATGAACAGTGACTATCAAAGTATTACAGCAGATATTCAACTTGTATACTGAATAAAGGTAGTCAAACACTCTACCAGCAACTCAATCACTAGATCAATCGAGTTCAGCTTAGATCTATGCAGATCTGAAGAAGAACCGAGAGCCAAAGCTCTGATACCAATTGAATGTGTGTGAGAATGATGTTCTCTATTTTTTTGGAACAACAAGGACCGAATATGATGATTGAGTCAGTGATTATATTACGGAATCATACAATCACAGAACATTGAATGCAAGAAATACTCATAAATGCACGTTGTATTGATTAAGATGAATGGTTACAATAAATGCTAGGGTTTGAGCACTCTACAGTAACAGAACACCTTGTGGACAAAAGACTGTAATATTCTGATTTTCTAACGTTATTCTAAAGTCACCTCACATACGAGGTTTTCTATTCTATTTATAGGCTGACAAGAATCCTTTACAAAAGAATAAATTACCACTATACATAATCTAAACTAAGTACAAAAGGTCTTTGTTAGCATTTGTTTTTGTTCATCCGCATTAACTAATGTAGATGTGTTGATATTCATCAGCATTGGTTTTTCTTCAATCGCATTAGTGTTTGGTCATCAGCATTGACAAATGCGGATGAACAAACACGACGCATTTGTTGCTGAGCATCCGCATTAGTTAATGCGGATGAGTAGTTCCTTTGTCAGCATTTGTTCGGTTGTTCGCATTTGTTAATGCGAAAGAACAAATACTTGTCAGCATTTGTTTTTTGGTCATCCGCATGTACACATGCGGATAGCCGACACTTGGTCTTATTTAGTTGATGCAGATTCTTCATCCGCATTAGTTCACTACTTGAATTAGCATGCATGATCCTTTCAGGGTCTAATCATACTCCCCCTAAGGATTATACAGCCTATGAACTTCAAGGTTTTGGTGGATGAGGTTGTGAGGATTCTACTGGGTCTTGATCAGCAGGAGGAGATGAAGCAGGAGCTGGGTCTGTGTATGAAGGATCCAGGATGGAGCTGTGGCAGCTGAAGATGCAAGGTTCTATGATTAAGGCCTATACTATAGGTCTCATGAGCTGGTGACATTATGCCCCGAGATGGCGACCCAGATACATAAAAAGATAGAGTTATATTTATGTGGTTTGGTGCCTGAAATCCAAAGCATGGTTACTGCCTCCAACCCCATAATAATTCAGCAAGCAATTTGGTTGGCTCATAAGAGCCAAAGAACTATCATGTTGCTCTGATACCATTTGAAGGGATCTCGGATCTAGTTTGATCAATTAGGTTATGATTTACAGCGGAATACTATAAGAATTAGATGAAATTTCAGCAAGAACACAAAGGATATTCAATGAAACAGTACGGTTATAAAGAGAGAATGTTTTCTGCAAAAGAGAATGTTTTCATTCATACATAAGCTTTGGTGAATACAAATTAGGTCAACCTTCCTTTTATAGAGGTAAGGTGACGTCAGCAGATGTCACCTGATAGTGACATCTAACCGTTTTACATAAACAACTGAAAGTAACTAAAACTACTGAAGATGTCCACAACAGCTGAGGACATCTTCTTACAATAGAAGCTAAGTATTAACTAATACTACAACTACTGAAAACAAACTACTGATTACAAACTACTGAAATGATAAAGACAACTACTGAAAAGTAAACCATCACAACTACTGAAGAGTACTACTTCGGCTGTTGTGACAACCTCTGAAGACTTGGTCTTCAGACTTTGTCTTCAGCTGATGTCTTCAGACTTTGTCTTCAGTACTTGTCTTCAGACTTTGTCTTCAGTACTTGTCTTCAGACTTTGTCTTCAGCTGATGTAGTCTTCTTCAGTTGTTATGATGTCTGTGGGACTTAAAGGTTTTTCTGATCTGGCTCATCGGTTCTTTTGGTCCAACAACCGACCAGGCGGTGCAACAGGGTAAGCTGTGTAAATGGGGTGTGGTGGCAAGTATACCAGACAACAAATGCAAATGGGATGGTTCAAACAACAAGGGTTCAACTTCAGGCGACCAGCAGCAACAACAACATCAGCAACAACCAAGGAAGTTCGACAACAATCGAGGTTTCAATCAAACAGCCACCACTAACCAAGGACAAGGAGAATACGTAGGGAGGTATCGTAAATGTAACCGATGCAACTATCATCATACAAACAAGTGTGACAACTTCAAATGTAAGAGATGCGGGAAGCTAGGGCATGCAGCGAAAGACTGTCGTGGCTTATTGATGAAGATGCCACAACAAACAGAGGAAACACCAAAAGGCTGCTTTGAATGTGGAAAAGAAGGGCATTACAAGAGGAACTACCCTTAGCTGAAGAAGAATAGCAATGGTACTGGGAACAAAGGAAACAACAACAACAACCCTGGTAATGGTGCCAATAATAGTGGTAACAATGGTGGAGCTAAGGGAAGAGCCTTTGTTTTGGGTTCAGGGAGGCTTTAACCAACCCTACTACTGTTATTGGCAAATTTCTTGTTAATGGTCATTTTGCTACTATACTGTTTGGCATTGGAGCTGATAGAAGTTTTATCTCCACTAAGTTTAGTAGTCTCTTAAGTGATATGCCTTCTACGTTGGAGTCAAGTACACTGTAGAAATAGTTGATGGTAAGAAAATCTTTGTTACACACATCCTTAAGGCTTAAAAGATGAACTTGCTGGTCATACCTTTGATATCGATCTTATGCCTGTTACACTTGGGAGTTTCGATATGGTCGTGGGCATGGATTAGCTGTCCGAGAAGCAGGCAGAAGTCATTTGTCACGAGAAGGTCATTCGTATTTCTCTCATGGATAGAGAAATTCTTTCAGTTAAAGATGAGAAGAGTGGTGCTATGATAGGTATCATCTCATTCATAAAGGCGTAAAAATGACAACGCAAGGGTCGCTTAGCTATACTAGCCCTTGTAACTGACAAGCAACAAGAGGAGAAGAAGATAGAGAACATTCCAGTGGTTTGTGTATTTCCAGAGGTGTTTTTAGAGGATTTTCCTGGACTACCCCCTCATCATCAAGTGGAATTCTAGATTGAGTTGACTCCTGGTGCAGCCCCAATCACTAGAGCACCTTAACGGTTGGCGCCGAATAAGTTACAAGAATTGTTTGCACAACTTTAGGAGATATTGGATAAGTGCTTCATCCGACCTATCTCATCGCCTTGGGGAGCCCCTGTATTGTTTGTTAAGAAGAAGGATGGCACATTTTGGATGTGCATTGACTACAGGATTTGAACAAGGTCATAATCAAGAACCTGTACCCTCCCTCATATTGATGATCTGTTCGACCCACTTTACGGATCCAGCAACTATTCTAAGATTGATCTAAGGTCTGGTTATCATCAGTTGATAGTCCAAGAAGAAGACATCTCGAAGACAGCATCAGGACTCGCTATGGCCATTATGAGTTATTGATCATGCCGTTTGGGTTGACTAATGCACCAGCAGTGTTCACGGATCTCATGAACCATGTGTGCAAACCCTATCTCGACCAACTTGTTATTGTTTTTATCGATGACATATTGATCTATTCCAAGACCAAGGAGGAACACGAAGAGCACCTATGGTTAATCTTAGAACTATTGAAAAGAGAACAGTTATATGCTAAATTCTCTAATTGTGATTTATGGATACAAGAAGTGCAATTTCTAGGTCATATTATGAATGAGAAAGGAATCCATGTAGACCTTGTGAAGGTGGAAACAATTAAGAATTGGTTGGTTCCTAAGACGCCTAGTAAGATATGTCAATTCCTTGGACAAAGGGATAGATGATCGTTTCACCTAAAACATTTCAAGTACGGTACTTGAAGAGGATGATGTTATTGAATGGCACTTAGTCATACGTATTAAGGGTAGTAAACCGTTGTTAGGCGGTATTTACTGCTAGCATCAATCTTCTATGAATCTTGTGCAAGTGGGAGATTGTTGGATCTTATATGCCCAATACACAAATAAAATTGATATGGTTAGTACGTTATGATCCAAGTCAGGTCATACCCAATAACAAGCCAAACAAACACCAAATAAACATTTATTTGTTGATAAGATCATATAATAGATGTTGACACCTATTTAGAAAATTGTTTTCTAAATATTTCTTGTGTGAAAGAACAACATTATATGTGGATAATTTGTTCATGAGATAATTTTATTTGTTTCATTATTTAAGTTAGTTAAATAATAACATATAAAATGTGTTATGTTATAAAATTTAACTAGGCTTAAATTTAATAATTTTAATGATTTGAAGAGTGGGTGTTTTATAAAATAACAAATGGGTGGGAAACCCATTTGAACTTGCAAATCTCGGCCGCCCAAATGGGCCTAGGGAACATCCATATCTTGCCTTGTTTCTTGCAAGTTTTTACTACTAGAACACTCTTCTATCATTATCCTCTCTTACACTCTCTCTCACACACACAAGAAACTCTCCTTTCTCTCATTTTCTTTTACTGAAATTGAGTCTTTGAAGCTGAAAATTCAGCTTTGGTTCAACAAGATTCGGATCTTGAAGAGAAGAAGGAGGTTGGTGTTGCATCCTAACAAGCAAGGTGTTTGGAACAAGCTTGTGGGTATAGCAACGTGAGGTTCTCTTCTTTGAGGGCTGCATATTCGACATCATCATCATCTTCATCTTATTCCTTCATCCACGGTTTTGAAGGCTGCTGAAAGGTAGAAATCACAGCTCAATGTGGCTGTGATTTATGTAGTTTAACATATGTTCATAGCTTGCATATTCACATAAATGATCCTTTGTTATACGGGTTTGTTTTATACATATCTATGACACCTAAAAACATGATTTTTCAGTTTATAATCATGTTTCAAAACATATATATCCGCTATGTTTTTCTGAAAGTTTAAATGGTTAAACTTGGTTTTATGTTCTAACAAACCCAACAATGGCATCTAGAGCCGGTTTTGTGGATAACATGCTTGTTAGTATCCTTTAAAAATTTGTTTTATGGGATATTATAACACTTTTAAGGGCTGAAACATTGTTGTATGTTGAATCCCCAAGCTTTCAAGGTTATATCACATATGCTTGTGATTAAACCTTGAAAGATATGTATGATGATATGTATATTGTTTGGACAATGTTTGAAACCCGAATTTTCAGTTTATGTTGGCTGAAAATCATGGGTTTTAATGGGGATTCTTAGTTATATTTGTATGGTATGATGAATGTTCATATTGGTGCATAACCTAGCTTTTGGCCTTGTGTTGTTTGAATGTTTGCAATGTTTGGTTTTGGTTTATTCAATTGGGTTGTATATTAATTTGTGCTTTGTTTAAAAATGTAATTTGTCTATTTATTCATTGGGATGTAATAATAGATTAGGAGTAGTTTTCTTTTACTAGAAAGTATGTATTAGGATATATATTTTGTAAAAGAAGATGCTCGGGAAGGAAGCACAAGAGGAAGACACAAAAGAAGGACTTGAAGCATATGGATGCAAGTTCAAGTGGGGGTCTATGAAGACCTTAATTTTGTGTTGTATTCAACCCTTAGGAAAGACCAAATGACCACACTTGTGATGGAAAACAAGTGTGGTCACAATAGTAGCTATGGTTATGCACATTGTGGTTGTTTATATTATGCTTTTATGATTATGGTTTTATGAATGATTGTATGATATTTGGATATGATAATCAATCTTAATAAAAATGATCTTAACAAGCTAATATAAAAATGGTTCTTAATCATTAAGTGTTAATAAATGGTTATTAAAAGGATTAATGATTTCGTAATAAAATGGGTTTTATTAAAAGGACCATAGGGTATCTTGTATTTGAAAGCATGCAAATACAAGTACATAGAGTTTTCTAAACTAGAATTATGAAATCTCTAAACATTAAACAAACAAGTTTAACACCGTCTTTTTGCACAACACTTGAGTCATTTGGAAACTCTTAATGGGATAAAGGTCACGTAACCATTTAGAGGGAACTTGTGACTTAAGGTGGGGATACCACATTCATGGGATAAAGGTCACCTAACCACTTATGTGGGTAAACTCACACGTGTGTGCAAGTAGGGTAACTTGATTTGCAAACCATGTTAAATGGATCACCTACAATATGGTTTCCAAATGGTGTTGATGGGATTAAGATGCCGACTTTACATATGATGTTTAAAGTTGATCCCATACCTCTAGAAGTTGCAAATGGTTGCAACCGTCAATCGTTGACCACCTTATTAATTTAAATCGTGGGATAAAGGTCACCTAACCACAATTTAAATGTAAAGTTGGGTTCTAGATTTTAATATAAAAATGACCTTAAAAGGCATTAATTATTAAAAATAGCAATATCGAAAATACTAAAATAGATCTTTGTTAAATTTTGTAGATGGCCACCAATAATGACAATCATGTAACTCATCCGCGTCCACCCAATCATTACGAGCGATCCTCCAAAAGGAACGTCTAAATCATAATAATTTCGTTGATTGGTATCGAAACTTGAGAATCGTTCTCAAGCAAGAGAGAAGATCATATGTTTTAGACGACCCTATCCCCGATCAACCTACTGAGGATGATGAGGAGGCCTACAATGATTGGCTGAAGTATGCTGAGGACTCCGTCCAAGTGTCTTGTCTCATGCTAGCGAGCATGACTCCGGATCTCCAAAAGGAGTATGAACATCATGGAGCTTACGACATGATAACCCAGCTGAAGGAAACGTTCCAACAGCAAGCAAGGGTTGAGCGCTTCGAAACGGTTCGAGCACTCCATGCATGTCGTATGGACGACAACCAATCTGTTTCATCTTATGTACTTAAGATGAAAAGTCATATTGACCGCCTCGAGAGGCTTAATTGTCCCGTCTCGAAAGAATTGGCCACGGATTTGATCCTAAATGGCCTTACCAAGAAGTTTGAGACATTCGTGTTGAACTACAACATGAATGCTTAGGACAAAAGCATTGGTGAGCTTCACTCAATGCTTGAAACGGCCGAGGCGGCCATGGGCTAAAGGGTTTTACCCGTTCTCACCATCAATGAAGGTGGGAACAAGAAAAGGCCTAATCTCGCACCCAAGGCAAAGGTTGCCAAGGGTAAGGGACCCGTTTGGGGAAGGGGGAAAGGGGTGGCAAGGGTGCCACCAAAACCACAAGAAAAGAAGCAAAAGGTTGCTTCTAATGACCCATGCTTCAAGTGTGGGGAGATTGGACATTGGGCAAGGAATTGTCCTGTCCATCTCCAAGAGTTGAAACAAAGAGGGATGTCGGGCAGACCTCAGGTACAATATACATGATTCATATTGATCTTAATGTTACATCTTCTAACACATGGGTATTGGATACCGGATGTGGAACTCATATTTGTAATTTGTTACAGGGGTTCACAAGAAGTAGGGACTTCAATCAAGGGGATGTTAGCCTCTTCATGGGCAATGGAACTAAAGTCTTAGTTGAAGCTCGTAGGGACTACATCCTAAAACTTCCAAGTGGCTTGGATGTTATTTTGAAGAATGTTTTGTATGCTCCTAGTTTGACTAGGAACATTATTTCTGTATCCTAATTAAGACATTATGATTATGTATTATCCTTTATTGAAAATAATATTCATGTTTCTTTAAATGATATGTTCTATTTTAAAGTTATTCCTATCAATGGTATTTATGAATTGGTTCATGAAAATACTTTAAATAGTTCATTGTACCAAACTATCACCAAGAAACTCAAATTGGATTTGAGTGATACCTATCTTTGGCATTGTCGTCTTGGTCATATAAACAAGAAACGTATACAAACACTTCAAAAGAATGGTCATTTAAAATCAAATGAATGTGATTCATTTGATGTTTGTGAATCCTGTTTACAAGGTAAAATGACTAAGGCACCCTTTAGTGGAACTAACGAAAGGGAAAAAGATTTATTAGGAATCATACATTCGGATGTATGTGGTCCTTTTAAACCAATGACTAGGAATGGTGAAAGATACTTCATTACCTTTACCGATGATTATAGTCGCTATGGGTATGTGTACTTATTAAGGCACAAAGATGAAGCTTTTGAAACGTTCAAAATCTTCAAGAATGAAGTAGAAAATCAACTCAACAAGTCAATTAAAGTTCTCCGCACCGATAGAGGAGGTGAATACCTAAGTGATGTTTTTCAAGATCATCTTAGGAGTTGTGGGATTGTCTCACAACTCACTCCACCTGGAACACCATAACATAATGGTGTGTCTGAAAGGAGGAATCGAACATTATTGGATGTGGTCCGATCTATGATGGCTAGAAGCACATTGCCTCTATCATTTTGGGGTTTCGCTTTGCTCTCCGCAGGCCGTATTCTAAATATGCCCCCAACCAAAAAGGTGGAAAGGACACCTTTTGAGATATGGCATGGAAAACTTCCATCCCTATCATACTTAAGGGTCCGGGGTTGTGAGGCTTATGTTAAGACTCCCACCCCAAACAAATTGGAAGTTCGATCCACCAAGTGTATCTTTATTGGATATCCTAGAGATTCTATGGGATATTATTTCTATGATCCACTGGAACAAAAGGTGTTTGTTGCCAGAAAGGGTGAGTTCTTAGAAGCAAAGTTCCTTATGGAAGGAACTAGCAGTAGAACAGTGGATCTTGACGAGGATCAAGAACCAAAACCCGATGCACGTTTGGTTAAAACTAGCACTCAACATGAGAATGTTGAGAATGATCAAGCGGTTGATCAACACACACAAAACGTTCGCAGAAGTGGTAGAACTAGTAATCCACCTGAAAGATACGGATTTTTCATGGATGGATGCTATGTGGTAGATTCAGATGAACCAACCACATACCATAATGCAGTGTCCAATTCAATTGTGACAAATGGATTGAAGCCATGAACGTTGAGATGCAATCCATGTATGGCAATCAAGTTTGGGAACTTGTTGTACCACCTCTTAATTCCAAGGTAGTTGGAAGTAAGTGGGTTTTCAAGAAGAAAACCGATATGCATGGAAACTTGGATACTTATAAGGCTAGACTTGTAGCAAAGGGTTTCACTTAAACTCAAGGGGTTGACTATGATGAAACCTTCTCACCTGTTGCGATGCTAAAGTCTATAAGGATATTATTTTCCATAGCTGCTCATTATGATTATGAGATTTGGAAAATGGATGTCAAAACCGCTTTCCTAGATGGATATCTTGAGGAAGATGTCTATATGGTTCAGCCTGAAGGTTTTGTCGATCCAAAACATCCTAACAAAGTATGCAAGCTAAAGAAATCAATCTATGGATTGAAACAAGCATCGAGAAGTTGGAATCACCGTTTTGATGAAGAAGTAAAGAAATTTGGCTTCATCAAAAACGCTGATGAGGCTTGTGTGTATAAGAAGGCTAGTGGGAGCACAATAACTTTCCTAGTATTGTATGTTGATGACATACTACTATTTGGAAATGACATTCCAACCTTGGAAGGTGTAAAAACCTGGCTTGGAAGTTGTTTTTCCATCAAGGATCTTGGTGAAGCCGCCTATATTCTGGGAATAAAGATCTATAGGGATAGATCAAGGCGGTTGATTGGTTTGAATCAAAGTGCATACATAGATAAGATCTTGAAAAGGTTCAAGATGGAGAATTCTAAGAAAGGTACTGTACCTATTCAAAGAGGAACAATATTGAGTACGACTCAATGTCCTAGCTCAAAGGATGAGCAAGATAAAATGAAGACAATCCCATACGCATCTGCTATTGGATCAATCATGTATGCGATGATAAGCACTCGACCGGACGTGTCATGCGCCTTAAGCATGACGAGCCGATAGCAGCAAAATCCTGGAAACAGTCATTGGATGGTTGTTAAGAACATACTTAAGCACCTAAGGAGGATAAAAGATATGTTCCTGATCTATGGATCTGGTGATGAGGAACTCATTGTAAAAGGTTACACGGATGCGAGTTTCCAAACCGATCGTGACGATTCACGGTCACCATCGGGATACATTTTCATTCTGAATGGAGGAGCGGTCTCTTGGAAGAGCTCCAAACAGGATGTGGTGGCTCTATTAACAACAGAATCAGAATACGTCACCGCCTCATTGGCAGCTCAAGAAGCTGCATGGTTGAAGAAATTCATTGCCGATCTAGGGGTTGTCCCTTCCATTCAGGACCCCCTAGATATCTTTTGTGATAACGAGGGTGCGATTGCACAAATCAAGGAACCTCGTGCTAATCAAAAGACTAGGCACATTGAGCGGAGATTCAACTACATACAAGTTGAAGTTGAAAAGGGAAAGATATGTATTCGCAAAGTTCACACGGATCAAAACATTGCAGATCCTCTCATGAAGCTCCTTGAAAAGGCAAAGCATGAAGGTCATACTTGTGCCATGGGACTTCGATTTTCTAGTGATTGGATTTGATCTATAAATTTTGTATTTGGATATGTAGAACTCTTTATTATTTGTATAAAATTATTTGGCTATAATGTTTCAATTAATGTTCCACTTTAGCATGTTTAATCCATGAGTAAATTGTTTACTCTAAATGTCCGTAGTCGTTCAGACTTGTGGGAACAAGTGTGAGGGTAAGATTATTATGAACTTGGATTGGTTGATATTCATAAGGATGAATATAGAGCAATGGGTTGCTACCAAGGTTCATAGATATTTGTGGGATGCAAATATTGGACTGACCTGCATCTCAAATATTACTACATGGAATATTCCTGATTGATCATAAGTAAATTCGAGTAAAGGAGAACATCATTTGGTATCCTCTGATCTGAGATACATATTGGGTCTTGATATTTACTAAATATTATACTTTGGCTTAGTTCTTCGCTATCCTGAAATATGACAGTACATAAGTTTGAGTTCAGGTATGATACAAGGTAATTGTGAGAGACGTATGTAGTCAAGATGGGATTTGTCCCTCTTATTCGTTGAGAGTAAGATGTCTAAGTCCTGATAAAGTTAAATCAATGGAGAATGATCACTCTGTGTCTCTAAGATTTAACATGACATCTGCGACAAAGGGATAGATGATCGTTTCACCTAAAACATTTCAAGTACGGTACTTGAAGAGAACGTTGTTATTGAATGGCACTTAGTCATACGTATTAAGGGTAGTATACCGTTGTTAGGCGGTATTTACTGCAAGCATTAATCTTCTATGAATCTTGTGCAAGTGGGAGATTGTTGGATCTTATATGCCCAAGACACATATAAAATTGATGTGGTTAGTACGTTATGATCCAAGTCAGGTCATACCTAATAACAAGCCGAACAAACACCAAATAAACATTTATTTGTTGATAAGATCATACAATAAATGTTGACACCTATTTAGAAAATTGTTTTCTAAATATTTCTTGTGTGAAAGAACAACATTATATGTGGATAATTTGTTCATGAGATAATTTTATTTGTTTCATTATTTAAGTTAGTTAAATAATGACATATAAAATGTGTTATGTTATAAAATTTAACTAGGCCTAAATTTTATAATTTTAATGATTTGAAGAGTGGATGTTTTATAAAATAACAAATGGGTGGGAAACCCATTTGAACTTGCAAATCTCGGCCGCCCAAAGGGGCCTAGGGAACATCCATATCTTGCCTTGTGTCTTGCAAGTTTTTACTAATAGAACACTCTTCTATCATTATTCTCTCTTACACTCTCTCTCTCACACACAAGAAACTCTCCTTTCTCTGATTTTCTTTGGCTGAAAATTGAGTCTTTGAAGCTGAAAATTCAGCTTTGGTTCAACAAGATTCGGATCTTGAAGAGAAGAAGGAGGTTGGTGTTGCATCCTAACAAGCAAGGTGTTTGGAACAAGCTTGTGGGTATAGCAACTTGAGGTTCTCTTCTTTGAGGGCTACATATTTGACATCATCATCATCTTCATCTCATTCCTTCATCCACGGTTTTGAAGGCTGCTGAAAGGTAGAAATCACAGCTCAATGTGGCTGTGATTTTATGTAGTTTTATATATGTTCATAGCTTGCATATTCACATAAATGATCCTGTGTTATATGGGTTTGTTTTATACATATCTATGACTCCTAAAAACATGATTTTTCAGTTTATAATCATGTTTCAAAACATATATATCCGCTGCGTTTTTCTAAAAGTTTAAATGGTTAAACTTGGTTTTATGTTCTAACAAACCCAACATCATAAAGGTACCACATTTCAATAGAGAGAGAGAGAGTCAAGAAGAGGATTTTCAGTTACTAAAACGAACGCTTTGTAGCGCACCGATATTAGCATTGCCAGAAGGAAGTGATTATTTCTTCGGTTACTGTGATGCTTCTATCTAAGGACTCGGTTGTGTCTTGATGCAACGTGACAAGGTGATAGCCTATGCCTTGAGACAACTAAAGGTGCACGAGAAGAAATACGCCACCCATGACATAGAGCTAGGTGTAGTAGTTTTGCCTTAAAGATCTAGAGACATTACTTATACGGTACCAAATGCACTATTCATACCGATCATGAGAGTCTTCAGTATATCTTTGACCAGAAAGAGCTAAACATGAGGCAGCAACGCTGGGTGGAGTTGTTAAATGATTATGATTGTGCTATTAAATATCACCCAGGAAAGGCAAATGTAGTTGCTGATGCCTTGAGTAGAAAGGAGACCGTCAAACCCCGACGAGTGTGAGCTTTGTAGCTTACGATTAGCACTTACTTGGCTGAACAAATCAAGGAAGATCAGACGGAAGCTTTGAAAGCAGAAAATATTGGATCTGATTACTTACATAGGATGGACAAACAATTGGAAGTGAAATCTTGTTGAATTCGTTACTTCATGGATAGGCTTTGGGTGCTTTGCATGGAAATCTTAAAGACTTGGTTATGAGTGAAGCACATAAGTCTAGATATTCTATACACCCTGGTTCTGACAAAATGTATCATAATCTAAAGGTGCACTATTGGTGGCCTAATATGAAGGAAAACGTACCTACATATGTGAGCAAGTGTTTGACCTGTTCTAAGGTTAAAGTGGAATATCAGAAGCCATGTGGAATATTGCAACAACCTAAGATTCCTCTATGGAAGTGGGTTTCTATGGACTTTAATACTAAGTTACCCAGGACTCCTAGTGGTTTAAACATGATATGGGTGATCGTGGATCGACTAAGTCAGCTTATTTCCTAGCGATCAAGCAAACTGATAAAATGGATAAGCTAACCCAAATTTACCTGAAGGATGCAGTTTTGAGACATAGCGTGTGAATCTTGATTATTTCTAATCGTGATGCTCGTTTACATCCCATTTCTGGCAATCGCTACAGAAATCTTTGGGTACGCGTTTGGATATGAGCACTGCCTATCATCCGCAGACTAAGGGGAAAAGCAAGCATACTATTCAAACCTTGAAGGACATATTACGTGCTTGTGTGATAGATTTCAGGAATAATTGGGAAGTTCATCTACCGTTGGTGGAGTTTTCGTACAACAACAATTATCACACTAGCACCATTTGAGGCGTTGTATGGCGAAAGTGTAGATCACCAGTTTGCTGGGCAGAAGTTGGTGATAGTCAATTGACTGGCCCCGAATTGGTACATGAGACTACCAAGAAGATAGTGCAAATACGAAACTGTATGGCCGCAGCTCGAGACGGATAAAAGAGCTACGCTGATAACCGAAGGAAACCCTTTGGTTTTCAGGTCGGCGACAAAGTTTTGTTGAAACTCTCGCCATGGAAAAGTGTGATTCGATTCAGCAAAAGAGGCAAGCTAAATCCGAGATACATTGGACTATTTGAGATTCTGGAAAGAATAGGGCCAGTGGCGTATCGATTAGATCTGCCTGACTCACGGAGTGGAGTTCACAATGTGTTCCACGTTTCCAATCTGAAAAAGTGCCTATCTGACCTAACTATGATTGAACAGCTCGAGGAAGTACAAGTAGACGAGCAATTGAGATTCATCGAAGAACCAATAGAGGTAATGGACTGAGAGGTCAAGACCTTGAAACAGAGCAAGATCCCTATTATCAAAGTTTGATAGAACTCCAGATGTGGTCCTGAATTCATGTAGGAACGTAAGGATCAGATGAAGCTCAGGTATCCTCATTTATTCGAAACAACGACTACTACCGGCGAAGGTAATGATTAAAATTTCGGGACAAAATTCTTTTCAACATGGGGACGATGTGACAACTCACCTAAAAGTCACCCAATTTCCTTGTGCTAATGCAGTAGACTAGGGATGAAACACTAATATGTAATTTTCAATATGGGAATAATGTGACATCCGGTAATTTTCCGTTACCAACTCCGTTAGTTCTGTTAGGTCTTGCATACACGTATCGTGAGCAAACACTAGTTGTCGTTGAACGTTGATGACTTAATAATAATTAACAATGGTTATTTTTAATAACTTAATTAATAATGTTGATTATTAATTTGTAGTTATGTGATTTATAGATTTTAAATATTATTTGTAAATTTTACGTGACAACGTGACTATGTGTAATATATATATTTCATGAGTTTTATTATTAGTTAGAAATGTATATGATTATTATTATTGACTAATAATACTTAGATTTTGTAGTTAAAACTATTAAAAAGATGCTAAAAATATTAATTTTTACACAAGGTGATTAAACAAGGTTTAAATGGAAAATGTTAATTAAGTTAAGTTGAACAAAACCCAAACCCTAGCCCTCAACCCCCCTATTCAGCCGAAACTACCACCAAACACCTCAACCCTTTCGAATTTGATCAAGAACAAGCGCCAAGCATTGATTTTGATTAGTTTCAAGAGTTAGGAAGTGATAATCATCATCTTTATATGTTTTAAGGTGAGTTTCTAACAATATTTTCATAATTTTGATTCATGTTAAACACTAATTCGAAAATCATGAGGAAAAGATCAAATTGATGGTCGTTTGATGATTATATGATGTTAGTTATGTTATATGAATGTTAATCTATGTTGATTGTACATGAAATCCGTGATTTTGATGACCTAGTCCGTACCTTACCCAAAATAGTAACTTTTGATTATGAGATTGTGAAATTGATTATTGTTGATTATTCTATGATGTTAGTTGTATTACTTTGATGCTATTTTACATGGATGGTGCAAGAAAATCATGAAATCTATTGATTGTTCATACCTTACTATAAGTAGAAACTTTTTGTATGATGTTTGGGAATTATTATGAATTGATGATGATTATCATGTTTAGATGAATGCTATGAACTTTATAAGGTATAAAGTTTATGAAACTGTGAATGAATTGGATGTTAGGTTGGTTTTGGGGTGCTTATTTCCTAAAAGGGAAACTTTATTTATGTATTTGGGCATGTTCATGATGTTATGATCATGTTAGAATGTTTGTTGATGATGTCTAATGTGGTGGAATGTGTTAATTGAGTTGTATGGATGCTTGATTGATCATTTAGGAAATTTAGGTGCTTATTGACTATACATGATGATGGATTATGTAAGAGATTATGGAAACATGATTGGGGTTGTAATAGATCATTATTGGGTATGTTGGTGGGTATGAATCTTATTGATTAATGTGATTATGATGAACTAATGTAGTATGATGATCTTGGTAGAACTTGAGTTGATGATGTGACATACGTGAACAACTTGTACAATTATCATGTATGATGCATTGCTACACTTGATTAAATGGAATTTAAATTAATATGTCACCAACGGGTCAAACGAGTCAACTAGGTCAAATGAGTATTGTTTTTCAAATCCTTAGGTCAACGTGTTTATTGAGCACATAGGGTTGTTAAGCTTTCTGTGTACATGTACGTATTTACTTGCGTGTTCTAGGTAACCTTTAAAGGGTTGTCTTTCCATTCATCGTCAGTTTCTTTGTTATTGTTCGTTGCGCACCAGGTGAGTTCATGCCTTATCGTTTTTACTTACTTTCTTTTTCGGGGAGATAGCATGCTGTTTTATCTTACAAATGCTTTACAATGATAAGTTGTGTTGGTATAACATAGTGTAGCGTACCATTAAAGCCCTCACACTTTCGTATCGTTAATAATGGTAACTAGCTGGAAATACTGGGTAGTACTACTGGGCCCGACAAGCCCCACCCGTACGACTCGAGGTCAAACGGGTGCAATATTCTCCTAGATACAAACATCGTAACAACTTGGTAGGTTGTGATGGGAGGCAAACAAACGAAACACATGTCATTTTTGATCGCGAGATCACTATAGTTACTACCTATAAATATAGACTAGCTATCTATTTTAATGCACTTCTTATGTTTTAAAACCATTACTATTTATGTTAAACGCAAACTCTTCAACTCACCAACCATTGTGTTGACTCTTTTAGTGTGCTATTCTCAGGTCGAGGTTAACAGTTGCTTTAGAAGCACGCACGGGTCGAGCACGCATTTGAAACATGAACTATTACATTTTCTGTTTATTTTACATTCTAGTTTTTGAACATGGTTTGGCGCGTGTTTTGCTAATGTTACATTTCTAGTACTTTGGGTTTAACTTATTTACAAAACGCTTCCGCAAATGTTTTAAAGTTACAAACTCTGATTTAATTTAAACATTACATATAGTGTCGTTCTAAGTAACTAATGACTGGGACTCTGGTTTGTTCACACGCCTTACAGTAAAACCCCGCACGTGGATTTTGAAGGTGTGATAGACCCTGTGAACCTTGTCACAGAAATTACTTCAACATCCTCTACCCTTAGTGAGGCACCAGCTGGTAAAGGTGCTTCACAACCTCTCTTTGGCCAGAGCTTGACTGCTGAACCAAGTAATGAAGCCCAAAGCTCTCTTCACCCTAAGTCACCAAAGCCTATGAGTGCCGAAGGGAAAAGAGAACTGACTCCTGAGGAGATTAAGGAGGAGGAGAGAGAGAAAGAAGAAGAGGAAGCTAAGGGGACAGAGTTTAAGTGGGTCCCCAGGCTTCATGAAAGCTGCAATCAGGGCTGCCCCCAGGCCAAATACTTAACATGATAGTTGAGGGAAACCAGATTAAACTACTTGGGGACCAGAAACTACAACATAGATGAACTCATCTCTCTTCCCTGAGAGGAACTAAATGAACTAGCAGACATAGAGTTTTTAAAAGAGAGGAAGGAGGCAAAGGATGCAGACTTGCTCCTTAAAATCAAGGAAGAAAGGAGATGGAAAATGTTCTACAAACATGCTCCTTCCCTCTCTCCAATTTAAGAAATCCTTAAGACAGAGGCTATGGAAACTAACCAAACTCAGGTAGACAAAGAAGTAGATAGACAAAACATTATTAGCTACCAGAGTGCCACAGGCCTTTTAAGCAGGCATCTGCACTTCTTTACCTATCATATGAGTATATAGTATTCGAGTATCTTAAGCAGCTTGAGCAACAAGTAATAAAAGAACTAAAAACTTCTAAGAGAAAGATGAGGGAAGAAGTTACAAAGTCAAGAGCCCCTCGTCCAAAAGAGCCAAAAGAAGTCTGCTGATAGGCAGAGGATGATGAGCTTCTTGAAGCTATATGGATTCTCTAGAAGGAGGCTTGGTCCAATGCCTCTATCCACTATGCATGAGCACATTAGAGTGATCTAGCAGAAGATTATAATGGGGAGCTTGTTGACTTGCATTCTCCACCAAGTCAAACTCCTCCTAAAGTTGAGGTCAAGGTTAAACCCCAAGAGACAACACAACCTAGACCTAGTGCTAGACCATTACCAACTTTATCTTCTGGTCCATATCAGGGTCCTGATCCCTCTCCTTCTAAACCTATAAGAGAAGAGGACCCAACTGAGAAACACATAGAAGAACAACCTAGTGCTGAAGGCCAGTCTTCTCAGTTAAAGTCATCAAAGAGGAGGAAAAGGATAACTATGAAGAGGGATACTAAGAATAAGAAAAAGTACAAGGCATCCACCTCCACACCTCATGATGATTCAGAGCATTCTGAGGTGGCTCAAGAAGACGTTGTTCCACCAAGTCCAACACAAGTAGAGCCTCTTACAGCCGGAAGACCCATCCTGTGCTGGACTTTTGCTGCAAATCTAGATAGATGGTATGTCATCAGAGATCAAAGAGGTCAAGATGTCCATTTCTGGAAAGACATGCTTGATCTTCCTCTGTATGATCTCTATGACATGAGAAGATACTATGAGAGTCTTAGGGATCCTAACCAGTTGATGAATAAAGGAATGGTCTTAATCCTGACAAGGACTGTGAACATCTGAGTATCCTTCTCTATTTTGGTAGCATGAGTCTAGGGGGAGTTTGTAAGGTAATACTTGAAAGGGTGATGCAACCAAAGCTACCAAAGAGCTTCCAGCATGCATGCATGATTACGTAGTAGAAGTTACTTCAGAAGTCTTACACTCTTCATAAGAAATATTCTAAGTGTAAAATCTTCTAAAGCCAAACATCAAATCTTCTGAAGCCAAAGATGAAATCTTTCGAAGCTTAAAGGACAAAGTCTTTCGAAGCCAAAGACTGAAGACTGATTTCTTCCGAATGCAGAGAAAACATGCTTTCTGTGATCAACTTTTACATAAAGCTGGCCAACTTTCCTCTTCTACTCTGAAGACTCATAAACTTATACAAGTTTATGAAAAAGGTCCATGCTTTAGTGAATTGTAGATTAAGGTTTGGAGTCTGTAACTTTCTATTTGCACTTTTATCCTTTCGTAATATATTAGGATGTGAGCTATGACATGTCACAGTCACAAGTCAAAATACAATCTACCTTATGATTGTACATCGATCTTGTTGTCTAGATTAGTGTTTCCAGTTGGCTTTCAAAGTATAACTGGCTGTAGGATGTAGTATAAAGTATCTTAGGTTCTTGTATTTCTTTTCATACTTTATAGCACTTGCAATAGAACTTGAGAGCAATATATAACATTTTTGAAAACCATACTTATCTTGTTCTTGTTCTTATTCTGTCTCTTGTTTACTTGTGTTCATAGTATCATCTACTCAAAACCGGTTCCCTATTTGATCTGTTAAGTGTTCTAAGTCTCTCCTCTTTGTGAAAAATTGTTGTATTGACCATCCCTTAATTGGTCCTGCAACTTTTAATTTTATTATTAGTGGGATCGGATAAGAATCAGGCAATGTAAGATATTATGTAACTGTAACATTCAACTCATAAACTTCATCCACAAGAGTAGACATTTTATAAGATAATCTTATACGTTTTTCAAAACCAAATATATTAAAGACAAGATAATTCAATCCTTGAGATGTAATATTGCCCGGTAGAGAGATAGTTTGTCTATTACACCGAACTCTTATAGGAACATACCCTTCGACTTTGTTATTAAACTTCCATTTTTCACCACTGCATATAACAATGTTAACAAACATGATTGAAACTTTATATATGTGTGAAGTAAGATGGATGAAATGTGTGTGAAGATTTATATGAGATGTTAGAATATTATATATATTTTCATTACATTAAGTCGATAGAAAGTATATATTAATTATAAATAGAATGATAGTTATATATATATTGGGCTTATTAGGATGAATGAAATAAGATGGATGAAATTAGTAGTCGAACGTCTTGTGTATAAGCCCAAATAATGGGCTACACTGAAGAGCCTGAACGAAAGTCATTTAATAAGCACATCATGTGATAAATAGTGGGCTTGACTGAAAGCCCGATGAAAATACAGGCGATACATATCGTTACAGGCGAGATGAAGATGGTGATACGCCGGCGATACGAGCACCACATATATCGGCGGCCTTAATTTTGATTTTTTTGGATTCTAGCGATATTTAACCATGCGATATCGCTAGGGGTGATATTAATAATTTTTTTTGACGATACAATGGTGATACCACATGAATAGGTGTCGCCAGTGATTCTATTTGGCGATATACCATGTATACCGATCGCTGGTCGGAGATATTGTGTCAGTTGGCGATTCATGATTGGTCTGACTATTTTGTTAAGTACGTGGGTCAACGGCTAGAATTCATAACCAGATTGGTTAAATGGCAAATCTAGTATTTTTTCCTTATAAAAAACATGTTATGTGTGTATTATAGAAAACATGTTATGCGACAAGTGTGCTATTATTGAAATTTTGCCCTCAAAAACTAATTAAGGTTTTTTTAACAACAATTGTTTATTATTAAATTATATAAAGTTGTTATCAAACAAGTGAGTAGTTATCGCGATTATTGCCTTGTACAAAGTGTTATGTAAAATAATGTTACTGAGCAAAGATTGAAAGATCGTTGTCGATCAAATGGGTTTCTCAACTATAATGACAATCAACAAAGACTTTCTACCAACATGCCTCGGCTATTGGTCGCTGCGTAATTAGCAATATAGCATAAGCATATTATATGTGAAAACACGTCACTAATATTACACCAAAACTAGACCATGACATTCATGGTATTCAAGAGGAAGAAAGCAAATCGTCAAAGCAAATAAACCGACAAGAAGTAACTCTATTATGGCCGAATGGAGAAACTAGTATGACCAAAAATAGGTATCGTTTAAAACATTGTTTCCAATCGCAAAACCAGTTATATTCAGACAACGATGGTCCAGTTGAAGTATTCTCCTCTAAATAAACATTTTAAGCCATGGATATAGCTCAAGTTTTGCAAAAAACATATTTTAATTGAAAAACTAAATACTAATTGTAGAAAAACTAACATGGGATGTATAAGTTTTCTGAAGACTTTCTTAACTAGCCAAAACTTCATATGTTAATCTCCTATTACCCAAGCAAAAGACAATTCAAGAAATATAAAGGGTTATAGTTAGATTAACAAAATAAGTTTATAGTCGTTCAAGTAGATTTTAACTAATCCATTTTATGTCCTTTCCCCGATCTTCAATCTAGAATTTGGTCCACTAAACGTTTCTCTTGAATGAAATAAATCACCGGTAGATCAAGTCTTTTAGTAAACAAAGGTAGTGATTACTTTTTCCCACGTTTCACCAAATTAAGGTAGTGATCATCATCTACGTTAATCTGCAATCACTTCTTCCATCAATTAAAATAAAATACATTCAAATTTAAATTATAAATAACTAAAAAGTAAAAATAAAATTTGAAATTACACATCCTCATTTCTTCTTCTTCTTCTTCATCTTTCTCCTTATAAGTTGATGGGGTAGATTTTCATACTAGGTTTGGGGATCACGATATGCATACCAACTCTCTCCCTGGGTTCCATCTAAAATTAAATAATTAGTTTTTATGACTATGTATTTTATAATGTATCAAAATTTAATAAATTATCACCTATCATATGAGGAGAAGATTCATAACGAGTGCCATTTGGTGTAGTGTTGAAAAGATGCTTGTGGTCAATTATTTCAGCCTCCCTCCACCATTCAAATCCATTCAACTCCAAATGAGAAGCTGCTTTCACTTCTTCCTCTTCTTCTTCTTGTTCCATAATCGGATGAATTCACCCAACTCTTCGTGAATTCGACATGGGTTTTACCACCAAATCCCTAACAAATCTTCAAGTCGTCTCCTTCATCCTTCTTCTCCACTCTCTCCCTGTATTCCCACAATCAAACAGCAGCAGAATGGATCAAGATCAGGTGCTTAGAGATGGCGACACCCGCGTTTCCCCTCAACAGATCTTCGAGCTTGGGTTCTTCAGCCCGGTGAATTCAAGCTCCAGATACGTTGGAATTTGGTATTACAGCATCCCCAATCGAACAATCGCATGGGTAGCCAACAGAGACAATCCAATCCCCGATCGTTCTGGTGTTTTCAGCTTGCGAAACGGAAGCTTGATAGTCTCCGATGGCAACGGTGTGGTTCACTGGTCAACCGACACTTCTTCAGATGGAAGTGATTCGAATCGAACTGCGATGCTTTTGGACAACGGAAATCTGGTTCTTTCGAGTGTCGAAAACCCCGGTGATGATTCAGACGCTATTTGGCGAAGCTGTGATCATCCCACTGATACTTATCTACCAAATATGCGTGTTTATCTGAACATTTCAAAGGGGTTAGTCGCAAATTTGTTTCATGGAGGACCCCAAATGATCCTTCAAGAGGGAATTACAGCATGGGCGTTGATCCTCAAGGTGCACCTCAAGTGGTGGTGTTGGAAGCATCATCGGACCGGAGGCTTTGGAGAACTGGTTACTGGAATAATCAGATATTCAACGGGGTTCCGCAGATGAGATCTATGCTAATTTTGGGTTTTACATTGGTTCCTGTAGATGATGAACTCATGTATTTCATCTTCAATTATCCACCCACTGATCCTTTGGTGCGATTCTTGATCCAATGGAATGGAACCGTGCAACAATTGACATATGATGATGCAACAGCACAGTGGAATGTGTCTCTATCCCAGCCTTCAGTGGGTTGTGAAGAGTATAACAAATGTGGGAACTTTGGGATCTGTCGAACGAGTAATTCTCCGGCTCTGTGTAGCTGTGTGGAGGGGTTTATTCCGAATCCTATGACCCAAGATCAGCGGAATAGAGGAAATTGGTCTGGTGGGTGTGTTAGGAGAACTCAATTGGAATGCAATTCGAATGGTACAACGAGTGATGGATTTATGGAACAAAGACGTGTTAAACTGCCGGATTTTGCGGACCTTATAACAGCAAGTAGTGGCGATTGTGGAGACAGATGTTTGCAGAATTGTTCGTGTAGTGCGTATGCTTATCTTTCGGGGGCTGGGTGTTTAATTTGGGGTGGTGATTTGGTTGATGTTGAGCGCTTTGAAGATGGTGGTGAGACACTTTTCATTCGTGTCGCGAATTCAGATATAGGTTTGTTTTATGTTTTGTGATTCTGGTTTGATTATGTTTTGAACGATGCTGATATTAGTGTCATTCAGTCTCAGGAAGTAATCAAGGCGTGTCTAAAAGCGTAGTCATTGCAATATCTGTAACTGTTGCAGTTGTTCTCGGTGTACTTGCATTGTTGCTGTGGAGGTATCGGAAAAAACTCCAAGGTAAACTTTCATACAGCAAGTGGACTTTAACAAATGTAGAACAAAATTTAAATATATTCTGAATTTCAAGCTATTTACTATAATATTTAGCATGTCGAATACCATGTGGGGAAACGAAGAACGGACCTGTAGTTTCAGTGGTGTCCAATGGTCAAGATATGCCTGTGGAAGTTTCACAACAACTCGATCGTGAAAGTAAAGAATGTGATGGTCCTCCATTACCTGTGTTTAGTTCGCGTGTATTAGATGCTGCCACAGATGGATTTGCAAACAAGAACAAACTTGGGCAAGGTGGTTTTGGCCCGGTTCACAAGGTTCCTACTTTGTATTCAGCAATATCTTTGAATTTTAATGATACTTCAGGAGATGTTTGGATATGTTATTTGGGTAATGTGGACTTATAATGGTTGTTTTTTTCAGGGAATCCTACCAGGAGGTCAAGAAATTGCTGTAAAACGTCTATCAAAGTCATCAGGGCAAGGGTTAGAGGAATTCAAGAATGAGATGATTCTTATTGCAAAATTGCAGCATCGAAATCTTGTTAGATTGGTGGGATATTGCATTGAAGGGGAAGAAAGAATGCTCGTTTATGAATACATGCCTAATAAAAGCCTTGATACGTTTCTTTTTGGTAAGTTTTGTTCAACATTTGAGGTATGAAGTATAAACACTTTGTTGTAAGCTTCTAAACTATCTGTTTGGATGTGTTTTTATGTATTAACGGAAGACCCGGTAAAGAAAGCAGAACTAGATTGGAAAACACGATTCAACATCATTGAAGGGATTGCAAGGGGTTTACTTTATCTCCATCGGGATTCTAGGCTTCGTATCATTCATCGTGATTTAAAAGTTAGCAACATTTTGCTTGATGAAGAGATGAACCCAAAGATTTCAGATTTTGGAATGGCTAGAATCTTTGGAGGCAACCAAAATGAAGCGAATACGAATAGAGTTGTGGGAACTTAGTAAGTTTTTCAGGATCTTTTATTTTGATAGTAATCTAAGTCTTTGAAACAAACAAGTTAGGGAGTTTTATGCATTGGAAAATGAAAACACACTTTGAGTAACTTTCAACTTGTTTCCTTTTATGGTAATTTCTTTTGTTCTACCCATTTGCTACTTAGAGATAGTACATAACCAGAATAGACCTGTTCATAAGTAAATGGAATGAAGTTGTCATGTGTAGTTTGGATTGTAATAGATGCATCATGTGTCTTTCAATTTTTGCAGCGGCTACATGTCACCTGAGTATGCAATGGAAGGTCTGTTTTCGGTGAAATCTGATGTTTATAGCTTCGGTGTTTTGCTTCTTGAAATCATTAGTGGCAACAGGAATAATAGTTTTCGGACTGACGATTCTTCAAATCTAATTCGACATGTAAGTTCACTCTTGAAACAACCGTTAACTTTACAGTTTTCAGACCAGAAATGTAGCCATTTTGAGTCCCAAATTTTAACAAAGTGGCAGCGTTGAGCAGCAGCGGCGGAGCTTGAACATTCACGTGGGGGTGGGGACGAAATTAATTTTTTTTAGGGGTGGCGAACTTGATATTTATATAAAAATTTACACTACCGGGCCAAAAATTTGCAATACGAGACTAAGATTTAACACTAACAACGAAAAAAAGAGGGGGGGCGCCCCCCCCCCCCCCTTTCTTTCCTATCCTCCGCCAATGTTGAGCAGGTTAGGTAACGGGTCAAAACTAGTTCAGGTCAAAACGATTTGGGTTGACCCGTAAACAAGTAATTTATTTCTTTATTATCTTGAATTTATATAAATAATTAATTTATTTCAGATATTAATACAGAAAAGAATAATTACATGTAAAGGCAAATTTCCTATCCTTTTCTGGTGTCCGAAAACTCTTAATTTGTATCTTTCACTAATTTTCTATAAAAGTTGCCCCTTAAGAAAAGTATATCATTGAATAATATTCTAACTTAGAATAAAACGATTCAGAAGGCTATAAGCAACTAAATGAAGGTTGGCTCACTTTGGACCATTTGTCCATTTGACCATTGACATTTTAGCCAAGTTTTTATAATTTATCAATTTGACTCATTAGAGCTAAAATCTAAATTTGCTGGTTGAAATCGTTACGATGACCTATTTGTTTGCAATACTGTATAGGATATTAATATATTATTGACTTTATCATGTCTTTAGCGGAATTAATGAAATTTGTGGAGTCTTTTCATATAATATTGGCCGGGTAACAACTCAAAACGGTCTAGAAACACTTTTGTCCGGTTTTATTTCATCTTTATTAAATAACTACTGTTCGATATGATGTAGTATTTATCTTATTTCATGGTATAATATAGGTTCCAAAAGTAAAATTATTTGGTAGTTTTTGACATGTTTCTTTTCTTTTTACGGTCTGACCCATTAGTGAAAACTTTTAACTGTCCAACCCGTCAGAAAACACGATGGGAACAATCCATTTATCATCGAATGGGCCGACTTTGACCCTCTAGTTTTTTCAACGAACGACAACTTCAAGGTCATCAGGTCCGCCCTTTCATTGTGTTATATGGACATTTGTTACATTTTCAGGCATGGAAGCTTTGGAAGGATGGTAAACCTGAGGAACTGATTGACCCGTTAATTATAGATTCATGTAACAGAACCGAAGCATTGCAATGCATCCACGTGGCAATGTTATGTGTGCAGTCATCAGCAGTTCAAAGGCCAACAATGTCATCAGTAGTTTTCATGTTGGAAGGTGAAAACACTAGCCTTCCTCAACCAAATGAACTCGATCTCACATCATTAAGCTCAGCAGAAATGGATTTGATCATGGAAGGTCGTGAGATTAACATATCATCAAATGATGTCACGATTACAGAAGTTTCAGGGAGGTAGTCGTTGAAAATTAAAACAAAAACCAAAAATATGTTTTGTCGATTGAATGTCTGTGATTGTTTTAGATGAACTGATATCAGAAACTAGATTTCTGATGTCTGTTTTTCGGATTCTTATTTCTTAAAGGCCGTTACTGATGGTGCTCCAGGAGGAACTCGGCCTCGTGCTTTTGAATGATCTCTTGTACATATTCTGTAGATTCTTGATCCTTTTGGGAAGATACAATTAAAGTGTTCTATAGATCAGGAAACTAGAACGATTAGTTTGTGGAATATTTGTATCTTGTGAAAGGAAATATATATTATTTTGTACAGCCGAGTGATTCGGTTACAACTACGGGCAACAACGGGTTGGTTTTGGTCATTATCATATCCGAATATTGGGGGTTGACACTTATTTGGTTGGTTGTGTGCCGCTAAGTATTAGTTTTTCCAGTAAAGGCCAGTTTGGGTTGCATAGTTTTCATCAAATAATTAGGAATTCAATCAACTAATCACAAAAGAATCAAATATATATTAATCCATATTTGATGATTTAATATCTAATTCAGCAAATATTTAAATAGTGAAGTAAAATTTAGAGAAAATGTTTGAAAAAACAACCTAAATTAAAGATCTTGACTGTTTAGAATTTGATCTGAGAGAGGAGTACGCGTAACTATGTACAAAGGGTGATTGGTGGTAGTAAATATGGTAAGATTTCCGTCAAACGATCGTTCCTTCATGGTTTCATAAATTATTATTATTTTTTATATTTTTGAACATTGGGCTAATAGAATAATGCACTTAACAAGTTTAAATAGTTTTTAAGTGTTTAGATATTTGAGTTTACGAGAATAAAAGAGTAATGAACTAAATTGCTTATATAGTGGTAGCCAAAGCTTTGAACGACTTTTCTATGGTGGGGCCGGCTGATTTGGTTTTATCGGCCAAATTGAGATTCTTAAAGTCGGTCCTTACGGGTTGGAGGAAAAAGTTGCTCATTGAAGAAAGTGAGGAGCTTCAAGCTTTAAAAATGACTTAGAGAAGATCGAGTCAAAGATGGAGCAACGGGATCTAGTCGAAGAAGAAGAGTGGGTGCGGATGGAATGCAAAAAGGGTATTGAGGAGCGTGAGTTACATCATGCTAAGGATCTTATGCAGAAATCCAGGGTGAATTGGGTTAAACATGGGGATGACAACACTGCATTTTTTCATGGCATCATTAATGGGAGAAAATCGTCTAATTCTATTCAAGGCCTGTTGGTGGATGGGGTGTGGGTTTTGAAGCCGAGCCTGGTTAAACGGGAGGTTTTGAGTTTTTTCAGTAACCATTTCAAAGAAAAAGTTCACTCGAGACCAAAGTTTTTTTATGACAATCTGAAGAAAATTCCTGAAACCATGGTGGATGAGCTCATTACGCCTTTCTCTAAAGAAGAAGTTAAAAAGGCGGTGTTCGATTGTGGTAAAGATAAAGCCCCGGGTCCGGATGGTTTTAACTTTTCTTTCGTTCGTCATTTTCGGAGTTTTTTGGAAGATGATTTTATGAAAATTCTTTCCGAGTTTTTGATACAGGTTCTATTAGTCGTGGCTGTAGCTCCTCTTTTATTACTCTCATTCCGAAGATCAAGAATCCCGTTGGTTTGAAAGATTTTAGGCCTATCACTTTGGTGGGAATCATTAGTAAAGTTATTTCCAAAGTTCTTTCGTTGCGGCTCAAAAAGGTGATAGGTTTTATTATTTCTGAGAATCAAACGGGTTTCCTTAGTGACAGAAACATTCTGGATGACCCTCTCGTGGTCAATGAGATTTTTTCTTGGTGCAAAAGGAGGGCTAAGAGAGTTTTTTTCATGAAAATAGATTTCGAAAAAGCTTATGACAACGTAAATTGGAATTTTCTATTATCTATTATGGAGCAAATGGGTTTTCCGGCAAAGTGGCTCATATGGATTAAAGGTATTTTGGTTTCGGCGAGGTCGGTGGTTCTTGTTAACGGATCGCCTACTTTTGAATTTCAATGTCATAAAGGTTTGCGCCAAGGTGATCCGATTTCGCCTCTCTTGTTTCTTATAGCTATGGAAGCTTTGGCTTGTTTGTTTAACAAGGCTATAGGAAAAGGTTTGCTTGAAGGTGTGAAGTTATCCTCAAATGGCCCGGCTATCTCCCACTTATTTTATGCGGATGACGCTCTTCTAATGGGGAATTGGTCCTCAAATAACATTGCGATAGCAGCAAGGATTCTTAGAATTTTCTATCTTTGTTCGGGGCTAAAGATCAATATCCACAAATCGTATCTTTACGGTTTGGAAGTGCCGAATGATGATGTGGTGTCTATGGCCTCGCTTGTGGGTTGTCGTGTGGGTGCTTTGCCTTTTGATTATTTGGGAGTTATGGTGGGGGCGAATATGAATAGAATTAATAATTGGCGTAAAATTGTGGAAGTCTTCGAGCATAGGCTTTCTTCGTGGAAGGCGCGTTTTTGCAGGATCGAATATGTGGGTGGTTTTTCTCTCAACTCACTGTGAATCAACACTCAGCAAGCAGTCTTATGAAGAGTTGATCACAATATATCAAGTAACAAGCAGTAAGAAAAATTAACACAACAAGTAAATTTTCAAGGTACTTTTATATATTGCTTCTCAACTCAAAGGATTACAAGACACTTGGACTCAAATCGCTTATCTAAAGAGTTACAGGGAGAAGATATATATAATACTACCTACAGCCGGATATACTTTGATACCAGCTGGACACCTCTAACCTTACATCTATACTACAAGACTCTAGGTGAGGTCTTTCAGACATTTTGCCTGAGAGTTGGTAGTCAGGACATGTCCCTGACTTACCTTTTGTCACCAACTAAAGTTGGTAACATGTACTATCATAAAAGGTGAACAGTAGAATAAAGTATGGTCAACAACATGGCTCTTTAGGAAGATGCCATGCTGTATCAGAAGTCTGCAGCGGACTGTCAGGGACCATACTTTTATCTGATGGTCATAGCAATGTCTTCCGAAGGATAAAGTACTTCGGAAGAATAACTTCTTCCGAAGCCACTTATACTTCGGAAGACTGCTTCTTCCGAGGCTTGGAGTCTTCTTTGTCTTCGGAAGCAGACTTTGTCTTCGGAAGCTCAGACTTTGTCTTCAGCTCTTTCATCAGACTTTGTCTTCGGAAGCTCTTTCAGACTTTGTCTTCGGAAGCTCTTTCAGACTTTGTCTTCGGAAACTCTTTCAGACTTTGTCTTCGGAAGATAGTCTTCAGCTGTTGTTCTTCAGACTTTGGGAAGATCTCTTGCTTGGCTTCGGAAGCCCTTCAATGTAGCACCAAAAGTGACTATGAAGTGGTTTTGGTTGCACCAGCCTTATCATGATCCAACAGTTTTCTTTCTACTGGCGGAAGATTAACGTTAATTAAATCGGTTCTCCAAAGTCTCCCTATTTATTTCTTTTCTCTTTACAAGGCGCCGGTTCGGGTGATTGATACCTTAGAAAGCTTGATGAAAAGATTTCTTTGGTCCTCCAAGGGTGATAAAAATAAAATACATTGGGTTTCTTGGGATAAAGTCACTCGGGATAAAACCAACGGGGGGTTGGGTATTACTCGCTTGGTTGATGTCAACAATGCTTTACTTTCAAAATGGGCGTGGCGTTTTCATGTGGAGGATACGGCGCTGTGGAAAATTGTTATTACATCTTGTCATAATGGTAGAAATGCTTGGTCGGGTCTGCCTCGTGTTTCTGGGAAAGGGGGGGTGTGGTCCGCTATTGTTAAAAATTGTGAAAAATTTATTTGCGGGGACAAGTATTTCTTTGAGCTATTGAAAGGAAAACTGGGAGATGGTAACAACATTCGCTTATGGGAGGACTCATGGCTGGGGGATGGCCCTTTAAGGTGCAATTTCCCTTTATTGTACAAATCGGCTAAAACTAAAAGGTACATGATTAGCAAATGCAACAAGAATGGTGTTTGGGCTCCAGTAGACTTTTCGCAACCCATGTCTTTGGATGAAGTGCAAGAATGGATTACGCTTTCAGCCTTGTTGGATCAGGCCCATCTTCGCACGGTGAAGAACAGTTAGGAGTGGGATGGCAACGGATCTTTTTCTGTAGCTGGCGTGATACAGAAGATCAAAGACTACAGGGGAACCGGGAATTGCTTTAAGCTTAAATGGGTGGCGTGGGTTCCTTTAAAATGCCACATCTTCGCTTGGCAGGCTGAGATGGATAGAATTCCTACGGTAGAAGGTCTTCGTAAAAGAAATGTGTTCTTGCCTAACGACCGGTGTAAACATTGTGACGTTGAGCTAGAGACTTCGGATCACATTTTCACCGGATGTGGTTTCACGTATGGGGTCTGGTCTTTTATTTGAAATGGTGTGGGCTAAACACTACGTTTGTTTTTCATACAACAGACTTGTTGGTTCTATATAAGCAGGCTAGTGGAGGCAAGAGGGGAAAGAAGATTGTCCATGGCATCGTTATGGTGTCTTTTTGGATGATATGGAAAGCTAGAAATGATAACATATTCAAGGGGGTGGTGCCTAAGATCTCTTGTGTTGTGGGTAGTATAAAGTCTCTATCGTTTTTATGGTTAAAAAATAGGTCTAAATACAACGATCTCCTGTGGGAGATTGGTGTAATAGCACTTTGTATATGTTGTAGTTTGTGTGGGTTAGTCCTTGTTTTGAGGACCCCCGGTGTTTAATAAAAGTTAATGTTCAAAAAAAAAAAAATTGTTAGGTATATGGGTTAATAAGAATTTTTAAACATGTGTTAGTTAGTTTATGGTATGTTTATATTTTTAAAATTTTGAAATGTTAAATTATATTTTTTGGGGTTTGGTGTCAAAGTTTCTATAAGCTCGATGTCGAGTTTCTTGAGAGTCGGGGTTTAAGTTTCATGAGATCGATGTCAAACTTTAATGGGGTCGACGTTAAATATCTTAAGCGTCTGTCGGAATTCAAACGTACATATGCTAAAAGAACAAATTTTCTTGAGGTGTGGATGACGCCTATGAGACCTATATCGTGGGTAACGAGTTACTCATTGCCTATCAAGTTCGCAGGAAGTCCAACTATGCCTATTTATGATCTTATAAGATTATGGGTTACCATTAGACTATTTATTACCCAAAACATAACCTTAAACCCATCTTAAGAACCATTTTGTCAAAATAAGCTGACCACTACTAGAAATGTATTTACATTGTAACGACACCTCTTCACTTTGATTGCTTGATGCCGACTCGATATGGTTAATCTTCTACGAACAAGGCTATAATCTTCTGCGAACAAGGCTACAGAAGAGATACTATATAGAACAATTTTCTGTTTAAATCATTTCTTTCTAACTTAATAGATGAACAAGTACTTGTAGTCTTAGAAAAGAAATAACCAAACTACTAACTGATACGACAACTAACCCACTACTTTACTACTGATACGAAACAATTAAACGCTTAGGTTACCGGAAGCCATCCCGTTTTTTTGTTTTTCTCATGTGACACATCAGCGCCACATCAACTTTTCTCACTATTCTCAGTTTTTCTAGTTTTTTTTATAGTTTACATAGTGTCTTCCCTTTTTCTTTCAATTTTCCCACTTTTCAAATTAATTGATTTTGTAATAATAAATTATTTTCATATAATTAAATTAAACAAAAAACCAAAAATATTAAAAAATTAAAATATTTAAATAAAAATTATATTAAAATATAATTTTAAAACAATGGTTCTATTAATTCTAATATTAAAATATAAAAATTGTATGTCCGCCAACCACCTTACAAAATTTGCATTAATTATATGCATATTTTTTTTCTTTTGGTTTTAATTTATAAAAAAACTAAATGAAAAAATGCTAATTGAAAATTAGATTAAATATAGAGATTGCATGCCTACCAATCACCACCACCTAAACATTGCATGCCCATAATTTTCTTCAATTTTGAAAAATTCTAGTGCTTATGTATTAGCTCGAGATTTTCTCCAACACCTTGGGTTCGGGGTTATTTTCCCAACCAACCCTGTTTTTCCCGACCTTTTCCAGGACTCCACTTTATGTTCCCATAGGGTGGAAGGTATGGATGACCGGATAGGCAACAACTTAATACAGATAGGGTGCCACCATTGCGGCTTCATCCATAAATTTCAATTAGCATGTTTGTGAACCTTTGTGTACCTGCTTTCTTAGTTTCTTAAATAATGTCATTTGATTGCCATGTTATTGCCTATTGAACTTGTCTGTATTAAATTAGTATGCACATTTATTCTTCAGTATTATCACCAATGAGTTCTGTTTCTTCCAAAACTCCTAGGTTCAAATTGAATGTATTAGAGTTTAATTGATTAAACTTTTTGCTATTTTTTTTAACAAATATGGTTAGGGTACTATACTTGAGGGTTAAAATAGATTGCTCCCCTTCACTTAGAGTACTTGAGGGTATTTAAGATTAAAACTAACATAACAGTCGTTTATTAGTAACTTGTAAATATGCGGGTACCACACCTACACCCTTACAATAGATTGTATCTTTTCATAAAGATTTCTTCACATGATTTTTATTTTAAAGGATTTCACCTAAAATGCTAAATAACACATGCAATAGGTAATGTTTCTATCAAATAATAATATAGCTAAATGTAAGAACCACATGTTAATTTGTAGATACAGTGGCTCATGATACTAAAATTTCTTAACTATTTACCTATTAAAACGAGAGACTTTTGTTTTCAACCTCATTATACATTTACAAAATAAACTAACAATTGCGAGGGTAATCAATCAAAGAAAGACATCATATTAGTCTCGAACCTATTCTGTTAACAATGATTATAATCATGAATACAAGACAAGATTACAAAACACACAAGTAATTAGAATCCCGCTAAGATGTGTAATCATACAATTTGTCAGAAAGTAAAAATAATAAAAACAAAGTAACCACCTAAAATCATGCGTATAATCAAAGTGATAATATTATGTTAGTGTTTATAAATATGAACTAGTTTCCTATAAAGGTTGACTAATTCAACAAATGTTAGAAAATATTAAGTGAAAAACATATAAATAATCTAAAGTTGATTAAAATAGGTAATAATCATATACTTCTTTAACATATAACTTTCATGTCAAGATTACACAAGCTAGCATTTCGTAACAATTTCTTGATGAGCATAAAACCTAACATGATAATATTATAACAAACTTTTTGTTTTCCAAACATAATCGTAAGAAGGCATATTCAAGAGTTATTAAAACAAAATCAAAACCTCAATCACCATTCCTAGTTCAAAATCTACAAACTAGCATAAACATACACTAATGTAAGAATAATTGAATAAACTATGAGTTTTCCAACATAACATAGCTAAACATATAATTAAACTCCTAAATACAAAAGACCATTGATGAAAAATCAAGAAGTTACTATGACATTAACATAATCATACCAATAATCCATTGCAGGACTAGTGAAGGGGGTCAATGCTACAATTTCACGGTGTTAGTAGTGTTATAACACTTAGCGGATCAAATAGGGAGCCGGTTTATGATGAAAAAATGGACACAAGTAAAAGAACAGAACAAGAACATGAACACTCAAATATGGTTTTCAAAAATTGCTCTCAAGTTCTTGCAAGTGTTTCAAAGCTTACATGAAAATACAAGTACTTAAGATACTTTATAATACATCCTACAACCAGTCATACCTTGAATGCCAGTTAGAAACACTAATCTAGAAAACAAAGATCAATATAGAGTCAAAAGACAGATTGCCTTTTGGCTAGTGACTATGACATGTCATAGCTCACATCCTTATCTGTTACAAAAAGGATAATAGTACATAGTTGGAAAATTACAGACTCAACATCTTAATCTACAATTGACAAAAGCATAGACTTTTCACCAACTTATGGAAGTCAGTGAGTCTTCAGAGATGACATCGGAAAGGTGTTTCAGCTTTTGTCAAAAGTATGTCGGAGAAGACATTCCTTCTCTTTCTTCGAAAGAAATCAATCTTGGCTTCGAAAGACTCTATCTTTAAAGCTTCGAAATACTTTGTGCAGGACCGTCTAAGGGATAGTCAATGCAATTAGTTTCATAATGGAGTGTTAGAAAACTTAACAGATCAAATAGGGAACCGGGTTTAAGTAAATGATACAAAGAACACAAGTAAATAATGATATAGAACAAGGAACAAGAACAAGATAAATATGGTTTTCAAGAATGTTCTATATTGCTCTCAAGTTCTATCACAAGTGTTACAAAACATAAAGATAAATACAAGAACCTAAGATACTTTATACTACATCCTACAACCCGCTATACTTTAAAAGGCAGTAGGAAACACTAATCTAGGTAACAAGATCAATGTATAGTCAAAAGGTATATTTCCTTTTGACTTATGACTATGACATGCCATAGCTCACATCCTAATCTATTACAAAAAGGATAAAAGATACAAAGTAGAAATTTACACACCAATGACCATAATCTACATTTGACAAAATCATGGACCTTTTCACCAACTTATATAAGTAGGCGAGTCTTCAGAGTGGCAACGGAAAGTTGTTCCGCTTTCTGTCAAAAGGTGATCGGAGAAAGCTTGTCTTCTCGGACTTCAGAAGAAATAACTCTTTAGTGTTTTGGCTTCAAAAAACTTTGTCTTTGAAGCTTCGGAAGACGTCATCTTTGGCTTCGAAAGATTTGATCTTTGGTTTTGGAAGATTTTATACTTAGAATATTTTTCTCTGAGTTGTGTAAAACTTCTAAAGTAACTCTACTCTACACTTAATGCGTGCATGCTAGAATCTCTTTGGTTGCTTTGGTTGCATCATCCTTTAAGTATAAGCCTTATAAACTCCCCGAGGCTGATGCTACAAAAGCAAAGAAGGTTACTCAGATATTGATACTCCTCATCAGGATCAAGACCATTCCTTTTTTCATCATTTGGTCAGGATCCCTCAGACTCTTATAGTACCTCCTCCTATCATAGTAATCATGCAGAGAAAGATCAATCATGTCTTGCTCAAAGTAGACATCTTGACCTCCTTAATCTCTGATGACATACCATATGATTTGGAGCAAAAGTCCAGGACAGGATGTTAGGACCGAGTACGAACTGCTACTAACCGAAACTACATGAAAACAGATCAAATAGTGCGGAATCCTATTTGATTGGCAATCCAATCAGGGTGAACGTTAATCCGATCAAAACTAATGATTAGAAAACATTAAGAATTGATTAGCAATGATCAGGAACGCTCTATGAAGTTGGAAGGGACGACTTGGATGCTCTGGGACGGCTAGGGTTGTGAATTCTCGAAGTGTTACGTTTTTCCACGAATTAAGTGGTATTTATAGGTTACAGTCTTCATTCGAACGACTGAGCCATGCGTATGGCTCGGTCGTGCGACTGAGTCATACGATCCATTCACACGTACGACTGACCCACACGATTGATTCATTCGTACGACTGAGACAGTCTTATGACTCAATCATGTGTTTGGCTCAATCACCTGGTTCAGTCGTGCGACTGGCCCATTTACATGGTCCAGTCGTGCGACTGGATCATATGCCTTAGTTAAACACATTCCTGAACCTTTAACGTTGCAGAACTATGTCTAACAACTGTAAACCCATATAACATGTTCGTATAAGCTTGTAACAAACAATAAAATAAATAGATATAACATTCAATAACCAATAATCATTGAACAAAGAGTTTTCATTACATATATCAAGACATTACATCAATGTAACAAAATGAAAGTCATTTACATTTAAGCACACTAGTACTAGAACTAGGGACATGTGTACCAACAAACTCCCCCTTGGACCTAGTTCTATCTATTCTTTGACCTCCTTTGTAAACTCTTCATATCTCTTGACCCTTTCTTCTTTTGAAACCCCAGCATGAATATCAAGTGCAAAGCATAAGCGTATAACATGTTGAAACTGAAGTGCTTGCACGATATCCTGCGTATCAAAAACAGTGGCCACTTGTACAGCGTATATATATTAGCTGCTGACAAGTTTGTGAGCCACATTGGGTCGAACACCCTTATTGTCTCCAAAGTCCCTTCTCGATCCAAAACAATGACGGCTTCTCCTATACGCCAGTCATAGTACCACCATTTGAAATGGGGTGTAAAGTCTTGTGGCATCTCCCTCAAAGGTATACGAGACATTGTGTGCGGAGGGTGCCATTTCAAGACTACCTTTGGTCTTCCTGAGATAGGGTCAACCTCTGTCTTATTAATAAACCTTCTGGGCTATTAAGGCTTGAAGTTGACCCACCTCCTGAGGTATTCCTTTTTCAATGCCTTCTCGAACCATCCCGAATTCTTTTCGGGAACTGCATAAACTAGGTTCAAGTTAGCAAGACGATTAAGCTCAAATCCAGGGAGAGTTTTCAGATCGTGTGGGAATCTGAAATACTCTACTCCCTTCTTTCTCTTCATAGCATAGACGTTTAGGTCCTCAAAATATGCACAGCTTATGATTTTGCCAGACACCTTCTGATGCTTCTTTACTTTGTAGAGCTTGGTGTAGGCGTTAGACTTTACAGGCTCCCGCTGTTTCCTCATTTCCTCCAGGCAGGCTGCCCACTCAGCCTTTTTGTTTGCTAGATCAGCATCATCCGCATGAGGAACTTCTTCTGTTGCTTCCTTTTCAGCTAATTTTTCTTCAACCTTATCGAATGCACTGCTGCCAAATGTTTCTCCCAGATCTGGTAGTACCTCGCCGTTAGCGTTAGTATACTGGGGATAATGGTCAGCAGTCACATCCTCGATCTCCACCTCATCGACACCTTGTAGTTCTTCATTGCTGACTACGTCAACTTCGGGAGCATCTTTCACCAATTCATCCGGATTCAGACTGAACATCTCGGCAATTTGTTCATCTATCAGATCATGGATGATCTCTCCCTCTTCAGGTGTATAGCTGACTGAGCGTTGTACAATCCCTTGCAAATCAAGAATCATTGTCAATTGAGTCTTGATTTGTCGAAGGGGTACCACATCATGCTCATCAACCGGTTTAGTTGAGCCTGTTAAAGAAATAAACAAACACATTAAGAGTTAATAGACATTATGCACATAACACATGACAGTTCAACTTTTCATTTATTTAGATTAACATTAATACATGATTTTGAGTACAAAAGTTTAATAACATATAGACATCTAAGCTTTACTTTGCCTTGAATCATGGCCGGGTCTTCTGCAGACGGGGAAGTAGGTGGGGCAGACGATGATGCTCCTTGGTCTTGCCTTTTCTTCGTTCTTTGCTCTTGACCATGAGCAGAGGCAGATGCTGCTGCATCTCCTTCTTCATCATCATCATCGTTCTGCCTACCTCTTGTCTCTTCTTCATCACCACTGCCCTCATCATCATCACTCTCATCATCCTCTCCATCATCCTCATTATCATCTCCTTCACCGATCTTCAGAGGCTCATCTTTAGATCCTTTGAGTTTGAGCATGATCGTCTTATTAGCAGCATCTAACTCCTCCAAATTCTTAGCTGATTCCTCCTTATGCTCTTGAAGTTGGGCAATCTGCTGGGCTTGCTGTGATATCTGCTGGGCTTGAGTAGCATTGAGCTCCTCAAGCCGACGTATCTGTGTAGTCTTCTCTCATCAGCAGCCAACAGCTTCAGCATCATCCGGTTTAGTACTGACAGCTGTTCCTCCACTCTAATGGGAGGGAGAGAAGATCCTGTGGGGAATATGGGGTGTGAGGATGGTCCGGCTTGGTGGCTGGTGGTGGTAGTGGTGGTAGCGGTGGCTGTGGTGAATATGGGTGGTGGTGAGTGAATGGGTGGAGAAGTATAGGGTGTAGCTGTGGAAGATAGAGGTGTGGTAGTAGTAGTGGGTGGTGTGGTAGTAGTGGTAGTAGCTGTAGTGGTAGAGGTGGTGGTAATTAATGTGAATCTCAGCCTCTTCCCCTTCTTGCCATAGGGCTGAGCCATCCTCTTCTTCCGTGTCCCCTTTGACACGGAGGCTCCCCCTTGGCTGCTGGGTTGGTCTGAGGAGTAAGATGGATCAAGAGTAGTCTCCCCAGACTGACCCTGGCGTCCACCAACCGCCCTCCTGCCTCTCTCAGTGGCTACGACACGGCTTCCTACCGTTCATACCAGAGGCTCTTTGTCTGACTCCTCCTCCTCATCAGGCTGAAACTCCTAATGGAATCCAACAGTCTCTGGACCTCCTTTGGTGGATGGTGGAGATGTAACATCAGCAGTAGTGGCCCGAGTTTGAGAGGGGCCGGTATCTCCACCATCACCACTGTCATCATCATCTGAGTCGTCACCCGGGAGCACAATCTGCTCGGCGTCTGAATCGTTGTCATTGTGGCACCACTTTCGCCTAGCTGACGCCACATAATCCTCCCGGGCCAGATGCCCAAACAATCGTCTAACCGGGGGCTTCACCTGCTTGCCCCGGTACACCTTCATCCATCCGAGGGTGGTGTCATCCATCACCTCTAGGACCATGGCGTCCTCCTTCTCCTTGGGCAGCAAAAGGGAGCTTCTGATCTATAATCATCTTCATAAAGCGTGGGTACATCCAGAAGCTCTCTTTCCCCTTCGCCTCAATGTTCTCTAACAGATAGGTGAAGATCATCCTCAAAAAGCTGAAAGGGTGATTTAGCACCAACGCCACGTAGGCGTTCTGCATCTGATCAGATAGCTCGTCAAAGCCTCCTTTCCGAGAGGCGATGCATCTCAGCAGCACGTGGGCCAAGTACTTGAATTCGGGGCACAGGTTGCTCTTGTTAAGCACACATGCGTTGATGTCCCCAAAGTACTTGGCTCTTAGGAAACATCCTCGAACTGTAAGGGGATGCAATCATATGGGGCAGTCAGCATCGTTTCTGAACTCTAAAACAGTCCTAAGATCCTCCTCTGTTATCTCTATCACCTCCCCAAATATGGAACTCCTGATCCGATAGGGCTCGGAGGACCTGTCAACCACAGTGCCTTCCCAGAAAGCCTGTTGCACTGATCTGTATGGTGTGCACGGTGTCAAGATAGATCTGAAGATCCTCGATCTCCGTATAAATGTAATGATGCCGGAGAACTCGGCTGCATTGCAGGATGACAGATCAAGATGAGCACAAATGTTCTGCTTTGTGCTCATCGTCCACCGACTTGCCATCTGTGACACAAAGTAAATAAACGTTAGTAAGTATCAAAGAGTTACAGTTTGATTCAATGAATTTGAAAATTCTTGTTCAGTCATGTGAATGAACTGTGCGACTGAGATCTAGTCGTGCGAATAGACTGCGACTGAGATCTAGTCGTGCGCATGAGCTCATACGTACGACTGAGTCATGAGACTAGACTTAGATGTATGTTCCTCATGCGATTACCTCAGTCGTGCGACTGAACTCATACGCATGGTTTAGTCATGCGATTGAGCGATTCGTCCATCTCAGTCGTGCGATGAGCCATTCGGATAGCTCAGTCAAGCGATTGAAGTTTATCAGGGTGTCCATTCGCATGACAGACTGTTTGTCCATTCAAATTCAAATTTTTAGCAAAACATGATGTTAGACGTTGTGGCTTGGCTCATTAGGTTCGCATTTGTTCGACTAAACTCCAAGTAACTCTTATTTGATCAAGATACTTAGTTTTAGTGGTTTATTGGTCAAACTAAGTTTCAGTTTAAGTTAGATCTTTATTTCGATCATTTAGTCGTGTAGGTACTGATTTTAAGGTTTAACATTGTCTCGCAGTACCTGTAGGATCAACACAAATCATCAGAGAATGTCAAACAAGGGTCTAAATCGATCAAATGAAATTTTGGCAGGGTGAGTTTAGGTTGTGCGTTTGAGAGGACGATGGAGTGAATGAAACAACTACGACCCACACCCCCTCTATTTATACTAGGGTTTCCTCCAGTCGTACGATTGAACCTAGTCGCATGATTGATTCGTGCGACTGGGGGTCAGTCGTGCGACTTGCCCAGTCGGTCACCTCCAATCGTGCGATGGAGGGTCATTCGTGCGACTGTCACAGTCGGTCACCTCCAATCGTGCGATTGGGTTCATACTTATGGTCCAATCGTACGACTGGTCCATACTCATGGTCCAGTTATGCGAATGGCTCATACTTATGAATTTTGACTTTATGACCATTTGACACTTAGCCCCTTTTTAACAGTTGATAAAACATTTTGAGCATTCGATCATCTCAGACATGACCATTTTAACTTAAAGAACCTTTGATCAGCTTAGATGTGATCCATTTATCCAACCGATCACCTCAGACGTGATCCATTTATCCACCCGATCACCTCAGACGTGATCCATTTATCCACCCGATCACCTCAGACGCGATCCATTTACTTTTTCAGAAACAAGTGATTCAAGATTTATGTGAAGTTCGTTTTGTTACATTCACAGAGATGAATCTCGTAGCACAGTCCAACACTGACACACTATACATAAAACTTGAAAAACTAGAAAACTAAACTAAGTAACAAAATAAACATGTTTTTGTGATTTTGTTAGGGTAGGGTTTAAAAACACTTTAACAATCGTTTTAAAATGATTCTCCCCCTGAGCAGAACAGCCTATCAGCATTAATGTCATTTCTAAGACAGATTCATATGGAATCAGACAGGCATAAACGCAATTACTTGGAACTTTTATAGATATATTGAAATGGAAACAAACTTATTTATAAATCACAGTTTCTCATTCATATAAGACCTCTAAGCGCTAACTGGAAATCATGCTTGATCTATTATGTAACACACATTGATTTTGAACATCAGGCAGTGCAGCCACGACGATTGTCAGTATACTTGTCCACTTAAATCCATACATAAAATTTTGACACACATTAGTGATTAAATAGTTGAATTAGATCAACAAGTATTTGTGTGTCCCACAGGTATGTGGTAATCAATCTTCCTCAGGAGATGTTTGAGCGGTCCGGGGAATAAGAAGATTTTGGTTCTAAGAGCTTTTAAAGAGATGCAAAGCCTCAGGTCAGTGCCATCGTACAGAAGAGAGGCGCAAAAAACAATGAATTCTTAGAATGGATAGGTTATGCCAAGCCTCAGGTCAGTGCCATCGCACAGCAGAGAGGCGCAAGACCTATCTTCTTCTCAGAGCAATATTATTTAATATACAATTAAGCAGTGACGTTTGTCATCATTTGTTCAGTTTTTCAGGTCTTTGCACACATTTGTGGCATTCAGTTGCTCCTCACCCCTTATTGGAAATTGATTGATTATGCAAACCAGGGAAACTATAGGAACCCACAATGATTGATTTAATTTAAGTTGATTCACCAATGGTGTCTACTAGTCTAATGTGTTGAATCTACTGACACATCGTATAATGAACTAGCACCTCCCTAGATTGACTTTCTCCTTGTAATTACAGTAACAAACAAGCTTACTATCATTTTTCCAATTTGTTAGACTTAGAATTCTCTGACTAACAATTTTCTGTGATTTAATTAAACTAAAACTACAAAAATTGAAAATCTTTTGGTGTTCCAAGTAACTCGACGCCTGTGTACTATCACTTTCCATAATCCATCTGCTTTTGTCAACAAAAGAGAAGAAGAAGAAAAAAGCATATTTTCTTTGATTCTAGAGAGAGAGCAGCAAAACTTGGCTTAGGTAAGTAAATTTTGAATAATTGGTTCGGTTTTATTTGATGTTCGACCAAGAAACCGAGTTCCTATGTTCTTATGTGTTTATGTGTTCGGGTTTGTATGTTTTAACATGCTTAGGTGTTTGAATTCATGTACAAGGAAGATTGGGGAAGTTTGGCTTGTTGGCTACAATAGGTGAGTTTCTAGACCCCGTATTTTACTTGTTTTTAAAGATTTTAGGGCTGAAAATGCATGTAAAACATTTTTAAAACTTTGTATGTATGACTGTATGTGTATAGGCTTGTATTTTGGTATTTTATGGTTGTACAGGCTGTGTTAAGGCTTAGAATCCAAGTAAGAAGCTTAGAACATGTTAAATGAGATTTGGGACTGAAAAGTATGTTGAATCACTATCTTAAATTCGTTGTTTTTGCCTTTTGGCTTATCTGCCCTCCCCCCCGTTTTTAAAATAAATAAATACTGAAACTAAACTAATCTCCCCTAAAATTCTAAAACCGAAAATATTTTTGTGTTTTTGGATTTTTAAGACAGGAAATTAAAATAAGAAAAATAGAAAGAAAACGAAACTAAACTAGTGTTGAACTAAGCATTTGCATCATATGAAATGACGTCACTTTTCTTTTTCACGCCATTGACCTCTAACAGATATAAAAATATGGGTTTATCAAAAAGTTTCATGTAGAAGTCGACGTGTTGAAAATCCGTGTTTATTTTAACCACATCAATTAATTGTTTTTCATAGCTGTCGCGTATGAAATGATACTTTATGCCGATGTGTTTTGTTTTAGGGTATTGAACAGGATTTTTAGTTACAGCTATGGTAGCAGAATTATCAACAAAGATAGGGGTATTAAAACATGGCAAACCGTAGTCCCGTATTTGCTGTTGAATCCAAATTATCTGAGAGCAGCAACTTGCAGCAGCAACGTATTCAGCTTCACATGTTAACAAGGCAACAGATGTCTGCTTCTTGCATTTCCAGGTGACTAAACACCTTCCAAAGAACTGACACCCTGCTGATGTTGACTTGAAGTTCATCTTGCAGCCACCGTAGTCTGAATCACTATAAGCAGTTAGCTCGAAGTCATCATCATGAGGATACCACAACCCTAGTGTTGGAGTACCCTTCAGATAACGAAAAATCCTTTTCACCCAGATGAGATGATTTACTTTTAGTTTGGCTTGATATCTGGAGCATAGACATGTGGCGTACATGATATCTGGACGCGAGGCAGTGAGATACATGAGAGATCCAATCATCCCACGATACATAGTGGCATCCACCAAATCCCCATTATCATCTGGTGCCACATCATGGTTTGTGGCAAGTGGGGTACCGACAATAGTGACATTTTCCATATCAGATCGACTTAGAATGTCTCCAACATACTTAGTCTGATGCAGAAAAATACCGGTAGGTGTCTGATCCACCTGTAACCTAGGAAGAACTTCATCTCTCCTATTGCACTCATTTCAAATTCTGCCTTCATCACAGATTCAAATTCTTTACATAATTCTTCATTTTGAGAATCGAAGATTATATCATCCATATAAATCTGTACCATTAGTAAGTCTCCATCTTTCTTTTTGATAAATAACGTGCAGTCAATCACACCCTTGCGAAAACCATGTTTTAACAGGTGAGTGGAGAGCTTCTCATACCAAGCTCGAGGAGCTTGGTGTAGCCCGTACAGAGCCTTGTCCAGCTTGTAGACTCTGTCCCGATAGTAAGGATCCTCAAATCCTTCGGGTTGACTGAAGTAGACTTCTTCATGGATTTCCCCCGAAGGAATGCACTTTTAACATCCAGCTGATAAACTTTGATCTTCATGTAGGATGCATAGGCCAGAAAAAGGCGAATAGCTTCCATTCTTGCCACTGGTGCAAACACTTCATTGTAGTCGACTCCCTTGACTTGTCTGAAGCCTTGAACGACCAATCTTGCCTTGTTTCTGATGACAATGCCTTGGTCGTCCTTCTTGTAGCGTAGCACCCATTTGGTGCCTATAACTCTTACTCCTTTGGGCCTATCAATGAGTGTCCACACTCCAAGCTTCTTGAACTGTAGCAGCTCTTCCTGCATAGTGTTGACCCAGGCCTCATCCTTTAGGGCATCGCTTACGTGTTTGGGCTCGACTTGAGAAACAAAACACTTGAAAGCCCTATTTTTCACGTAGCCCTTTTCCATAATCGCAGTATAATCAGCAGAGTATAGCTGATTTCTCGTCTGCACAACAGAGTGAAGATCCCCAATGATAGTCTCCGGGGGATGATTCACACTGATCCTAGTCAATGGTTTCGTAGGAACGACAACTTCAGTATCTAGATTTATGATGGCAGGTTCAGTATCTAGATTACCTGATGCATTCTCAGCATCTGTTGAGCTTCCATCTTGAATAACGTTATGCTCATTGCTTGTCTCAACTGCTTCTCCATCTTCTGATGAATCATCACTCTCATCCTGAGTAGTTTTTGAAGATCCCGAAGCACCACTGGTTGGTGCTATATTGCTAATATCCAGATTTGGTGTATTCAAGACATCGAACATCAATGAGCAGTAATCTCGTCATATGAACATGTCGGAGGGAGGTTGAATGATTTGAAAAAGCCATCATAATCAAAGAATGATGACGGACCTTTTCCAGCAGGGGGTGTTGTATTTTTGCACATCTACGTTGCACCATACTTCTACCTAACCTGTCGAGTTATTATAAACCCGTTTGTCTGGTATGCTGTATCAGAGAAAGATCCCATGATCTGCTTTCTCGCTAAACTTGCCCTCTAGAGTTTTCTTCAGTAACATACATGGAGCTCCGAATGGTTCTAGATACTCCAGGTCTGGTTTGCGCTTCTGAAGTAACTCATAGCAAGTCTTCCCATTCTGCTTGACTACTAACACACGATTAAGCGTGTAGCACGCATTGGTAACTGCTTCATTCCAGAACAGTACAGGTAGCTTTGAATCTACCAACATAGTCCTTGCAGTCCCGATCAAGCTCCTATTCTTGCGTTCAGCAACTCCATTCATCTGTGGCGTGTATGCAGAGGAGAACTAATGAACAATTACCTTTTCTTTGCAGAAAGCATCCATCCACTGATTCTTGAATTCAGTTCCATTGTCTGAACGAACCTTCCTCACCTTCAGATTGTAAAGAGACTCAAGTGTTGTGACGAGCACTTTGAATGATTCAAATGTTTCTGACTTAGCTTTCAGAAACATCACCCATGAGAATCGTGAGTAGTCATCTGTGACTACAAAGCAGTATCAGTCTCCAGCGATACTTTTCATGCTGACAAGACCAAACACATTCATATGTAGAAGCTCGAGGGGCATCTCAATAGAGTAACGTGCTTAGACTTGTGAGACTTCCTGGTCTACTTTCCCTTCTTGCACGAGACATAAAAATCTGGAACTTTGAATTTCTTGACAGTAACTCCCTGAACTAAGTTTTTGTGAATCAGATGATTCATCTTCTTGGGATTGATGTGTCCCATTCTCTTGTGCCATGAGATAGACTCCTTCTCCGTTGCCTTTGACAAAAAGCACTGAGCAGTGGACTCAGTAGTAGAAGCATTTGACATGTCCAAGACGTATAAATCATTGTACCTTGACGCTGACATTAATACCTGCTCCTCCGGAATATCCATCTCATTCTTCAGAATGTAACACTTCCTATTGTCAAACATTACTTTGAATCCCTTGTCATATATCTGAGAAACTGAAAGTAAATTGTTCTTTAACTGCTGAACAAAATTTACTTTATCAAACTTTACCTTTCTATTACCTACTTCTCCTTACGCGGTAATGTAGCCTCCTTTGTTTCCAGCAAACGAAACATGTCCCCCTTTAATTTGTTTGACGTTGAAAATGAGAGACTGATTTCCTGTCATGTGCATGGATGCTCCGCTATCTACAATCCATGTGTTGGTAGCAGTACTGTAGCGGACAACCGGCACAAAATAGAAAATAATTAGTTAAGGAGGGGGACCCAAGCCTTTACTGGCTTGGGTTTCCTAGAGGCATCGCACATCACAAACTCCACCCACTGTCCATTTGGAGTTGGAGAAACCTCATTCTTCTGCTTATCATCACTATCAGACATATCAGATGTTTTAGCTTTCCATAGACTATCCTTGTGTAAGGCTTGTTTGTGGTAAACCGATAACTGATTGACAGTTTGGACTTTAGGTCGATTGTCAAAAACCAGTTTTACCTCAGGCATCACAGACTTGCCAGTGGCTTGTCTGTGTTGTCTGTGGTGTTGGAGATGGGTGTAAGATCTAGCAGGTGTTTTAAACCTTGTACGTGTTTTAGACCTTGGTTTTGTGAAATTAGGTTTAACATCCGGATCTAGTTTGACTTTACGCCTAGGTTTCTGATAGCGAGGACAGTGTGAAGAAATGTGTCCTCTTTGTCCACAAGTATAGCATGATCTCCTCTCAACAGGACTAGGAGATCTCTTGTGGGGTGGGGAGTACACTTCAGGCATGGGCTTTTTGGGCTCAACTTTTGATTTTTCACCTTCTTTGACAAATTTGATTTGTTAAACATTATGATTCCTTTGTCTTTTCAAATGGTTGAGATCTTGCTTGACCGGTTTAGACTGAGTTGGTTTTGAAATTTTTGGTTTTGACACAGCAGTCCGTGATCCCAAACCAAGAGGCACGTGATCATCCTCTACCACCCAGTCCCTAATTAAGACATCATACTTTGTGCCCGATGTTGAAGCCTTCTGATCAGCAACCGGAGGAGCAAGTTTAACTACAGTGTCCGGATCACTGACCAGAGGAGTAGTCACCACATGGTCCTTGATGGGGTTATTGTTAATAGGTCTCTTCTTGGTATTTAGAAGGATCTCATGTGGTGGGCACTACTTTATAACCCAACCCTTCCCCATGTTTCTCTCTTTAACCAAGTTTTGCAAGATGTGAGAGGAACTAGCTAAACTATGTAGTTTTTGAGTTAAGGACTCATTTTCAACTTGTAAAACAGCTCTTTCCTTTTTAGTTTCCTCAATTGTCTTTATGTAAAACTTTATGTCATTTTTTTGGTTAAATGCTACAACTTCGGTTTCCCTTAGTTGTTTTCTCAAAACTTCAATTTTCTCTTTATAACTGCTCTCATTTTGTTTTAACACTTGATTATCCTCCGTGCATAGTTTTAAATCTTTTACCAAATTGTCATTATGATCTAACAATCTAGTAAATTTTAAATCTATGCTTTCTCTAAATTTATTACAATCAACACAAGCATGTTTATCAAAGAGATCTTCTTTCGATTCTACCTGCGCAGATGTAGTGGTACCGGCCATGAACGTAGCCTGAGGTTCTTGGTGTGTTGCAGATCCTGCATTCAGTTCATCCTCTACTAGGTGATCAATAGCAGCCATAGTCTCATTCATATTAGTAGTATCAAACTCAGCCGAGTTCTCCCCCTCACTCGCTGAGTCATCGTTCAGATCATCAACCAATGCAATGTTAGCTTCACCATCAGATAAGAAACGGAAGGACCAGTCTTGTCCTTCATCACCCTATGCTACCATGGCTTTGGAGTCATGGCTGGTTGAAGCTACCTTTTTGTCCTTATCCTGCCTGTTGGTTGAAGAAAACGGGTTGCCATTTCCTATCTTCTTAGGTTTGACACACTCTCTATTGAAATGGCCTTTCTCACCGCAGTTGAAACAGGTGACTTTTGACTTGTCAAATCCAAAAGTTGTATCCTTTGTAGCCACCAGGTTCTATCCCGTTTTCTTAACAAACGTCTTTGCTCTACGCACTGCACTAGCGAGAGCCCACATGATATCCATCCGTTCAAGCTTAGTTTCACCCACTTGCTCATAATCTTCATCGGCCAAGTGACAATTACCGATCTTCCCTACTACTAACCCATCATAAGAATGGATCACAGCAGCAAGTAAATCCAGATGCTCCTTAGCAACTTCCACAGTTACGTTGCTAAGATTCTCTGTCGTTAACTTCGTCGGTAGAGCTTCTGTAGAACTGTGTTGAACACTTGATGAAACACTTGACTCACCACCTGAAGATGTACTTTTAACATTTGCAGAAGTGTTAGACACGAAAGCAATCTGCAAGGGTGCACTAGAAGATGCAGTAGTAGGAGTCACATTGTATAGAGAAGGATTCTGAGTGTAGGTTTCCTTCTTAGACTTGTACTTATGTCGTAGCTCCTCCTCTCTCAATTTCAGAATAAAATCATTTATATCCAACGTTTCCAACACTGCATTATGTCTTAAAGTGGAGACGAATGAATCCCACTTATCAGGTAACCCATCAGCCATACTTGACACCTTATCTTCCATAGACGTTTTAACCCCATAAGTGTGCAGTTCACTCATCAAATGATAGAAGCGATCGATAATGTCGTCCAGGCTCTCATTTGCAATTGACGAGAAGTTATCAAATTCTTTCCTCAAAGCTTTAGCCTTTTGAGACTTAAGCGTTGCATTTCCTTCATAACATTTCTCTAGAGCCTTCCATAACTTTTTGCACTGCTTGTGTTCTGAGAATTGATGGAAAATGTCTTTTGGAATGGACTGTGTCAACAATGCATAGGCCTTCTTCTTAGCATTGTACGCAACCTTTTGTGCCTCATTCAAACCACTTAGAGTCAGTGGAATACCGTTAGCTCCAACTAGCATAGTGTAGCCAGTCTCAATTGTGCTCCATAACTTGGTATCCACTCCATTCAGATGAATTTAAAACTGTTGCTTCCATTGAGGATATTCATCAAGTGACAGAAGCTTTGGTGGTTTGTTGTGATTTCCGATCTCATTTTCCAAGAGCAAGAGATTCTGAATTCTGGAGTCCTTCCCGGCTGAGAAAGCAAAGTGCTGTTCGTCCATGATGACTTAGTCTGAAAACTTGACAAACTAACTGACTGATGCGACTGGGGAGTGCGATGAGAATCAACCGTGCGATTGAAGTCAACCGAACAATTGAAGTATGCGACTGAATTCACACGTGCGATTGAGGTCAATCGTGCGTATGAATCTATGCGTATGAGTTAAGTCGTACGAATGAACTATACGACTGAGCTAAACTGAACGAATGAGCATAAACGTGCGAATGAAATGGACGATTGGACCAATCGTGCGACTGAGCTGTGCGTATGATGTTCAGTCGTGCGATTGGATCAATCGTGCGACTGAGACGTCTGACTTCGAAATTTTTCAAACTTTTCACTCGATTAGACAAAAAACCATGATTTTGAAAACCCTAGTCGGCTATAACTCAAAAATACAAAGTTTTGAACAGATGCACTTGTAAAAATCGACCTTTTAATGCAAACGGAACGGATCTTTGATTGAAAAACGTTGACTTTTGCAAAAACGCGATTGAATCCACGTAGAATCGAGAGCCAAGGCTCTGATACTACTTGTTAGGACCGAGTACGAACTGGTACTAACCGAAACTACGTGAAACCAGATCAAATAGTGCGGAATCCTATTTGATTGGCGATCCAATCAGGGAGAACGTTAATCCGATCAAAACTAACGATTAGAAAATGTTAAGAATTGATTAGCAATGATTAGGAATGCTCTATGAAGTTGGAAGGGACGACTTGGACACTCTGGGACGGCTAGGGTTGTGAATTCTCAAAGTGTTACGTTTTTCCACGAATTAAGTGGTATTTATAGGTTACAGTCTTCATTCGTACGGCTGAGCCATGCGTATGGCTCAGTCGTGCGACTGAGTCATACGATCCATTCACACGTACGACTGACCCACATGATTGATTTATTCATACGACTGAGTCAGTCTTATGACTCAATCGTGTGTTTGGCTCAATCACCTGCTTTAGTCGTGCGACTGGCCCATTTGCATGGTCCAGTCGTGTGACTGGATCATAAGCCTTAGTTAAACACATTCCTGAACCTTTAACGATACAAAACTATGTCTAACAACTGTAAACCCATATAACATGTTCATATAAGCTTGTAACAACCATAAAATAAATAGATATAACATTCAATAACCAATAATCATTCAACAAAGAGTTTTCATTACATATATCAAGACCTTACATCAATGTAACAAAATGAAAGTCATTTACATTTAAGCACACTAGAACTAGAACTAGGGACATGTGTACCAACACAGGATGGGTCTCTTAGCTGCAAGAGGCTCTACTTGTGTTGGACTTGGTTAAGTAGCCTCTTATTGAGCTTCCTCAAGATGCTCTGACTCATATTAAGGTGTGAAGGTGGATGCCTTGGACATCTTCTTCTCTTTAGTATCTCTTTTTATGGCCATCCTTTTCTTCCTCTTTATAGACTACTGAGAAGACTGGCGTTCAACACTAGGTTGTCCTTATGTGTCTTTCTAATTTGAGTCCTCTTCCCTTATAGGTGAAAGTACGAGACGGATCAGGACCCATCTGTGGATCAGAAGATGAAGTTGGCTGTGGTCTAGCACTAGTCCCGGTTATGTTGTCTCTTGGGGTTCAACCTTGATCTTAACTTTAGGTGGAGCTTGACTTGGTGGAGAATGCAAGTCAACAAGCTCCCCCTTTTTAATCTTCTGCTTGATCACTATAATGTGCTCATCCATAGTGGATGACATTAGACCAAGCCTCCTTCCAGAGAAACCATACAACTTTAACAAGCTCATCATCCTCTGCCTATAAACAGACTTCCTTTGGCTTTTTTAGATGATGGCTCTTGACTTTGCAGCTTCTTCCCTCATCTTCCTCTTAGCAACATTTTGTTCTTTCATCGCTTGTTGCTCAAGCTGCTTGAGGTACTCAAACTCTATATATTCATAGGATAGGGGAAGAAGTGCAAATTCCTGATAGAGGCCTATGGCACTCAAGTAGTTGATCAGTTTTGTCTGTCTGCTTCCTTGTCTACCTGAAGTTGTTGCTCAATTGCCATAGGCTCTGTCTTTGGGCTTTCTTGAACTAGGGAGAGGATTGGAGCATGTTTGTAGTGTCTTTTCATTCTCCTTTCATACATGATCTTGAGGAGTAATTCTGCATCCTCTGCCTCATTCCTCTCTTTTGCCAACTCATTGTCAGCCAGTTTATTAAGCTCTTCTAAGGGAAGAAAGATGAGTTCATTAATTTTATAGTTCCTAGTCCCCAAGTAGTTTAGTCTGGCTGCCCTCAACTCATCATCTTGAGTGTTTTTCTTGGGGGTAGCCTTGATTACATCTTCCATGAAGCCTGGGAACCCACTTGAACTCTCTCCTCTTAGCTTCCTCTTCCTCTCTCTGTCCTCCTCCTCAATATCCTTAGGAGTCAGTTTCCTTTTCCCTTTGTCACTCACAGGCCTTGGTGACTCAGGGTGGAGAGAGCTTTGGCCTTTATTGCTTGGTTTAGCACTTAAGATCTGGTCAGAGAGAGGTTATGAAGCACCTTCACTAGCTGGTGCCTCACTAAGGGTATAGGATGTCGAAGTAGTTCCTGTAACAAGGTCCACTGGGTCCACTGGGCCTTTAGTCAAGGTTTTCCCTTCGAATCTAATCTTAGGGTCCACCTTAACATCTAGTTGACCAATTACAATGCCTTTATCCTTTGTATTCTTCTATGTTTGAACTCTTTAATAGTCCTATCTTGAATCATCTCGGCCAGTCTGTTAGCTTGGCTGTTTTGACTGGGATTGGCAAGTGAGATGTGAACTAGAGGTCGGCTGTCATAGTACTTCAGGGTCTGAAAATTAAAGACCTCTTGCCTGCCCCTGAAGTCTATGCAGTATCAGGGCTCTCCTGTCATCATCATACCTCCACCCTAGTATTTCATCCTCAACATCATAGGGAGGGGTAGACATAGCCCTTGGGATACCCTCCTTGGACCTCTTGCTACCCCTGAAGTCAGAGCTCTCTTGTCAGCATCATACCTGCACCCTAGTAGTTCATCTCAGCATCGTAAGTGAGATAGACATAGTCCTTAGGATACCCTTCTTAAACAAACTTTGTATGAGTAAGTCTACATCAATATGGACTTAAGGAGGTTGCTATGTATGGACAACTGCAAGTGAGGGCGGTGAATCCTTAATGTCCGTACTCTAAGAAGAACTCTTAGGTTCTGTGATTTCTAGGACTTTCTCCCCTTTTTTGGTAGCATCACCATCTTGCATAGGTGAGCTGGAGGTTAAGTTAACCATATCCACAGGTTCTTGGGGACCTGGTTGAGTCCTTCTAAGTGGTCTATCAGGTAGCTTACCGCTGAGGTCGGTGATCTCAAGTTACTGGTCATTGACCCTTCTTTGTAAGGTAGTCACCTGAGATTCTAGTTGACTAACCTTTGAGCAAAATAGGTGCACATTCTGGTCAGTTTTTGCACCTTTAGTTTCAGACACTCCTCATCTTTATCATAAGAATCACGGGGGATGAGAGAATAGGACCAAAGTCTTCTACCTCATCCTCAGCACTATGTTCTTGGCTGCTGGATTTCCCTTGCACCATGAAACCTTCAGTTGAAGTGTCAAGGGGCTGGGTTACTATGGTTGAGGTCTTAAGGATGTAATCACTTGCTGAAGTTAGAGCCTCTTCCATATACACTTCCTAAACTTGTTTAGGGATATCCACCTTAGTAGTAGGCGGATGATGTGGGTTAGATATGATACTCACTGAGTCCCATGTCTTCATCATCATAGAATTCTAGGTTAGGTATGGGTTGGTTAAGGTCTAGAGGTTGGGGATGGTAACTTTCCCCTAAAGATTATTACTAGAGTTTTGAGACTCTGAGTGAAGTCTTAAGGCTGTTGGGTTTATGAGCTTATTAGGCTGAGTATGAGGAACCTCAGTACCGATCCTTGAAGATATGGGAGTGGTTTGCTCCTCAAGGGAAGTGGTAGCTCTAGTGCCCACTTCCTCTTGCATGGGTGAGGATGGTGGGGGCCTGCACAAGCAGGGTTCGTTTGGATTTTCTTGTGTAGGCGATGGTTATTTGAGGCTGTTTGGGTGGTTAAGAAGTAGAAGGTGTGGGTACATCACTAGCTGGTGCTGCTAGGTTGTCACCTTGAGCAATGAGCTCTAACATTTTTGGGACAAGGTCTGTTTCTACTGCTAAGAAACCCACAGTAGAGTTTCTCATAGTTTTGAAGATATCAAACTTTATCTGTCCCATTTTTAGAAGATTACCTGTGTTTGCAATTAAGAATAGGCTGAACATATCTAGGGAACATGTAATATTCTAAAGAGTCTAAGTTAGCACATAAATTAGTATATACAAACTTAAAATACCTGAACTCGACCCCCCGAACCATCTAATGGACTATGTAAGAAAGGTCTTCAGGAATTTAGTTCCATCCTCCATGCTTGTTGGATAGACAATGGCTGACTACATGGAGGAGGTGCTACTACTGGGAGGAGACCTTCCTTTTTCTGAAGGTTTTTACTGAGTAATCACCTTCATAGCCCATCTTCCTGAAGGACTGGTTAATAACAAACTTTAGGAAGGACAAATCACCAGCTACATCATCCAGCCTAAGATGAGTGTTAATGGAGGTTGGAGTGATGAAGATTGTCCTCCCATACACTGTGGCAGACAGTTCCTTCTCCCCATCCATAGTGACCTCTTGGCAGGCCCTCCGAAACTCCAACAAGTGATCTTTATAAAGTGGAGGATCTATGGTGATGGAGGTGAAGTAGTTGGATATAGTAAAAATCAGTAAATATCTGAGAAACCTGGATCTTTCTAAGAGTTCAACAGAGCAACCTGATTGTGTTGCTTACGTAAATGTATGGTAAAATCTGGTTAGTTTCTAGGATCAGGGTTGGCCATTTGTGAGTAGCTTTCTGATAAAGAAAGGTAAGAACAAAAGTGGTTTGTGGGTAAATTTAGGTTAGAGATTTTTTTGCAGATGAAGAGGAAAGTGAAAGAGGGGGATCCGTTGAGTGTATATATGAAATAGATTTGAGATAAAGTTAATACAAAAGGATAAACTTTGAAATCTGGATGTCGGTCCTACCTCGGAAAAAGCGCCCAAAAAGGTAGTTTTCTTGGAAGTCGAAAATCTTTCGAAGGTAATTTGTCTTTGGATGTTTAATAAAAACTTCCAAAACTAATTTGACTTTGGAAGATATTCCTGAGATTTGTGGAAATTCTGCTTCAAAAGAAAAATACTTAGAGTATTTTTACTTCTGAGGCATATTTGGTTTTGGAGGAGATTAAGTCTTAGAAGTGTTGTTCATAAAGGAATAGATCTTCCGAGACTTAATTACTTTTGGAAGAAAACTATCCTTCAGAAATACATAAGTACTTAGAAGCATATTTAAACTTCGGAAGATACATCAGAATTTCTTCCAAAGGTAAATTTCTTATAAGTGGTTATTAGATTTGAAGACACAATGTTCTTCCGAAGACCACTTAATGTCTTCCAAGAGGAAATATGTCGAAAATTTCATAAATTCTAAGGAATAACATTTGAAAATTTTTCTTATAAAGTAAACTGGGCTTATGTAGGTGATAATATAAACAAGTTAGGACACACATGTTTTAAAAATAGTCTTAAGTTATGTTTAAGAAAATCTACTCAAAGTTAATCATCCCAATAGCTGATACAAGATATTTAAATCACTATTTATCAAAAGCCTTTGTTAGCAGATCAATATTGTAGGGATTGAACCTAGAGGCTCAGGAAATCAAATTCAACATAAAGAAGATCAACTCGCGTGAAAACTTGAAGTTGTTGGGCGTGAACAAGTTGTCGCGCGAGAATTACGCGAGAAATTTAGAATTTTGTATAAATAGTTAATTTGCTTTCTGTTTTGAAAGCTTTTGTCATATTTTAATTTTCATACTTACTATATTTCACTCAAAATCAGAGAGCAATATATTGGAAGTTATTTATAATTGTGTTAATGTTCATTTGATTCTACTTAATCTTCTTACTGTGAGCGATTACATTCCGCATTCTCCTTACAAGTTTGATTGTTGTTATTGTGTTGATCCTTACAATTGGTATCAGAGCTTGGTATGCTCTAGATCGATTGATTTGAAGATTGAAGTGAGTCTTATGTGTATCAAATTTCTTTTTATTAGAAGATTTACTTGATATGTGCTGAATTTGATCACATTTGAAGATGATGAAGCTGATTAGTTTGGTGTTTGATGAACTGATGATGTTTTTAAGCTTATTCGAGCTTAATTGAATCAATTAGAGACAACTACCTAAATCACCAACTGAACACTTAATTAATCAAATTCTAAACAAATTGGCGAAAGATTGAAGCTGGAAACCTTCAAAATTGAAAAGATGAAACATGCGAAAAGTTGGCGATTTCCTGCAAAAAGTTTGTTTTCGCACGAGAAGTATAGTTTTGCAAGAGTTTGTTGGAAAAGATTCCTTTCACGTGAAAACTTGAAGATCTCATAAAAATCAGTGATAGAACTTACCACGTGAAAAGTTGGTGAGATTTCGTGTGAGAACTTCGGCTTTGAAAGTTTTTATGAGAAAGTTTGAATTCAAGATTTCACAATGGAAAACCTGAAGCACATCACTGCCACTCTAAATCTTGACAATGAGATTGGTACAAGAATGAAGCCACCTCGCCTACTCATAAAGAAGATTACCCTGACTGGGCATATCGGTTTGAGAACCATGTCATTTACATTGAACCCAGGATGATGAGATCTATCAAACAGGGTCCATATATTCCGGTATACAAAAATGACAAACGCGACTTGGTGCCAAAACCCGAACATCTTTGGGATGAGGAAGATATGAAAAAGATGGAGCTTGATGATAAGGCATATGCTGGCATCACTATGACACTTATCACTAAAATAGCTTAAAAGTTCAAGGATTACATAAAGGCTAAGGATTTATAGGATGCAATGGAAGATCAAATCATAGGAAACAAAGACATGAGAGAGAGCTGGAAGGATATGCTTAACCAAGAGTTTAATATGTTTAATAATATTCTTGGTAAGACATTGGAGGCTCAAATATCAAGGTTTATGAAACTGATCACGAAGATGAAATGTGCAGGAATCATACTGGAGAACATTGCAATAAATAAAATGTTGATAAAAAGTGCTGGAACAACAACTGTACAACCATCAAAAGAACCAAGGATTTGTTTACCTTGTAACTCAGTGATCTTATCTTAACCATCAAGTCTTATGATATGGATGATAAGCATAGCGTTGTTGATTACATCAATACAATAGGAGCTGAAGCATCGACATTATATGCCAAGATAACAAGTAATCCAAATTACTATGTCATCTACTCTTAGTTGTGTCAATAACAACAATCAACAACTTCTGCTCATCTAAGTGTCAAAGATAAAACCCTTCCTCAATCCTTATCTCATTACCAAACTTCTCATTAGAATCCTTATGTTTAAGCTCAAGTCCAACCACAACCTCAAACCAACTCACAAGTTCAAGCCAATGAAACTACATAACAAGCCTTTGTTGTAAACTCTTAACCCAACAAATAAACCATCCAGATAGCTGAAGAGCACCTTGTTTTCAGGTTTGATAGAATAAAGAAGTAGAATAGATCTTGGATTTGCTTAAAACATTCATGAAAAGTTATGAAGCCTTTTCTGCTAGAAGACTCAGTGCACCCAACATCATGGTTGATGACTTGCAACAAGTTAATCCTAATGATGTATAAGAGAATGATATCAATATCAAATGGCTATAGTAGTGTATAGAGCAAAAAAGTTTTCTAGGAGAACTGGACGAAAGGTTTTTGGTCTGAACAACTAAAACAAAATTAGGTTTGATAAGTCAAGCTTAAGATGTTACAACTAGGACAAGCCTGGTCACTTTTCCAGAGATTGTACAGAAATCAGATCAAACTAGAGTGATAATGAAAAGAAAATGGTCACTGTGGAGGTAGAAACCAAGAATGATCTAGCCAATTCATCCAAAAACAAAGCCTTATTGTCTCAAACCAATGAAGAGTATGTTGTGTAAGACAAAATGGAAATTCTAGACATCAAATTATCAACTGCTTTGTTGCTAGAAACTCAAACTATTGAAGAGCATGTTGAAGAAAATCTACTGGCTGAGTTCATATCAGATGAGTTGTTGAATGGTGTGTTTGATGAATAAAAGATGGTTGAAGCGGAGAAAGTTGAGGGAAAACAGATTAAAGAGGTGCAAGTAGAAGAAGTGCAGGCTGGTTATGAACTTAAAGCGACAGCTGTTGAGATTACTCCAGCTCAATCACAAGACATTGAATAAACAGTAGCAAAAGCTGTTGATTTAACTATAGTTAAAGAAGGAAAGAAAGTTAATATTATTGAGGAAACTCCAGTTTTTGCTTGTGATGAAAGTAACAGTGCTGTTAAGATCCCTCCGACAACTGTACCAGAAGAAAAGAAAGATTTGAAGGCCTTCATGGTAAATGTTATACATGGTAAAGGTACAAAGATATAGAATTCACAACGAACGTTTGATCTTAGAAGTTAAAAAACTTCAATATCAAGCTCGTAGATATAAAACTGACAAGAAAGTTTTTAAAGAAAATATAGACGGATTAAACAAATCAATTTATCAATCAAAATTAGATCTTTATGATAAAGATTGTAACATAAATGATTTGACAACTCGTAACAACGAACTATCTTTAGAAATTAATAAAATTAATAGTGAACTCTTGTCTGGTAAATTGATTGTTGAAAAATTTGAGTTATCCTCAAACATGGTTGAAGGTATAATCAAGTCCTAAATGACACAGAGAATTAATGGTGGTAAAGGTGGCGTGGGTTATTCTAACATTGCACCACCTATTAATCATGATTATACTTGTTTGCCTTTATCAATTAATATTTTTGATGAAGAGACCTATTGATTAGGTTTTCAATTAAAGTCTGACTTAACACCTCCAGCCAATGTTTCATTGACTGTTGACCCTATCATAAAAACTGAAATTAATTTCATCATGTTAATTCTTTTGAAGAAAGTGTGAAGTAGGACGGGTTGGTTGAAGAACGGGAAACTAATGATGAATTAGTTTTTCAGGAAAATAAAAATTATGATGAAAAAGCTTCATGTAATTCATCAACAGTGATTAATGAAAGTTCAAATGTTTTTTAGAATCAACATCCTCGGCTCCATTAGAAGGTACTTCGAGCCCTTCAGGGGGAGACCTAGAGATAAGGGATCCCTCCTCTGATGATGAAGAAGTGGCAAATGAGAATGTGAACCATGAGGAGCAGGTCACTACTATTGAGAGTTCACCTGGAGCTGATCATGAAATGACTGGAACTTCAGACCCTAGTCATTCAACAGCCACAGAAACTAAACCTATGATTCAAAACCTGGATGATGAAGTAGCAGTTCCCACAACTCCCATAACTAGGATTAATATGATTCATCCCCTGGATAACATCACCGGGGATCTTCTCTCGGGAGTTCAGACAAGAAATCAGCTATACTCAGCTGACTATGCTGCGGTCATGGAAAAGGGGTACATACATGATGGGGCATATCGATGTTTTGTGTTTCAAATTTAGCCCAAGTATGTTAGTGATGCCTTGAAGGATGAGGCATGGGTAAGTGCCATGCAAGAAAAACTCCTACAGTTTAAGAAGTTAGGCGTCTGGACACTTGTGGAGAGACCAAAAGGTGTAAAGGTGATTGGCACTAAGTGGGTTCTTCGGTGTAAGAAGGATGACTAAGGGGTCATAATTCGAAACAAGGCTAGGCTAGTTGTTCAAGGGTTTAGGCAAGTCGAAGGAGTTGACTGCAATGAAGTGTTTACACTAGTGGCTAGGATGGAAGCAATTAGAATATTCCTAGCCTATGCATCCTTTATGAAGATCAAATAATATTAATTGGATGTAAAAAGTGCATTTGTTCATGGTGAAATCCGTAAAACAGTTTACGTCAGTCAACCTGAAGGATTCGAGGATCCTTATCATCCGGGATAGAGTGTATAAATTAGACAAGGCTTTGTACGTGCTCCATCAAGCCCCTCGAGCCTGGTATGAGAAACTCTCTACTCATCTGCTGAAACATGGCTTTCGCAGAGGTATAATGGATTGCATGTTGTTCATAAAGGAAAATGATGGTGATTTACTAATGGTGTAGATATACGTGGATGACATAATATTTGGTTCCAAAAACGAAGCATTAGGTAAAGAATTCGAATCGGTGATTAAAGCTGAGTTTGAAATGAGTGCCATGGGAGAGATGAAGTTCTTTCTTGGTTTACAGGTAGATCAGACACCGAATAGAATCTTCCTGCATCAGACCAAATATGTTGGAGATATCCTTAGTTGGTTCGACATGGAGAATGCAACGGTTGCTGGTACTCCACTTGCCACGAACCATGATGTAGCACCCGATGAAAATGGTGATCTGGTAGATGCACTATGTATCGAGGAATGATCAGATCTTTGATCTACCTCACAGCTTCTCGTCCTAATATTATGTACGCCACGTGTCTCTGTTCCAGATATTAGGCAAAACTAAAAATAAATCATCAGATTGGGGTAAAAAGGATCTTTTATTATCTGAAGGGTACTCTAACACTTGGGTTGTGGTATCCTCATGATGATGACTTTGAGCTAATAGCGTATAGCGACTCAGATTATGGTGGTTGCAAGATGAATTACAAGTCAACATCTGCGGGATGTCAGTTCTTTGGAAGACGATTAGTCACCTGGCAGTGTAAGAAGCAGACATCTGTTGCTCTGTCAACATGTGAAGCTGAATACGTTGGTGCTGGAAGCTGCTGTTCACAAATCATCTGGATTCAACAGCAAATGCGAGACTACGGTTTGAAATTTTCTAACACCCCTATATTTGTTAATAATTCTGCTGCTATTGGTGCAACCAAAAATCCGGTCCAATACCCTAAAACTAAACATATCAGCATTAAATATCACTTTATACGTGGCTGTTTTGAAAAACAATTAATCGATGTTGTTAAAATAAACACGGATTTCTAACGCGCCGACCTCTACACAAAAGCTTTTGATAAACCTCGATTTGATTATCTATTAGACGTTAATGGCGTTAAAAAGAAAGATGATGTAATTCCAGACGAATCAAGTTCATAGTCCGTCTCTATGTTCATTTTATTTAATTTTATTTTTCTTTATTTTATTTTTTTCTTCTTTCTTCTGCCTTTAAAATTTCAAAAACACAAAAAGATTTTCTGTTTTAGAATTTTTAGAGGGAGAATAGTTTAGTTTCAGTAGTTAGTGTTTAATTACTTAGAAAGGGGGGGGGGGGGGCGGTGGACAGATAAGCTGAAAAGCAAATACATCAAATCTGTGAAATTGATTCAATATTATGGAAAATGATAGTACACAGGGATTGAATTGTTTGGGACACCGAAAATATTTAAATGTTTCACAATGTCATATTAAAAATTACAGAAAATTATAAGTCTGAGAAGTCTAAGCCAAATAAAGGAAAAATAATAGTAAGCTAGTCTGTTACAGTGGTTACATAGAGAAAGTAGACCTAGGGGTTGCTAGTCCATTATATGATGTGTCGGTAGATTCAACACCATTGACTAGTAGACTTTATTGGTGAATAAATTTAAACTAAATCATTCAACAGGCTATGGGTTTTCATCTCATCCCCTGGTTAACACAATCAATGTATTTCCAATAAGGGGTGAAGAGCAAAATGAACGCCACAAATGTGTGCGGACGACCATAAAAATGAGCAAAGCGTTTGAAAAATGTGAAACGCAATCAAGCTAATGACAAATGTTGTTGTTACGTTATATGTAAAATAAAGTTGCTCTAACAAGAAGATAGGTTTTGTGCCTCTCTGCTATGCGATGGCACTGACCTGCGGATAAGCATAACCTAAATATTCTAGAATTCATTGTTGTTTGCGCCTCTCTGATGTGCGATGGCACTGACCTGAGGCTTGGTATCTCTTTGAAAGCTCTTAGAATAGTTTCTTCTTTTCAAAAACCCGTTGACTGCTCAAAAATCTTCTGAGGAAAGTTGATTACCATATTAGTGTGGGATCCACAAATGCTTGGTGAAATAATAAACCTAAATAATCACCGATGTGTGTCAAAAATCTATGTATGGATTTAGGTGGACAAATATACTGACAATCATCGTGGCTGCATTCCCCGATGGTCAAAATCAATGTGTGCTACATAACAACTCTAGCATGATTTCCTGTTAGTGCTTCTGACTCTTAGATGAATAAGACTCTGTGATGGGTAAATATAACATTCTCTGTTATTTAAATAAACATAAAAGGTCCCAAATGATTATGTTTATGCATGTATGATTCCATATGAATCTTTCTAGAAATGATGAAAATGTTTGAAGCTGTTTTGCTCAGGGGGAGAAATCGTTTAAGGAATGTTAAAATGCTTTCAACCCACCTTAAATGAAAAATAAAAAAATATGTCTTAACTCAGTTTGTTTCAAGTTTTTCATGGTTTTATTTATGTTTGTATTGAGTTGATATCGGACTATGTAACAAGATGAAATCTGTGAATGTCATAAATTAAACCGAATGTTATCTAATAAAAGCCTGTTTCTAAACTATAAAAAGATCACGTTTAGGGTGATCATAAGGTTTTCATGTAAAAGGATCACGTCTGAGGTGATCAAATGGTTTTCATTTAAAAGGATCACGTCTGAGGTGATCAAAAGGTTTTCATTTAAAAGGATCACATCTGAGGTGATCAAAAAGTTTTCAGTTAAAAGGATCATGTCTGAGATGATCAGTGGTCAAAATGTCATATATCAATGATGAGTTTGTGAATTAATGGAACAAACTAAGTCAAATTCACCAGAATGACCCAATCGCACTATTGGATCATAAGTATGGGCCAGCTGCACGATTGGATCATAAGTATGAGCCAATCGCACGAATGGACCATAAGTATGGCCCAATCATACGATTGGACTACAAGTATGGCTCAATCGCATGACTGAACCATGAGGATGGCCGAGTTGTACGATTGGAAGCATCAGAATGAACCAATCGCACAATTGGAAAAAGGGAGTATGAGTCAGTCATACAATTGAAGCTCAGTCGCACGTATGAACCGTCCAAATGGGTCCAGTCGCACGACAGAAACTCAAATCAGTATAAAAAGGGGGCTCAGTCGGTCATAGCCCTACACTTGATTTCAAATTCTCCAAAACTCCCGAATACCCAAGGACACTCTGTTCAAATTTTTCCATGTGATTACCATCGATTTCTTCATGCTGACCGATTTACATTCATCTGCAAGTATTGTGTGAACGAAATCATGATGCATGCTAACGTAAAATAAATCCAAAGTGTCCGAATGAGTTAAGAAGTAAACCGAACCAAATAACTCAAAAATTGGACATTTAAATGGACTTAAAAGTAAACTTAAAAGATAATCGGTGTTACAACATGTCTTAGCGCATATAATGAATCTAATATTTATGTGAATATGACTGTTTTGACAAAGATTGAAAATCTCGGACCCGCATAGAATATATGTGAATGGACATACTAATGAACTTCAGTCGCACAATTGAGCCAGACACATGATTCAATCACACAATTGAATGAATCGGTGACTCTGTCGTACGACTGGCTCAACCGCATGTCATGGTACACAACTAAGCTCAGTTGGAGGCTCAATCGTACGACTGAGTTCATTCGTATGGTTCAATCATACGATTGAACCAGTTTGATATGATCTGTTCAATTACAAATATTCTTTCTTATGAATGGATCTAACATGTTTGTTGCGTGTATTGCAGTAAAATGGCTGATAGATGGACGATAAGCACAAAGCACAATATCCGTGCTTATCTCAATACTACTTCTCGAAATGCATCAGACTTTATCGAGATCATAGAGTTTCTACGCCGATCGAGGATACACCACGCCATCTCTACTCCCTGCACACCTTACGGCTCACTACAGCAGGCATTCTGGGAGAATGCTGTTGTAGACTGATCTGTTAAGCCTTTCCGGATTTGGAGTTCTATCTTTGCAGACGATATAGACATAGGGGAGGACGACTTAAGGCGAGTCTTGGATATGGGAGACGACTCAGACTATCCCACCAAGCTGCATCCAATGATTGTGAGAGGATGGTTTCTACGGATCAAGTACGCTGGCGACATCAATGCCGGCGTCCTCAACAAGAGCAACATGTGCCCGCCGTTCAAATACTTCGCACATGTGATCCTAAAGTGCATAGCCTCCCGACGCGGTGGGTTTGACGAGATGAGCAACCAAATTTAGAACTCGTTTATTGTGTTGGTGCTCAACCACCCGTTTGGTTTCTCTACGATGTTCTTCAACTATATGAGGGAGAATATCGAGGCTAAGGGCAAGGAGGGATTCTACATGTACCCCCAGTTTCGACAGCTGATCATTAACAAGAAGCTACCTCACCTGCCAAAGCTGAAGGATGATGAGGTATCATTGGAGGTTATGGATGACACTATGTTAGGCAGGATGAAGGTATACCAGGGTAAGCAGGTTAAGCCCCGGTTAGGAGGTTATTCAGTCATCTGGCCAACATCGACTATGTCGCGCCAGCTAGAAAGAAATGGCGCTATGATGACAGCGACTCTGATGTTGAGCCTATCATGATTCCCGATGACGACAAAGACTATGATGATGATGATGACCAGGATCATGGTCAAGGTGGTGGAGATGAGAGCTCGAGTCAATCAAGAGCCACTAACACGTCTACTATTCCTCCACCACCTCAAAAGAGTGGTTCCTCAGCTCCTGGTGGACCCGAGCAAGCTGCCATCCACCAGGACTTCCTGATAGATCAAGATGATGATTCAGATGAGGAGCCTCTCACCAGGAGAGTTGGTATTAGGATTGTGGCTACTGAGAAAGGGAAAAAGGCGGTTAGTGTACGCCAAACTAGTGCTGAGGGTGTTAACACTGATGTCACAGATCCATCATACTCACCAGACCAGCCCATCAGTCCAGGGGGTGCCAACTACAAAGGGGTCTTGGAAGAAAAGGATGGCGCAACCCTATGGCAAGAAGGGGAAGAGACAGAGGATCATCCTGATGAGTTCCTCCACCACCACAGCCACTTCCACCACCACTGTCACCAGCACTACCACCACCACCGTCACTGACACTACCACCACCACTGACATCGACATTCCCACCTCCACTCATATACCCACATCTACCTCACCCACCATACCCAAAACCATCCCTCCATAATCCATTCCCATTCCTACTCCCATTTACACCACATCCACCCAGTTCCCACCTCCACAGGACACTACTCTACCCACGGTTGGGTTAGAGGAACAGTTGGCCAGCCTAAACAGACTAGTGCTTAAGCTGTTGGCAACGGCTGATCTTAGGGCCAAGAAGATATGGCGGTCAATGAAGCACATGGCAAGCAAATTGCCCAGCTCACTGAAAAGAATGAAGCTCATGAGAGAGCTTTAGTTCGAGCTCACAATGCCCTGCAAGCTCAAAATGAGCTAGTGCTGGCATCCGCCAAAAAGATTGAGGAGTTGGAGAAAAAGAACAAGAAGATAATGTTAAAGCTGAAGGGAAAGAAAGATGAGCCACTAAAGATTAAGGGAGATGGAGATGATGATGGTGATGATGATGATGATTCAACTGATGATGAATCAGAAGAAGACAGTGATGAGGAGGAAGCCGGAAAGAGTGGAAAGGAGAAAAAGAATGATGATGATGAGGAGGATGAGCCTGAAGGTGATGCTCACGCATCAGCCTCAAATTAATCAACAAGGGAGAGGCTCACTAAAAGGAATCAAATCAAGGAACCTCGTCCTTAGCTTTTCAAGCTGACGAGCCTCAACAAAAGTAATGACTAAGATAGTTAATGTATTTGAAACTTTTGTACTTGAATTGTGCATTATATTAATGTAGTTAATGATAATTTATGTTTAATGTCTTGATTAATGATTAATGTGTGAATTGTTGATTGTTTAATCGAACAGATGAAACTCAACAGACCAATGAGTATGATGTCACTCCCCTTCAGCAAATCAAATCTCAACTTACTATGATTCTTGATTTGCAAGGGATTGTGAGACGGCCTGTAAGTTAAACTCCAGAAGGAGAGATTATCTATGATCTGTCTGATGAACAGCTCGCTGAGATGTTCAGACTCAACCCAGACGAGATAGTCAAAGATGCTCTGGAAGTTGATGTTTTAAGTGACTAGGAGTTACAAGGAGTGGATGAAATAGAGATAGAGGATGTCTCGTCATGTCACACCCTCAAAATCCACGTGTGGAGTTTTACTGCGAGGCGTGTGAACAAACCAAGATCACAGTCAATAGTTACTCGTAACGACTCTATATGTCATATTTAACATAAACCAAACCAGAGTTCGAACTTTCAAAATCGTGCGGAAGCGTATAGTAATTAAAACAAACCCAAAATATAAAAATGTATAAAATGGCAAAACATGCGCCAACCAACTGTTTAAAACCCAAAATGTAAAGATAAACAAATGTATCATTGTTTAAGTGTTAGGATGCATGCTTGACTCGTGCAGTGCTCCTACTGGCAATCCGGATTAATGACCTGAGAATAGCATACTAAAAGTCAACACAATGGTTGGTGAGTTCAAGAGTTTGCGTTTAAATATAACAGTTTAACAATTGTGCTATATATAAGCATGTGCATTGTAATAGATAACTAGTCCATTAACAAATAGATATTAATACATAGCGATTTCGCAATTGAAGCTGACTGTGATATGTTTGCCTCCTGTCACGACTTTACCATATCGTGACAAATGTACATAGGACAAATTGCACCCGGTTGACCTCGAGTCACACAGGTGGGGCTCGTCAGACCCAGTAGTACTACCCAAGTTTCCCCGCTATTCAATATTAACAATTCGAAAGTGTGAGGACTTTATCATGGTAAACAGCACTATATTAATATCATAAACATCTTAAATATAAAAAGCGTTGTAAAGTTACCAGTATGCTATCTCCCCCAAAAGAGATTAAGTAAAACAGTGGGGCATGAACTCACCTGATACGCGTATTGTGTACTAGAGTTTACTTGAAAGACAAAGCGTTGTAAAGTTACCAGTATGCTATCTCCCCCAAAAGAGATTAAGTAAAACAGTGGGGCATGAACTCACCTGATACGCGTATTGTGTACTAGAGTTTACTTGAAAGACAAAGTGAATAGTCAACCCTCAGAGGTTACCTAGATCACGTAAGTACATGAGTTTATGTAAACAGTGAATATGAGAAACCCTAAGTGCACCATAACCAAGGACTCAAGGTTTTAGAAGAATAGATATGTTTGACCCAGTTGACCCGTTTGACCCGTTGGTGATATTATGCGTTGTAAACCATTTAGACAATCATGTTCACATATTATTCATGGTTAACATTCTAGTGAATCACATATTATGCTACATTCCCAATGCATTGCTTAAATCATCATACTATGTACATATCATACAAGTCATGTAAGTTCTTAGCATCTAGCATACTCAGTGTGTTCATAACACAACTAGTGTATCATATAAAAGGTCAGATCATGCATAACCTACTTATATGACCTATAACCATGAATTAGCATATACGGGTCAAAACAGATAATTTACCAAATAATCATCCATACTGACCATAACACATTCAATATGTCCAATACATACCACATACATCAAGATGATTGATTTCCAGTCCCAAACGTGATGTCCTAGTTACTAGTCAACATACAAATCCATACATGATCTCCAAAGTGCATAAATCACACAACAACCTAATAAACATTCCATACGACCCAATTTACAGATTCTATCACATTAGGCATCCACAACAAGCATTCTAGCATTATCCTAATGTCATGAACATGTCAATTTCCCAATATCCAATGTTCATCCAAAATAAAGTTTCCCTTTTAAGAAAGTTCATCCCAAAACCTACTAAAAACCCAATGAACATACAATTCATCAATAATATACTATTTCAAGCTCATAACAACATCCAAGCATGATCAACAACATCAAACCAACCTAATTCATCAATTCATATCTAAAAAGTTTCTACTTTTGGCAAGATATGAACAACAACATCCAACCTAAGATTTCTAGCATTCTTAGCAACAATCTAGCATTCATATCATAATCCCAATATTCATACAACATCATTAACTCCCTAATACCATCAGTTTATCATTGAATTACCAATTTCATGCACAAAAGTTACTATTAATAGTAAGGTATGAACAAGGTTCTCAATTTACCAATTTCTTGCATAATTCATGTTTTCTAACATTCATACTAACTAATTAACATCCCAACAACATCAAACAACAATCAATTCCACAAAAGCCCCAAAATTTTCGAATTAGGGCTCATATTCATCAAGGTTCATAATCAATCAATCAAAAGTGTAGTTTTCTTGCATAATCAACTTTAAACAACATACATACAACCTAACTAACACGCTAACATCAACAAAACATCAAGATTTCAGCCCCATGAACATCAATTTCGAGTATAGGCTTCGGCCCTAATGAAAAACCCACAAAAACAACAAAACTAACCTTCAATTCACGTGTGTACTTGTTAATGAAGGTCCAAATCGCGTTCTATGGCTTGAGATTGATCAAAACCGTGATGGATTGATGATTCTAGGCTGAAAATCGCAGAAAGAGGGCTGGAGGATGTGCAGGTCGGTCGATGGGTGTTTGGGTGGGGGTTTGGGGTGTTTTCTTTTAACTAATTTATAAAAATACCCCCTCTAAAACTTGCATTTTGTATTTTTATAAAAATTAAGTTTTTAACTCTTTGTAATGTGTTTTTAACTTAACAATATAAACATATAAACTAATGGTAACTCTTAGATATTTTATTTGTAAAAACACAAGACACACGAATTACACACGTGTTTCCGCGTTATGCGATAAAATCCCCGAATAGTCATTAAATCGCGTAAACACATAAACATAACACAATAATAATCTGATCCACTAGATTATTATTAATTTAACATTATTAATTATTATTAGGACACCAACGTCAAACGACAACTAGTGTGTGCTTACGGACACGTGTATGCAAAACTTAACGGAACTAACGGGGTTTGGTAACGGAAAATCACCGGATGTCACATTATCCCCATGTTGAAAGAATTTTCGTCCTGAAAATTGCGTTACATGGTGAGAGTGTTTCATCCTATGGTGAGAGTGTTCCATCACTGGTCTACTGCATTGGCATACAGAAATCAAAATCGAGTGAGTTTTGGATAAGTTGTCACATCATCCCCATGTTGAAAGAAATTTCGTCCCGAAATTTAAATCAATACCTTCTCTGCAGGCATCGTCTTGAACAGTTGAGGGTACTTAAGCTTCATTTGATCTTCACGTTCCCACGTGAAGTCCGGTCCATGTCGCGAGTTCCAACGAACTTTGACTATGGGTATCTTGCTTTGCTTAAGTGTTTTCACCTCACGATCCATCACCTCGACTGGTTCTTCGATAAAGCGTAATTGTTCATCCACTTGAACATCTTATAGTGGTACAATTAGTGTCTCATCCGATAAACACTTCTTCAGATTTGAAACGTGAAACGTTGTGAACTCCACTCAGTGAATCAGGTAAGGCTAGTCGATAGGCCACTGGACTTATTCTTTCCAGTATCTCAAATGGTCCAAAGTACCTCGGATTCAGCTTTCCTCGCTTGCCAAACCGAACTACGCCTTTCCACGGTGAGACTTTCAATAAGACTTTGTCACCAATTTGAAACTCTAGTGGTTTCCGTCTCTTGTCAGCATAACTTTTCTGTCTATCTCGCGCTGCAGTCATACGATTCCGTATCTGCACAATATTCTCAGGGGTTTCATGTATTAGCTCAGGACCCGTTAGTTGACTATCACCAATTTTAGCCCAGCAAACCAGTGATCTACACTTTCTCCCATACAAAGCCTCGAAAGGTGCTGCCTGTATGCTAGTGTGATAACTGTTATTATAGGAAAATTCCACCAAGGGCAGGTGAACTTCCCAGTTGTTCCCGAAGTCAATCACACAAGCACGTAGCATATCCTCCAAAGTCTGTATGGTACGCTCACTCTGTCCGTCGGTCTGTGGATGATAAGCAGTACTCATATCCAACCGTGTACCCAGAGATTTTTGTAGTGACTGCCAGAAGTGTGATGTGAAACGAGCATCGCGATCAGAAATAATCGAGATCAGTACACCGTCTCTGGAAACGATTTCCTTAAGATACAATCAGGTTAATTTCTCCATCTTATCCGTTTCCTTAAATGCAAGGAAGTGAGCGAACTTGGTCAACCGATCCACAATAACCCAGATTGCGTCACAACCGGTATTAGTCTGGGGTAATTTAGCGATAAAATCCATAGAAATTTGTTTCCATTTCCACATTGGTATCTCGGGTTGTTGTAACAGTCCGGATGGTTTTTGGTATTCCACCTTTACCTTCGAACAGGTCAAACACTTTCTCACATATGTAGCTATGTCCGCCTTCATGTTAGGCCACCAATAGTGCGCCTTTAGGTCATGATACATCTTGTCCGATCCAGGATGTATAGAGTATTTAGACTTGTGTGCCTCGCTCATAACCAAATCCCTCAGATTTCCATAGACAGGCACCCAAAGTCTATCCATGAAGTACCGAATTCCATCCTCTTTCACTACCAATTGTTTATCCATTCCCCTTAACGACTCAGAACCAATATTTTCCTCTTTCAAGGCTTCTATCTATGCTTCCTTAACTTGTTCGAGTAGGTGGGTACTAATTGTAAGTTGTAAGGCTCGTACACGCCTGGGTTTAGCTGTTTCTTTTCGGCTTAAGGCATCGGCAACTACGTTCGCCTTTCCAGGATGATACTTGATAGCACAATCATAATCATTCAGAAGTTCTACCCAACGTCGCTGCCTCATATTTAACTCCTTATGCTCAAAGATATGTTGAAGACTCTTGTGATCGGTGTATATACTGCATTTGGTACCGTACAAGTAATGTCTCCAAATCTTTAAGGCAAAAACCACTGCACCCAATTCCAGGTCATGGGTAGTATAGTTCTTCTCATGAACCTTCAGTTGTCTTGAGGCGTAAGCTATCACTTTGTCGCGTTGCATCAGGACAAAACCCAATCCTTGAATGGATGCGCCACAATACACCCCGAAATCATCTGTTCCTTCTGGCAGTGCCAATATCGATGCACTACAGAGTTTCTGTTTTAATAGCTGAGAAGCCGCCTCTTGACTTTCACCCCATTTGTATGCCGTTCCTTTGTGGGTCAAAGCTGTGAGAGGTTGTGCGATCTTAGAAAATCCCTCTATGAATCGTCGGTAATACCCTGCTAATCCCAGAAATTGCCTTATCTCGATCTGTGTTTTAGGTATAGCCCAATTCTTTATCGCCACAATCTTGGCAGGATCAACATGTATACCCTTCTCATTAACAATGTGACCCAGAAATTGCACCTCGCGTATCCAAAAGTCACACCTAGAGAATTTGGCGTACAGTTGCTCATTCTTCAGTAGTTCTAAGATTAATCGTAGATGCTCTTCATGGTCCTCCTTGGTCTTAGAGTATATCAGTATGTCATCGATAAACACAATAACAAACTGAACAAGATAGGGTTTGCACACGCGATTCATGAGTCCATGAACACCGCAGGTGCATTAGTCAGCCCAAAGGGCATGACCAAGAACTCGTAATGACCATAACGAGTACGGAATGCAGTTTTGGAAATGTCTTCCTCACGGACTCTAAGTTGATGATAACCAGACCTCAAGTCAATTTTCGAATAATAACTTGATCCCTGAAGCTGATCAAACAAATCGTCGATATGAGGTAGAGAGTATCGGTTCTTGACTGTGACTTTGTTTAAATCTCTATAATCGATGCACATTCAAAACGTGCCATCTTTCTTCTTAACAAAGAGAATAGGGGCTCCCCAAGGTGATGTGCTAGGTCGAATAAAGCCCTTATCTAGAAGCTCCTGAAGTTGTGATGACAACTCCTGTTGTTCATTCGGTGCTAATCGATAAGGTGCTCTAGCAATCGGGGCTGCGTCGGGGGTCAGTTCGATTAGGAATTCCACTTGACGATGAGGTGGTAGTCCAGGAAGATCCTCTGGAAACACCTCTAGAAAGTCTCGTACCACTGGAATATCCTCTATTTTTCATTCAGCTGGTTGCTTATCGGTGACGAGTGCCAGAATAGCCAAACGGCCTTTTCGCAATAACTTTTGTGCTTTCATGTAAGAGATAATGCCCATCACTGCACCACTCCTATCGCCTCGGACTGTAAGGATTTTGTCACCAACAGGGATTCGTATGATTTTCTCGTGACATATGACTTCCGCTTGCTTATTAGAGAACCAATCCATGCCTACAACAACGTCGAAACTTCCTAGTGTAACAGGCATAAGATCTATAGCGAAGGTATGTCCAGCGAACTCTATCTTACAATCTCTAAGGATGTGTGTTACATGGATCTGTTTACCGTCGGCCAATTCTACGGTATCTTTGGATTCTAAAGCAGAAGGAATATCACTTAAAAAACTACAGAACTTTAAGGATATGAAACTCCTATCAGCTCCAGTATCAAATAGTACTGTAGCGAAACATCCATTGACAGAAAACCTACCAGTAACAGTTGTAGGGTCATTTAGAGCCTCACCTGAGCCAATGACGAAGGCTCTCCCTTTGGCTCCATTATTGTTACCACCGTTTCCATCATTATTGTTATTGTTGCCTTGATTGTTGTGATTGTAAAGTTACCAGTATGCTATCTCCCTCAAAAAAGATTAAGTAAAACAGTGGGGCATGAACTCACCTGATACACGTATTGTGTACTAGAGTTTACTTGAAAGACAAAGTGAACAGTCAACCCTCAGAGGTTACCTAGATCACGTAAGTACATGAGTTTGTGTAAATAGTGAATATAAAAAACCCTAAGTGCACCATAACCAAGGACTCAAGGTTTTAGAAGAATAGATATGTTTGACCCAAGGTTATAGGATTGATTGTTTGATTATTTGATCATATGTTAAATCGCGAGCGATATATCTTTTGTAGCGAGCCAGGGGTCTCTTTGGAAGCGGTCTCTCTACCTATCTGGATAGAGGAAAGACTTGCCACCACCTACCCCTCCCAGACCCTGCTCTCGAGTGGGATATACTGGGTTTTTGTTTGTTTGTTTGTTAGATATGTTTGACCCAGTTGACCCGTTTGACCCGTTGGTGACATTATGCGTTGTAAACCATTTAGACAATCATGTTCACTTATTATTCATGGTTAACATTCTAGTAAATCACATATTATGCTACATTCCCAATGCATTTCCTAAATCATCATACTATGTACATATCATACAAGTCATGTAAGTTCTTAGCATCTAGCATACTCAGTGTGTTCATAACACAAATAGTGTATCATATAAAAGGTCAGATCATGCATAACCTACTTATATGACCTATAACCATGAATTAGCATATACGGGTCAAAACAGATAATTTACCAAATAATCATCCATACTAACCACAACACATTCAATATGTCCAATACATACCACATACATCAAGATGATTGATTTGCAGTCCCAAACGTGATGTCCTAGTTACTAGTCAACACACAAATCCATACATGATCTCCAAAGTGCATAAATCACACAACAACCTAATAAACATTCCATACGACCCAATTTACAGATTCTATCACATTAGGCATCAACAACAAGCATTCTAGCATTATCCTAATGTCATGAACATGTCAATTTCCCAATATCCAATGTTCATCCAAAATAAAGTTTCCATTTTGGGAAAGTTCATCCCAAAACCTACCAAACACCCAATGAACATACATTTCATCAATAATATACTATTTCAAGCTCATAACAACATCCAAGCATGATCAACAACATCAAACCAACCTAATTCATCAATTCATATCTAAAAAGTTTCTACTTTTGGCAAGATATGAACAACAACATTCAACCTAAGATTTCTAGCTTTCTTAGCAACAATCTAGCATTCATATCATAATCCCAATATTCATACAACATCATTAACACCCTAATACCATCAGTTCATCATTGAATTACCCAGTTCATGCACAGAAGTTACTATTAGTAGTAAGGTATGAACAAGGTTCTCAATTTACCAATTTCTTGCATAAATCAGGTTTCTAACATTCATACTAACTAATTAACATCCCAACAACATCAAACAACAATCAATTCCACAAAAGCCCCAAAATTTTCGATTTAGGGCTCATATTCATCAAAGTTCATAATCAATCAATCAAAAGTGTAGTTTTCATGGATAATCAACTTTAAACAACATACATACAACCTAACTAACATGCTAACATCAACAAAACATCAAGATTTCAGCCCCATGAACATCAATTTCGAGTATAGGCTTGGCCCTAATGAAAAACCCACAAAAACAACAAAACTAACCTTCAATTCACGTGTGTACTTGTTAATGATGGTCCAAATCGCGTAAACACATAAACATAACACAATAATCATCTAATCCACTAGATTATTATTAATTTAACATTATTAATTATTATTAGGTCACCAAAGTCAAACGACAACTAGTGTGTGCTTACGGACACGTGTATGCAAAACTTAACGGAACTAACGGAGTTTGGTAACAGAAAATCACCGGATGTCACACGTCAGATCATTATCCTCAGTACACTGACCCTAATGGCAATGTTATCCCTGACTTGGGTGAGACATTTGGCAGTGATATATTTGACAAACTAGCTGAGAAAGCGACTGAGAAAGAAGAGGTTGACGGTAAAGCTCAAGCTGCAGATGTTGATGTAGATCTAAAGAAAGCTGAATGGGGTGCATGATTGGCAGAAATGAAAGCTCAACATGAACCTCCAAAGCTAAATGGCTACACCAAATTGTACAAAGTTAAGAGACATCAGAAGGTGTCGGGCAAGATTATCAATTGGGCTTGCTTTGAGGATTTAGATGTGTACGTAGTGAAACGGGAGAAAGGGATTGAGTACTTCAAATATCCACATGACCTGAAGACTCTTCCTGGATTTGAGTTAAACAGATTAGCCTGCTTAGATCTGTTATATGCCAACCCGGGGAAGATGTCAGGATGGTTTGAGATGGCGTTAAAGAAGGAATACCACACTAGATGGGTCCTTCAAACCTTAACAACCAAGGAGGTTTCTTCATAAAATAGAAGTTGACTCGATCTCGGGAAGAAGAAAGGTGGTGTTGACGTGGAGTCCCCCGCGCACGATGTCTAAGATCCCTTTACGGGAGATGCCTCAGGACTTCACTCCACACTTCAAATGGTGGTATTAGGATTGGAGGACGGGGGAAGCGGTCATAGTTTTGAACAGAGAAGGAAGGATAGAGACTATCAGGGTATTAAACCCAATGGGGCTTACTAACTTGTCAGAAGAAGATGTATATACCTTATACAAGTGGCCACTGTTCTATGACACGCAAGACATTGTACAAGCTCTCTAGTTCCAATATGTCGTACGAATCTGTTTTGCTTTTGAGATACATGCTGGAGTCACTAAAGAGGAGAAGTACAAGAAATTTCAAGAACATGTGAAGAATATTAGACAATAGGGTAAACTAGGTCCAAGGGGGAGTTTGTTGATACACGATGTCCCTAGTTTATGTACTTCAATGTAAATGTCTTTCATTTCTTACATATATGTAATACAAGTGCTTAATGAAATATGATATGTGTTTTGATGTTTATTTGTCTTTGATTATATCATATTCTTATTATAGTATTATAGTATTACTCATATGTATGAACATTATATATAGGTTTGAGGTTGTTGTACATAGTTCTAAGTCGATAATGATTCAGAAATGTGTTCAACTTAGTCGGGTGGTTATTCATGCTAATGGACCATACTTATGGACCAGACGCATGAATGGACCATACTTATGGACCAGTCGCACGAGTGAACCAGGTGACTGGATCAGTCGTATGACTGAGACATAAGATTGACTCAGTCGCACGACTGAACCTTCAGTCGTGCGTATGAGTCAAATGCATGAATCAGTCGCACGACTAAACCATGCTAATGGCTCAGTCATACGACTGGATACTAAAAACCTATAAATAATGTTCATACATATGAGTAATACTAAATACAAGAAGAATATGATATAATCAAAGATAAATAAACATCAAAACACATATCCTATTTCATTAAGCACTTGCATTACATATGTGTAAGAAATGAAAGACATTTATATTAAAGTACATAAACTAGGGACATCGTGTATCAACACTTCGGAAGACTTCTCTTAGTTGTACAAATTTCTTCTAAGTGTTGTTCTAGTTGCACCAGCCTCAATATATTGAACAAACTCCTCCTAGGCTGATGCTACCAAAACTACACTTTCTTTTTCAACTTTTAACTCCTCTTTAGTTCTTGCCTTTTGTTTCATTCGGCAAGATGAAGGCTGTCAATAAATCTTCTGATGTGAGCAGCTATTATGGAGTTTGAGGGATTGGTGAATGGTCTCTCTGCTAACTCAGCAATATCAAATCTGCTCAAGTGTAGCAGAGATGAGGAATTGAACCTATTTACCTCTCCATTCCCCCTCTCCACAACGAAGTTGTGAGAAGGTTCATCAAACCTCCACTGGACAATTTTCTTTCTAGGAATGAGGGGCAAGTTTGGCAGTCTATCCCCATTCCTAGTGTCCAGTAGGCTCACCAATCTACTTCTTAGCTTCTTCTCTTCTTCATTTAAGGAATTAGAGTCTAAGGATAAGAGATTGAGTGATCGGTGTAGAGTCTCTTGGGGTAGATCAAGGCATTTCTTGTGAGGGAGCATGAGGATCCATCAATGTATTTTAATACAATGAATCCTTCCTCACAAGAGATGCTACTCACATTTGAGCAGTTGATGAGTCTCCTTTTGATCTCCCTAATCTATTCTAAGGTCAGAGTTTTAGATGGTTTAGAGGATGGTTTGGGTATTGATTGGGTTTTGGGTTGTGTTTTGGGTTGTAGGATGTGTAGTGGTGGTGGTTGTTGAGAGGCAGAGGAAGATGGCAACGGTAAGGTGGATGGTGTGGGTTCACAGGTGTATGGTTTAGTGATGGGTTTGGTTTTGATAGGAAAAGAAAAGGGTATAGGTTCAGTTGTTGTGGGTTGTGGTTTGGGTGCTAGTTTAGGTTCCATCCTCTGTATCTCCTGAGATACCTCCTTCCTTCTTCCTAATCGAATGTCAGCTTTGATATCACTGACATGTTGTTGTAGGGTCTTTGCTGACATTGGCCCAACTTGTCTGCCAGTGAAGCCATGTGCCCTGAGATAAGCCTTCATCCAGGCTTTATCTCCCTCTTTCTTGGAAGCTGCAAGCTTGGCCTCCTCCTCCATCTTCTTTCTCTCCCTGAACTTCTCCCTTGTAGCTTTCTTTATTTCCTTACTAATTTGATCATGTTCTCTGTTGACAAGAAGTAGGATCATCTCATTAAGAAGGCTATCCTTTCCATCCTCTTCTTCATTTCAGCCTCTTACTTCATCTTCTTTGCCTTATCCTCTTTAGCTAACCTTGCTGCATTCTCCTTTTGTCTTTGCAGTAAGGTTGCTTCTTCCAACTTTACAAGGTCATCAAGGGGGAGTAGTAGCATTTCTTCATTTGCTACTCCTGGGCTAATAAGCCTGCCAATCACCTCCAACCTTTTCTTTTCATTTATAGACTCCTGAGCTGTTACTGCTGCTTTGCTGCTTGCAACCAACAACTTCTCAGCAGGGAGTGTACCTTTCCTTCTTAATTTGTTCAACCTCTCTTCCTCAAGGAGTTCTTCACCATTCATATTCCTTTTACCTTTGTAATCATGAGTAGATGCTTCCTTTGGAGATTCTGGCTTTGAGGGTTGAGGTTAAGAAGACTGAGGTTAAGGTTGAGAAAATTGTGGTTGATCTTGTGGTACTTGTTGAAAGATGAGAATTGTAAGAAAGTCCTCACTGTTCACCTCAGAGTATAGATCAAGGATAGCCTCTGTGAGAATCAGTTCATCATACAAAGATAATAATCCAACAATCACTTCCGCAGCTTGAATTTTTGCTTCGAAAGAGATTGATGTTGCACCAATGTCCCAACTGAGGCAGTTGTTGGGCCATCAGTCCCTATTTCCCCTTCGAAATGAATCTCAGGTTCCATAGTGACCTTAGGTTGACCAACTTCCACCTGCGTGGTAGGTGGTGCACTGAGCCTTTGAAGCTCTACTGTTCCAAAGTAGGTTATGGCAATATCAGGGGATGGTTGTTCAAGTGAGGAGCTCATCAGAAACTATGTGAAAAACTTATAAAGGTTGATGAGCATCCTTCGGTCCATTTGAAAAGTAAAAGGAGGTGGCTGAGGGAAAACAGTAGTAGATTGCTTTAGTGGAGAGTACAGTGAGGATAAAGTTTTAAGAGCCAGAGATTGAGGTTCCTCAAGAATTTAAGGTTCCTCATGAGCTTGTTTCTTTACATTCTCCCCCTTTTTGGTAGCATCATCTTGAGAAGTAGATGAGCTAGAGGAAGAACTTAAGGAAACCTGAGTTGGTACATGCCTGACAGACTTCTCAATCCGTGTCTCGGCTAGTTTGGCCTTGAGATTTTCAATCTCAAGTTGTTGAGTAGCAGACCTGTTTTCTAAGATTCTAACCTTGAATTCAAGGTTTGAGACCTTAGAGAGCAGGTACTCAATGGTGAGTTTAAGTCTTCCCTCATCTTCATGTGAAGAATCATGGGGAGATGAGACAACATACCTGGTATTCATCACAAGTAGTGGTTACTTGGTACCCTGGATTCCTTTGCTCAATGATATCTCTTTCAAAGATGTCAATGGGAAAAGTTATCGTAGGCTCAATCTCACTGATGTTACCACTATCTTGAGAGCTCAATGAGAGACTCTTAGTAGTGGCAGCTGAGCCTACATGAGTCCCCTAAACACTGGTGGGACTCACCTCAGTTAATGGTTGCTGATGTGGGTCAGAGATCAGAGGTTCCCTTTGGCTCTGTTAATCTAAAGAGTGGTGTGGTAGATCAACTTCATAGCATTGAGGGAACATGAAATCCTCACCTGGTCGGGTTAAAAGGTCAGTGAAGGATATGGAGGGTATACCTAATGACACAGGACCTTGGTTAACATCTAACGGCTCGGAGCCACTGATGTGGCTGTCCCTTTTTGACTATCTTAGAGGAGTATTGTGACTTATCCTGAGGGCTTGAGGTTTGGGTTGTGGGCTCATCAGGTTGAGGCTGAGGAGACTCAACACTGATATTGAGCCTTGTGTTCCACTGTAGCCGTTTTGGGTTGAGCAGAGGGAGCTTGTTTAATTAGAGTAGATTGAACAAGGGTTCATTTGGAATGTCTTTGGTAAAGGTGTTTGACAGGGAGGGAAGCTTTTGCTATTAAAGTGGTGATGTCTGGTGTGGGTTCACCACCTGCTGGTTGACCAGGGATGTCACCTGGAGCCATTGGATCAAGCATACCTGGAAGTAGTGGAGTAAACCTTCCAGTGAAGTTGGTAGATATCTTCTTCAACATTCAGAAGATACCAGGCCTCATTTGAGGAACCACTAGAAGTTCTTCATATTCTAGTTTGTCTAGGTCCAGTTCACAGTTGATGAAGTGTTGAATAAAGCGAGGGTACCTGTTGAATGTATTCTTGATGAGATTTCTCCTAAATTTATCAAAACAAACCTAGAGTAGTTGAACCTCAGGCCTTTAACCAACCCATGAACTAGACAGCCTAGTTCATAAGGGATATGATCCCATCCTCTAGATTTGTTAGATAGACTATGAAGGATGATGTGTAGTATTCACTTCCAGTTGTAAGAGAAGTGGAATTTGTACACGGTGGACTTACTTACATCACCTCCATAGCCCATTTAAGTGTAGGTTTTTTCCAAATTAGGTCGTAGGAATTTAGTTAGAGCTCCAGCATCATGAATTTCCAAGTGTTCTCTGATGGTGGTTTCACTCACTAGTATCTCTTGTCCACAGAATCTCAAACAAATTACCCTCACATTGTTGATGATTTCATTCTAACCATTTGTCAAAAATTCAGACATATGGTTAGAGTAGATGGTAGGGTTTATTGTGAGAGTGGGAAGGTATATGGACTGTATAAGGAACTGAATGATTTGAGCAAAATCACTATCCGTAGATGAATCAAGGATAGCAATTTGGTTATGTTGAGGGTTTAGAGCCATTGTTTATGAGTTTTGAGAAGGAGGGAATCAGAGTTTGAAGATGATAGTGGAAACGATAAGCTAGGGCTTTTATAGTGGTAAAGAAAGTAGAAAAGAGAGTTGGAGTCTTTTAAAATTGGGGTAAAAAACCAAACCGATATGGTGAAATGACACTATGCGGTCTGATTTGACAGGGGCGGTAAGGATGTTTTATTAAAAATACTCCAACAATCTTCCATAAAATCTTACTTTTTGTAGAGTGGGGACCAAATGTTGCCGTTACAATTTTAAAGTATTCTTCTGACAATAAATATTTCCGAGAGAACTTTTAGGTTTGTCTCTCCTGATTATCTTTTGAAGGAAATTTTTGCTTCCGAAGCAGAATTTGTCATAAAGACTATTTTGCTTCCGAAGTTAAAAAAGCTTCTAAAGAAGAAGAAAATATCCTTCGAAATGAAGTTGATCAATGATCAATTGTCTTCCGAGGCTTAGACCTCTTCAGAAGATAAATCTGGATCAGAGGAATTTTCATTCGGAAGAAGATTAAGAATCTCTTCCGAGGGTAAATTTCTATTTGGAAGAGTTTATACTTCAAACATTTGAAGAGATACCTTATGTAACAGGGCTTAGATTGTAAATTTACAAATTAGACATAACATGTTGTACAAAATAATTAGTCAATGTTTATTATCCTAATAGCTTTAACTAAATACTTAAATCTTTGTTCATCAAAAGCTTTGGTGAACAAATCAGCATATTGTTCATTTGAGTCAACTTTGACTAATTTGATCAGGTTTTTCTCATTAATATCTCTAATGAAATGATACCTGATGTCGCTATGCTTTGTCTTGGAGTGCTTGACAGGATTTTCAGTGATGGAGATAGCACTCTTGTTGTCTATATGGATGGGAGTCTCCAAAAAGTTGAAGCCATAGTCTAACATATGATTTTGAATCCATACCAGCTGAACACAGCACCTAGCGGCAGCAATGTAATCAGCTTCAGCAGTTGATGTAGAGACACATGACTGCTTCTTACATTGCAGGTAGATGATCCTTCCACCAAGAAATTGACATCCTCCTGATGTGGATTTCTTGTTGATGTTATAGCCCCCATAATCACTATAGTGTAATCATAAAGGTTGAAGTCTTTGTTCTTTGGATACCAAAGGCCCAGTTTGGGGGCTACTTTAAGATATCTAAGTATTCTCTTGAAAACAATTAGATGGGACACCTTGGGAGGAGCTTGATATCTTGCACATAAGCATGTAGCAAACATGATATCAGGTCTGCTTGTAGTGAGATACATTAGAGATCCAATAATTTCCCTATACTGATGCTGGTCAGTATCCTCCCCCTCAGAGTCAGGACAAAGATTGCGATTTCTTTGTATAGGTGTCTTGGCTGGTTTACAATCTTTCATCTTAAATATTTCTAAAATGTCTTTGACATATTTAGATTGATTTATGAAGAAGCTGTAACGCCCCGAAATTTCCCTAAACAAGCCATTTAATAATAATGGGTTTTTAAGGGTTAATTTAAGAAATAAAGGGGTAAATTAGTGGGCTATGGATAAAATTAGTCTTAATGGGCTAGACATGGTGGGTTTAAGGGCCCTAATCAGCCCTTAAACATGCATAATCAGTCCCATTCCATCACATTTCAACCCTAGCCACCAAATTCGTAGAGAGAGAAAGTAGAGAGAGAAAGTGAAGAAATTCAAGATTTGGAGCTTGCAGATTGGAAGGATTGAAGTTCTGGTGGATTGGAGCATCAAAACACAAGGAAAGAGCAACAAAACAAGGTAAGAATCGACCTCTAAGGCCCTCTGTAGATCAAACCCGGATTCTAGGGTTTTGGAGTTTTGAAAAGTTTAAAGAAACACATAAAGGTCGAATTTTTACATATGAAAACGTGTAAAAAGCTTAGATTTGGTTTCATGGAAGGTAAACTAAGGATTTGGACGTAAAAAGTTAAGATTTTGGGTTAAAAACGGGCTGGATCTGAGTTTCTGTTCATCCAGCGAAACTGGGCCCCGATCCAGCGAATTTAAGCATTTAACCAGCGAAACTGCACATTAGTTCAGCGAGACTAGGAGAAGTTCCAGCGAAACTACAGTTTCGCTGGGGCGAAACTATAGTTTTGCCGGTAATCTCGCTAAGACCCAGACTGACCTATAGACCTTGCGAGAATAGGGAATTCCAACGAAATTTGGGCGCTCAAGGTAGCGAATCTGTCTAGCGAAACTAGTAGAAGTGCTACCCAGCGAAACTGCAGGCGAAACTGTAGTTTCGCTGTAGCAAAACTATGGGCGAAACTACGAAGAAAATGACGTTTTGCATGTTAACTTTCGTGCAGCTAGAGTATTCAGGCTATAGCCTAAGTGACTTAGAATTTAAGCTACTTGGACGAGTTCAGGTGAGTTCTAGACCCCTCCTTTACCCGTTTTCAATGTTTTGGGGTGATATGCATACTAAATTACATACTTTTATGATGACGGTCTTTAAGACCTTTTATCAAGAAAATAAATTTTCCTAAAGAAAAATGTGCCCTTTAAATAGTTCGAAATAATTTTCGGGGCTGCCGCCCCCGAACCCCCGCTGTCCCCAGCCCGGCCCCAGCCAGGGGCGTTGCCCCTTGGACCCCACTAGGGGCTGCCGCCCCTAGAACCCCGCTATCAGGGGCTGCCGCCCCCGAACCCCCGCTGTCTTACGGAGGGTCAGTTATCTGGTTTATCTCTCATGATTGATGAAATGTGAATGCTAAGACTAAGAGTTTGCTTCTTATTATGTATTGTGTTGTGTTATATTATGTATAACTTGAACATGACAGTGAAACATAAAGAAAGGTTATGAGGCCCATAACATGTACCTTGATAAAGTGATAAAGTAAAGCCTTGCAAGCAATTGATAAAGGAGGGTTGCATTCGTTGTACCCTCACCAGTGATAAAGTGATAAAGTATGCTCGAACAGGCAGGTCAGTAAGTCCTAAATTGGCATGACAATAATGGCCTGATCGGGTACGACAGTAAGTCCTTAATTGGCATGTCGGTAAAGTCCTAGGCGAGCCTAGGCACCGATAGTGACAGAGAATTGACGGATAAAGAAGAGTAATAAATAACAATAAATGATAAAGTAATGATAAAGTGATAGCTTGTGTGTATTTATATTTTGATAGACAATGATTATTTTCAACTGTTAAAGCTAATATCTCTTACGAAAGTTATTTAGTAAGGTAAACCTAGAATTCACTCAGTGAAGCTGACTTTTGTATGCATATCAGTTGACAGGTAAGAGTTAGAGCTTATGGAATAGAGGCATGGGACTGAAGCTTCTTGGCACTAGAAGACTGGCATCCCTGATAAAGAAAAGCTTAAAAGGACATTTAAATAGTTTGATGTTTAAAGACAATGTTTATAATTTAATTTAACTACGTTGTAATGGGTTGAATTACGGTATATTTTTCCGCTGCAATATATATAATTATACACATATGAGTAAATGATTGCTTTAAATCTATGTTTGCTGTGAATGGCCAACTGTGAGGCTTCCCTGAGAAAGGTGGGCCTTACAGAAGCCGTCTTCCATTTGTTTCACTTGAATCCCTTGGAAGAAATCCATCTTTCCTATAGAACTCATCTCGAATTTCTTCCTCTTGATACTTTCAAAGTCTTTGCACATCTAGTCATTTGAGGAACCAAATATGATGTCATCAACATAGACTTGAACAACTAACATGTCCTTCCCTGATTTTCTTATGAAAAATGTCTTGTCTATGGTGCCTCTGGTGTAGCCATTCTTGAGAAGAAATTGAGACGATGTCTCATACCACAGCCTTGGTGCCTGATGCAGCCCATAGAGAGCTTTATCTAGTTTGCACACATAGTGGGGGTGCTGTGGGTCTTCAAAACCAGGTGGTTGACACATATAGACTTCTCTGTCGATGTCCCCATACAAGAATGCATATTTGACATCACTTTGATACACTGTGAAGTTCTTGGATGCAGCTAAGGCAAGGAAAATTCATACAGCCTCAAGTCTTGCAACAGGTGCAAAGACATCAGTGTAATCTATCCCTTCCTCATGTGTGTATCCTTGAATAACAAGTCTAGCTTTATTCTTGATAATCAAATCTCTATCATCTCTTTTGTTCCTGAACACCCACTTTGTGCCAATAGGGACTTGACCAGGTGGTAGTGGACATAGATTCCACACCTTTTGCCTTTTGAATTGAAACAATTCCTCTTACATGGATTCAACCCAATTGTTTTCCTTAAGGGATTCTTCCACCTTTTTAGGTTCCATTTGAGAGAGAAAGCATGAGTACAAGTAGACATTCCTATTGTGAGTTTGTCTCCTGGTTCTCACACCTTCTAAGACTTCCCCAATGATGTTTTCACCTGGATGAGTGTTATGAATCCTGATCCTTGGAATCACATATAGTTGCATAGATAGATCCAGGTTTGAATTATTTATATCAGGATTACCAACATTCGTTCCAGCTGATGTCTCTCTTTTATTCAATAAGGACTGATTGAATAAATGAGTGACAACATCAATGATGTTTTGCTGTAAGATAGCATTATCAGTTGCCTGTTCCTCCAGATAGCTATCTTCATCAGCTTGGTGCTGAGAAATGGAGTTGTCATCTGATGAGGTTTGATGTTTATTTTACTGACAACTGGTTTCCTGAAATATCCAGACTTTCAGGACATATAGTGGTGGGAGGTTGTTCTTCATTTCTTCTTGGAGAGTTTTGAATATGTCTGGGCAACTCAAACAGTTGATCATCATCAGAGTACCTTTGAGTTCCTGTTCCAGCTGAAACATTCTCACAAGGTTGTTTAGAATAGCTGGGAAATAATTCTATGTTAGAAATATGTTCAGGACCATTTCCCTTAACACAAGGAGTGTGCTCATTCACAACTATATTGGATGACTCCTTAAATTTTTGATTTTTAATGTTGTATACTTTATAAGCTTTGGAGCTTGAAGAGTATCCAACAAAGATAGCATCATCTGACTTTTCAGAAAATTTTGCCAAATTGTCCTTTGTGTTAAGTATGGTGCATCTGCTGCCAAAGGACCTTAGAAAGCCAATGAACGGTGGCCTCTTGTTCCATAACTCATAAGGGGTTTTTCCATGGGGCTTAACAATAAGAACCCTGTTCTGCATATAGCATGCAGTGCTGACCGCCTCTACCCAAAAAGTTGGAGGTAGTTTCAAATCAGCCAACATGGTTCTTACAGCCTTAATAAGTGTCCTGTTTGTCCTCTTAGCAACACCATTCTGTTAAGGATTTCTAGGTGCACTATATTGTCTGATCCCTTTTGAGTTATAAAATAAGTCAAGAACTTGATTCTTAAAATCAGTCCCTTGATCACTTCTGATGATCTTTACTTTATGATCAATTTGTTTTTCTATCTTAAGAATATAAGATTTTAATGTTTCAGTAGTTTCATCCTTAGTTCTTAAGAAGAATACCCATGTAAATCCAGTAAAATCATCAACTATCACAAGGCAATATAATTTCCATCCAATGCTCATTATACTTGTAGGACCAAATAGATCCATGTGCAATAAGTGTAATGGAGTAGTGATAGAGTTAACTTCTTTGGATTTGTGGAATGCCCTATGTTGCTTCCCTTTCAGACAAGCAACACAGTTTTCTTTACAGAAAAACTCCTTTTTAGGCATACCATGTACCAAGTTATTCTTAGCCAATTTATTCATTGTCTTAAAGTTAACATGGCACATTCGTTTATGCCAAAGAGTTGACTCATCACTATTAGCTTTGGAAAGAAAACATGACACTTCACCCAGTGGGGAAGCATTGTTCATATCCAGCTTGTACATATCCCCTTTCCTAGCAGATCTAAGAAGCACCAATTCCTTAGGAATTGTCATCCCAGGTTTGAGGATAATGCACTCTTGTTCTGTGAAAAGAACTTGATGCTTTTAATCACAGAACTAAGAAATACTCAAGAGATTATGTTCAAACTGTTTGACAAAGTGTACTTTGTCGACTGTTAACATACCATTGGACATATTACCTCTACCAGAAATGTATCCTCCAGCTTAACCTCCAAACTGAACATGACCTCCATCAAAATTTTGAAATTGTTGAAGGAGAGATCTATTCCCTGTCATGTGCCTGGAGCATCCACTATCCATAATCCAAATGTTTCCATTTTTATCATGTGGATGTCCCTACACAAAAGGTGAAATAGTTAGTTTTTATTGGAAAGCTAAGCCTTCTGGTCTTGGGTTCTTCTAATGATGTTAACATAATTGAACTAAAGTCTAAGCATGGGGGTTCAATATTGGTTTGGGAAGAGGAGGTTTGGGCTGCAACATCTTCTCTGATCTTCTATTCTATCCTTTGGTTGATCAATGAAGATGAGCTTCATGAAGCTTGGGCAGCAGAGCATTCTTCCGAAGCTTCTTTCTTTTCGGAAGAGGCTTTCATATCCTTCTCTTCCGAAGCAGTCTTCTTCTCGAAAGGTTTGAAAGGGGCTTTCTTGTTCTTTGAAACTTTCTTTGGTTTTTCTTCCGAAGCTATTTTCCTTTCCTAAGAAGATGTTACTTCCGAAAGCAACTTTGCTTTGGAAGCTTGCTTCCCTTTCTTCAACATTTGAACCGTGTTATGTGGTCTAAATTTGAGGCCTTACTTGGCTACTCCTTTCTTAACCCTGTTTGCATAATGTATGGTTACAGGATTGTAGAAACAATCTTTGGCCATGTGATTATTCAGGCCACACATTATGCACTCAGTGTTGGCTTTGGTGGGATATGCAGGTTGTTGTTTATTGCCTTTCTTGTTCTCCTCAACAGCTTTCCCTTTCTGCTTCAGATCCTTCAGTTGGATATGAGTACTGGTACAATACTCCTGTCCTGAATCTGAGCTTCCGGCCACTTGGAATCTAGCTAAAATGAAAACAGCCTTTTGCCTTGGGTCAATTTTCATTGTGTACTCAGCCACCTTCTTGGCAGTTCTTTTGGCTTCTTGAATCTTGTTCTTTCTTTGTTTGGTAGTCAAAGATTTGTCTTCAGCTGATGGGATGAGGTTTTCTACCTTGTCCTTCTTTGTGGTGGTGGTGGTAACCATTGTTACATCACTCTTCTTCTCAAGGAGTGGTGGGTCAACAGTTGGAACCTCTTGCTCATGAGTACCACATATTGGTTGTCTAATAGACACGTAAGAGTATGGTGGAGTAGTTTCATTGGTTCCCAACCCACTCTTATTTTGATAACATTCCTTTGAGTGAGAGGTTGATGCATGAATGTTGTTGAAGTTATGCTCCTGGATAGCATACTTCTTTGCTTCAGCCTCAGCTATTACTAGTTGGGCATGAGCCTCAGTCAACTTTGAAACTAAGTCTTTTATTTGAGCACTGTAGTTGGAGTGCTCATGTTTTAAAGTAGATGTAGTTTTTTCTAACTCTTCAATCTTCAGTTTATAGTTAGATTCTGCTCTTTTAAAATCAGCTTTTAGTTTTTTAAAGACTCAATATCAGACTTAAGTTTCAAGTTGTAGTCTTGGTACAACTTAAACTTAGCTACATAGTCAGGAGTACAGAGATGTTCACATACCTTGGTATCATCTGTGCCGGCCATGAGAGCTTGAGCATGAGTGATATCTTGCACCATAAAGCTCCAATCAACTTCTTGAGCAACAGTTGCGGTTTGCTCTGTTGGCTTGGTTGTAGCTTGTGTGGTAGCATGATGTTGGGAGGCTTGACCTACTTCAGGATTGGATCTTGGAGCTTTACATTCCCTTGCAAAGTGACCAAGTTGGTTACAATTATAATACTTAGCCTTTGCCTTGTCAAACCCAAATTTGTTGTTTTCTGGGTTCTGAGGGAATTGCCTTCCAGTTCTCTTGTAGAACTTCTTTGCTCTGTAGGTCCATGTACTCAACATCGTCTGGGCTGAAAGACTCCAGATCATCAGAACAGAACTGGAAATCACTGGAGTGTTCCTTTCCTGAGACAAAAGCACAATTTTCCTGAAAAGGACCTTGTTGACACTTAGGTGTCTGAGGGAAAGTGATGTAAGGCCTAGATGAGCATGATGGCTGCTAGTTGTAGGTCAGGTACATCTGGGGATATGGAGTTCTTGCACTTTTAGCAACATGTAGAGCATTCCTGATAGGAGGGGTTGAGCTGCCATTCATCTACCGCTTGTTCAGTTTCTCCATCTCCATACGATATCCGTCAAGGATTCCATACAGTTCAGTCATAGTGAGTGTTCCAAGGTTTTCAGATCTCCTGATGGAAACACAATAGAAAGTCCATTCACGAGGAAGAGCACTCATGAATTTCCTTACCATATCTCTCTTTTCAAGAGTCACACTCATGGAATCTAGAGATGCTATCAGATCCATGTATCTGAAGTATTGTTGGCTCAAGGTTTCACCATCAATGTAGGTGAAGTTCTCAAACTATTGCTTCAGAGCATCCATCTTGGATTCTTTATATTCTGAGGAACTAGAGTACATCAGTTTCAAAGCATCAAAGAGTTTCACGGTTATTGTACAATGCTCAATGTTGGCTCTGAAAAGGATAGTCTATATTATCAACATAGTCAAAGTCAACAAAAGTCAACATCATGGTCAAAGTCAATGCAAAAGTCAAGATGACACGTTCGGAATGAAGATTAGTAGTGAGACTTTGAACATACAAAGAACACGGGTCTTAGAGTTAATATATATTTTGTTCTGAACAAAATATATATTTAATCTTTATTTGTCTAGTTTGTGTCTTAATTGTAATTTGATAATTGTCATGTTTTTATCATAGTCTAGGGGGCTAATTGTCATTAAGTCTAATTTTTATTAGACTATATATAGCTAGAGTCATTAGGGTTTTATAAGCATGAATGAGCCAAATGATTTGAGGGTTTTTACTTTGTAATATCAGATTTAAATCATCAAAGATCAAACAAGGGTTTTCACAGTGTTCATGAGGTGTTCATCATTGTTTATCACTATTTTATAACGTTTGATCTATATTGTTCATAAATATCATTGATATTTGTCTTCTCAGTGGGATTTGTTTATGTTTATTAATCAACCGCACTGTTATCTTGATCAAGAGGACCAACAATATGGTATCATAGTCATTGTGCTCTTGATTACTCGAGTTCTGTTTAGTTTCAAGCTCAAGTCACTATCCCATTTATTTTCGATCTAATCTGCGTGTTTTGGATATGGAAATTGATTGAGGATTGCTCGATTTGAGTGTGGGAAGCTATTAGAAGCATCAGATCTCAAATCCATTGAGATTTGGATGAGTTTGAGCTGATTTCGTGCTGAAAAAGGCTGTTCAGATATGTTGGGAAAATTTTTGACTCGTCCAGTGAATTTACAGCTTCAATCAGCAAAACTATATAGTTTCGCCTGGTGAAACTAAAGTTTCTTCAGCGAAACTAAGCAGTTCTTGGTTTTTGCATCTAGTTTCTTCGTCCTAGCGAAAGTACATACATTGAACGAAAGTTCATGGTGTTTGTGTGATAAACCCAACAAAATTGCTATCACATTAATTTCTGAACGAAAGTTCAACTAGTTTCGGGCGAAACTATCTAGCGAAACTAGCATCTGTGTGCCATTGCTAGGCGAAAATGTTGTCAAAATTACCAACAAAATTAGGAGCGAAAGTGCCAGCGAATTTAGCAGCAAATTTGTTGGTTATTCAGCGAAATTATCATTGAACTTACAGACTCTTCAGCTTCACCCTAGTAGCTTAGAACCCATTCAGTTGACATATTTTTTCCCGGGGGAGAATTTTTCAACAATTTTTGGGATATGTTTTGGTGTTAAAGTGAATTTAATATTTATATGAAAATGTTGTGTTCTAATGATCTCGAATATGATAGTGCCACAATGGCACAAAGTTGATTTGATTCTTTTGCAGCCATGAAAGATGAAAAGATATCTGATGTTGTTGATCGATTTCTGATGATGGCAAGCAACCTTAAGAAGTGTGATGACCAGTTGGGAAATCATGAACAAGTCATAAAACTTTTGGACTCTCTTCCTCCACAGTGGAGTCCACAAGTTAGATTGTTAAAGCAAAAAAGAATTTTTACTGGCTACAAACTCATGGAAGTTATCAACAAGTTGAAGTCATTTGATTTGGATATGAAAAGTAAAGAGTACAGTCAATTCATGTATGGTGGTATATCTTCAAGTGTTGAGATCAAAGAAACTAAAGAAGAAGTCAACCATGCGTTGATGATTGAAGTGGTAAACAGTGATCAGGATTCTATTGAGGATTTTGATCCTTTCAAAGAATTCAGGTGTGGTACTCAAGGTGAGAGTTTTGGTGATGTTGGTGATTGTGCAAGACGATGTAAAGTTCAGGATGAAGGTTAACAAGAGGAAGGTGGAGCTGAAGAAGCTAAGAAGAAAGCTACTGAGGAGGAAAAATAATAAAAGAACACTCCCATTTGTCAATGTGAAAAAGCCCTAGCTGCGAAAAGATAGTTATGGGACTCCCTTATGAGGTTGTACATGACATGTGTTCTCCTCCCTGCAAAATTTGTTTATTCGGGGTTTATACAGCTAACAGATTATTGATAGAAAATGAAAAAGAATTAAAAGGATTAAACGAAGATCTTAAAATCAATGAGTCCAAATATTTTATTAACTGAGAGAAGCTTTAAAAGAAACTGATCTTTTAAAAAGAATCTTTTAGAAAAGAATGTCGAGATTAATGTTTTGAGCGAATGAGTCACATTAGCAGAATTTGAGACTAGCAAGCTTAAAATTAAACTTGATAAATGGACGATATCAGGGATGAAACAAGAAGAACTATTTTCTAAGCAAAGGGGAGCTAGAATTAAAACGGGTCTGGGATGTGGTGAAACTTCATATGTTTATCCTCCTCCTAGCACTTATTGTTACTCTCCTATGCCTTAACCTCATACATCTAATGATTTAATTGAAGCTGCAGATTCTAAAAGTTTACATGCAGGTTTAAGCAGCGTTAATCACAAAGAGGTTCGAGATGAATATGATTTTCCTGCAGGTTTGGGGCTCATCAAGCAAGGATCTGATTTGCAAAATGATAATCCCACCTTTGATGCTTCAAAACCAGTATCAGTTGTTTCCCGTAACTTCTTTAACAAATTCAAGACAGGTAACATCCCTACTTTTGTTCCTGTCAAGTTTGTCAAAGAAGGAACAACTGTGGAATCGTCAAGAAATGAGAACTAAACAACATAATCCAACACAACAAGAGTTATCAACCAAGATCCATTGGAAGCTGACTTGTGTATACAAGACTGGACAAGCTCTGATGATGAATCATAGATCATTAAGCCACCTGAAGTTATCAAATGTCAAAAGCTTTCAACAGTTGAATCAAGACCTATTCGGATCTCATCCTCAACTGCTAAACAAATCGGTAGTTCCTTCAAAACTCAATAGAAGCACTCATCATCTTCATCTACTATCCATCAAGCTTGTCACAAATCTACCTCAAAGTCTGTCAAGTCACCATTCATACAAAAGGGTTCTCGGGAGAATGCTCCGATTTCATCTCCTCAAATATCACACTTCAAATCACAGCCCAGTTTGAAATCCACATCGACAAAACCTCAAAAGGTTCAATTTCCTGATATCCAAAATAGGAAGCTTCAAAGTTGTCAAAAATCTGCAACAACCTCAAAGCAGGATCCACCATCTCCTAATATCCACAGGACTACAAAGAACCAAAAGCCTTTCAAGGCTTGGTTTAGATGTGGAAAAGAAGGTCATGTGCTAAAGAAGTGCCCTCAAGTTCAAACGTAAGTTTCAGGAGGTCAAGATAACACAGGTTGTTTCTCAGGTTCAAAAGGTAAAAAGCACATATCTTTGAATGGTTGGATAAAGAACAATCTATCCGAACCTTCTCATGTGGAGCCGGTTTCAAATGATTCAAAGATGAAACAGACCAATGTTTAAAAAATAAAATCTCTGCCTTCGTATTCTCAAAAAAATTATTTGCAAATTCAACTTTTTCAAATCAAAAGTAATTGAACAAAATAATTTAGAAAGTAAAACAAAAGGAAAAGGATAAAGAGATAAATGATTTTTCAAAAGATTGTGTGCTTAAACAGGTTACATACACTGATGAAAATAGAACACCCAGGAATACAAATTAAACTGTTAATGAGTTCAGGAACAGTTTGGAGGACTGTTAGTAATCCGGTTTACTGACAGAGATTGTTCTTCATTCAAATTTGAGACGGATCAAACAGGTTATATTGGGAGGCTCAATACTTCAATTGCGATAATGAAAAATCATTTCATTTTTTTATTTTTTAGTTGAAATTATCGGCGGTTCTCTGAAAAAGATAGCGAAAAAGATTGGTTTTGGTATCTTATCCCCATTTTGGATCCCTATCTGCATTTTCACATCGCATTTCACAATCACTGCATTTCTCTTGATAGTTTATTTTTTATCCTTCGTTAGAGTAAAATGGAAGACAATTTCATTAGTTATTTCTTTTTCGTAAGTATAGAATATGTACATAAATAAAATTTAGGGGGAGAGTAGTATAATAGAAAAGAACAAAAAGATTTTAAATTTTATTAGTTATTTAGTTGCTTTAGGTTATAAAATAAATAAAATCTGAGAACTTGATTTGGGATGACTGAGAAATGATAGCATGTCTTCTGGGTATGCTTATTTGTATGACTTGTACTTTGTGAGAAATGATAGTAGATGATGTAGATATCTGTATCACTTAAAATTCTAAAATCTGAAAAATACAGTTTATTATATGATATGGTTGGTAGGCTCAACCCAAAAACGAAGTAAACAGTGATCATGTGGTCAAACTTATTCTTTAAGAGCTCAGTAATAAAGATTATTCTCATGACATCTTGGCATGCAAAAAGAAACAAATCCTTGTCAGAAACTGGTTGAGAGTTTTAAAATCTCTATTCAGATTTCCCTAAAATCACAAAACACCCTCACCCTAGCCCTGAATTGAGCATCTAGTTAACAAAAACAAACATTTCTAGTTATGCTCTTTAGAAAAACCTCTGTTTTAAGTCACTTGTGACTCTTTTAGAATGTACAATAATAATATAATAAAATGTGTATTTATCTCCTCTACTATGTGTGAGCATTGACCTGGAGTGATGATCTTTTCTACTATACGAAAGCATTGACCTGAAGCTCTCATCAACATGCTAAGATGATCTTCTCTCCTATGCGGAAGCATTGACCTGAAGCTCTCATTAACAGGCTAAGATGATCTTCTCTCCTATACGGAAGCATTAACCTGAAGCTCTCATCTTCTGGAATAAGATATACATATCCTCTGTTATACATGAGTATAGACCTGGAGATATCATCATAGAGTTTGTATAATAAAGTGTCTTGTCAAATGATCATGCTATCATATGCATGCATCTGTGCCAATTCTGAATCTGTGCCAATTCTGAATTATTCAAGCAAAATCAATTATTACACTCAATAAACCTTAATGAAGGGATAAGTTCTTTGCCGGATGTTTGTTGGAACCAAGTTACTTGAGCTTCTCTAATTAAACCTAAAACATGATAAAATCAGTTGCAGGTCACTCGTTGAAAATAATAAGGCATGGGTTTAAATTGGACAAACATACCGACAATCATTCTTGAACTGTCTTCGCTATCAAAAACTTAAAATTATGATTAGACTTTGCTGTAGGATTCTATATGCCCAAGACACGTAGAATATTGATGCGGTTAGTACGTTATGTTCCAAGTCGGGTTATACCCAATAACAAGCTTAGCAAACACCAATTAATATTTAATTGATGATATGATCATGCAATTAAATATTTACACCAATTTAGAAAATGGGTTTTCTAAATAATTTGCATATGAGAGGGAACAACTTATTAGAATATTTTATTCAATAATATTATTTGAAGTGTTATGTAAATAAGTTAGATAACACCAAATAATAATGAGAATTTATAACTAATAAGTTAAATGGTTAATTATATAACTTATATATAACTTGTACATACAATTAAATAGTTAATTGTATGACTAGTTACTTCAAGACTAATTTAATTAATGTGTGTTTTTGGTTTAAAGGGGGAAACCTCTTTTATTTTGAAATTCGGCCGCCCCCCTTGGATTCATTGGTTCCTTTTCCTTGTAAACACACACATCAATTAAATGGTCTTGGAGACCTCATTCTCACCCTCTAAGATTACATGCAAAACACCAAAAACTCTCTCTTCTCTCCTCTAGTTTACAAAAACAGCAGCAGCCAAGTAGAGGGTTTTTGGAGTTGATCTTGGTGTTGATTCTTCCTAACAAGACACGTTTGCAAGTAAGCTTGGGATATACAAGCTTGAGGACCTCTAATCTTGAAGTCTTGGCCTATTTTGGACATCCAATCTTCCTTTCTTTGGTCGATTTTTGCTGCTGAAAGAGGTAGTTATCACAGCTCATTGTAGTTGTGATTTTACGTACTTTTACATATGTTCATAGCTTGCTTATTCACATAAATGATCCTTTGTTATATGGGTTTGTTTCATACATAAATATGGTCACTTAAGAACATGTTTTTTCAGCTTATAAACAATGTTATAATGCTATTATTCTGCTGCGTTTTTCAGAAAGTTTAAATGGTTAAACTTGTTTTGTGTTCTATCAAACCCAACAATGGCATCTAGAGCCGGTTAGGTGGATAGCTAGCTTGTATGGTCTTTTAAAAATTTGTTTTATGGACTTTAAAACCCCTTTAGGGGCTGCTATGTTCTTGTATGTTGAATCCCCAAACTTTCAAGGTCATATCACACATGCTAGTGATTAAACCTTGAAAGATATGTATGATGATATGTATATTATTTGGACAATGTTTAAAACCCGAAATTTCAGTTTATGTTGGCTGAAATTTCGTGGTTTTAGTGGGGTTTCATTATATGTTTGGATGATATGATCATTGGTTATTAGTGTGCATAACCTAGCCTTTGGCCTTATGTTATTTGGATGATTGGAATGTTTGTTTTATTCATTCAATTGGGTTGTAATTTTTGTGTTTATTATTTGGGTTGTAATTATTTATTCATTTGGTTATGTAATAAATAGATTAGGTGCATTTCTTTTATTAGAAAAATGTAGTAGGATATAATTTTTGTAAAAGGAAGATGCACAAGATGAAGACCCAAAGATGGACATCAAAGACATGGACCTTGAAGTATTTTGTAAAGGACAAAATATATGGATTACAATATCGTTATCGCGTGAATTAACAAAGAGAGTGTGGTTTGAATTCAAAGCATGCCAGGCATGCGACAACAAGCATGCACGACACATATCGCGCGACTAGGAAGAAAAGAATACATGTATCATGTATGCGAAAAAAAGGCTGAAAGCACATGCATGCGAAAAGAGGAATGAACATGCATGCGACAAGCATATGCAAGTTTATTAAGGCATGCAATGAAAAGTGGATTCCACGTGCGCAACAACTTCCATGGAATATTAAAGCATGCGACAATGCATGTTTATTTCATGCAATGCGAAAACCCATACATGTATATATTTGTTTGTATGCGCAGCAAGTAAAGGTGTGCCACACTCCCACCAAGAAACATTATTTGCACATTAAGTGTGTGTGTTTAGTTTTAGTTTTCGCTCAATTGAGCAGATCACATTTGTGATTTTTCCACCCTCGGGTGAGATCGATATTTTATCGATTATCATTGTAATCATTCGACATCATATATATTTGAATTACAATGATTTTATGCTGAATATCTTGTTATCTCGGTTGATTCGATTAGAGTGTGCACCCGTCTTCGCCTGTTATCGAGTGCAACTATCAAACGAAGTTCGATCGATCGGATTATGGACTTTACATTTGGTATCAGAGCAAGGTGTTGCTCTTGATACAACGGATCATTATTCTGTGATCTTCAGTCCGAGGACGTTAAACAAGTTAAAAAGGTTAGTTAATGTTGTTGAAAGTTTATCCGGTTTCATCAACGTGCAATCCGAAACCGAGACACACACATAATTTCATCTGATTTGATTCAAATTGTATGAGTTGGTGAAGAAATTGAAGACAAATTTGATTCAAATGCGATGATCGGTATGAAGTTGTAGACCGCACATCAAGTGTTTGTGTAAATGCTCAAGTGACAAAACAATATCATAATCCAAGGGGGAGATTGTAAGGGACAAAACATATGGATTACAATATCGTTATCGCGTGAATTAACAAGGAGAGTGTGGTTTGAATTCAAAGCATGCCATGCATGCGACAACATGCATGCACGACACATATCGCGCGACAAGGAAGAAAAGAATACATGTACCATATATGCGAAAAAAAGGCTGAAAGCACATGCATGCAAAAAGAGGAAGGAGCATCCATGCGACAAGCATATGCAAGTTTATTAAGGCATGCAATGAAAAGTGGATTCCACGTGCGCGACAACTTGCATGGAATATTAAAGCATGCGACAATGCATGTTTATTTCATGCAATGCGAAAACCCATACATGTATATATTTGTTTGTATGCGCAGCAAGTAAAGGTGTGCCACATTCCCACCGAGAAACATTATTTGCACATTAAGTGTGTGTGTTTAGTTTTAGTTTTCGCTCAATTGAGCAGATCACATTTGTGATTTTTCCACCCTCGGGTGAGACCGATATTTTATCGATTATCATTGTAATCATTCAACATCATATATACATTTGAATTATAATGATTTTGTGCTGAATATCTTGTTATCTCGGTTGATTCGATTAGAGTGTGCACCCGTCTTTGCGTGTTATCAAGTGCTACTATCAAACGATGTTCGATCGATCGGATTATGGACATTACATATTTGGATATGGATTGAAGTGGGAGTCCATGGACACATATAATGTGTCATTACAAACCCTTAGGAAAGACCATATCACAACACTTGTGATGGCAAACAAGTGTTGTCAACTTAGTGGCTATGGTTATGCACTCATGTTTATATGTTTATTCTTGTTTGAATGTTTGTTGTTTGGTTGATATTTGGACATACATTATAAACTCATTAACAAACTTAACAAGCTAAAAATTGATGGTTCTTAATCATTAAAAGTTAATAAAAGGTTATTAAAATGATTTAATGATTTTAAAGATTAAAATAGGTTTTAATCAAAGGACCATAGGGTATCTTGTATTTGAAAGCATGCAAATACAAGTACATAGAGTTTTCTAAACTAGAATTATGAAACCTCTAAATATTCAAAAAAACAAGATCAACACCGTCCTTTTACACAACACTTAAGTCACTTGGGAACTCTTAGTGGGATAAAGGTCACCTAACCATTTTGAGGGAACTTATGACTTAAGGTGAGAATGCCATATTTATGGGATAAAGGTCACCTAACCACTCATTTCGCAAACTCACACGTGTTTGTAAGTAGGATGTCTTGATTTGCAAACATGTTAAATGGATCACCTACAATATGGTTTCCAAATGGTGTTGATGGGATTAACATGCCGACTTTACATATGATGTTTAAAGTCGATCCCATACCTCTAGAAGTTGCAAATGGTTGCAACCGTCAATCGTTGACCACCTTATTAATTTAACTCGTGGGATAAAGGTCACCTAACCACAATTTAAATATAATGTTAGGTTCTACATTTTAATATAAAAATGACCTTAAAAGGCATTAATTATTAAAAATAGCAATATCAAAAATACTAAAATAGATCTTTGTTAAATTTTGTAGATGGCCACCAATAATGTCAATCATGATAACTCATCCGCATCCACCCAATCATTACGAGCGATCCTCCAAAAGGAACGTCTAAATCATAACAAATTCATTGATTGGTATCGAAACTTGAGAATCGTTCTCAAGCAAGAGAGAAGATCATATGTTTTAGATGACCCTATCCCCGATCAACCTACTGAGGATAATGAGGAGTCCTACAACGATTGGCTGAAGTACACTGAGGACTCCATCCAAGTGTCTTGTCTCATGCTAGCAAGCATGACTCCACATCACGGAGCTTATGACATGATAACCCAGCTGAAGGAAACGTTCCAACAACAAGCAAGGGTTGAGCGCTTCGAATCGGTTCGAGCACTCCATACATGTCGTATGGACGACAACCAATCTGTTTCATCTTATGTACATAAGATGAAAAGTCACATTGACCGCCTCAAAAGGCATAATTGTCTCGTCTCGAAGGAATTGGCCACGGATTTGATCCTGAATGGCCTTACCAAGAAGTTCGAGACATTTGTGTTGAATTACAACATGAATGCATGGGACAAAAGCATTAGTGAGCTTCACTCAATGCTTAAAACGGCCAAGGCGGCCATGGGTAAAAGGGTTTTACCCATTCTCACCATCAATGAAGGTGGGAACAATAAAAGGCCTCATCCCACACCCAAGGAAAAAGTTGCCAAGGGTAAGGGACCCGTTTGGGGAAAGGGGAAAGGGGTAGCAAGGGTGCCACCCAAACCATAAGAGAAAAAGCTAAAGGTTGCTACCAATAACCCATGCTTCAAGTATGGGGAGAATGGACATTGGGCAAGGAATTGTCCTGTCCATCTCCAAGAGTTGAAAGCAAAGAGGGATGCCGGGCAGACCTCAGGTACAATATACATGATTCATATTGATCTTAATGTTACAACTTCTAACACATGGGTATTGGATACCGGATGTGGAACTCATATTTGCAATTTGTTGCAGGGGTTCAAAAGAAGTAGGGACTTCAATCAAGGGGATGTTAGTCTCTTCATGGGCAATGGTACCAAAGTCCAAGTTGAAGCTCGTGGGGACTACATCCTAAAACTTCCAAGTGGCTTGGATGTTATTTTCAAGAATGTTTTGTATGCTCCTAGTTTGACTAGGAACATTATTTCTGTATCCCAATTAAGACATTATGTTTATGTATTATCTTTTGTTGAAAATGATATTCATGTTTCTTTAAATGATATGTTCTATTTTAAAGCTATTCCCATTAATGGTATTTATGAATTGGTTCATGAAAATGCTTTAAATAGTTCATTGTACCAAACTAACACCAAGAAACTCAAGTTGGATTTGAGTGATACCTATCTTTGGCATTATCGTCTTGGTCATATAAACAAGAAACGTATACAAACACTTCAAAAGAATGGTCTTTTAAAAACAAATGAATGTGATTTATTTGATGTATGTGAATCTTGTTTACAAGGAAAAATTACTAAGGCACCCTTTAGTGGAACTAACGAAAGGGCAAAAGATTTATTAGGACTCATACATTCGGATGTATATGGTCCTTTTAAACCAATGACTAGGAATGGTGAAAGATACTTCATTACCTTTACCGACGATTATAGTCGCTATGGGTATGTGTACTTATTAAGGAACAAAGATGAAGCTTTTGAAATGTTCAAAATCTTCAAGAATGAAGTAGAAAATCAACTCAACAAGTCGATTAAAGTTCTCCGTATCGATAGAGGAGGTGAATACCTAAGTGATGCTTTTCAAGATCATCTTAGGAGTTGTGGGATTGTCTCACAACTCACTCCACCTGGAACACTACAACATAATAGTGTGTCTGAGAGGAGGAATCAAACCTTATTGGATATGGTCCAATCTATGATGGCTAGAAGCACATTGCCTCTATATTTTAAGGTTTCGCTTTGCTCTCCGCAGCCCGTATTCTAAATATGGCCCCAACAAAAAGGGTGGAAAGGACACCTTTTGAGATATGGCATGAAAGAGTTCCATCCCTATCATACTTAAGGGTCTGGGGTTGTGAGGCTTATGTTAAGACTCCCACCCCAAACAAATTGGAAGTCCGATCCACCAAGTGTATTTTATTAGATATCCTAGAGATTCTATGGGATATTATTTCTATGATCCACTGGAACAAAAGGTGTTTGTTGCCAGAAAGGGTGAATTCTTAGAAGCAAAGTTCCTTATAGAAGGAGCTAGCAGTAGAACAGTGGATCTTGAGGAGGATCAAGAACCACAACCCGATGCACATTTGGTTAAAACTAGCACTCAACATGAGGATGTTGAGGATGATTAAGGGGTTGATCAATACACACAAGACGTTCGCAGAAGTGGTAGAACTAGTAATCCACCTGAAAGATACGGATTTTTCAACGATAGATGCTATGTGGTAGATTCAGATGAACCAAACACATACCATAATGTAGTGTCCAATTCATATTGTGACAAATGGCTTGAAGCCATGAACGTTGAGATGCAATCCATGTACGACAATAAAGTTTGGGAACTTGTTGTACCACCTCTTAATTCCAAGGTAGTTGGAAGTAAGTGGGTTTTCAAGAAGAAAACCGATATGCATGGAAACTTAGATACTTATAAGGCTAGACTTGTAGCAAAGGGTTTCACTCAAACTCAAGGGGTTGATTATTATGAAACTTTCTCACCTGTTGCAATGCTAAAGTCTATAAGGATATTGTTTGCCATAGCTGCTCATTATGATTATGAGATTTAGCAAATGGATGTCAAAACCACATTCCTAAATGGATATCTTGAGGAAGATGTCTATATGGTTCAGCCTGAAGGTTTTGTCGATCCAAAACATCGTAATAAAGTATGCAAGTTAAAGAAATCAATCTATGGATTGAAACAAGCATCGAGAAGTTGGAATCACCATTTTGATGAAGAAGTAATTAAATTCAGATTCATCAAGAACACTGATGAAGCTTGTGTCTATAAGAAAGCTAGTGGGAGCATCATCACATTCGTAGTATTGTATGTTGATGACATACTACTATTTGGAAATGACATTCCAACCTTGGGAGGTGTAAAAACCTTGCTTGCAAGTTGTTTTTCCATCAAGGATCTTGGTGAAGCCGACTATATTCTAGGAATAAAGATCTATAGGGATAGATCAAGGCAGTTGATTGGTTTAAATCAAAGTGCATACATTGATAAAATCTTGAAAAGGTTCAAGATGGAGAACTCTAAGAAAGGTATGGTACCTATTCAAAGAGGAATGATATTGAGCATAACTCAATGTCCTAGCTCAAAGGATGAGCAAGATAAAATGAAGGCAATCCCATACGCATCTGCTATTGGATCCATCTTGTATGCAATGATATGCACTCGACCGAACGTGTCATGTGCCTTAAGCATGACAAGCCGATACCAACAAAATCCTGGAAACATTCATTGGTCGGCTGTTAAGAACATACTTAAGTACCTAAGGAGGACAAGAGATATGTTCCTAATTTATGGATCTGGTGATGAGGAACTCGTTGTAAAAGGTTACACGGATGTGAGTTTCCAAACCGATCGTGACGATTCTTGGTCACAATCGGGATACATTTTCATTCTGAATGGAGGAGCGGTCTCTTGGAAGAGCTCCAAGCAGGATGTGGTGGCTCTATCAACTACAGAATCAGAATACGTCACTGCCTCATTGGCAGCTCAAGAAGCTGCATGGTTGAAGAAATTCATTGCCGATCTAGGGGTTGTCCCTTCCATTCAGGACCCCCTAGAGATCTTTTGTGATAATGTGGGTACGATTGCTCAAATCAAGGAACCTCGTGCTCATCAAAAGACTAGGCACATTGAGCGGAGATTCAACTACATACGAGATGAAGTTTAAAAGGGAAAGATATGTATTCGCAAAGTTCACACGGATCAAAACATTGTGGATCCTCTCACGAATCTCCTTGAAAAGGCAAAGCATGAAGGTCATACTTGTGCCATGGGACTTCGATATTCTAGTGATTGGATTTGATCCGTAAATTTTGTATTTGGATATATGGAACTTTATTATTTGAATAAAATTATTTGGTTATAATGTTTCAATTAATGTTCCAATTTAGCATGTTTAATCCATGAGTAAATTGTTTACTCTAAATGTCCGTAGTCGTTCAGACTTATGGGAACAAGTGTGAGGGTAAGATTATTATGAACTTGGATTGGTTGATATTCATAAGGATGAATATAGAGCAATGGGTTGCTACCAAGGTTCATAGATATTTGTGGGATACAAATATTGGACTGACCCGCATCTCAAATTTTACTACATGGAATCTTCTAGATTGATCATAAGTAAGTTTGAGTAAAAGATGAATATCATTTGGTATCCTCTGACCTGAGATACATATTGGGTTTTGATATTCACCATATGTTATACCTTGAACTAGTTCTTAACTGTCCTGAAATATTAGACGGTACATAAGCATATGTTTAGGTGTGACACGAGGTGTTTGTGAGAAACGTATGTAGTCAAGAAGGGATTTGTTCCTCTTATTCGTTAAGAGCAAGATGTCTAAGGCCTGATTAAGTTAAATCAACAAGGAATGATCATTCTGTGTCCTTGGATTTAACATGACATCTGTAACAAAAGGATTGATGATTGATTCACCTAAATCATTTCAAGTAGGGTACTTGAATGAGATGATGTTATTGAATGGCCATAAGTCATGCATATTAAGGGTAGTAAACCGTTGTTAGGCGGTATTTACTGCTTCCATCAATCTTCTATGAATCTTGGGCAAGTGGGATATTGTAGGATTCTATATGCCCAAGACACGTAGAATATTGATGCAGTTAGTACGTTATGATCCAAGTCGGGTTATAACCAATAACAAGCTTAGCAAACACCAATTAATATTTAATTGATGATATGATCATGCAATTAAATATTTACACCAATTTAGAAAATGGATTTTCTAAATAAGTTGCATATGAGAGGGAACAATTTATTAGAATATTTTGTTCAATAATATCATTTGAAGTGTTATGTAAATAAGTTAGATAGCACAAAATAATAATGAGAATTTATAACTTATAAGTTAAATGGTTAAATGTATAACTTATATATAACTTGTACATACAATTAAATAGTTGATTGTATGACTAGTTACTTCAAGACTAATTTAATTAATGTGTGTTTTTGGTTTATAGGGGGAAACCTCTTTTATTTTGAAATTCGGTCGCCCCCCATGGATTCATTGGTTCCTTTTCCTTGTAAACACACACATCAATTAAATGGTCTTGGAGACCTCATTCTCACCCTCTAAGATGACATGCAAAACACCAAAAACCCTTTCTTCTCTCCTCTAGTTTACGAAAACAGTAGCAGCCAAGTAGAGGGTTTTTGGAGTTGATCTTGGTGTTGATTCTTCCTAACAAGACACGTTTGCAAGTAAGCTTGGGGTATACAAGCTTGAGGACCTCTAATCTTGAAGTCTTGGCCGATTTTGGACATCCAATCTTCCTTTCTTTGGTCGATTTTTGCTGCTGAAAGAGGTAGTTATCACAACTCATTGTAGCTGTGATTTTATATACTTTTACATATGTTCATAGCTTGATTATTCACATAAATGATCCTTTGTTATATGGGTTTGTTTCATACATAAATATAGTCACTTAAGAACATGTTTTTTCAGCTTATAAACAATGTTATAATGCTATTACTCCGCTGCGTTTTTCAGAAAGTTTAAATGGTTAAACTTGTTTTGTGTTCTATCAAACCCAACATTTGCATCAATGTAATATCATTAACTTGTCGATGTTTAATTATATCTTAGTGCTTTAGTATATCTTGAAAATATGATCTCATGATTAAACTTGGTTCTCAAATTATTAACAAATATATATGTATATAGTATTTTTAGGTTAGAGTCTTATGATTAGATTTATTAGTATTAGATTTCTTGTTTAGTTTTTCAAATTATTTTTCAAGTTTTTCATATTTTGCTATTGAAACGATCTCATATTTTCATGCATTTCACGGGAAATTGCACACACAAACGAACATGGTTTCGCTTGTTTATATTCACAGGTAAACACAGTTGTATTTGTATTGTTGAAATGATCTAACGAGAAATTTGTAGAATGTGTTTGTGATTGTGTTATAGATTTATGCTACAAATGATGGCCGATCATCAACTGAGCAAAGTAACTAACCAAAGAACCTGTTCTTAAGTTTGCACAAGATACCGAGCTAGGATTCCTCCTCCTACATCTTCTGAAGCATTCAAGTATAGAGACTTGGATAAGATGTTCCTGATCATTCACAAAAGATGCACATGAAGAGAGGAAGCATATAAAAGTGGGAGCCTGTGAGATAAAAGATTTTCAGCAACAAATCATCAATCAAGGGGGAGATTGAAGATCATTTTTTTGGTTGACTTATCAGATCTGAAGATGATACAGGACGTTGATAATGATAATGATAGTCTATATTATCAACATAGTCAAAGTCAACAAAAGGCAACGTCACGATCAAAGTCAACGCAAAAGTCAAGACGAAACATTCGGAATGAAGATTAGTAGTGAGACTTTGAAGATACAAAGAACATGGGTCTTAGAGTTAATATATATTTTGTTGTCAACAAAATATATATTTAATCTTTATTTGTCTAGTTTGTGTCTTAATTGTAATTTGATAATTGTTATGTTTTTACCATAGTCTAAGGGGCTAATTGTTATTAAGTCTAATTGTCATTAGACTATATATAGCTAGAGTCATTAGGGTTTTGTAAGCTTGAATGAGCCAATTGATTTGAGGGTTTTCACTTTGTAAAATCAGATTCAAATCATCAAAGATCAAACAAGGGTTTTCATCGTATTCATGAGGTGTTCATGAGGTGTTCATCATTGTTTATCTCTATTTCATAGTGTTTGATCTATATTGTTCATAAATATCATTTATATTTGTGTTCTCAATGGGATTTGTTTGTTTTTATTAATCAATTGCATTATTATCTCGATCAAAAGGACCAACACTCAAAGCCTACCATAATGGAGTTTGGTATGGCAGTGAGCAAGACAGTCATAGCTTTGCTATCAACGTCCATCTTCTTGTAGTCTTCATCAGAGTAGTCTTCGACTTCCGTTTTCATTCACGGCACCATCTCCAACTGATGAGGCCACTTTTGGTATGTATGTCTATGAGTAACAGACTTCCACATACGGGAGTCTTGATACTTGATGAAGCCTTCAATGCGTTGACACCAGCGCTTGAAGTTATCAGGATTGATAATAGGAGCTTTTGTCATGGTTCCCACATCTGGTTCAGCAGAATTCTGGTTAAGGGCCATTTTAGTTGAGTGAATGAGTTTGAAGAAACAATGGTGGTTTAGGATGTTTAGATCTCACAATCATGAGCCTGGATGCTCTGATAGTAATTGCAGGATCGATATAAGTCTCTCAATGCTTAGTGTTTCTCATAAACTGGATAAGTATCACTCGTTTGATGAATGCAGAATCAAGAACTCAGTTGATAATAATATAATAGTAAAGAACACAAGAAATGGTTTTCAAGATACTTGTATATATTATCTCTCAACTAAGTATTACAAGACTCATGCAGAAGCATGGTTACTAAGTTATAATGAGCGACTATATATACTACTATCTACAACTTGTTATACGTAGATAACATGCGGAGACTTACTACTAAACAAATAATATATTGCTAGAGGTAAGGTATCTTAGATAAACTATTATCTAAGATAAGGTAGTCATGACAGGTCATGACTTACCTTTAAGTCACCAACTAAAGGTGGCAACTGTATCAACTGAGGAATGGTGAACAGTGGACAAAAGTAAGGTAAACCATATGAACGTGGAAAACATCTTGCATTGAATCAGAGTAGGCAGCAAGTGTCAGTCGGACCACGCTTTGTCCACTGGTTCATACTATGATTCTTCCTAAGGTAAAATGGCTTCGGAAGAGTAAGTGCTTCCAAACCATTTATACTTCAAAAGACGCAGCTTCTTCCGAGACTTTGTCTTCGGAATACTTTGTCTTTAAACTTTCAAGTGTTTACTTTGGAAGGAGATCTTCTAAGTCTCGGAAGACTAAGTTCATCCTTCGGAAGTTCTTCGGAAGATCATCTTATAAGCGTCGGAAGTTGCAGCATTGCCTTCGGAAGACTTCTCTTAGTTGTACAGATTTCTTCTAAGTGTTGTTTTGGTTGCACCAACCTCAATAGATCCAACAACTTTTATTATTATTTTTGGTCCTACCCTATAGATATTTATCAAAAGGAGTCCACATATTCCCATAATATCAATTCCTAAAGAAGAATCATAATACTCTAATGATGAGTTGAAGAAGCTGGACATAAATGCTATGGCTAATGGAATAATAATCATATCTTTGTGCAACGAGTACTATTAAGGACTAGTGCATGTGTTAAACTAGTATTGCAAAAGAACTACAGGGTATTCTATGTACACAACTAGAAGAAGCTGGACATAGAAAATTAAAAATATTTATAATATATTCGACTTACTCTATATTCTCCTTTCTCAACCAAAACAAATAAGTTTTTTTCTTATTCTTTAAAAAACTAGTAGTGCAAAAGAACTACAGGGTATTCTATGTACACAACTAGCAGAAGCTGGACATAAAAAATTAAAAATATTTATAATATATTCGACTTACTCTATATTCTCCTTTCTCAACAAAAACAAATAAGTTTTTTTTTCTTATTCTTTGAAAAATTTATTACTATAATTTTAAGTTTGACATATTTCCAGTGACAGAGCTTGGGTGTTTTCATAGGGGTGGGGGTGAAATTATTTTAGGGGGCAAATTCATTATACATAAAAGCATTTATACTACCGGACCAAAATTACATTAACAAACCAAAAATTAACAGTACTTATGAAAAAAGAGGGGGAAATGACTAGTTAATTATGAGAAATATTTAAGTAAAATGTGATTTTAGCATGAAAGTATAGGAACTGATATACCTTAATATTAAAATATTAGTTGCATAATAAAATATTAGTTGCATGATAAAATATTGTCACATGTCATTTGTCGTTGACTTTAAATATTTCCCATGATACTATTACATTGTATAATAATGGCCCCCTCTCTGTGTAATTATATATATATATATATATATATATATACATACATATACATATATATATATAAGTATGTATGTGTATATTCAATCTTACCACATAACTTATCTTTATTATTTATTTTTTGTTTTAGGGTTAACCATGCAAATTTCCATCTGGTGATTAAATTAAAAAAGAGACTAGATCCTTCAAAATCACAAAATCATAGTTCAATACATCTCCCGAGTTTACTTCGTCACGATTAATCCATCAATAACAGTTGAAAATTGTATTCATGAATTTTAAGTTCCATATGAGAGGTTGTTTATATTAAGCATATATTTATTATTATTCTTCATCAATGAAGGTATTTTTCATGATTTTATTCCATATTCTTATGTTTAATTGATATTGTAGGGTTTGGATGCGTTTTCTTAGTAAGTTGAGGGGCTTATTGTGAGAATTTTACAACAAATATAGCTAAAATTTTATAGAGCCCATCTAATTGGCTATTCTAGGATACAAATCGATACTCATAAAGTAATAGACACTAAATATGTGGATCAAAATGCATGTATGCGTTCATTTTTGGATATTGGTTCAAATTCTAACAACATGACCTATCAACCCTTGAAGTTCACTTGTGTTGAGCAAGAAGGTAATATCTGATTCAAGCAACTACATATATATACTTGGGGAGACCAAATATGTGTAATATACCTAAACTTAACATCTTTCAATAGTGATGATCTAGTTAGGTTGGACTCACCTAGTTTAGTTTTGCTTCTTTTGTCTTCTATGTAATAGGACTAATGTTAGATAACTTTCATTTATGTAAGTAATGTTTAGTTAGTATTAGTTTCGCACTGACCCAGCAAAACTACGAGCGAATCTATAGATTCGCTCGTAGTCAGCTGATAAAGGTCACCCGGTGAAACTGTTGTTCGCTGCCAGGTGAACTTACTTGTTGGTCAGGGTAGTTTCGCCCGAGCGAATCTACTAGAGAATTTGGCACTGTCATATATTTTCATCTCTTGTAACTTTGTGGGCATGTTTTGCCAAACCTAATCGAGATACACTTTTGCATTACTGTTTTTCATAGCTTGTTTGAGGCTGGAATTGTGTTTGTTTCATATCTTTGAGCCTTGTTTCTTAATATTGATTGAGTTTGGGTCGTATGGATAAATACTGAAACTCATTTCTTTGTTTTGCTTCGTTTGATTCTATATTTGTGGGATATTACTGTGATTATCATTTCAATAGCACTGAAATCGATCACCAATGGACCAACAATATGGTATCGGAGCCTTTGTGCTCTTGATTTGTTGAGTTTTTGGGGTTTTGAGGTGGTTTTGAAGAAAAGTTACTGTTCCATTTGATTTGTATCATCAAAGTGTGTTTTGCTTACAGTAATTCATAGAAAAACCATTGTTCAAGTAGTAAGGAGATATCCCAATCATCCAATCACTAATTCATAGTGATTTGGATGAGTTTAGAGTGATTTTCTGACCGGACAGGGCTGTTTGTTCATCGAGCGAATCTATTGTTTTCCTAGCGAATTTGTGACCTTTCGAGCGAATCTATTTTTCTCTGTGTTTTTAGCGAATCTGCACTCATTGAACGAAAGTTCACCTTTGTTGCCTAATACTCAAGCGAAGATACTGTCGAATTTACCACTAGTACGAAAGTTCTACTAGTTCTGCGAAATTGTTGAGCGAACTAGAGCTTCAATAGCACCGATTCGAGCGAATCTGCTGTTGGTTTGCCAAGCGAATTTACAGGCGAACTTACAGGCGAATTTACATCTTTCTCAGCTAAGTTATCAGCGAATGTACATCTTTTAGCGAATCTAATTTCTGATTCTATCATGTCTACTTCAATCGTGAATTTGACTGATATGGAGTGTGTTCAACCAAACAGGCCACCGAGGCTTGTCAACGGAGAGAATTTTGAGGATTGGAAACGCTGCTTGAAAGCTTTCTTCTTCTACACTGATCATGGTCAGTGGGAATCTATCACTAATGGACCTCACCTACCAACAACAACTGTCGGATCTGTTACTTCACCAAATCAGGATCCTAGCACTTATACTGAGATTGACATCAAGTTGCCCGATCGGGACAAGAAAGCTCTTGGAGCTTTGATTCTGTGTCTGCATCAGGATATTTATAACAGGTTTGCTGAACATACCACCGCTAAGGCGTTGTATGATGCGTTATGTGAATTTTATGATGGGAACGAAGATCTGAAGAATGACAAGAAAGCTCAAGCTCAGAAGGAGTTTAACTCATTCGTGGGATATAAGCATGAGATACTTGCTGATATAAACCGCTTATGTCAGTTTCAAGCAACCTGAAGAAGTATGATGAACAACTTGGCAATCATGAGCAAGTGAGTAAACTGTTAGACTCTCTTCCTGCTCAATGGAGTCTGCAAATCAAATTGCTCAAGCAAGAAAGGAATTTTGCTGATTACAAGTTGATGGATGTTATCAACAAGTTAAAATCATTTGATCTTGATGTGAAGAGAAAAGAGTATAATCAGACCATGATGACTCCCAATGTCCTTCCTCAAAATGCTGCATTGATTTTATCCGCTACAAACTCTTGCTATTATGGTGCAGCTTGTGGGAGTTCATCTAGTAATGGTGGCTTTGCTAACTCTGGGTATGGTAAGAATGTCAACTCTGGTAGTGGTTCTAAGGATGCTGGGTCTAGTTCAAATGCCTTAGCTTCTACTCAAATTCCACATGATACTATGGCACTGTTTGGGTTATTTGTGCACAGTTATGACGCTTTGATTGCTACAGAATTGAAGGGACGTGGTATGACCGTGGAAGACATGTATCAGGTTGATCCTGATGATCTTGAAGAAACCGACATTCAGTGGCAAATGGCCATGCTTGCTCTTCGTGCTAGGAGGTTTATGGAGAGAACTGGCAGGAAAAATTTTGGAAACCAGAATCAGAACAATGCTCTAGGATATGATAAATCTAACCTCAGGTGTTTCAACTGTAAGCAGCTCGCACCGAACCTATTAATTCTGGAAACTCCAGAACCATTCTAGTCATGGATAAAGTTGAAGAAGCTAAGCCCAAGAAAGAAACTGCTCTATTGACCAACTTTGATTGGAGTGCAGAAATTGAAGAATCAAAGGTGGAAATCAACCATGCATTGATCGCTAAGATAGTGGAGGAACATACTCTTGATGATGAGTACATTGACTGTTTTGATCCTTTCAAGGAAATCTATGGTGAAGCTGACATTGAAGTTGATGACAAGAGTGAACCTATTGAGTCTGAGGTAATTCAAGATCAACAGGTTAAGGAAAGTGATGGTGTGGTTCAGAAGGCTGTGGGTCATGAAGATATTGTTCAAACTAGTTTGGTGTGTGAAGCTGTTAAAGATGAGGTTAAACTGGTTTGTGAATCCGCTACAAAGGAGGCTAGTGAAAAAGAGGAGCTGAACATGGATTCAATAATTGAAGATGCCAAGAAAGCTGCTGTGAAGGAATACAAGAGGAACACTCCCTACTACCAATGTGATCGCGCTCTTGCAGCAGAAAAACTGGTAGTGGATCTTCCTTATGAAATTGTTGAAGACGTGTTCCTCTACATGCAAAATTCATTTGGTTGGTATATATAAAGCTAACAGGTTGCTTATAATGAATGAAAATGAATTAAAGAAAATCAATAAAGAGCTTAAACAAAATGAGTCAAAATATTTTGTCAAATTAAGAGAAGCTTTGAAAGAAAATGAACACTTAAAAAGTACTCTTTTGGAAAAGAACTGTGAAGTTAACTATTTAACTGAACAAGTTACACTTGCCGAATTTGAAGTTAGAAAACTTAAAAATAAATTAGAACAGTGGTCACTTTCGAGCATGAAAAGGGAGGAATTATGCAAAAAACAACGGGGGGCAAGGATTAAGACCGGTTTGGGTAATGAAAATGATGCATCGGTATATCCTCCACCTAGTACTTTCTGTTATTCTCCTATGCCCACTCCTCATCCTTCAAATGAGTTGATACAAGAGATTATACAGAATGATACTAACAGCTCTATTGCAGGTTTAGAAGGAGATAAATCTAAGGAGTTGTGAGAAGGATATGATTATGGTGGCAGTAGTGGTCTTGGCAGCTCTAGTAGTCATGATTTTAATTCCAAGAAGTCTTTTGTAGGCATTAGCTTAAGTAATCATTTTGTGTCTGGTGGAACTATTTTAGATTCAAACTCTGGGCATGTAATAGTAACTTAGGATGTTCTGTTTCAAACTCTCGTGATGACTTGAATGTTTTAAATTCCGCATTTGATGCTAATGTGTGTATGAATGATGAAGCTCAACTTTCAGGTCATGTCTCTGAAAGTCAAACAAAAACTAACTGCTTTAACAAATACTTCTCTCATCCAATCCCATCTTTTACACCAATAAAGATTTCAAAACCAAAAGATAAAGAAATGTCTTCTTTAATTGAAAACAACAAGGATACAATTGATCTAAAATCAGTTAAAGTGGAAGTCGTTACTGGGAAGTCAAAAGAGCCATATGACACATCCAGTGATTCAAATTCAAAATTCTCTGAATGTAATAAAGAAATATCTTTTGATAGAATTCCTTCATCAAATTGTTCCAAAACATGTTTGAGATCTCATTGTTTTAGATGTGGAAAGGATGATCACTTAATAAAGCAATGTCCTGAATCAGGTGGTAGTAATATACATACTAAATTCTTTGGAACTAGATTGACCGATTTTGTTAAATGATTTCTTTTACAGAAAATCTGTTACTCCAAGACCTAAGTACACTAAGACTTGGGATTTCTAAAGTCTAACCAATTTTTTAAATGTCAGGAACATTCAGAGGCCGCTGTAAATAGTTATTGGCATGTAGATAGCGGATGTTCCAGACATATGACTGGGTTGAAGGACCTGCTGACAAATTTTAGAATAATTGATGGTGGCTATGTTGCTTTTGCTGTAGACAAGAAGGGTGGAAAGATGATTGGCCAAGGAGATATCTCGAATGGTTACCTCACTTTGGAGAAAGTCAAATGTGTTCCAGAATTGGCTTTCAATCTTCATAGTGTATCACCAATCTGTGATAAAAATATTCCCGTCATGTTCCTTGCCAATGAATGTCTATTCTTGAAATCAGAGTTTTCTATCCCTAAAGAGATGGTGATCATGCGAGGTCCAAGGAGAAATGATACCTATTTGTTAAATATGGGATTAAAAGAATCATCGTCCACCGTGACCTGTCTTTTATCAAAAGCTTCTTCTCATGAATCCCTTCAGTGGCATAAAAGATTTAGGCATATCAATTTTAAATTGATAAATAAGTTAGTTTAGAACAATTTAGTCAGGGGACTACCACTGAAAGATTATTCTGTGGTAGAAAAATGTATGGCCTGTGCAAAAGGAAAACAACACAAAAAGCCACATAAACTTAAACTTCAAAACTCGATTTCACATCCCCTTGAATTGTTACATACTGACTTATTTGGCCCTATCAGTGTTAAATCAATTGCTAAGAAATCTTATTGTCTTGTTGTCACAGATGATTACTCTAGATACTGTTGGGTGAGATTTCTGTCTAACAAAAGTGAGACCGCTGAGGAGTTGATGAAGCTGATTCCGCTGATTGAGGTTCTTGGGAAAAGAAAGATTCAAGCCATTAGGAGCGACAATGGAACAAAATTCAGAAACCACATCTTCAATTCATTCTGTGAGCAAAGGGGTATTCTCAGACAGTTCAGTGCTGCCAGAACACCTCAACAAAACGGTGTTGCTGAACGTAAGAACAGAACACTAATTGAAGCAGCTAGAACGATGTTGATCGAGTCAAAGCTTCCAATTATCTTTTGGGCCGAAGCAGTTAATTGTGCAGCTTACGTTCTGAACCGGGTATTGATCGTCAAAAGCAAGATGAAGACATCATATCAGTTGTTCCGAGGAATTAAGCCTCTTATTGATTTTCTGCGCCCCTTAGGTTGCTCTTGTACTCTGTTGAATACCCAAGATCAGAATACGAAGTTTGGTGCCGTCTCTGATGAGTGTTTCTTTGTTGGGTACTCAAAAACACAAAAGGCGTATCGTGTGTATAATAAACGGTCACGGATTGTGCAAGTGTACTACTATGTCGACTGGCAAGAATCTAACTCAACAAGCATTGGAAGTGAGCCTGCATGGTTTTATGATTCTACCACTGTCTTCAACTCATTCAATTTGCCAATTCCCGATGACGATGATGTTATTCCTCACCCGCCTGTGAATCTTATTCCACCACAACCGCAACCGTCTACCACCACCCACTTCATTTGATATCCCATCTCCACCACCTCCACCATCTCAACCATCTTCATCTAATCCTACAATCTCATCTACCATTCCACCCACATCTTCATCCATTTCAAATCCTCCTATCGATCCAATCCCTACAAATTCAGCTCCTTCTGCACAACCATCCTCTTCCACATCCACATCTCAACATAACCCTTCATTGCTTAACACTAATTTTAAACCTTAAAAGATCACCCTCATGACTACATCATTGGATCTATCACAGACGGAGTAAGGACTCAGAGTTAGAGTGGATTGATCAATGAGTGTCTTTATGCAGCTTTTCTATCTCAGATTGTTCCAAAGAATTACAAACAGGCACTTGAAGACCCAAGTTGGGTGGACTCTATGCAGTCTGAGTTGCAGCAATTCAGAAAGTTGAAAGTTTAGGAGTTAGTTGATCTTCCTCCAAACAAATGCCCCATTGGTACCAAGTGGGTATTCCGGAATAAGCCAGATGATCGTGGTGTTGTTGTCAGAAACAAAGCCAGATTGGTTGTTCAAGGATTTGCTCAGGAGGAAGGGATAGACTACACTGAAGTGTTTGCTCCAGTTGCTCGGATCGAAGCCATCAGAATTTTTCTTGCACATGCAGCTAACAAGAACTTTAAAGTTTTTCAGATGGATGTGAAGTGTGAATTTCTATATGGAAACATTGATGAGGAGATCTATGTTTGTCAGCCACCAGGTTTCGAGGATCCAGATTTTCAAGACAAAGTATACAAGCTAGACAAATCACTGTATGGGTTGCATCAAGCTCCTCGAATCTGGTATGAGACCTTGACATAGTATCTCCTCAGCAAGGGTTTCTCTCGTGGGACTATAGATATGACACTATTCAAGAAGGAGGTTGATGGTGAGATGCTGATTGTTCAAGTGTATGTAGATGATATTATCTTTGGATCAACAAATGAAAAGCTGTGTAAAGAATTTGAAGAAGTGATGAAGGATCGCTTTGAAATGAGCATGATGGGGGAGATGTGCTTCTTCTTAGGTCTGCAAGTGGAACAGAAACCTGAAGGTATTCTTATTCACCAAGGGAAGTACATCAAGGAAACCATCACAAAGTTCGGCATGGATGATTCAAAGCCAGAACTTACTCCCTTCACTGCTCAGACATGCTTGTCTCCTGATGATAATGGGAAGTCCGTGGATGCTCATCGATATCACTTGATGATCAGATCTCTCATGTATCTGACTGCAAGCCGTCCAGATATCACATTTTCCGTGTGCTACTGTGCTCATTATCAAGCCAATCCTAAAGAATCACATGAGCTAGCTGTTAAACGCATTTTTCGTTACCTTAAGGGTTCCTCTCATTTGGGACTTTGGTACCCAAAAGGTAAGAACTTTGATTTACATGCCTTTTCTGATAGTGATCATGGTGGTTGCAGGATTAACAGAAAGTCAGTCACCGGTGGATGCCAATATCTGGGTGACTGTTTTGTTTCGTGCAAAGCAAAAAGCAAACAACAGTGTCCTTATCCACGGGAGAAACTGAATATATCGCTGCATCAAGCTGCTGTTGCCAAGTGCTCTGGATTCAACACCAGATGATGGATTATGGTATCAATTTCCTTCATACTCCGATTTTCTGTGACAATGAAGCCGCTGTTGGAATTGCCAAGAATCCAATTCATCATACTCGAACCAAGCACATCGAAACAAGAATTCATGCCATCCGTGATGCTCAGGAAAAGGGGTTCATTGATATTATTCCTATTGAAACAAGAAAGAAGAAAGCAGATCTTTTCACTAAAACATTTGATAAACCACGTTTTTATGAACTGATCTCTATGCTAGGATTAATATCCTACTAAAAACCTTTTCTGAGCAAAACTACCATTTAAGATGTATATATGTACATATTTTCTTTATGGTCTTGGTTGTTGTCTGCTTAGAGAATCCTTGTGTCCCATATATCTTTCCTTTTTATTCTTAATTTTCTTTTACTTTAGTTGTTAAGAAATTTTCTATTAAGTAAGCTATCAAATGAAAATTTCGGGGGAGATTAATGCTAATATTAAGTTTTAACTTTTATTCTCTCAGGAATTCAAGAAAATGTAGTAAGAAAGAGGGGACATCTTACGCTGGGATATGCATGATAGACTCATCCCAAAAACGAAGCAAACAAGTGATCTTGCAGCCAAATTAAAGATCATAACTCAGTAATAAGGATTATCCTCATGATATTTTGGTCTGCACAAAGATACAAGTCTTGTCTAAAACTTGGTTGAGAGTTGCTAATTGATGTCTTCCTCCTGTACAATTGATGTATTGCTCCTGTACTGAGTTTACTTTTAGGATTAGATTATTGATGTGAAGCTTATGGTGTTTCCCACTGGGATGGTGACTCGGTAATAACGCCCTCTAAGTCAAACATTAAATAATCTCAAATAGCCAATTACGGTATATACTTTCATACTTTACATAAGAAAAGATGTGTGTTTATCTCCTCTGCTATGCGAAAGCATTGACCTGGAGTGATGATCTTCTCTGCTATGCGAAAGCATTGACCTGAAGTTCTCATCAACACGCCTAGATGATCTTCTCTGCTATGCGAAAGCATTGACCTGAAGATCTCATCAATTAGTTGAAGGTTGAGTCTGCATCTCATATGTATACCTTACATATATGTGTGTCTGCATCTGTATATTATAGTGTCCCATATGTATATATGCCAGTCATTGTGGTTGCATTAAGTAGATTCAGTATAGTGAGCAGGCAAAATCAATGATTATGCTCAATAAACCTTGATGACGAGACTAGTTCTTTATCAAATATCAGTGGGGACCAAGTTGCTGACAAACATATCAGCAATCTCGCTAAGTCATGCTCCTCTGAAAAACTTCGAGAAAAAGATGATATTATATCCTTCTACCATTTAATTTTAATTTTATTCTGATTTTATTTTTATTTTTATTTTATTTTTTTTTAATTTTAATTTTAGTCTTATTTAATTATATCATGGGGCAATAAGGTATTCATAGGCAAATTTTATTATTATTATTATTATTATTATTATTATTATTATTATTATTATTATTATTATTATTATTATTATCTTATTTTATTTCATTTTATTTTATCTTACTTTATTTTATCTTAATTTTTAATTTTATCTTATTTTAAAAATTTGTTTTTGAGTCGGGCGAAATTAAGATTTGCCTTAGCGAACCTACAGTTTCGCCAGTAAGCTCGACCAGTTGCATGTCAAACCAACATGTTGAGTTTACCGGGCGAATCTATAGATTCGCTACAGCGAATCTATGTCTTATAAGAGGTACAGTGAACACGAAATTCTTCACAGTAACCTTAAACCCTAACTGCCTGTTCATATTGCGAAATTTCAGAGTGTTCTTTCAGTTTTGATTTGCGTTGGAATAGTGTGTTATAAAGGATTTAGGTAGATGTCGCGAACCTCACTTAAGGCTTTAATCGGTATATGTTGTTTCGCATTGTGAGATTTGGCATGTTCGCTTGGGTTAGGGTTCGGGAACCCTCGTCCAGCGAACTTGCTGATCTTCAGGCGAATCTGAATGAAAGTTCACTTGAACTCGAGCGAATTTGTAAATTCACCCAACAACTTCGCCTGTTCACTTGAACTCGAGCGAATTTGTAAATTCACCCAACAACTTCGCCTGTTCACTTGAATTCGAGCGAATTTGTAAATTCACCCAACAACTTCGCCTGTTCACTTGAACCGAGCGAAACTATAAATTCACCACAGCAAACTTAATGTTTTCCAACCAAATTAAACTAAAAGTCACTTAAGTTAAGCAAATCTATATAATCGCCTCTGTAAATTGGCTGAGGTCGGGCGAATTTGAACGAAAGTTCACATGAACCAAGCGAATCTATAGATTCACCCTAGCAAAATTATTGTTTTTCTGGCGAAACTATAGATTCACCTTAGCGAATTTATAGATTCACTTGAGCGAATTTAATTTGTTTCTTTTGTTTTTGCTTTTACACATTCTCACACATTTATCATGTTGTATACTTACACTTTTCTAATTTGTTTTTAGCGATTATGGCTAACCTCAAGTTTGATGAGAAGAACAACATCGTAGCCCTTTTAGATGAAGACAGTCCCAAAGCTGCAGGGTTAAGAGATTGTATAAAGTGGCTGAAACAGTATCCAATTCATTATGCTATCACTCATTCACCGTCTATCTATATTTTGCATATCCAAGACTTCTGGAGATCAGCCAAGTTGGATGTTAAAGCTAATCCAAACTGTATTCGAGCAAGGATAGAAGGAAATGACATTGCCATCACTGAAGAAATCATAGCAAGAGTGCTTCGTCTAGAAGGTGATCAGGGAGAAGAAGTAGAACTGTCTGAAAATCAAGTCATGGAGGGATTCCGAAGCATGGGGTATGAGGGACCATCCTTTGGCTCAAAGAAAGAGATAAAGAAGTCTATGTTCTCTAAAGAGTAGAGATACATTGCTCATATATTCATCATGTGCTTAGACGACAGGAAAGGAGGATCCAATGATCTCAACTTGAGATGGGCCAAAGCAATGGTGATATTTTGCAGAGGCCAAAAGGCAAATATAGCAAGACTGATTTTTGAGTGCATGTGTGATAACATAATGGCAGTTAAGAAGGAGAAGTGGCTTCTGTTTCCGAGATTTGTTCAGATGATAATTGATGACTTGATTCCAAACATCCCTAAGCATGGAGAAATCAAGAGACTGGCCCAGATGAGCTCAAGGATATTTGTAGACCGCTCTTCTGCAAGACATGACTTTAGTGGGAAGATCACCCACTTGTGGGAAAATATGTATTTTGCTGAGAGATGGGCATACATAAAGAAAATAATAGAAGCAGAGGAAAAGAGATCTGTTGAGAACAGGGAGAAACAAGAGGAAATAGTTAAAAAGAGAAAAAGGTATGACAAAGAGAAAGAGTGTGACTTTGAGGATGAAATTGATAAGGCAATGCATGAAATACGAGTTGAGAAGGAGAGGAGAACTAAGAAGAGGCCTGAAGAAAGTAGTCACACTTGACCAAGACGTGATTAGAAACGATGCAAGATCAATGACCTCACCGATACCTCCAAATACACGTTCGCAGAGGAGAACGAAACACAAACACCAGGCCTTCACAGAAAATCCTCCAAGAAAAGATGCAAGATCAGAACTTGACCAAGACGTGATTAGAAACGTCAGTGCTTCTGTGGCCAATGAGCTAAGCATGATGAAAACAAAACTGATAAACCAAGAGTTGAGGGAGAAAAAGAAGGATGATATGATTGAAGGCTTGACAAAGATGGTGCTTGATCAACAAGAACTGATCAAGACACTGTTCAAGGAGGTAAACTCTCTGAAGGAAGCGGCTGGCCTACCAGATGTTAGATCTGAAGAGGAAATCAATGACCTCACCGATACCTCCAAATACACATTTCTGAAGGTGGGGAGATTTTCTGTGACAGGAGAGGGCCCAAGCTCAGCAGCTGGTACTAGTAACGCTGCAGGATCAAGTCGAGGGAAGGACAAAAATGATGAACCTGTTGATGCTGAAGGAGCACAGGGTGAGGATGATGATGTGGAGGCTGTGAATGAAGATTTTGATGATTTGGGACTTGATATTAAGAAGGACTTAACTGGTGAGGAGGTTGTGGGGGAGAAGAAACGATTAGAGAAAGTAAAACAAGCTGAGATGAAGTTAATAGATGAAGAGGAGGAAGTTGAGGAGCAGTTGGTGGATTACAGCTCAGAACCGGAATTCTATGAGGTGGATGAACGTCCAGTGACCTATGTGACTGATACTGGGTCAACTGAAACTTGAACAGTGGAGTTAGATCAATCTGAGTGGTTTGTTAAAGAAAAGGAGGCTGAAGAGATAACTCCACTGTTCCAGAAAATCAAAAATCCTACCAGAAAAGAGAGCGATACGAAGATCTTTAGTTGGAAATACAACTCTGAGCTCAAATTGTTTATGATCAAGAGAAGGGGAGGGGTATATCTTATGTTCATAAAAGAAAATCTTTTAAAACCCTCCCAAGATGGGATTTAAGGAGATTGGTTGAGATTCCTTTGATTGGAGCTGAACAGAGTGAAAGGGCCAAGGTGCTGGAGATAGAGATTAAAAGAGCTTGACTGATAACTTCAAGGCTTTTGGTTTCATGAAAATGGAAAGAAAGAGGTCGAAGAAAGATGTTGATTGGGTGACAGGGAAAGGCAAGATTGTGCTTAAACTGAAACCAACAAAGACTGTGGATCGCATTAGGATACCTGATCCTCTTCCCCGAGACTGCAAGCATTTGAAAAATGGTTCTATGATAACAACACTGGGGAAGTAGTGATCAGAGTAAAAGGGGCTCCTGAAATCAGATTGTTTGATCCGATGGAAGTATTTTCTTTATGTGATGAGGACTTAGTGATTCTGTGCGAGAATCACATAAAAGTTGGGGCTAGAGCTGAAACGTTGGAAGAAGCGAGCCTCTTCATGAGAGTAGCTAACAAGTCTAGGGGACTCAGAGCTGAAGTCCGGGAGCTGTCAAGAAAAATAATTCAAGCAGACAAAACAAGGATGGTTGTGGATGATTTGAGTAAAAAGCTGGATCAATCAATTTCAAGAAGGTTTGAAAAGCAGGTGATAGATGAGGCAGGTGGGTCTGGAGCTAATAGCGAGGAACAAACCATGCAAGAGCATAAGGAGGTTGTAGTTGTAGATTCACCAGATCAAGAAGTCAATAAAGTTGGGTTTGTTGAGAACTTTATCGTTAATATTGAATCTGACGCAGGATCTGTGAAGTCACTGGATTGGTAAACATCCGAGCATGTTCTTGACGGAAGGATAAAAACCAAAAGATAAAAAAAAAGTACGAACAATAATCGAATGATTTCATTGATAAAACATAACGATTTTAAGCTCGTTACAACTTAAGAATCAAGACTTTTGGCAAGGGGAGATCGAGCATGATCTCCCCTCTCATCCGGCAGGCACCAGGCAGACTATCCAAAAACCCTTGGGTTTCTACACATTGAAACTGGTATATATAGGCCTCGGCCCATATTAGATGCGACTGGGCCCATTCGTGCGATTGGACCATGCATATGGTTCAATCGTACGACTGGACCATGCGTATGGTTCAATCGTACGACTAGACCATGCTTATGGTTCAGTCTTACGAATGCCCCAATCGCATCTCTCAGTCGCATACGACTGAGTCTCATTCGCATATGCTCCTACGAATGACCCAGTATCATGTGTTTACAAGGTGTATAACATTAAGCCTAGACTATTCGTCAAGCGACGGACACATTATATATGACAATATATGCTCCAACAAATTCCCCCTTGGACGTTGCCTGCGAATAGTAGATAACACCTCTTACAATCTTCAGTCAATCTTTGCTCTGGTTTCCAATAGAATCAAATGAACAACCATATTAGCCAACATTGCCGATCCGTCAGGTTACTACAACATCCCTGAAAATGAATTTAGGTACAATAGCTTTCGTTTACTTTGCAGAACACCATCATAGCAGTAAGATTCCCCATATGACTGACTTTTCCAGATAATGACATGAACAGTTTTCCATTTCACTCAGTCTAACCTGATTAACATTAACAACTATAGAAATTCCCCCTCACATTCAGCATATCCCAATATATAAACATTGTGCTTTCCTGGCGTCTTCATACGGTGTATTGGGCAAAAGGTTGAAGGTTCCAATCAACAGCTGACAATATCAAACAAATCAGCATGCACGTAGATTCATCATCAGAAACCTGCTCACATCATCACTTTCTGATTGCGTCTTCAATCTCTCTATACATGGATTCCCCCTAAGAATGAGAATCCTCTCTGTGCGGATAAATATAACTTGATTGGCCCATAAATAGTCAGATGCTCCTGACTACCCCACAAAATCAGCACCGACAGCTGACATCTTCTCTTCTCTCTTTCGTTTTCTAACAACATTCACCTATTCTGGAAGTCCAACAAATAATGGGGTATCCATCGAACTTGTTTGGACAAAAGAAACTCAGGGTGAATGTGCTTTGCTCATATTGACCCGAAAATGACCCGATAAATTTCCCCGAAAAAATTTATTTTGCCAAACTTTTTCAGAAGGCTTCCTGACTGATAAAAATGGTTTAGGGAAAAAATCATGGAAGAAGCTGTTCCAGACGGAAGGTAATAAACCAAAAGACATACAATGGTACGAACAATAATCGAATGATTTCATTGATAAAACCTAACGATTACAAGCTCGTTACAACATAAGAATCAAGACTTTTGGCAAGGGGAGATCAAGCATGATCTCCCCTCTCATCCGACAGCACCTAGGCGCCAGGCACACTATCAGAAAACCCTTGGGTTTCTACACATTGAAACTGGTATATATAGGCCTCGGCCCATATTAGATGCGACCGGGCCCATTCGTGCGATTGGACCATGCGTATGGTTCAATCGTACGACTGGACCATGCGTATGGTTCAATCGTACGACTGGACCATGCGTATGGTTCAATCGTACAACTGGACCATTCTTATGGTTCAGTCTTACGAATGCCCCAATCGCATCTCTCAGTCGCAAGACTGGTCCATTAGCATGGCTCAGTCGTACGACTGAGTCTCATTCGCATATGCTCCTGCGAATGACCCAGTTTCATGTGTTTACAAGGTGTATAACATTAAGCCTAGACTATTCGTCAAGCGACGGACACACTATATATGACAATATATGCTCCAACAGGATCTGAAGACGTTACTAATCCATTGGCCGGGATTGAGTCGAGGACAGGAGCTTTCATGGAGAACTTTGAGGCTGAAGTTGATGCTGTAGCTGGAGCTGATTGAGAAGACCTCTCTAGGTGAGGTCCAACCTAGGGGGAGTATTGATGATCTAGATAGGTTGGACTCACCTAGTTTAGTTTAGCTTCTTTTTTCTTCTATATAATAGGACTAATGTTAGATAACTTTCATTTATGTAAGTAATGTTTAGTTAGTATTAGTTTCGCACTGACCCAGCGAAACTACGAGCGAATATAGATTCGCTCGTAGTCAGCTGATAAAGGTCACCCTGCAAAACTGTTGTTCGCTGCCGGGTGAACTTACTTGTTGGTCAGGGTAGTTTCGCCCGAGCGAATCTACTAGCGAATTTGGCACTGTTATATATTTTCATCTCTTGTAACTTTATGGGCAAGTTTTGCCAAACCTAATCGAGATACACTTTTGCATTACTGTTTTTCATAGCTTGTTTGAGGCTGGAATTATGTTTGTTTCATATCTTTGAGCCTTGTTTCTTAATACTGATTGAGTTTGGTCATATGGATAAATATTGAAACTCATTTCTTTGTTTTGCTTTGTTTGATTCTATATTTGTGGGATATTACTGTGATTATCATTTCAATAGCACTGAAATCGATCACCAATGGACCACAAATAGACTATATTATTGTATAATTACAATCATATTATGTACGATTATGGTATATACATATGCGTACTGTGAGTAATATGTTATAATATTTATCTTTTGATATGAGTATACTTTTTTAAAATAGTTAGCTTTCAGTAATGTAAAGTAACATCCTATATTGACTGGGAACAAGAATGAAAGCCTTCTTATATGGGGCATGATATTTTTCCTATTAGACGTGTTTTGACACCTTGAGAGGTGGGCACCTAAGGTGTGCCGGCTACCAAAGTTGAATATATCTAGTATTGTACTTGGGTTGTTACAAATGTTATTAGTGCCAGTGTCAGACGGGTGTGCCAGTGAGGACGCTAGTCTCATAGTGCGGGAGGATATGACATCACACATCTATTAGGAAGAAGAATGAAATCCTTCTTATATTAGGCTAGATACCTTCCCTATCAGACACTTTTGCCAGGGTGAGCAACTCGTCGAGTGAAAATAAAACCACAAATTCCACATTGGGCAACACAGGGTAAATACAAAAAAACATGAGTTCTTGGATGGCCAACCTATTAGGGCGAAAGTGGAAAATATCTTGATACAGTTTATGTGGGTTGTTACAAATGGTATTAGAGCCAAGGTTGGGCCGTTGTGGCAGCAAAGATGCTGGTCTCATAGTAGGGGAGGATGTAACATCCTATATCAGTGTGGAAGGAGAATGAAAGCTTCTATGTGACATCCGGTAATTTTCCGTTACCAAACTCTGTTAGGTCTTGTATACACATATCATGAACACACACTAGTTGTCGTTGAACATTGGTAACCTAATAATATTAACCATGGTTAACAGATAATAATCTAATTAATAATTTTGATAATTAATTTGTGCGTATGTGATTCATGGATTTTAAATCTTATCTGTCAATTTTACTTGATAATATGATAAAGTGTGATATTTGATTTATATGTTTTGTTGTTAGTTGAAATATATAACTATTATTATTGGTTTATAATTCATGAGTTTTGTAGTTGTTCATACCTTACTATAAGTAGTAACTTTTATGCATGAAGTTTGGTAATAATGATGGATTAATGATGTTTATCATGCCTAGATGATTGCTATGAACTAGATTAGATATAAATTTGTGAATTTATGAATGAATTGGATGATAGATTGATTTTTGGGTGTTACTTTCCCAAAATGGAAACTTTATCGATGTGAATCATTAGGTATTGCGAATTAGACATGTTTATGCTGTTAGGATCATGCTAGATTGTTTGTTGATGATGTCTAATGTGTTAGAATGAGTTAATTGGGTGGTATGGATACTTGATGGATTATTTGGAAATCTAGGTTTTATGGAATATTGCAAAAGTGTTGAGTTTATGTTAGGAGGTTATGGAATCATGTTTGGGATTATAATAGATCATTGTTGTGTATGTTAGTTGTTATGAATCTTGTTGAGTAATTTGATAATGAACGTCATACACGCATGCGAATCTAAGGCCCCTACTTAGTAGGATTAATAAGGTTGAGGGTGTGAAGTCAAGAGTGGCTTCACATGACATGAGGTTGGCATGTGTTGTATGATAATCTATGTTGGTATGATGATCTTGATATAACTTAAGATTGATGATGTGGCATATGTGAATAACTTGTGTAATAATCTTGTGTATGAGTTGCTATACTTGATTAAACAAGATTTCAATTAACATGTTACCAATGGGTCAAACGGGTCAACTAGGTCAAATGAATCCTTGTTTTCAAAAATAGTTAGGTCAACGTGTTTATTGAGCACTTAGGGTTGTTATATTTCTGTTTACACGTACTTATGTACTCACATGTTCTAGGTAACCTTTGACGAGTTGTCTTTCCACTCATTGTTGGCTCTCTATTATTGTTTGTTTGCACATTAGGTGTGTTTACAACACACTTTTAGTTACTCTCTTTTTGGGGGAGAAAGCATACTTTATTTAAAATGCTTTACTATTATAACATTTGTTTAGTATGGCATAGTGTGATATACCACTAAAAGCCATTACACTTTTGAATTGTTAATTAAGGAATCTAACATGAAATCTTTAGTAGTACTACTGGGTCTGACAAGCTACACCTGTACGACTAGAGGTCAAGCGGGTGTCATATTGTCCTAAACGACTAACAGCGTCATGACTTGGTATGTAGTGGCGGAAGGCAAATAAACAAACATAGTCGGCTTCAATCACGAAATCCCTATTGTTTATTAATAATGAAATTAGACTAGCTATATATTTTAATGCACTTGTTTATATTTTACCAACGCTATTATTTATGATGACTGGCAAACTCCTGAACTCAGCAACTGTCATGTTGACACTTTTAGTATGCTTTTCTCTCGCCGTTACTAGCAGCTGTCCATAGGAGCACGCAGGTGTCAAGCATGCTTTGAAGAAACATTGATTTTCATTTGACTTATTGCATACTTACATATATTGGTTTGGGCGCGTGTTTTGCGAAGTTTACATTTATTACTTTGGGTTTGAAATATTTACAAAATGCTTCCGCAAATGTTTTAAGTTCTAAACACTTATTTGTCTTAAATAATATAGTGTCGTTTTGAGTAACTAATGACTTGGATCCTGATTTGTTCACTCGCCTCGCGGTAAAACCCCGCATGTGGGTTTTGAGGGTGTGACATGCTGATCCTTATATCAGATTCAATGATCTTGGATCTTAGGATTCATCATGTTCAAGATCAAATAGTCAAATGTAAGATGGGTTTGAGTGTGTGAATCCAAGAACATAAGAAATTGACGATGATAATGAGATGATTTTATTGGTCTTGATACACAAATTACTATATAATTCATACTTGAACAATAAAGATCAAACCCACCTTAAGGAGAATTTCTCCTTTAGGGGATGATTCACACCGTTGAAAATACTCATATACAAATGCACTAGTGAGTCTATTTATAGGTGCTAAGGAGTATTACATCGTAAAGCCTAATTTTGATTACTCTTTTATCTTGATATTGACTTTTTATGTTGACCTTATCTTCTTTTTTTATTCTTCTTTTAGTCAACTTGGTTGAATTCGTATAATGAGATCCTCAGCCACGTTTCTTACGTACACGTCCGCATTTTGTTACAAACAATCGCTTTTAATTCATTGTATCTGTATTTCATGTCAACACAATTGCATTGAACATGTTGGGTATTTGCGTTCATGGATCTGTTTGTCCTCATTTAAAATAATTCATTCGTATTTAATTAGGTGGTCCGCATGGGACTTGTTAAACCATTCACATTAGATGAGTGAACTCATTTGCATTCACCAAATTAAGCACATCTTATCCATGCATCCACATTTTCATAATGCTTATTCTGAATGTCCATATTTACATGCATGGTAGAGCTTTCATCCACATTGCATGGTAACCAACATTCATGCATCCGCATTAAGTTTGAACTTCACATCAACATTAACATAAATACATCCATGCGCCTTAGATAAGTTTGTCATCGGCATTAAATGTACAAACTCATCCACATTGGCATTAGATGTAATAACTTTATCAACCGCATTAGCAAACCTATTCCATCCGTACCTACTACAATTTATTAACTTCACTTTTACAATCACAAGCAAATGATTTAGGCTTACTGATCATATGTCGCTCTCATGTTTTTGAAGCTAAAAATTTCAGATTATCAAATAACAACAAACAAATGCTTGAATCATTGTTGTAACATTTTTGAATCTAACATACAGATTTGATTTCCCAACAATTTTCGTTGATTAACCGATTACATGAATTGTTTGGATGAACCTGGGTGTTTAAATTAACAATTTCTTCCTTTACTCTATAAAAATTGCTTAATTGCTTCTTGTTTTGTATTGATAATCTGTCAATTGATCAATCATACATAAATCTACCAATATGAACACATGTGATGGTTATTATTCTAATTGTTGTTAAACAGATAAGTTTTTCTATATTTTCTTCTTTTCTTCTTTGTTTTTGACATCTTAAAATTGAATTAGATCTAAAATCATGGTGAATTCAGCAACCAACAGCTCTAATACCATTTTACTAAATCATTATTTCAGATTCAGTGAGCTTAGACTCCGGATTCATCACATTCAAGATCCAATAGTCAAAATTAAGATTGATGTGAGTGTGTGAATCCAAGAACATAATGTTGGTACACATGTCCCCAGTTCTAGTCTAGTAAGCTTCAATGTAATTGAATTTCTTCTTTGTGAATACGAGGATCTCAAATCAGGGATTATCAGTATTAAATAAATCAATTCAATGATCGCGGAATTATCATTAATTGACATTTAGTTGTATTTATGATTATCGATGAACACAACCACAACCACAGAAACACAATAAATATGAACTCAATAATTATTCAAAAGTATTTCATTAATTATCATATAATGATTACAAAAGAATAATTAAGAATGACTATGAACAATGATTTCCGTGAATCAAATAATGTTTGATGTTGATGTGACGGCGGCTAGGGTTGCACAATGATGTAACTCTTGACAGCCGTAATATTGATTGATTGTGTTCCCCCAGATGTGAAACCTAGGACTCGTATTTATAGATGGTTTGAGTCGGCTAAGGAAACACCGAATCTCTTGGGATTTGTTATTGATTGTGTTGACTTGTTTGACTTCTTGGAATTTCCAATCGCACAAGTATAATGTTCTTCCGCTGAAGTCTTGTCGTCCGCAGAACTTTTTCTCTTCCGTAGATGAATTGGTCTTCCGTAGAAGTGTTGTTCTTTCGTAGGAAATCCTTCTTCCGTAGGAGCCTTCACTTCATGGTCCTTGATCATCTGCAGGAACATTCACTTGGTCATTTGGTCTTGTAAGAAACATATCTACGGATTAACAATAATGTTCATCCGTAGATGTTTCTTACACTTGGTCAATATCATGAATCCTTCCAAGTATATTGTTTCTTCCTGTCAACAGTCATAAATCAACACACACATATATAGGTTAACCTATAGATTCAATGCACATATATATATATATTGACTGTTACAAGTATTAATTACAAGACTTGACTCAAGTACTAAGCCTATACAAAATGATCTAGACCTATACACTCTAGATCCAACAATACTCCCCCTTAGGCTTAGCTCCTTATAATCAGTCCTTCAAAACTGCAAGCTCTTTTACTCTTGCTATCATCTTATTGTAGAAGTAAGATATAGCAGTCTTCTAATCATCGTACTTGTACTTGATCTTCACTCTGCTGATCTTCTTCAGTGTATCATAACTCAGCCCCAAAACATCTTCTTCAGTAGTGAGTGTTTCCACTACACTATCGTTATGTACAATTTCCAGCTCATTTCTTCTGAGATTTTGAGCTCAGACACCTCTTTTATTGTTGCTCCCTTCAACAGTCCAGCTTCATGCTTTCTTCTCTTGTGTGCCTTTGCATGCAATTTATCTACAACTTGTATCATGTGTACATACAGGCAGAGATCATTCTGAGCTTTTTCATCTGATAGCTTCGGGAAGAATTTGTTGTGTAGATATGATGTGTAGCTTGGATGCATCATCTTTATCACTACTGGGTCGAAAATTCTTATCTTTTCAGCCTTCTTCCCATCAGCATTTCTCAGCACTACCATATCTTTATTTCTTTCAACATATCCCTATTCTGTGTTGGGATAAGTGAATTGATTTCCTTTGATGCTTTTGATGGTATCTGAGCTTTTGTCACATCCAACTCTCTTTAGCATATCATCATCTACAAGAGATGAGACTTCAGCTGTTCTTCTTTTCTTACTTTGTTTGATTCTTTTGTGCTCCTTATCATCTTTCTTTGCTTGTATGAGCACATCATCAGTAAATCTGGTTTTCATACCATTTATAGCTGCAGAGAAGTTTCTCCCCCTAAGATGGATTGGATAGTTGGTTATTGGGATGCTTTGTAAATCCCTGATGTCTTGCTCCGGAAGACTCAACAAAGCTTCCACATCAGGGAAGTATTGAATTCTTCCAGATGTCCTCTTTATTACTGCACAATCCCAGTCTGGATCATATTTCCAGGCCATAATCCTGTGTTCTTCCACAGAACTGGGAGTTGTGATATGATCATACAGTTCAATTAGAGTTGATTTCTTCTCAGTAATTTCTTGAACTGTTTTTCCCAGAGGCCATACCTTTCCGGGGATTACAGCCCTTGGCTCTCTGATCAGTTTTTCTTTTTCCTTGTGCTGATCTTTTGGTTCAACAGTTACTGGATCAGCAGCAAGTTTGCTTTGTTCTTTTGGATGTGAAGCAGTGGTTCTGAGCTTAACCCCAGTTTCCAGTTCCACTTTCATCACATGCTCCATCATCCTCCGCAGTTCTCCAGTAGATCTGCCTTTGAGCTCATGCAGTTTGTAGTTATGGCCCTGTAACCAGCATGTCATGTTATACTTGGTCAGTTTGGCTGTGTCACAGTGGCCCAAGTCTTTCTTGATCTTTTCTAATGACTGAAAGACAGTGAAGGCTTCATAATCATAGTTTGGGATTATGAATCTTGCAAATTCGAACTCTTTCAGTACATTCTTCATTTCAGTTGAATTCATCCTCTCAACCATGTCATAAGGAAAACCATGGTTGATGAGGGTCATGAACATGCTTGAATCAGGCCTCTCTTCCATAATGTCTGCTGTAGTTAGAAGGTCATCGGCCTTTCCTCCCTTTTTATCAGTGGGGGACTCCATCCTGGTCAGCTCCTCCCATTCTTTCTCACTATCATCATCATCTCCGGATGATACCTTCACAGTAGACACATCTACTGAAGGTGTAGGTTCAGGGGATGGAAGCTTTTATCTTTTTGGGGAGGCTTCATCTTCTGATTTCTTCTTGAGTGCACCAAAGTATTGTCCTTTTCTGGAATATAGAATCAATTGCTTTGGAGCTTCCGCTGAAGGTTTTGATTGTTTAACACTTGGTGCCTCTCCTTTTTCCAGGACAGAGATCTTCTTTTTCAGCTTCTCTATCTCTTCATCATTCTATTTGATCATTTAAACTTTATCATTTTGCTCAATTTTCAAAGATGCCTCCAACTCTTGTTCTTTTTGCAACAGTGCATCAATCACTTCATTGTGGCTTATTGCATCCTCTCTCAGCCTTTTCAGACTTGCATCTTTCTTCATTAGCTCTTCATCTTTCTCTTGAATGATACCTTTCAGCTCTTGTATTCTTTGCTTTCGCTTATTTGATTTGAGTACTAACTTGTTGTACTCAGCAACCAAAAACCTTTTGCTGACAGGAATGTCACTATCACTTAAGTCATCTTCATGATATGCAATGACATCCTCAGCAAATCCTTGTTGTAGTTCCCTTTGCTCATCAGCAGTTTGATTTTCTTTCATTGGAGATATGGGATCAGTATTGTCTGATGGCACTTGTTCTTCAGTGTGTGTGGGAGAGATGGGAACAGTGCTAGCTTGAGATAATATCTCAGTCTCTCCTGAGTGTACAGAGTGTACAGACTCAGTTATCTCAAAAAGTTCAGTGCTAGCACTTTCCGGTGATGGATGTTTTGGTGATTCTGGTGGTGGTTGTACAGGGGATTGGATTTGTAGTGGAGAGAAAGGTTGAGTGTGATGTGAGGATGAATGAGAAGGTGATGGTGATTGTTATGGAACTGGAGAAATGGTTGAGTGTTTTTGGTAGAGGATAAGGATATCAGCAATGGAGATTCATGGTGATGAATTGGTGATATTGGTTGGGTGTTGATGCTGGCTGGTGATTGTGATTGATGAGGGGGTGTTTGGCTAGGTGATTGATGTTGGAGTGGTGGAGTTTGGATTGGTGAGTGATGTTGGAGTGGTGGTGTTTGACTTGGTGAGTGAAAAGCTTGAACAGATTCAGCAGATGACTCTGCTTCATCTACCCAAACCAATTCTTGTGGTAAGTCTGCTTGGGCATCCACAACATGGGCGAACATTGGCATGTCCTCGCCTTGGTACTTCCCACCGAGTTTGTTCAGCACAGATTTGCCCAAGTGTGCTTGCACAAACACTTCTCCAACTCTGTCCAGCCTTGGAAGTTCAGAGTTGATCACCACTTGTAGAAATCTAGGGAACATGTACATCTTATCATTCCGCTGAAGTTTGACTTGTTCACTTAGACAGTTAAAGATGTACTTGGAGTAGTTATACGTTCTTCCCTCGAATATACCAATGATTCCAGATGATATGTGCCGAGAAAATCTGTCGAGCCCCGACTTCCTGTTGGATATGCACTTCAGGTAGGTATGGCATAAGAATCGATAAGGTTTGCACAACCTACCCTTCTTTATCTCCCCTTTCTCATAATCTCCATCGTACCCCATCAGGTTGAACACCTTCTCAATGTATTCATTCTCGAATACATCGGGGTGCCCTATCTCTCTGTCACCCAATTCCAGACATCTTCGGATTGTGCTTTCATTGATTCGAATACGCTCATTCAGTATCTCAGCATCAATCACTTCCTCATCACCTTGTTGTTCAACCCGTGCTGAGTTCCGAAAGTCGATTATGTGTGCCTGATGGATCATAGGCTCTACCGTTAAGGCGTAGAAGAGCCTGGACCGCCGAAGATATCTTATGATATCTCGACATCCTTCAGCCGCAGGATCATCAGCATTTAAGAATGCGCACACATTGTGTTCCTTTGCGAATCTGTTTGCCATCTGTAAACAACAACGAAAATCGAGTTAGCATACATGAAGTTGAATCATTTTAATGGCAATAACCGATTAACCAGTTCCGTACTGATGTTTAGAACATGATTTACCTTCGCAATAACAGTAATCGATTACTGGATAATGTTGATTATGTTTTCTTGGAACGGATTTTTGAAAGTTTGAATGAGGGGAAAGTGGGTGATTTTCTAGGTTAAAACTGAAAAAGTGTTCTGAAAAATTGATTAATGAATTCTAAGTCAGACACCTTATTTATAACCGAACATATTAATTTCTTTTATTAATTATGTTGGGCCAACTTTCCCTTTATCCGTCCATATACCAAGTTTATTTCGAATGCATTTCTTCTTCCGCAGAACATCTGCGGAACCTTAACATCTGCGGATGTTTTGACATCTGCGGATGCCTTAGCTCAAATACAATGCATGTGCTGCTGAAACAAAAATCACACATAATACTTCTACGGATGAGAGGTATTACTGAGACTTCTACGGATGCAGAAATTTCACTGTTACTACTACGGATGAGAAGTATTACTGAAACTTCTGCGGAACTTAAAGTTCTGTTAAAAAACTTTAATTTAAATGTATGATGTCTACTGAGTAGAATCAATTGTTGGTGTTGGACATTGTTGACTTTATTTGCATGGCAATTAAGTACGAGAAAGCAAGTGTCCTGTATCCTGCATTCACGTTAGTGCTCAAGTTCCAATTCCTTCAAAGTAAATTAAGTCAATTAACAGCTTTTTATTGTTTTTCATGCATGAACTACTCCCCCTAAATTTTTGATTAATGGTAAACTATTGCATTCATCATAAATTTAAGTTGTAAACAGGCATGACAGGCATATGATAGTCTAAGTGAGAGAAAAACAGTTAAGAGGACAATTAAACATATGGCTTAAACAATTACATGCATGCATATATATATATAGAGGGATCATACTATGACTTGGCTTCTGCTGATGTTGAGTAGTTGATTCAATACACACTTGATTGTAAGTATATAGATCCACTTAAATTCATACATGAGTAATGTATCAACTAGGCATGATATTTATCATGTTTTGAAGTTTGTTAATCAGTAACTATCATGAGTTCCTCATTCAAGTGTCATTAGAGTATGTCCTCCGTAGGTGAGGCAAATCACTACATTTCACACCTAATGACTATGTACATCAAGTTATAAGTTCTATCTTGAGACATATTACAGTCTCATAAATGCTTTGATGTTGAAGCTCTTTGAATTGATGTACAATGGATCACAAGTGATTCTTTTTAGAGCTGAGATATGATCTTCATAGTCATCAGGTCTTTACTTTCGTAAAACAGAGGTGAACTTAACCCAGGTCTATGTTTACACAAAACAGAGGGATAATGAAGACATACTCTTGGATCATATCCCCAGGTCTTTTTTCACACAAAACAGAGGGAATATGACTTTGCAAAGTTAGAATATTATAAAGTATTTTACATAGTGTGCTTTTGTAGTTGATTTGATCACATAAAGAGATAACTTATTTTTTTGACTCTCAAAATGGAGTTCCCACGGACAGATACCTGTTGCTCTTAGTTTTGCAAGCTCTTAGCTTTGTTTCCACCCAAGATGAACCTACTCACATATCAGAATGATACAAGTCAGTTTGAGTGTTTGTTTAAAAACCAAGCATAGTCTACTATCATTTCCCAAATATACTGCATGCACAGATGTTCTATCAGACACTTAAATCATCCCTAACTATTACTCTACACAAAGTCAGTTATATGCTTTTGTTGAATTACTCTAAGTTAATCATCCCTAAAGATTCTATCAGAAAATTAAATCTAACAGAATCAAATGCTTTAGTGAACAAATCAGCAAGCTGATTGGTTGTGTCTACTTTGACTAACTTGATTAGACCCTTTTCTGAGCAGTCTCGCAGAAAATGGTATTTGATTTCAATGTGTTTTGTTTTACTATGTTGAACTGGGTTAGCAGTTATAAACATAGCAGCTGAATTATCAATATGAATTGGTGTTTGAAGGAAATTGTAACCATAATCAAGTAATTGATTCTGCAACCAAAGTACTTGAGAGCAACCAGCTAAAGCAGCTATGTACTCAGCTTCAGCTGTGGACACGGATACATTGTGTCACACCCCCGCTGATAGCGGAAACACGGGGAATGCGAGCTAGACGGGATCGTCATAACACATGGTATAGATAGAGTAGCAATAATAATATGGTGACAAGCGTGTCATGACGATACCCGAACACAATTGGAGACTTGTGTCGTGTATAATCAATGTTGACGACAGTATAGCCATAGACATAACATAAAATGATTACATAATCATTGATATCAACTTGCATTGTAAATTCCCATAACTCGAGAACAAGTGTACAATGTACAAGTTTGCGCAACCAAGATGTTCCAAAGATTAATGTTTACAAATGCTTAGTTCTCCAAAATATGTCCTAGGGTCTCCTCTAAAAGGCAGTGCTCCTAGTACTTCAATTACCTTGATCACCTGAAAAGAAACGCTCAAAAAGGTCAACATAATTGTTGGTGAGCTTCGCAGGTTTTTAAGTAATAAAAGATGTTAAAATGTAATCAGTGGACAAGTTTACTAAAAGTTACCACGACTACACTTATGTGCAGGCTGTTTACCGTTTATAAATAGCTACAGCCAAACCTAGTCATCAGTTCCACACGGGAATTGATGGCTGTAAGAAAGGTTTTCTCGAAAAGAAAATAGTTTATAAAGACGTAGCAAGATCCACACAGCGCATACGTATAGTCTATAACCAAACCAAACCTTAGGTCCCAATGCCGGGATTAAGGGTTATACAAAAAGGTTTTCCATAGCATAATAAGTTCATGGTGGCGTAGCAGGGTCCACACAGCGCAAACGTTTAGGTTACAACCAAACCAAACCTTAGGTCCCAATGCCGGGATTAATGGTTGAAATGGATGATCGGCTTAGAGGAAACACACAGTGGAACCACATAGAAGAACCACACAGCCGAGAGCATCCAAGGTTAAAGGCATCCAACAAGTAATAAGCATTCCATGAGTTTCACATGACGTAGCAGGATCCACATAGCGCATACGTATAGGTTACAACCAAACCAAACCTTAGGTCCCAATGCCGGGATTAATGGTTGTAATCGATGATCGGCTTAGAGGATACACACAGAGGAACCACACAGAAGAACCACATAGCCGAGAGCACCCAGGGTCAAAGGCATCCAACAAGTAGCAAGCATTCCATGAGCTTCTCATGACGTAGCAGGATCCACACAGCGCATACGTAAATGTTCCAACAAAACCAGTCCTTAGGTCCCATTTCTGGAATTAATGGTTGTAATGAATGATCCACACAGAAGTCCCACACAGAAGTCCCACACAGAAGTCCCACAAAGCCAATTTACAGGTAAAATCAGACAACACATAGCATCAAGTAATAGCACATAGTAATGTATGGCCACCAAGTAACATGTAAGGGGATACATAGCATGGTGTCCAGTTCTAACAATCCAGGCCTCAGTTAATCGAGAACATCACGTAGCCCAGTTTAAGCACATTCTTGGTATACCAAGGATGTTTATATATAGGGTTCCCCGTAGCGTTCCCACCACATCCGTGATACACCTAGAACAATGCCTAAACCAGTTACGTGACATCCGTCTATCCTTAGCACAAATCAACACGTGACATCAAGTAGTAGTGCGTAGTAGTGTAAAACCCCTAAGTAATATACATGGGGTAACATGGCACATTGATCAAGTTCATATAGTAGCAATCAGTCAGGATCATCATGTAACCCGGTTTAAGCACATTCTTAGTATACCAGGGATGCTTATATATAGGGTTCTCCGCAGCATTCCCACCACATCCACGATATACTTAGAACGATACTAAAACCAGTTACATGACATCCGTTTACCCTTAGCATCAACCAATCTGACAAACGAGGTAAGATACTTATAGAAGTAGCAGCCACCTCCACCAAGGAAGGTGCCCGAAAGCAAGTAAAGTAGGTGAGCATTCTTTTCCCCCAAGTTGAAAATATTTAAAAAGGTTTGGTAAGAGTAAAAAGGTGCCACGAAACTCACTGAACAGATGATAAGCACAATCGATGTAAGATTTCCTGGGATAAGATGCTAGGAACCGTCAAACACCTATTGACAGTTACTGATAAGCATTAGTAATGATCATAAAGCATAAGATGATGTTCAAGATTCGGGTAGTTCCGGTTTGGTCGTGGGTAGTATACACACAAGCAGACACACATACCTCAGACCTTATGTAGGTCCAAGCATTTAAAGATAGCCGTCATTGCTATGACATTCGAGCAATGACATTATTTCTGATGTCACCTCATCAACACAAGACACTCAAAAGAAAAATCACACATACACACATCGTTAATCACACAACCGGACCTGACCCACGATTGACACTCCATTCACACGAGTGGACTTTCAGTCGTACCATGCAATACCAGCCGCACGACCCAACAGCCAACCGCGCGACTCAACGTCCCTTCGCGTGAATCCGCTTCATTCGCGCGAGTGGACCTTCTTTCGCGCGACAGGCATCTGATCGTGCGACTCACACATGATCGCACACACATACAGTCGCATGGCCCAGTCACGTGACAACCCCTATCGCGTGACAACTCCATTCGCCTGACAACCCTCTCATTCGCACCCACCGACAGCCGCGCGACACAACCGCGCGACTTACCCAATCGCATAGACTCAAGTCGCACACACACACCCAGTCGCACGCCCTATTCGCGCGACAATCCCATTCGCGCCGACGGGGGTCGCGACTGCTGGAAGTTGCAGGTCGGCCTTCGGCTGCCCGAACACGAGTTTTACCCAACCAGAACTTCCAAATTTCATATTCTAACATATCTAGACAAGAAGCACACTCAGAAACAAGACATGCAAGCCCACACGACCTCATGTGCTCGGATGAACCGGAGCACCCGAAAACCCTAAAAACACAGAAGTAAACGCAAGAAATGGGGGGACCGAGGTCGTCTACCTGTAAGAAGCGTGTAGACTCAGCTGTAGTCGAAGTCTTGACGGTGAAAACGAGACGAAAATGGACGATTTTGGTGCAAGATTGAGAGAGAAATGGAGATGGAGGTGAAGAGGAAGAAGAACAAATGGGGGGGGGGGAAATGGCTGGGAAAAGGGTATTTATACCCAGCCAAGTTTGGCAATTTGTCAGGCGTAGTCCCTGTACTTTGCTCCCGAGTCCCCGAACTTGCTTCCGTTGTAAACGACGTAACCACGCGCGTTATATTAATTATGAGGATGTGTTTAATGGTGTTTATGACGATGTTTATATTACATGACATAATATAATTAGTGGTGTCGGTTGCGATATTCGTGAGCGTTTTGGATGGCAAGGTCGCGAATAAAGGTATCACGAACGTCAGAGAAAACTAAACAAGTATGGTGACCTCACAAATAGTCTGTGAAGATGAAAAATGAAAGCTCTAAGAATAGTTAACGAGATTTCACGTTAGATGACAAACCTTGAAGTGACGGATGTCACAGTATCCCCCAGTTGAGAGAATTTCGTCCCGAAATTCAACTAGTGTTGGGTCCAAGAGCGTCATCCTCGAATAGGTGTGGATACTTGAGTTTCATCTGGTCCTCTCGTTCCTACGTGAACTCTGGTCCTTGCTTGGAGTTCCATCTCACGCGAACGATTGGTATCTTGCTGCGCATCAAGCGTTTGACCTTTCGGTCCATGATCTCGATAGGCTCCTCGATGAAATAAAGCTTTTCATCGATCTTGATTTCCTCAATTGGTACGTGTAAGGACTCATCCGCTAAACACTTCTTGAGGTTCGACGCGTGAAAAGTATCATGTACACCACTAAGTTCTTGTGGCAACCTCAATCGGTAAGCCACCGGACCGATTCTTTCTGTAATATCGGATGGTCCTACGTATCGAGGGGCTAACTTCCCTTTCCAGGGAGACACCTTGAGTAAGACGTGACCTCCAACATCGAATTCTAGAGGCTTCCAACGGTTGTCGACATAGCTCTTTTGGTGATCTCTTGCAGCTTTTAGTCTGTCTTTGATTTGGACAAATTTCGTCGATTGTCTCTTGAATGATCTCTAGGCCCGTAAGCTAGCTCTCACCAATCTCGGCCCATCAAACTGGAATCTACATTTTCTCCCGTATAATGCCTCAAATGGAGCACATCCAATGCTTGTATGATAGCTATCGTTGTAGGAGAACTCAATCAATGGTAAATGAGCGTCCTAGCTACCACTAAAATCGATTGCACAAGCTCTGAGCATGTCTTCCTACGTTTGTATCATTCGTTCACTTTAGCCATCTGTTTGTGGGTGATAGGGGTACTCATACCTAATCGAGTGCCCATCGATTTTTGTAATGTTTGCCAAAAATGTGAAGTGAATCGGTTGTCACGGTCGGATATGATTGACATCGGCACACCGTGTTGCATTGCGACCTCCTTAATGTACAATCTCGCCAACCTTTCCATCTTGTAATCCTCCCTGATCGGTAAGAAATAAGCGGACTTCGTCATCCGATCCACTATGACCCTTATCGAGTCGTGTTCGTTACTTGTTCTAGGGAGTTTGGTAATCAAGTCCATAGTTATGTTCTCCCATTTCCACTCGGGAATCTCAGTTGTTGTAATAATCCCGATGGTCTTTGATGTTCGGCCTTAACTTTCAAGCACGCAAAGCATTGGCTTACATACATAGCAATGTCTCTCTTCATGCCTGGCCACCAGTATAGATCCTTAAGATCGTGATACATGCTGCACCAGGATGAACAGAATATCGTGTCTTGTGCGCTTCCTCCATGATCAGGGTACGGACATCTCTCCAAATGGGGTGCCCATATGCTATCCATGAAGTACTGTATGCCATCATCCTTACAAATCATCTGTTTGTCTAACCCTCGGAATTCTTCTCCCACAAGGTTTTCTTCCTTCAATGCATCACTTTGTGCAAGTTGGATCTGAGCTTTCAAGTTTGTTTGAATAGTCAATCCCAAAGCTTGAGCACATAGTGATTTCACATAGTGATTTCTTAGGGCGTCAGCCATCACATTTGCTTCCCTTCCAATCAAACTTCTCGTCTTTCTGAGTCATCAAGGTTAACGGTTGGGCCACCTTTGAGAAATTTGCCATGAAGCGACGATAGTATCCGGACAAACCTAACATTTGCCGTATCTCCGAAGGTGTCTGGGGTGCATCCCATTTCTTCCTTGCTTCAATCTTTCTGGAATCTATCTGAATTCCACTTTCATTAACCACTTGACCGGGAGCCTCACTTTTCGAAGCCAAAACTCGCACTCCGAGTACTTGGCGTAAAGCTTCTCTTCTTGCAATAGGCTCCAGGAACTAACTCTATATGAAATCCCACCTGTCGTGGAGGAGGTAATCCTGACCAACACCCTCGGCTCCGTTTTTCGATAACCAATCCATTCCCACAATCCCCAACTAGAAAGGTATTATGTCTATTTCAAAGCATGGTTCTCCAATATCCTAGAGCACTCTCTAAATTCTCATCTGCTAGTACACCCTACCGTTGGCCATTTCTACAGGGAAGCTAGTCTCTAGTCTACTACCAAGGCAAGCGTGTGTACAAAATCAAAAGATATGAAACTATTGTCTGCTCCAGTACGATTCAATTTGAAGACGAAGGGGTGGTTGAGCAAAATACGTACCTGTATCAACATTCGGGTCCTTACGGGCGCCATTTGCTCCGTTAACGTATGCACGTCCTCTGGAAGCACTTCTTTGGTTCTCTTGGCCTGGGTTGCCAGCTATGGCCATCACTTGGTGCTGGTTATTCCCTTGTTGACCTGGTGCCCTATTCAGTCTGGGGCACGTGTTCTGGTAGTGACCAAGACCTCCACACTCATAACAAGCTCTGGCATTCCTGACGGGGTTAACCACGTTGACGTGTGTCACCAGGTTCGGTGCAACTCTACAATCTCTCGCTAGGTGCCCCGGGCGCCTACAGTTCGCACACGACCGGCACGGCATTACTGGGGGGTGATGAAGGTTGCACCTGCCACATTTCGGGTGCGGGCCAGCATATTCTTTCTTTCCCTGAGTCACAGTCCTAAAATTTTGGGTCGTCTTGGCCTTCTTATCAAACCTTCCCGCGTTAGACCGGCTCGTTTCCCCAGCCTCCTTTCTCTTCTCTGTTCCTTGGTTATACTGATCGTTAGTATCATTACTCCTATGGAATTGTTGATTCAGAAGAGTGTCGCTCACTTGAGTCACTATAGTTGGAATCAGTGCGACTAGCTGCTGACCGATCATAGCAGCTATATCAGGGTTTTCAGTTCCCTGGTTGTCGCCAGCTGGGGCGCCACCTGCTCTTGGTGATCTACCCCTACCTCTGCCTTGTGGGGTCTCACCATCTTGGTTGGTGCCACGTGTGACTCTTCGGGGCGGCATCTTCTAATCATAGAAAGATGTAAACATGTAAGCTTTAGTCACTTCTGAGATACATATATGATTCCACTCATCAAGTTCCGATAACCCATGCTTTGGTCCATCAAGATCATCACGTAATCCAGTTTAAGCACATTCTTAGTATATCGGTGATGCTTATATATAGGGTCCCCCGCAGCGTTCCCACCGCATCCACGATATACCTTGAATGACACTTAAATCATTTACATGACATCCTAATTTCCCTTAGCATAATCCCGATAAATAACATAATATAATGTGTAGGGAGTATCATCACTCCTCTACATTTCTTGAAGTCCACTTTTATTCTAAGCATTCAATCAGCTCCTTAGTTACTGAAATGCTAAGTGGAGGAATGTTTCGCGGAAGATAGGGTCAATGTCATGATTGGAAGTACCATGAAGGCTCTAAATAGGGCAGGACTTAAGTAATGGTAGGTGCTAGTAATGTCATGTTACCCTCAATAAAGCCTCACTAGGATTATGATCCTAGCACACCCTAGGATATAAAATAGCAACTAGAAATACTCGTGATCATTACCTCATGGTAAGATTAGCCAGACTTCTCATGCACGGCGAATTGCAATTACGTGTGCACCCGTAATGGTAATTTGCCTTGCATGGTCACCCTAAGCTTCACTTACCCCAAGTTAACATCATAGTATTATCCACATTCATCAAGCACAATTTAGGTATTGTCCTCATGTCCCTGAACCAATAGTATTCCAATCGTAGAATGTAATAGCAAGTAAACTCTAAGCATATAAGCATAATATATATCTAATGATAGCTGCCTATCCTTTATACCTTCCGGATTTCAGGCATAACCATGTTAGGGTCGGATTTAGTATCCGAGATCAAGCGCAATGTATGATCTGTGACGATCATTTCGGGTCTACATACCTGAATTTGGTTATGATAACTTGGCGCGCAGAGGGAACGGAAGATCCAATAGGAAGCATCCCATAGGGGTCGAGCACAAGGGCTCAAACACAAAGTAAAAGATCACATAATGGAAGGATAACCAAACACGTAAGGAGGAACACATACACGAGATATATAAATGCACACAAGCTTAAGCATGCAAATCTACATGAAGGTTCCTAGGTTATAGTCTAGGTCAAGTGTAATTGCCTAATTCTCTATAACCAATGGCTCTGATACCAGTCATCCACAAGTAGCATCAATCGACACGTAACATCAAGTAGTAGTGCGTAGTAGTGTAAAACCCCTAAGTAACATACATGGGGTAACATGGCACATAGATCAAGTTCATATAGTAGCAATCAGTCAGGATCATCATGTAACCCGGTTTAAGCACATTCTTAGTATACCAGGGATGCTTATATATAGGGTTCTCCGCAGCATTCCCACCACATCCACGATATACTTAGAACGATACTCAAACCAGTTACATGACATCCGTTTACCCTTAGCATCAATCAATCTGACAAACGAGGTAAGATACTTATAGAAGTAGCAGCCACCTCCACCAAGGAAGGTGCCCGAAAGCAAGTAAAGTAGGTGAGCATTCTTTTCCCCCAAGTTGAAAATATTTAAAAAGGTTTGGTAAGAGTAAAAAGGGGCCACGAAACGCACTGAACAGATGATAAGCACAATCGATGTAAGATTACCTTGGATAAGATGCTAGGAACCGTCAAACACCTAATGACAGTTACTGATAAGCATTAGTAATGATCATAAAGCATAAGATGATGTTCAAGATTCGGGTAGTTCCGGTTCGGTCATGGGTAGTATACACACAAGCAGACACACATACCTCAGACCTTATGTAGGTCCAAGCATTTAAAGATAGCCGTCATTGCTATGACATTCGAGCAATGACATTATTTCTGATGTCACCTCACCAACACAAGACACTCAAAAGAAAAATCACACATACACGCATCGTTAATCACACAACCGGACCTGACGCACGACTGACACTCCATTCACACGAGTGGACTTTCAGTCGTACCATGCAATACCAGCCGCACGACCCAACAGCCAACCGCGCGACTCAACGTCCCTTCGCGCGAATCAGCTTCATTCGCACGAGTGGACCTTCTTTCGCGCGACAGGCATCTGATCGTGCGACTCACACACGATCGCACACATATATAGTCGCATGGCCCAGTCACACGACAACCCCTGTCGTGTGACAACTCCAGTCGCGTGACAACCCTCTCATTCACACCCACCGACAGCCGCGCGACACAACCGCGCGACTTACCCAATCGCACAGACTCAAGTCGCACACACACACCCAGTCGCACGCCCCATTCGCGCGACAATCCCATTCGCGCCGACGGGGGTCGCGACTGCAGGAAGTTGCAGGTCGGCCTTCGGCTGTCCGAACACGAGTTTTACCCAACCAAAACCTCCAGAACTCATATTCTAACCTATCTAGACAAGAAGCACACTCAGAAACAAGACATGCAAGCCCACACGACCTCATGTGCTCGGATGAACCCGAGCACCCGAAAACCCTAGAAACACAGAAGTAAACGCAAGAAATGGGGCGACCGAGGTCGTCTACCTATAAGAAGCGTGTAGACTCAGCTGTAGTCGAAGTCTTGACGGTGAAAACGAGACGAAAATGGACGATTTTGGTGCAAGATTGAGAGAGAAATGGAGATGGAGGTGAAGAGGAAGAAGAACAAATGGGGGGGGGGGAAATGGCTGGGAAAAGGGTATTTATACCCAGCCAAGTTTGGCAATTTGTCAGGTGTAGTCCCTGTACTTTGCTCCCAAGTCCCCGAACTTGCTTCTGTTGTAAACGACGTAACCACACGCGTTATATTAATTATGGGGATGTGTTTACTGGTGTTTATGACGAGGTTTATATTACATGACATAATATAATTAGTGGTGTCGGTTGCGATATTCGTGAGCGTTTTGGATGGCAAGGTCGCGAATAAAGGTATCACGAACGTCAGAGAAAACTAAACAAGTATGGTGACCTCACAAATAGTCTGTGAAGATGAAAAATGAACGCTCTAAGAATAGTTAACGAGATTTCACGTTAGATGACAAACCTTGAAGTGACGGATGTCACACATTGTTTTGCTTCTTGCACTGCCAAGAAACATGTCTTGGTCCTAGAAACTGACATCCACCAGTTGTGGATTTTCTGTTGTTGTTGCACCCTCCATAGTCACTATCTGAATAGGAGTAGAGGCTGAAATCTCCATCTTTGGGATACCACAGTCCTAATGCAGGTTTGCCTTTCAGATATCTAAAAATCCTCTTCACAGCATTCAGATGGGACTCCTTTGGGTCTGATTGATACCTGGCACAAACACAGACAGCAAACATTATGTCAGGTCTACTGGCAGTTAAGTACATTAAAGAACTGATCATTGATCTATACAATCTTTGATCTACTGATTTTCCAGCAGTGTCAGCCACAATCTTGTCTATTGTTGAGGCTGGTGTCTTGCATGAAGTTGAATCAGCAAGATTGTACTTCTTCAAAATTTGATGAATGTACTTTTCTTGATTGATGATAATGTCATCTGTTTTCTGATGAACTTGTAAGCCAAGGAAGAATGTCAATTCTACCATGGAGCTCATCTGAAATTCAGATTTCATTAAGTCTAAAAAAGCTTTGACACAGTTTCTTGTTGGTTGATCCAAATATTATGTCATCAACATATATTTGGACCACCAAAAGATCTTGATGTTCATGTTTGAGGAAGAGAGTCTGATCAATTGTTCCTCTCTTGTAGCCATTCTTCAGTAGGAAGGATGACAATGTGTCATACCACTTTCAAGGTGCTTGATGAAGACCAACAAAGCTTTGTCAAGCTTGTATACTCTATGTGGATAATCAGGGTCTTCAAATCCAGGGGGTTGAGCCACATAGACTTCTTCATCAATTTTCCCATAAAGGAAAGCACACTTCACATCCATTTGATAGACTGTGAACTTCTTGAATGAGGCATAAGCTAGGAAGACCCTTATAGCTTCAATTCTTGCAACTGGTGCAAAAACTTCATCATAGTCTGTCCCTTCTTCTTGAGTATGCCTAGCTTTGTTTCTCATGATTATACCCCTGTCATCCAGCTTGTTTTTGAATAGCCACCTTGTTCCAATTGGATGTTGACCTTGAGGCAGGTCTACAAGATTCCACACCTTCTGTTTTCTAAATTGTTGAAGTTCTTCTTGCATAGCCTCAACCCAACTGTTGTCCTTTAGAGCAACTGTAATGTTTGTATGAACTGTTTGTGACAAAAAGCAGGTGAACAAACCAATGTTTGCCACGCCTCCTTTGCTCCTTGTAGTTCTTGCATTCAGGTCTCCAATGATATTGTGTGTTGGATGAGACTTGTGGATTCTGCTTGTTGAGACAGCATCAACTGGAACTGTGGATTCTAAGTTTGAGAAACCCATTGAAACAGATGAAGTCAGCTGAGAAGTTGAGTCTATGAAGTAATCAAAAGGCTCATGGTCATTAGGATCGGCTTGTGTGTCAGTTGCTGCTGGGTTGTCTTCTTCCGTAGGAAGTTCTACGGAAGCATTTTGTTCTTCCGCAGGAGTAACTGCAACATCCACGGAGGCATTTTGAACTTCCGTAGGAGTTACAGCACCATCCACGGATGAACATTGTTGAGTTGCAGGCATGATTTGTTGATTGAACACCTCTCTATCCCTTTGTTCAGCGGCCGAAGCAGGACTTACATCTGCGGATGTGTTTACTGATGTAACTTCATGCTGCTGACTTGATTCTTGCTGAGGTGCAATTGAAAGTTGTGCCCTTGGTGGGTCAGCTATCAGGGGCACTTCATTCAAACTTAGAGGCACAAATGGATAGCATGTATCCGCAGCACCTGCATTGATCAGATAACCAGTGTTAAATGATTCAGTTAATGCAACTATATCAAATAACCAAGATGATCCTTTTACATTTGTAGTAAACATGGATTCATCAAAAGAAACATTGGGAGTCTCTTCAACTATGTTATGTTCTGGAATATAGACCCTATATGATTTTGAAGTGGATGAATATCCAACAAAGAAACCATCATAGGCTTTTTCAGAAAATTTTCCCAATTGTTCTTTAGTATTCAAAACAGACACATGACATCCAAAGGCTCTAAGATATCCTATAAAAGGTTTTCTTTTAAATAAGAGCTCATAAGGGGTTTTATTATGTTCTTTGAAAATTAATGTTCTATTTTGAACATTGCAAGCTGTATTCACAGCTTCTGCCCAGAAGGTTATGGGCAACTGAGAATCAGCTAGCATTGTTCTGGCTGCTTCTATGAGTGTTCTATTTCTTCTTTCAGCCACTCCATTTGGTTGTGGAGTTCTTGGTGCACTGAATTGTCTTGCTATCCCTTTATTCCTGCAAAAAGAATCCAAATCAGCATTAACAAATTCAGTTCCATTATCACTCCTAAAAATTTTAACTTTTAAATCAAGTTGATTCTCAATCTTGATCACAAAGTCCATTAATGTTTCAGATGTTTCACTCTTATGTTTTAAGAAAAAGACCCATGTGAATCTAGTGAAATCATCTACTATCACCAAATAATATTGCCTTTTTCCAATGCTCAGCACATTGGTTGGACCAAAGAGGTCCATGTGAAGCAATTTGAGTGGTGTAGTGTTAGTGTTGATTGTTTTGGATTTGTGAGACACTTTGTGTTGTTTTCCTTTGTAACATGAAGAACAATGATTAGAACAATGAAATTCTTTCTTTGGTAATCCAATGACTAAGTCATTTTTCACCAATTTATTCATGTTCTTCATGTTGGAATGGACAAGCATTCTATGCCACAGTTGAGATTCATCTTCTGAAGATTTAGACAGCAGGCATGTCTCATGATTTGTGAGTGATGTGTTGTTCATATCCAAGACATATGTGTTGCCTTTTCTTGATGCTTTAAGAAGGATCCAGTCTGCTGGAACTGCAAAATCTGGCTTAAGAATGTAATAGTTAGTGTTATCAAATAGTGTTAAGTAATTTTGATCACAAATTTGGGAAACACTAAGTGAATTATACTGTAAATTTTCACAGTAATTGACTTTTTCAAATGTTAAAACACCATTTGTTACCATTCCCTCACCAACAATTTTACCTCCCTTCTTATCCCCACCAAATGCCACATAAGAGGCATGTTTATGTTTGAAGTCATGGAGAAGTGCACAGTTGCCTGTCATATGTCTGGAACAACCACTGTCAACATACCACTTGTTGTCAGCTCTCCATGATTGTTCCTGCACACAAAAAGAAATTAGTTAGAATTGACAACCCAAGACTTAATTGTCTTGGGTTTGCCAGATGTGTCAACAATAGTTACTCCTTCATGAATTAATCTTGAAGTTTCAGTATTAGTTGTTTCTTTTTGATTTGATGGTGGTGAGGATGATTCTGTTGCAGATGATTTAGGTTTTTGGATGTCTTCATGCTTATTTGAGTCTTTCTTCAACGTATCTTGTTTTGGTTGATATTTTAACTTTGAGGAGGAGCCTGTAGTTTTGAAAGTTTCTTCATCTTTCAGCTTTGATTGAGGCACAGGAGTTCGTTTTACAAAGTTATCAAAGAAACCATCAACTGCTACAGTCTGTTTATCAGACAAATCCACCTTTTTGTGAGGTGTCTTAGACTGTTTTGGTGTTTTCTTCTTCAAAGTCTTGTCCGTAGCAGATGATCTTTTCTTTGACTTTTGTTGTTCTTTCTGAATCTTTGTCTCCTTGTCACTTACTGAGGATTGAGAATCTGATTCAGATGATGCATCTTGTGACTTCTTTTTGCTCTTTTTCGTGTTCTTCTTATTAAAATAACATTCCTGAGTGGAATGGTTATTTTTGTCACATATTGCACAGTGTTTGTTGAAGAAACAATCAGCAGTCATGTGATTATTCATATTGCAAATGGAACAATAGCTGCTGAAATAGCATTCATCAGTATTGTGATTCTTCATATCACACCATTTGCAATATTTTTCTGAATTTTCTTCAGATTCAGCCCTCTTTTTATTGTTCTTTTTCTAATTTGCTGAAGCATCAGTTGATTTCTTCTTGTTTTTGTTGGGAGCATCATCAGCTGTTTCTTGTTTGCCTTTGGCTGCCTTTTGTTGCTTGATATTCAGCTTTTTCTGTGCATGTTTGTTGGCATCTCTTTTTACCTCGTCCGTAGAATCAGTTTCTCTCTTCCGTTGCTTTTCTGCGGATTCAGTAGTTTTTGCCTTCCGCAGATGATCTACGGTCTAGGCAATTTTTGCTTTCAACAGATGTTCTACGGATTCTTCAGATTTCTCTTTCCACAGATCTTCAACACTTGAATTTTTCTTTTTCTTTGTTGAAGTTTGTTATTTCTTACCTTTCTCTGAAGACAAAGATATCTCAGCACTTGATCCGCAGCTATCAACTTTGTGAAGGTTCAGTTCTTGAAGTCCTTCATTCAATTCAGCAATTCTCTTGCAGATAGTCTTCAGCATGTTTTGTTGCTTTGGAGGATACTGCAGCTTTGATTCTTCAAGAACTCGTGGAAGACCAGTTTCAACATGAACATTCTTACCAATGTTCAGTTGAACAGTATCATGTTCATCAGAATCATCCAAGACATCATATTTATCAAAATCAGATTCATTATGTTTAAGTGATTCTGATTCAGTAGATTCAGTTTCACTCATCTCATCTTCATTAGTGTTTATATGACTGGTTTTTATGTCAATATTGGTGCTTGGCACAAAATGATTTGACAAATTTTAGTCATTGTTTTAGGTAAAGGTGTGTAGTTATCATTAATAGGTGGGGCAACAGCATTATAACCCAACCCGGACCTGTTCTTCGATTCAATATGAGAGTTTAGCAACTTCTCATATTGCTGAGATGATAATTGAAACTTCTAAAGTTTCACTTCAGTGGATGCATGATCAGCCATGGATTTTGTTAAGGAAGTGGTCAGATGCTCAACTTGGGCTTTGAGGCTGTAGCTTTCAGAAACATATTTTTCTAAATCTTTTAGTAAAGAACTGATTTTGATTTGATATAATTTATGTTCTCTTAAGTGTGATTCATTCAAAATCATTGTTTCCTTTACTTTATCAGCCAATTGTTGAGCATGGACTCTATATCGTTCAACTTCCTCAACACATGATGATGAACATAACCTGTCTTTTACCTCTCTGGCCATAGGAGTAACTTTGTTTCCCATATGTGCCATCAATGCTTGATTCTCTTCCAAAACTTCCTTCTCATACATACTCCAGTCACATGTTCCATCTTGAAGTATGATCAGCCCTGACTCCTTGGAATTGCTCGGTCCTACTGATGCATTTATGGCTGGTGGGGATGTTAGCTGAGGTTGTCTGTGCAGAGATCTTTGAGAGGTTGATTGCTGATTATGATATTGTTGTTGCTGCTGATGTTGATGCTGCTGATGCCGCTGCTGAAGATGCTGAGATGATTGTTGGTTGCATTCTCTAGAGAAGTGACCATAGAGATTGCACTTAAAACATCTTACTTTTGACTTATCAACACCAATCTTTGATGTTTTGCTTGCTGCAGCCAGATTTTTATTTCTCCGCAGATATTACTTAGCTTTGTAAGCAATCATTGCCATCTGCCATTGTAGATCCATCTCTTCTACTACATCAGGATGGAATTCTTCCAAATCTTGTTGGCAGATGTTTGCTGATGTAAGTGAACTTCCAAGATATGCTTGAAAGCTAGAACTAAAAGCTGCAAAGGCTGCTTTTTGTTCTTCAGAATCCAATATCACAGTTATTGGTTCTGATTGTTTGTTTTGTTGAGAAGGGTTTGCAGTTGCTGTAGTATCTCTTTTCTCAGCAGATCTACCCTTTTCCTTTTGGTTCTTACTTTGAGTTGATTTCTTAGTTGGTTTAGAGGCATAGAAACTAAATTCCTCTTCATCATCACTCAAAGTGCAAGAGTTATCACCTTCATTATTTGAGATAAATGCAAATCCTGCATTTTTGGGTTCTTTGAAATGATAAGGTGAGCCATGAGTTCTCACACTCTTGTTTCTTGATTGTTCATCCAGTTCAAGAGCTTCTACCTTTGCAACCAATGTATCTAGACTGGTTGTTTTAAGATCTATTGTGTTCTTGAACATGGACACAGTCTGCTTCCAACATTCAGGCAAAGTGTGGAGCATTTTCTTGTTGAGTTCCTCAGTGGTATATTTCAACTCCAAGATGTTCATCTCAATAACAAGTTGCATAAATCTATGGAGTTATTGAGGAATTGATTCACCCTCAATATGATGAAGGGTTTCATATTGTGAACTGAGGGTGGCTTTCCTTATGCTTCGGATCTCATCACTCCCTTCACAGAGAGTGTGGAGAATCTTCCACAAGGAATTTGCTGTTTTATAGTTCTCGCACCTCACTAGGATCTCTTCTGGCAAAGCCATACTAAGCAAACTGTATGCTTTAATATCGAATTTGACCTTCTTCACATCATCAGGTGACAAGTCTTTTGTACTGATAGGCTGATTCTTGTCATTATAATCCGGCCCAAGAGTGGGTGGAATATAAGTACCTTCAGTGATGGACTCCCACAAGTCAGAATCTGTGTAGTTCACATGATTCCTGAACTTGATCTTCCAGGATTTGAAATCAGCTTTGGTTTCCAACTTCGGCGGTTGATAAGAACCTCCACCAAAATTACTCATGATTAATTCAAAGTTATGAATCAAAACTTGGATGTTAAAATAGACAAATCTATCAAAGACTCAGATCTAGTATTCAATTGTTTTGAATATAGATCTAAATCAAACAAGCAATGAGAGAATGCTTGCTGAACGATAAATCTCTGATTTAATTGTTTGAAAATCAATTAAACAATTTTAATACTGATAGATCAATTGATCTAAATCAATGAGCACCAAGCTCTGATACCACCTGTGAATACGAGGATCTCAAATCAGGGATCATCAGTATTAAAATAAATCAATTCAATGATCGTGGAATTATCATTAATTAACGTTTAATTGTATTTATGATTATCGATGAACACAACCACAACCACAGAAACACAATAAATATGAACTCAATAATTATTCAAAAGTATTTCATTAATTATCATGTAATGATTACAAAAGAATAATTAAGAATGACTATGAACAATGATTTCCGTGAATCAAATAATGTTTGATGTTGATGTGACGGCGGCTAGGGTTGCACAATGATGTAACTCTTGACAGCCGTAATATTGATTGATTGTGTTCCCCCAGATGTGAAACCTAGGACTCGTATTTATAGATGGTTTGAATCGGCTAAGGAAACACCGAATCTCTTGGGATTTGTTATTGATTGTGTTGACTTGTTTGACTTCTTGGAATTTCCAATCGCACAAGTATAATGTTTTTCCGCTGAAGTCTTGTCGTCCGCAGAACTTTTGCTCTTCCGTAGATGAATTGGTCTTCCGTAGAAGTTTTGTTCTTCCATAGAAAATCCTTCTTCCGTAGGAGCCTTCATATCATGGTCCTTGATCATCTGCAGGAACATTCACTTGGTCATTTGGTCTTGTAAGAAACATATCTACGGATTAACAATAATGTTCATCCGTAGATGTTTCTTACCCTTGGTCAATATCATGAATCCTTCCAAGTATATTGTTTTTTCCTGTCAACAGTCACAAATCAACACACACATATATGGGTTAACCTATAGATTCAACACACACACACACACACACACACACACATATATATATATATATATATATATATATATATATATATATATATATATATATTGACTGTTACAAGTATTAATTACAAGACTTGACTCAAGTACTAAGCTTATACAAAATGATCTAGACCTATACACTTTAGATCCAACATTCTTGTAACACATATGTAACGTTTGATCATTATAATGAGAATCTCTTCTATTTATGTTTATTGGTTGTTTATATGTTATATCTATTATATTATTTATTGTTACACGCATATATGACAATGTTATATAGGTTTACAGTTGTTGGACATAGGTTTGAACCATCAAAGGTTCAAGAATGTGTTTAACTAAGTAATCTGATTCAGTCGCACGACTGGACCATGCGAATGGGCCAATCGCACGACTGAACCAGGTGCTTGAGTCAATCGTACGATTGAGTCATAAGACTGACTCAGTCGTCCGAATGAACCAATCGTATGACTCAGTCGGACGACTGAGCCATTCGCTTGGTTCAGTCATACGAATGAAAGCTGTAACCTATAAATACCACTTAATTCGTGGAAAAAGTGAACACTTGGAATACTGGCAACCCTAGTCGACCCAGAGCGTCCTGTTCGTCCCTTCCAACTTCACAAAACGTTTCAGATCATTCCTAGTTCGTTCTTAACGTTTTCTAATCGTTAGGTTTGATCTTGTTAACGTTTTCCCTGATTAGATCGCCAATCAAATAGGATTCCGCACTATTTGATCCGGTATAACGAAGAATCAGTTAGTACTCCATCCGTACACGATCCTAACAAGTGGTATCAGAGCTTTGGCTCATGATTCTTCATGGATTCAATCGTTTTTGTGAAAAAGTTTACGTTTTTAAGCGAACAGATCCTTTCTTTCTGCTAAAAATCAAGTCTTTACGTGTGCATGTTCTGAAAAATCAATCTTCTTCGAGTTTCAGCCGTCTAGGGTGCAAAAACTTGCGTTTTAGGTCAAAGTGTGTGAAAAACCTCGTTTTCAGCCGTCTCAGTCGCACGATTATCTCAATCGTACGACTGAAGTCTAGTCGCCTAGCTCAGTCGCCCGGTTGAGTCAGTCGGTCTGTCCTGTCGCTCAAGTGTCAGAATCGCCTAGTACAGTCGCCTGATTGAGTTCAATCGCACGATTGTATCTCAGTCGTTCCCCAGTCGCCCTTCCAGTCGCATACTCAGTCTGTGTTTTTTTTTCAAGTTTAAGTTAAATTCATTATGGACTCCGAAAATTTCACGTTCTCAGCAGGGAAAGATTAAAGGATCTAGAACTTACTGCTACTGGAGAATGAGATTGGTAACCACAATAAGCCACCTAAGCTTCTGTCTATTGATGAGTTCCCGCAGTGGAAGCAAAGGTTTGAGATTCATCTAAATGGCGTCGACACTAATCTTTGGAATGCTATTGAGACTGGTTATACCATGCCAGTTGGTGCTGATGGTATACCCTTAATGTAGACTGGATTGACTGATGCTCAAAAGATTGCCTATAATGCTGAAAAGAAAGCCTACGCGATGTTAACTCAATCTATTCCTAAAGAGATTTTCCATCAGTATTCTGATCATAAACAAAGTAAGAAATTCTGGAAAGCTCTTGAGAAAAGGTATGAAGAGAGCTCAACACTTAAGTCCTTGAAGGCCAAAGCACTTAAAAAGGAGTTTGATAATTTTTCTGCTATTGGAAATGAGAGTCTGGATGATATCATTGATCGCTTCTATCATCTGATGAGTGAACTTCACACTCATGGGGTAACCACATCTAAAGAAGAAAAGGTCTCCAGTTTGGCTGATGGACTTCCAGAAAAGTGGGATTCGTTTATTTCCACCTTGAGACACAATTCAGATCTTGAGACTTTGGAAATAAATGCTTTTATCCTGAAACTGCGAGAGGAAGAAGTTAGACACAAGTACGAGGCAAAGAAGGGTTCATATGCTCAGGATCCATCGCTCTACAATGTTACTCCTACTTCTACGTCTACTTCCAAAACCTCCAGCGTTCCCTGCAAACTGCGTTTGTGTCAAATGCATCATCATCTTCTGATTAAGGCTCATCATCTGCTAGTGAGTCACATGGTGCATGTGGGGTTCTACAAGGTCCTATAGTCACTCAATCAATGATGTTAAGGACTGAAAATTTGGGAAAAGTAACTGTAGAAGTTGCAAAGGAGCACATGGATTTACTTGCTGCGGTAGTTCATTCGTATGATGGGTTAGTTGCTGGGAAAATAGGCAACTGCCACCTGGTTGATGAAGACTACGAACAGGTGGATGAAAATGAGCTGGAACGAACGGATATAATGTGGGCTCTCGCAAGTGCTGTGCGATGAGCAAAGAAATTTGTAAAGAAAACATGGCAAAATCTGGTGGCTACAAAAGACACTATGTTTGGTTTCGACAAGTCAAAAGTCACCTGCTTTAACTGTGGAGAAAAGGGCCACTTCAAAAGGGAATTTGTCAAACCTAAGAAGACTGGCAACGGAAATCCATTCTCATCATTTCACAAACAAGATAAGGAGAAAAAGGCAGCTCCATCAAGCAGTGACTCCAAAGCTATGGTTGCACAAGGTGATGAAGGACAGGATTGGTCCTTCAGGTTTTTATTTGATAGTGAAGCCAACATAGCATATAGGGATGATCTAAATGAAGACTCAGCAAGTGAGGGGGAGAGCTCAACTAAGATTGATACTGCTGAAATGGATGAGACTTTAGCTGCTATTAACCAAATTGTTGAGAATGAGATGAATGCTGAATCTGAAGCACAACCACAGCCTCAAAATGCTTTCATGGCCGGAACGTCCACATCTGCACAGGTAGAATCAAAAGATGAACTGTTTGCTAAACATTCCTGTGTTGAATGTGAAAAATTTAGGGAAAGCATTGACTTAAAATTTGCTAGGTTATTAGATCATAACGATAACTTAGTAAATGACCTAAAATTGTGCACTGAGGCTAACAAAGTTTTAAAACAAAATGAAAGCAGTTACAAAGAAAAGGTTGAGGCATTAAAGAAACAATTAAAAGAGACTGATGTTGTTGCACTCAATCAAAAGAATGATATTAAATTTTATTTAAAGACCATTGAAGAAACTAAAAAGGATAAAGCAGTTTTACAAGTTGAGAATGAGTCTTTAAAAAAAAAACTTCATAGTCTTGCGAGCTCCTCGCATATTTTGAAAAACTTGGTTAAGGAACGCAACAACGGGGAAGGTTTGGGATACAAAGTTGTGCCTCCACCACATGAGACCTTGTTAAACACCAAACAAAGTCCAATCAATGATAACCCCATAAAGGATCATGTGGTGACAACACCTCTGGTCAGCGATCCGGATACAGCAGTTAACTCTGCCCCTTCGGTTTCTGACCAGACAGCTTCTACATCAGGCACAATTGGGACACAAATCACTGTAAAACGAGTGGAAGAGAATGTTCAAGCATCTCTTGGGTTGGGTCAAAAATCGACTATCACACAACCTAAGATTTCCAAAAACACTCAAGCTAAACCAGTGAAGCAAGATAACCATCATCTTCTAAGACAAAACACACATAATGTTAAACAAGTTAAATTTGTCAAGGAAGGTGAAAGTATTAAAAGTGAGAACAAAAAGAAAATACCCGAATTGTATTCACCGCCCCACAAGGGATCTGCTAGCCCTAATGAATGGAGGTCCTGCTATACTTGTGGACAGCGCGGTCATATTTCTACAAATTGTCCTCGCTATCAGACTCCAAAAATTAAGGTTGAGCTAAACTATGAAGTTAAGCTAGATTATAAACAGCGATCTAAGACTCCTGTTAGGTCAAAAACACCTATCAGGTCTAAAACACCTTCTAGGTCGTTCTCATCTCTCCCACGCCAAAAGCAACACAGACAAGTCACTAACAAGTCTGAGATGCCAGAGTCAAAATCTGGTTTTGAATCTAAACCAAAAACTCAAACAATAAATCAGTCTAAAGTGTATCACAAGCAATCCTTTCAAAGGGATGGTTTGTGGAAAGCCAAATCAACTGATGGGTCTGAAAGCAAGGACAAGATGAGAGTTGAAATTCCACCCACTGATAAAGGACAGTGGGTTGAGTTCATGATGGTTGATTCCTCTGGGAAACCCAAGCCAGTCAAGGCTTGGGTCCCCCTCCTTAACTGATTATTTTCTATTATATGTAGGTTGTCCGCTATAGTGTGTCTACAAATACATGGATAGTAGATAGCAGAGCTTCCAGGCACATGACGGGAAATAAGTCCCTCCTTTACAATGTCAAACAAATTAAAGGGGGACACGTTTCTTTTGCGGGAAACAAAGGAGGATACATTACCGCCCAGGGAGAAGTAGGTAATGAAAAGGCAAGGTTCGACATAGTTAATTTTGTTTAGCAATTAGAAAACCATTTGCTTTCTGTGTCTCAGATTTGTGACAAGGGATTCAAAGTCATGTTTGACAATCGCAAGTGTTACATTCTGAAGAAAGAAATGTAAATTCCAGAGGAGCAGGTATTAATGTCAGCATCTAGATATAATGACCTGTATGTTCTAGACATGTCTAATGCTTCTACTAGTGCTTCTACTGTTCAATGTTTCTTGTCTAAAGCTACAGAGAAGGACTCCATTTCGTGGCACAAAAGAATGGGACACATTAATCATAGGAAAATGAATCATCTGATTCATAACAACTTAGTTGATGGAGTTCATGTCAAGAACTTCAAACTACCTGATTTTTGTGTCTCATGCAAGAAAGGAAAGCAGACCAGGAAATCTCACAAGACCAAGCACGTCAATTCTATTGAGATGCCCCTAGAGCTACTACACATGGATCTTTTCGGTCCAGTCAGCATGAAGAGTATCACTGGAGACTGGTACTGCTTCGTAGTCACTGATGACTACTCACGATTCTCGTGGGTGATGTTTTTGAAAGCAAAGTCAGAAACCTTTGAGTCATTCAAATTGTTGGTCACCACTCTGGAATCACTTTACAAGCTGAAGGTTAGGAAAATTCGCTCAGACAATGGAACCGAGTTTAAGAATCAGTGGATGGATGCATTCTGCAGAGAAAAGGGAGTTGTTCATTAATTCACCTCTGCATACACACCATAGATGAATGGAGTTGCTGAGCGAAAGAACAGAAGCTTGATCGAGACAGCCAGGACTATGTTGGCAGAAAACTGCTAGTGAAGTTTTGGAACGAAGCTGTTGCCAATGCATGCTACACACTCAATTGTGTGTCAGTAGTGAAAAGGCACGGGAAGACTTGCTATGAGTTACTACAGAAGCGTAAACCTAACCTAGAGTATCTGGAACCTTTCGGTGCTCCTTGTACGCTTCTGAAGAAAACTCAAGAGGGCAAGTTCAATGAAAAGGCAGATCAGGGGATCTTTCTAGGATACAGCATACCCGACAAACGAGTTTACAACAACTCTACTGGTCAGGTAAAAGTATGGTGTAATGTTGACGTTCAACGTTTCACCATTCCCCCTGCTGGAAAAGGTCCATCGTCATTCTTTGACTACGATGGCTTTTTCAAATCATTCAATCTTCCTCAGATAGATTCAGATGATGATATTGCTACTCAAATGATGCACGATGTTCTCAACTCACCGAATCTGGATACTAGCAATGCAACACCTGCAAGTGGTTCATTGGGATCTGCCACAGCTGATCGGGATGATAGTGAGGACTCATCAGATGATGAAGAGGCAATTGAAACCAGTAATGCACCATAAGTTGATCAAGAAGGAAGCTCTTCAGCTGCTGAACCTGCATCTGGAAATACAGATACTGAACCTCCAGTCACAACTATGGACTCTGAAGTTGTTGTTCCTACAACTCCCATGACTAGGATCAGTACGAATCATCCGCCAGATGCTATCATTGGTGATCTTCACTCCGGCGTGCAGACTAGAAATCGACTGTATACTGCTGATTACGCTGAAGTTATGGAAAGGGCTATGTGAATGACGGGGCTTACAGATGTTTTGTTTCTCAAATTGAACCCAAACATGTAAGTGACGCCCTTAAGGATGAGGCCTGGGTCAATGCTAAGCAAGAGGAGTTGCTACAGTTCAAGAAACTTGGAGTGTGGATTCTTGTTGACCGACCCAGAGGAGTCAAAGTAATTGGTACCAAATGGGTACTAAAGTGCAAGAAGGATGACCAGGGTGTTGTTATCAGAAACAAGGCACGATTGGTTGTTCAGGGCTTCAGACAAGTCGAGGGAGTCGACTACAATGAAGTCTTTGCACCAGTAGCTAGAATGGAAGCTATCCGTATCTTTCTAGCCTACGCCTCTTACATGAAGATTAAAGTCTATCAACTAGATGTTAAGAGTGCATTCTTGCATGGGGAAATCCGTGAAGAGGTATATGTCAGTCAACCCGAAGGATTCGAAGATCCTTATCATCGGGACAGAGTCTACAAGTTAGACAAGGCTCTGTATGGGCTACATCAGGCTCCTCGAGCTTAGTATGAAAAGCTCTCCACCCATCTATTGAAACACGGCTTTCGCTGGGGTGTGATTGACTGTACATTGTTCATTGAAGAAAAGGATGGTGATTTGCTTATGGTGCAAAGATATGTGGATGACATAATCTTCGGTTCCAGAACCGAAGAGTTGTGCAAAGAATTTGAATCTGTGATGAAGGCAGAGTTTGAAATGAGCGCCATGGGAGAAATGAAGTTCTTCCTAGGGTTACAGGTGGATCAGACACCTACCGGTATCTTTCTGCATCAGACTAAGTATGTCGGTGACATTCTTAGTCGCTTTGATATGGAAAATGTCACTGCAGTCGGTACCCCACTCGCCACAAATCATGATGTGGCTCCTGATGAGAATGGGGATTTGGTGGATGCCACTATGTATCGTGGGATGATTGGATCACTTATGTACCTCACTACCTCGCGTCCCGATATCATGTATGCCACATGCTTATGCTCCAGATATCAAGCTAAACCCAAAGTAAAACATTTGATTGGAGTTAAGAGGATTTTTCGTTATCTGAAGGGTACTCCAACACTGGGGTTGTGGTATCCTCATAATGATGACTTTGAGCTAACGGCGTATAGTGACTCGGATTATGGAGGCTGCAAAATGAATTACAAGTCTACGTCAGCAAGATGTCAATTTTTCGGGAAGAGATTGGTAACTTGGCAGTGCAAAAAGCAGACGTTAGTTGCTCTATATACCTGTGAAGCTGAATATGTTGCCGCCGCCAGTTGCTGCTCACAAATCATCTGGATACAACAGCAAATGCGGAACTACGGTTTGCATTTCTCTTCTACTCCTATATTTGTTGATAATTCTGCTGCAATTGCAGTAACTAAAAATCCGGTCCAACATCCTAAGACCAAACACATAGGCATAAAGTATCACTTCATACGCGACTGCTATGAAAAACATTTCATTGATGTGGTCAAAATAAACACGGATTTTCAACACGCTGACCTCTACAGCAAACCGTTTGATAAACCCAGATTTTTCTATCTGTTAGAGGTCAATGGTGTTAAAAAGAAAAGTGACGTTCTTTCAGAAGAACTAGATGCATAGTCCGACACTAGTTCTGTTTTCGTTTAATTTGATTTTATTTTTTTAATTTCCTTGTGTTATAAAATCCAAAAACACAAAAAGATTTTCTGTTTTAGAATTTTAGGGGGAGATCAGGTTAAATTCAGTATTTATTTAAAAAAAAGGGGGGAGGGCAGATAATCTAAAGCGTAAAAACAAAATAGACAAAACTGAAATTCTCCACAATGGAAAGTGATAGTACACAGGCGTCTAGTTACTTGGAACACCAAAAAGATTTTAGTTTTTAGAATTTTTAGATTTATCAAATCATAGGAATTTGGAAGTTAGAGGATTCTAAGTCTAATAAATTTGGGAAAATGATAGTGCGCTTGTGTGCTACTGCAATTATACGGAGAAAGTTGATCTAGGGAGGAGCTAGTTTACTATACGATGTGTCGGTGGATTCAACACAATAGACAAGTAGATGTCATTGGTGAACTTAATCTAAACTAAACGGTTCAATCAACTGTGGGTTCCCATCTTATCACTGGTTAACACAATCATCTATTTCCAATAAGGAATAACGAGCATATAAACGCCACCAAAGGTGTGCGTATGACCACAAAAAGAGCAAAGCACGAAAAAAAAATGAATACAAGTGCAATCAAGCTGATAACATATGTTGTTGGTGCGTTATGTGCAAAAGAAAATAAGAAATGCTCTAACAAGGAGATAGGTTGTGTGCCTCTTTGCTGTGCGATGGCACTGACCTGAGGATAAGCATAACCTACATATTCTAGAATTCATTGTTGTTTACCGCCTCTCTGCTATGCGATGGCACTAACCTGATGCTTGGCTTCTCTTTGAAAGGTCTAAGAATAGTCTCTTCTTTTAAAAATGCCTATAGACCGCTCGAAAGTCCTCTAAGGAATGATGATTACCATATAAGCTTGGGATCCACAAATGTTGTTTGAAATAATATAATTTAATTCATCACCAATGCATGTCAAAAGTCTGTGTATGGATTTAAGTGGATAAGTATACTGACAATCGTTGTGAACGCACCGACTGAAGTTGACAATCAAAGTGTGTTACGTATCATATCAAGCATGATTCCCAGTTAGAACTTAGAAGTATCAGATGAGCGATAAACTATGATAAGTAAATATGTTAGTTTCCTTTCGATAAATATAAAAGGTTCCAAGTAATTTAGTTTGTGCCTGTATGATTCCATTTGAATCGGTCTTCAAAATGATATTAATGAAATAGGATTATCTACCCAACCCTAACAAAATCTCAAAAATATTTTCATTCTGTTACTTAGTTTAGTGTCTTACTTTAGTTGTTAAGTGTGTCGGCGTCGGACTATGCTATGCTATTCATTGTTGAAACTGTCACAAACTGAACTTAACGTTTAATCAATAATAACTTGTTTCTAAAAGGTTAAAAGGATCACGTCTGAGGTGATCAGGTGGATAAATGGATCACGTCTGAGGTGATCAGGTGGATAAATGGATCACGTCTGGGGTGATCGGGTGGATAAATGGATCATGTCTAAGGTGATCAGGTGAATAAATGGATCACATCTGAGGTGATCAAACTGTTTTATTAAAATGGTCATGTCTGAGATTATCAAACTGTCAATAACGTTTTATCTACTGTTAATTGGAACTAAATGTCGTATGGTAAGATGGTTAAAATGTTACAAGTATGGCCATTCACATGACTGAACCACTAGTATGATCCAGTCGTGCGATTGGAACACACGATTGAGTCAAGTCGTACGAATGGGCAGTGGAAATGAATCCAATCGTACGATTGGAGGTGACCGACTGTAACAGTCGTTTGGATGAACGTCAATTGCACGATTGGGGATAGACGATTGGGTTAATCACACGACTGAGACTCAGTCACACAACTGACCTATACGACTAGGCTCAGTCGCACGACTGATCTAAGCAACTAGACTCAGTCACCCGACTGGGATTTGCCCTAGTATAAATACATGGCGAATCAGCATCAGTCGCTCACTCACCCAAATCGCCCCCTTATTCGTACGACCTAGACGAACCTCTGCCAAAATTTTGTTTGATTCATATCTTCATCTATTTGTGTGTTCTAACATTCAAGTGTACTTATACAGGTAATGTGCGAGAGGGTTCATCAATAACACCAATCAATGACGTCTCGAATCTCTCGAATTTAAACCCAACAGTACCCGAGAACATAATGAACAAATAGACTGTCCAAACTAAGCTAAAAGTTCAAATAAATATTAAAATATGCTTAATCAGTCGTTTCTGAGTGTAATGAGCCTAAGTTCAACGTTTAACATCCAGTATAGCTCAAAACAAGAATTTGAATGGAAAAACCGTCGAGTAGGTGACTGGACACACTGATGAACTTCAATCGCCCGACTGAGAAGACGACTAGTCTTAGTCGTACGATTGAGACGGACGAATGGTTCAGGCGCACGACTGAACTATACGACTAAGTTCAGTCACATGACTAAGTCCATTTGCTTGACTTAGTCGCACATATGAACCCATTCGCACGTATAAAGCTCAGTCGTCCTACTCAGTTGCACGAATATGTTCATTCGTTTGCTCAGTCGCACAAATTGACCAAGGTGTAAAGTTCATTGACTGTAATTTGCTATCTTCAACATGCACTAACGTTTACATACATTATGTGACAGATGGCAAGTCGCTGGGTAATGAGCACGAAGCACAACATCTGTGCTCATGTGGATTTGACATCCAGGAATGCAGGAGAGTTCACTAGCATTATTGCATTCTTGAGGAGATCGAGGATCTTCAAAGCCATATCTACTCCCTGCACTCCCTATCGCTCGGTACAGCAGGCATTCTGGGAGAAGGCGGCCGTAGACAGATCCGTCGAGCCCTACCGCATCAGGAGCTCTATCTTTGGCCAGGCCATCGAGATCACAGAGGAAGATCTGAGGACAGTCCAGGAGTTTGGGGACGATAGTGACTGTCCAACTCGGCTACACCCGCTGACTGTTAGAGGGTGTTTTCTACGGGCTAAGTATTCTGGGGACATCAACTCAGGCATGCTTAACAAGAGCAATCTGTGCCCCCAGTTCAAGTATCTAGCTCATGTGCTGCTCAGATGCATTGCCTCAAGGAAAGGAGGCTTTGATGAACTATCTGAGCAGATTCAGAACGCATACGTTGCGTTAGTGCTGAACCATCCGTTCAGCTTTTCGCGGATGATCTTCACCTATTTGGTGGAGAACATCGAAACCAAGGGGAAGGAATGCTTCTGCATGTACCCGAGGTTTAAACAGATGATCATTGATCAGAAGCTTCCCCAGCTTCCGAAGGAGAAAGAGGACGCGGTCGTCCTGGAGGTCATGAACGACACGACATTGGGGAGAATGAAGGTTTACCGGGGAAAGCAGGTGAAGCCCCCGGTGAGGAGATTGTTTAGGCATCTGGCCCGAGAAGACTACGTGGCGCCGGCGAAGAGGAAGTGGCGCCATGATGACAGTGATTCTGATGTAGAGCAGGTGGCTCTACCCTCCGATGACTCCGATGACGATCATGACTCGGATCAGGGAGGAGATGGTCAGGGAGAACCCGAACCAGCTCCGATACACCCTGACTTTCATATGCAGGAGGAGGAGGAATCTGATGAAGCGCCACTTACCCGGACTGTGGGAAGTCGGGTAGTGGCAACTGAGTAAGGGATAAGGGCGGTTGGAGGACGCCCGGGAGAGTCTGGGAGCTCTTCGGCTAATCCATCCTACACTCCAGCCTCTCCCAGCAACGAGGGGGAGCCTCTGTGTCAAGGGGGGCATGGAGGAAACGTATGGCTCAGCCTCATGGGCTGAAGCCGAAACGAAGGAGGATTACTCTTATTACCACCACCACAGCTACAACCACTACCACCACCACAGCTACCACCACTACACCACCCACTAGCTCAATACCACCCTTTACTACAACACCACCCACCACCACCATTCCACCATCCACAACCACTACTCAAACAACACCGCCAATCTTCACCACTACACCACCCATCACTGCTACTCAAGCCGGATCATCCTACGCTCTAACATTATTTAAACTTTGTACTTGAACATTTGTATCAAATTTTTTGCTTTATAAATAAAATTAAAAGGTTAAACCAACATCATTTATGTGCTTAATGTATACTTACTTGTGTTGTAATTGGTTGTTAAACAGGTTCAGCTAAACAAGTAGATGAACACGATGTACTGCCCCTCCGTCACATTGATTCTAAATTGACGATGATCCTCGATCTACAAGGGATCGTTCAACGATCAGTCAGCTACACTGCTGAGGAGGGGGAGATAATTCATGACTTAACAGATGAACAAATTGCAGAACTGTTTAGTCTGAATCTTGACGAGCTGGTGAATGATGCTCCAGAGGTCGACATAGTCAGTGACGATGAACTACAAGACGTCAACGAAGTGGAGATTGAGGACGTGACTGCTGATCACTATCTTCAGTATACTAACGCCGAAGGCGAAGTTCTCCCAGATCTGGGGACAGCAACATCTTCGATAAGGTAGAAGAGATGACTGCTGCTAAAGCAGCTGCAGCAGAAGCTCCTCAGGAAAATGATGCAGATCTAGCATCCAAAAAGGATGAATGGATAGCTTTCCTGGAGGAGATGAAGAAACAGCGTGTGCCAACCAAGTCAAATGCCTACACCAAGCTTTACAAGATAAAGAAGCATCAGAAAGTGTCTAGCAAAATTATCAGCTGGGCATACCTTGAAGAACTCAAGGTGTATGCTATCAAGAAGGAGAAGGGAATTGAGTACTTCAGATTCCCACACGATCTGAAAACTATCCCTGGATTTGAGCTTAACCGTATAGCCAACTTGAGCCTCCTGTATGTTGTTCCAGGAAAGATGTCAGGATGGTTTGAGCAGGCACTGAAGAAAGAGTATCATATGAGGTGGGTAAATTTTAAACCTCAACAGCACAGAAGGTTGATTCACAAGACAGAGGTTGATCCCACCTCAGTTAGACCAAAGGTGGTCTTGCGATGGCACCCTCCGCGCATAATATCGCGTATTCCATTGAGGGAAATGCCACAGGATTTTGCACCCCATTTTAAATGGTGGTACTATGACTGGCGCACTGGTGAGGCAGTCATAGTTTTGGAGAAAGATGGGAAGGTCGAGACAATAAGGGTATTCGACCCTATATGGCTACCTAACTTGTCTGCTTCAGATGTATACATCTTGTACAAGTGGCCACTATTTATTGACACTCTAGATATCGAGCAAGCACTTCAGTTTTAACACGTTATACGTTTATACTTCGCTCTCGATATTCATTCTGGGGTTTCTAGAGAAATAGAAAGAAGATATTTGATGAGTTCAAGAAAGAGGTCAAAGTCTAGATATAACTAGGTCCAGGGGGAGTTTGTTGGTACACATGTCCCCAGTTCTAGTCTAGTAATGTAACGCCCGAAAGTTTGACTTTTGGTAGGATGTGCGACTGAGCCTCAGTCGCCTGGGATTTATGCGACTGGAGGTTCAACCGCATGCTATTCGGCCGATTGAAGCTCAACCGTACGATTGGAGTTCGACCGCCCGAATGAAGGACGAACCGCATGGAACACATGCGACTGGGGTCCAATCGCATGGTGTTCATGCGACTGAAGGTCCAGTCGCCCCTGGACCAGACGCGACTGAGCTGTGGGTGCAAAAGAGGAGCAGCTCTCATTCTCCTCCCAACACTTAGAAATTTCAGTCGGGAAGAGCAGAGAGCGAACGAGAGCAGAGAAGGAAAAGAGGGAAAGTGCTGACCGAGCTCCGAATTTGTCGAGAAGCTAGCCAAATCGAAGCTCATCAACTTCTACCTGTTATTGTGAGTTCTAAGACCCCTCTTTTACACATTTTTGAATGATTTTGCGGCTGGAATCACATAGAAACCCTATTTTTGAAATAGTGTAAGTTTGACCCATTTGGGTAAATCTTGAGTAATATGTTTATAGTAAGAATTAGGACTTGTATATGCTTGTATAATGTCCTAGTATGAATCCCTGAGGCTTTGGAGGGTCGATTTGGGCTGAAAATGGGTTTATGATGAGTTTGGGTGCGTTGGTTCGCGACTGCTGTTCATGAAGAACTCCAGTCGCTGCCCAGTTAGGGTTATGCGACTGAAGGGCCATCGGCCGAATGAGGATTAGTTGGTGTCCAATCGTACGATTGAGGCTCAGACGCACGATTGAGCTTCAGTCGCACGATAGGAGGTGCGATTGAGTGTTTCGGTCGCATAGGTCCAATCGCAGGGTAGTTCAGTCGTACGGTTAAGAGTTAGTCGCATATAGCCCAGTCGTATAGAGTCTATTCGTGCGGAAGGAAGTCCAGTCGCACGATTGTATGCCCATTCGCATGACAGCCCAAATCGCACGGTCCAGTCGCATGGAGTACATGCGACTGGGATAGGTTCAGTCGCCCGCATAGGGCTGATGTGAATGTATAGAGAAGTGTATGTATGATGTATGTATGTCGAGTATGATGTGGCCATGATAGATGATGAATACTGATGATTTGTGAATACTTATGTTCCTTATGTAAATGTATGTTATCTTTTAATAACTTTACGTGAATGAATGAAAGAATGAAAAGAATGTAATAAGAACGTAAAGTGAAAGATAAGTAAAGAAGGAACATGATGAACGAATGCATGCATTAACGAATGAATGTATGAATGTAAGTAAGGCTTGCAAGCAAATGAAAGGAGGTGCACACCCCTGGCAGGTGTTAGCTCAACGGTGTGCGGGTTAGCTACCCCGAAGGGTGCACATCGGGGTCAGTCTTTGTGATTGACCAGAAGTATGTATGGGATCCTTGCCGCTTACCCTAGGTGACTTGATCAGCATTAGTGCACCACGTTCGTGATTGATCATCACAGGTCCAGCACCCGCATTTGTGCACAACGTTCGGGGTATAGCATATGGCATTGATCCAGAAGTAAATGAAAAGATAAGTGGTGCGTGTACCTACCCCAGGTGACTGGATCAGCATGTGTGCACAACGTTCGTGGTTGATTACCACAGGTCCAGCACCAGCAGTATGTATGATGTAAGGGGGTATTGTACATGTCACCGAATGTAAAGAATGTTCGAACAAACGTAATGAATGTATGAATGAATGAAGTAAACGTTCGAACGGAAGTAATGAAAGAATGTAAAGTATGTACGTATGAAAGTGAACGAGAATGATGACTAGTACACGATTGAATGATTAATGAACGAACGATGAAGATAATAATAATATTATCTACGTGTAGGTATGGTGTGTGAGCACATGTATGTAAGAACAGTGATAAAGAATGAAAGTATGTTTTATTATAAAACTAGAACTCACTCAGCAACGCTGACTTTTTATGTGTTTCCAGTTGGCAGGTAGTGTTGCTGAGGATGGCACGAGGCGGCTACTCAGCTCTTTTGGAATGGCATTCTCCATTTGATAATGCTGCAACATCATGTGTTGTGGGCCCGTAATGCACGCAACACATCATGTTGCATGCAAGTGTGAGATTTCTTAAGAATCCTGATAAACGGGATTACTTAAGGAATCTCCTTTATGATGAAAAAGATATGTTTGAACTTAATATCTTCTATTAAAAGTCACTATTTAGGACCATTTGTACACAGAGAAGATGAAATCTTTTGTAGTAAAGTTAGACAATGATGTAAAAGCTTTTATGATGAAATGAGAATGTATATTTTATCAATTCCGCTGCGTTATTTTATGATTATATACTTTATGTATGTATTATGTGCGATGAAGAACCAACAGTAAGGTGCCCGGTGAGCGGGGCCTTACAAGTTGGTATCAGAGCAGAAGTTTAAGTAAAACGGGTAAATTTTCACAATAAACCTAAACTTAAACTGAGAATGGGACATGGAGAATGAGAATGCCATCTGAGTAGTTGCGTGCCATCAGGTATTTTTTTCTTAAAGATTAAATGGAATTATGTGCGCATGTTATGTGAATTATGTGTACTGTTAGACTTAGATACTAATGTAGTCAGGATAGGTAATGCTCGGGGTACGAAGAGTAGAGTAAGTGGCTAATCACAACTGGCCACTGTAATTAGGGACTTACTATACTTGACATAAACTGAGCTATTTCCTTGAATGACCGTGTTGGTGTTTGAATCTTTCAGTGTGATAGAAGATGGTCGGTGGTAGATCATCTAAAGCTTCCCGTGGTGGTGGACGTGGTGATGAACCGCGTATCACGCGAGGAAGACCTAGGACAGAAAAAGTAGTTCGTGAGGAGAACGAGATTCCTCATCAGGAGGAGGCAGACGAAAGCGCGAATTTGAGAGCCTCGGTAAAAGAGGCAGTGGTCGAGGAAGTACATCAGGTCATGCAGACGATCCTACCGTCTATAGTGACCGAAGTGATAAAGGCAGTACGTGAAGATGAGAGACGAGGGAGGAATCGGTCCTCAGGTAGACAGCAATAGACAGAAGCAGAAACAGTATTATCCGATGATGAAGAGGAAGAGGAAGAAGAGCAGGCACGGGAGACAGCCCGGGGCAGTAACTATGGGGCATTTATGAGATGCAAGCCCCCGACTTTTGATGGTTCTGGTATGGCTGCGGATGCTCACCAATGGGTGAGAGAGATAGAGGCGGTCCTCGATATCAGTGACTGCCAAGAGGATAAAAAGGTGAAGTTTGCTACCCACTCTTTTACGGGGACGGCATTGTGCTGGTGGGACAATATTGTCCAGGCCGAGGGTAGCAGGGCCATTGGAAAGATGAAGTGGTCTGAGTTGAAGAGAATGGTGATCGAGGAGTTTAGTCCTCATCGGGAGATGGACAGAGTTGAGAGAGAGTTCCTGCAGTTGGAGGCGGGGACGATTACCCACCAACAATACACGACCAAGTTTAACGACATGGCACGGTTGGTGCCAGAGCAAGTGACGTCGGTGTCTCGCAAGATTAACCGGTATATTCAGGGGTTGCCAGCCGAAATTCGTTGGCATTTGATTTCCGCTCGACCGAGTACTTTCAGGTCGGCGGTGGATTTAGCTGGGAGGTTGTACGATGAACGAGCTGCACTGGTGAAAGCTGATGGTAGTAAGAAGGGAAGTGATGAAAGGAAGTGGCAGGGAAAGAGGTTGGGTCAAGGTGATACTTCGACAAGCAGCAAGAAGGCACGGGTCGATGATCGCCGTGTGGTCACGTCAAGTACAGGGTCGAGAAAGTGTGGGAAATGTGGGCGAGAGCACGGTGGCGAGTGCAGATGGGGGCTGAATGTTTGTTTTAAGTGTGGAAAGCCCGGTCATATGGCGAAAGAATGTAAGGGCTTGAAGTGTTTTAACTGTGGGGAAAGTGGTCATATGAATAAAGATTGCAAGAAGTCGAGATCTGAGGGTTCCGGCGTGAAGAAGGCAGTGGGCGAAGGGTCGAGAGCAAGCGCCAGGGCTTTCACGATGACACAGGAAGAGGCTAGGACGGACCCTGATGTAGTGTCCGGTACGTTTCTGGTGAACCAAACTTTAGCCTCTGTATTATTTGATTCGGGTGCCAGTAGGAGTTTTATTTCTGCTGCTTTTTGTGCCAAATTGCCCGTTAGTAGTAGACGTGTGGATGTGCCGTTTGATGTAGAGACTGCTATAGGAAAAACCACCAGGATTTCCGAGGTAATTGAGGGTTACGATGTAGAACTGGAGGGTCACAAATTCCTAGTTAAACCATTTGCGATGACGTTAGGCGGTTTCGATTTGGTGCTTGGGATGGATTGGTTGGCAGATGTCGAGGCGAGCATTGTGTCTCGCAAGAAGATGATCAGTTTGACAGCGCACGACGGTAGTCCAGTGACAGTTTATGGCGATCGGGTTACTATGATTCCGAAGGTGATCTCAATGGCAGTGGCGGGGAAATGTATGAGGCGTGGATGTAACGCCTTTTTATGTTATGTAAAGGATGTAGAAAAGCCAACACCACAACTATCTGATGTTCCGGTTGTGTGTGAGTTCCCAGACGTATTCCCGGAAGACTTATCGGGATTGCCACCTGACAGAGAGATCGAGTTCCAGATTGATCTGATACCAGGCGCCCAACCTGTTGCCAAAGCACCATACCGATTGGCCCCGACAGAGATGAAAGAGTTGATGGAGCAGTTACAAGAGCTGCTGGATAAGGGGTTTATTCGACCAAGTATCTCACCTTGGGGTGCTCCGGTCCTGTTTGTAAAGAAGAAAGATGGTAGTATGAGGATGTGCATCGACTACCGCGAGCTGAATAAGTTGACAGTGAAGAACAGATACCCCTTGCCGAGGATCGACGACTTGTTTGACCAACTTCAGGGTGCTAGTTGGTTTTCACGAATAGATCTTCAATCAGGTTACCATCAACTGAAGGTAAAGGAGCAGGATATCCCTAAAACAGCTTTTCGTACGCGTTACGGTCACTACGAGTTCCTCGTCATGTCTTTTGGTTTGACCAACGCGCCAGCTGCTTTTATGGACCTGATGAATAGAGTGTGCCGGCCGATGTTGGATAAATCGGTGATTGTATTCATTGATGACATCTTGATTTATTCGAAGGACGAGACTGAGCATGACAGTCACATTCACGAAGTTCTGGAGACGTTGAGAAGGGAGAAATTGTATGCAAAATTCTCCAAGTGCGCATTCTGGTTGCGTGAGGTCCAATTCTTGGGTCACGTGGTAAATCCGGATGGGATTCTGGTTGATCCGGCGAAGGTGGAGGCAGTAATGCAATGGAAGTCTCCGAAGACGCCGTCCGAGATCCGTAGTTTCTTGGGTTTGGCGGGTTACTACTGAAGGTTCATCCAAGACTTTTCCAAAATTGCTTCTCCACTGACCAAGTTGACCCGAAAGGATGTGAAGTTTGTATGGGGTCAAGCTCAAGAGAAGGCGTTTGAAGAACTGAAGACGAGATTGACCCAAGCTCCAGTATTGGTGTTACCCGAGGGGAGTGAAGATTTGGTTGTTTATTCTGATGCTTCCTACTCAGGGTTGGGATGTGTATTGATGCAAAGGGGAAAGGTGATAGCCTATGCATCCCGACAGCTGAAAGTTCATGAGGTTAATTACCCTACTCATGACTTGGAGCTGGCAGTTGTGGTTTTCGCGTGGAAGATTTGGCGGCACTATTTGTACGGGACGAAGTGCACCATCTTCACGGACCACAAGAGCTTGAAGTACTTCTTCGAGTAGAAGGATCTGAATATGAGGCAGAGACGGTGGTTGGAGCTAATAAAAGACTACGATTGTGAAATCCATTACCACCCGGGCAAAGCCAACGTGGTGGCTGATGCCCTTAGCCGAAAGGAGAGGCCCGAGCCGATTCGGGTGAAGGCGTACCAGCTAATCATGACCTTCGACTTGATGAAACAAGTCAAAGAGTTCCAGGATGAAGCACTGAAAGAGGATCATCTAAACTCTGAACGAATGAGAGGTCTGGTCGCAGAACTGGGTGAAAACACGTGTGGTGCCAAGACTCGATTTGGGCGAGTATGGATTCCTCATTCGGGGATCTACGTATGAAGATCATGGATGAAGCCTACAAGACTCGATACTCCATTCATCCCAGTGCTACCAAGATGTACCAAGATATGAAGAAAGATTATTGGTGGCCGGGTATGAAACGTGATGTGGTGGAGTATGTGAGTAAATGCCTCACGTGTTTGCAAGTAAAGGCAGAGCACCAGAAGCCGTATGGAAAGATTCAACCGTTGGACATACCAGAATGGAAGTGGGAGCACATCACCATGGATTTTATCACAAAGCTGCCACGTACCCCGAAAGGGTATGATACGATCTGGGTGATTGTGGATCGCCTAACGAAGAGTGCTCACTTCTTACCGATGCGAGAGACATATTCGTCCGAAAGGTTGGCCAATCTTTTCATCAAAGAGATTGTGACTCGTCATGGCGTACCGGTGTCGATTGTGTCTGATCGCGACACCCGGTTTACATCCAAATTTTGGAAGAAATTCCACGATGCTATGGGGACGAGGTTGCATATTAGCACGGCTTATCATCCTCAAACTGATGGTCAGTCGGAAAGGACCATTCAGACTCTGGAGGACATGCTCGGGGCATGTGTTATCGACTTCGGGGGAAGTTGGGATGACCACCTACCGTTAGCTGAATTCTCGTACAACAACAGTTATCATGCCAGTATCGGCATGCCACCCTATGAGATGCTATACGGTAGGAGATGCAGGACACCCGTCTGTTGGGGTGAAATTGGTCAGAAAGAATTAGGAAGCGTCGAAGTGGTCGAGGCTACGACTGAAAAGCTCGAAAGAATTAAAGCTTATATGAAGGCGGCCAAAGACCGACAGAAATCGTACGCCGACAAACGACGCAGGCCGATTGAGTTCCAGGTGGGAGACTGGGTTATGTTGAAGGTCTTACCTTGGAAGGGGATCATCTGATTCCGGAAGCGAGGTAAGTTGAGTCCGTGGTATATAGGCCCTTTCCGAATCATTGCTCGGGTAGGGGAGGTAGCCGATAGGTTGGATCTACCAGATGAGCTAAGTGGAATCCACCCGACTTTCCACGTGTCTCATCTGAGGAAATGTTTGGCGGACGAGGACATGGTCGTTCCACTGGGGGACATCGAGGTAGACGAACGGCTCAACTATGTAGAGCAACCAGTGGCGATCATTGATCGCAAAGAGAAGAGGTTAAGGAATAAAGTGGTTCCCCTTGTGCGTGTACAGTGGCGGCACAGGAAGGGATCCAAGTCAACGTGGGAAACTGAAGAAGAAATGAGGCAGCATTACCCACGATTGTTCGAAGAATAACAGGTTTCGGGGACGAAACCTAAAATAAAGGGGGGTGGACTTGTAACGCCCGAAAGTTTGACTTTTGGTAGGATGTGCGACTGAGCCTCAGTCGCCTGGGATTTATGCGACTGGAGGTTCAACCGCATGCTATTCGGCCGATTGAAGCTCAACCGTACGATTGGAGTTCGACCACCTGAATGAAGGACGAACCGTATGGAACACATGCGACTGGGGTCCAATCGCATGGTGTTCATGCGACTGAAGGTCCAGTCGCCCCTGGACCAGACGCGACTGAGCTGTGGGTATAAAAGAGGAGCAGCTCTCATTCTCCTCCTAACACTTAGAAATTTCAGTCGGGAAGAGCAGAGAGCGAACGAGAGCAGATAAGGAAAAGAGGGAAAGTGCTGACCGAGCTCCGAATTTGTCGAGAAGCTAGCCAAATCGAAGCTCATCAACTTCTACCTGTTATTGTGAGTTCTAAGACCCCTCTTTTACACGTTTTTGAATGATTTTGGCGCTGGAATCACATAGAAACCGTATTTTTGAAATAGTGTAAGTTTGACCCATTTGGGTAAATCTTGAGTAATATGTTTATAGTAAGAATTAGGACTTGTATATGCTTGTATAATGTCCTAGTATGAATCCCTGAGGCTTGGGAGGGTCGATTTGGGCTGAAAATGGGTTTATGATGAGTTTGGGTGCGTTGGTTCGCGACTGCTGTTCATGAAGAACTAGAGTCACTGCCCAGTTAGGGTTATGCGACTGAAGGGCCATTCGGCCAAATGAGGATTAGTTGGTGTCCAATCGTACGATTGAGGCTCAGACGCACGATTGAGCTTCAGTCGCACGATAGGAGGTGCGATTGAGTGTTTCGGTCGCATAGGTCCAATCGCAGGGTAGTTCAGTCGTACGGTTAAGAGTTAGTCGCATATAGCCCAGTCGTATAGTGTCTATTCGTGCGGAAGGAAGTCCAGTCGCACGATTGTATGCCCATTCGCATGACAGCCCAAATCGCACGGTCCAGCCGCATGGAGGACATGCGACTGGGATAGGTTCAGTCACCCGCATAGGGCTGATGTGAATGTATAGAGAAGTGTATGTATGATGTATGTATGTCGAGTATGATGTGGCCATGATAGATGATGAATACTGAAGATTTGTGAATACTTATGTTCCTTATGTAAATGTATGTTATCCTTTAATAACTTTACGTGAATGAATGAAAGAATGAAAAGAATGTAATAAGAACGTAAAGTGAAAGATAAGTAAAGAAGGAACATGATGAACGAATGCATGCATTAACGAATGAATGAATGAATGTAAGTAAGGCTTGCAAGCAAATGAAAGGAGGTGCACACCCCTGGTAGGTGTTAGCTCAACGGTGTGCGGGTTAGCTACCCCGAAGGATGCACATCGGGGTCAGTCTTTGTGATTGACTAGAAGTATGTATGGGATCCTTGCCGCTTACCCTAGGTGACTGGATCAGCATTAGTGCACAGCGTTCGTGATTGATCATCACAGGTCCAGCACTCGCATTTGTGCACAACGTTCGGGGTATAGCATATGGCATTGATCCAGAAGTAAATGAAAAGATAAGTGGTGCGTGTACCTACCCCAGGTGACTGGATCAGCATGTGTGCACAACGTTCCTGGTTGATTACCACAGGTCCAGCACCAGCAATATGTATGATGTAAGGGGGTATTGTACATGTCACCGAATGTAAAGAATGTTCGAACAAACGTAATGAATGTATGAATGAATGAAGTAAACGTTCGAACGGAAGTAATGAAAGAATGTAAAGTATGTATGTATGAAAGTGAACGAGAATGATGACTAGTACACGATTGAATGATTAATGAACGAACGATGAAGATAATAATAATATTATCTACGTGTACGTATGGTGTGTGAGCACATGTATGTAAGAACAGTTATAAAGAATGAAAGTATGTTTTATTATAAAACTAGAACTCACTCAGCAACGCTGACTTTTTATGTGTTTCCAGTTGGCAGGTAGTGTTGCTGAGGATGGCACGAGGCGGCTACTCAGCTCTTTTGGAATGGCATTCTCCATTTGATAATGCTGCAACGTCATGTGTTGTGGGCCCGTAATGCACGCAACACATCATGTTGCATGCAAGTGTGAGATTTCTTAAGAATCCTGATAAACGGGATTACTTAAGGAATCTCCTTTATGATGAAAAAGATATGTTTGAACTTAATATCTTCTATTAGAGGTCACTGTTTAGGACCATTTTGTACACAGAGAAGATGAAATCTTTTGTAGTAAAGTTAGACAATGATGTAAAAGCTTTTATGATGAAATGAGAATGTATATTTTATCAATTCCGCTGCGTTATTTTATGATTATATACTTTATGTATGTATTATGTGCGATGAAGAACCAACAGTAAGGTGCCCGGTGAGCGGGGCCTTACAAGTTGGTATCAGAGCAAAAGTTTACGTTTATACTTCGCTCTCGATATTCATTCTGGGGTTTCTAGAGAAGATAGAAAGAAGATATTTGATGAGTTCAAGAAAGAGGTCAAAGTCTAGATAGAACTAGGTCCAAGGGGGAGTTTGTTGGTACACTTGTCTCCAGTTCTAGTCTAGTAAGCTTCAATGTAATTAAATTTCTTCTTGTAACACATATGTAACGTTTGATCATTATAATGAGAATCTCTTCTATTTATGTTTATTGGTTGTTTATATGTTATATCTATTATATTATTTATTGTTCACGCATATATGACAATGTTATATAGGTTTACAGTTGTTAGACATAGGTTTGAACCATCAAAGGTTCAAGAATGTGTTTAACTAAGTAATCTGATTCAGTCGCACGACTGGACCATGCGAATGGGCCAATCGCACGACTGAACCAGGTGATTGAGTCAATCGTACGAGTGAGTCATAAGACTGACTCAGTCGTCCGAATGAACCAATCGTATGACTCAGTCAGACGACCGAGCCAGTCGCTTGGTTCAGTCGTACGAATGAAACTTGTAACCTATAAATACCACTTAATTCGTGGAAAAAGTGAACACTTGGAATACTGGCAACCCTAGTCGACCTAGAGTGTCCTGTTTGTCCCTTCCAACTTCACAAAATGTTTCAGATTATTCCTAGTTCGTTCTTAACGTTTTCTAATCGTTAGGTTTGAACTTGTTAACGTTTTCCCTGATTGGATCGCTAATCAAATAGGATTCCGCGCTATTTGATCCGGTATAACGAAGAATCAGTTAGTACTCCGTCCGTACATGATCCTAACACATAAGAAATTAATAATGATAATAAGATGATTTCATTGATGTTGATATGCAAATTACAATATAATTCATACTTGAATAATGAATATCAAACCCACCCAAAGAAAAATTTCCCCTTGGGTGGGTGATTCACACCATAAAAAATACTCACATACAAATGCATTAGTGAGTTTTTATTTATAGATGTTAGGGAATATTATATCATAAATACTAATTTTGATTATTCTTTTATCTTGATTTTGACTTTTTATGTTGACTTTGTCTTCTTTTCTTTTTCTTTCTTAAATTACTTGATCTATGAATCTATACAACGAGATCTTCAGTTGGTTGTAAAATTATTTGGTAAGCTTTAGTTTATCATCTTGTTAAACCTAACAAATGCTGCCTTATATGGGGCTGGATACATTCCCTGTCACACATGTTTTAAGACTGTGAGCGGTAGGCACCTAAGAGCGTGTCGGCTGCCAAAGCAAACAATATCTAGTATGAGTTTTGGGCTGTTACATGTAATATGCCTGGATTTTAATTAGATTACATATTTGTAGCCATGTCGTGTTGTTTATACCAGATATATGTGATATAAAGGAGACTAAATTTATACCTTAATGTAAGGCTTCGTTCCCGGGCACCTCACAGCTGGTCATTCATCGCACATAAAACATACAATTATTTAAAACATAGTAGCAGAAATTAAACAAAACCATTTTATATATTTTAATGACGACTTTTGCAACGTAGTACAATACTGTTAACTGTTACAAAATATAATAAATTGCACTACATCATAAAAATATCATTATTATACGAATGGATGCCATCACAAAAATGCAAAGTAGCTGCCCCGTGCCATCCTCAGCAACTATTACCTGCCAACTGGAAAACACATAAAAGTCAGCGTTGCTGAGTGAGTTCAAGTTTTGTAAACAAAATTACTTTACTTTAAATATAACCTCTCTTACTTTCATACATGGTCATGCATCATATGTATAGATAGAGAATATTACTTTTACTTTCATTAACATTCATCATTCTTCATCAGATTCATAACATGTTTTCATTTCATGCTTTTCGTTAACATTCCCTTATTTTCATTCTTATTCTTTTGTAACGTACTCAATATCATTCTTTTACAATCATACTTGTTTGCTTACTTTCTTTCTTTCTTTAGTACGTTACGTCATTCTTTTACATTCATATGGATTGATGAACAACACCCCGAATATTGTGCACAAAGCTGATGCTGGATCTGTGATAATTAAACCCTGAACATTGTGCACGAAGCTGATCCAGTCACCTAGGGCAAGTCATCTCTCCCGTTCATACAAACCGTTTGGTCCTACCCCGAACATTGTGCACGAAGCTTATGCTGGACCTGTGGTAATTAAACAACGAATATTGCGCACGAAGCTGATCCAGTCACCTAGGGCATACCAAAGGGACTTGTCAATCTCAAAGATTGACCCTGTGTGCATCCTTTGGGGTAGCTAACCCGCATCATACTTGAGTTAACGACAACATGGTCATGCACCTCCTTTCATTTGCTTGCAAGCCATTTGTTCGTTCATTATGTTTTACTTTTCTTCGTTGTTATCTTTCATTTCGTTACGTTATTCTTTACGTTCATTTATTCATTCGTCATACTACGTAAAGTAATAACATAATATTTAACGATTTCTTAACATAAAATAAATACGTGAAGATAACACATTATACCCGTCATACATTATTCATACAAACCATAACCCTAAAACATCTCATAATTATACTTAAATTGGGTAATCATTACCCATGAGTCAACTTTAGTCAAAACCCTAGACTTTCTATTTTTCTTAGAATTTCAGAAAATTATTCTAAGGGTCTACACGCATGGGAACTATTTGGGCGCTTCTGCCCTGTTCAGACGTTTTGCCACTATGCAGACGTCTGGACTTAACTTAGTCTCTATTTCACTTAGACGCATGGGGCTGTTTAGGCGCATGGGCACTATTCAGGCGTTTTGGGTCTACACTTAGCCAATTTTCTACTTAAACGCATGGGCACTATTCAGGCGTCTGGGCTTCTGGGCGTTTGGGCATACTTAGGCAATTTGACCGTTGGACGCATGGGCCACTATGTAGGCGCATGGGCAACTAACTTTCCCATAAACAACATAAATCAGTCCCATTTCATCTTAAATCACAATCTAAGCCTAGTATTAGCATCCTAAGCATCATAACACGAACATACACACATATGTATCCCAAAATTTCACCCACTTACATACACATTCACACATACATACATACGGGTAAAACCTATTTTTATAAAACATATACACATGCATTTTCCTGCCCCAAAGTATTTAAAAACATGTTAAAAGAGGGGGATTCTAGAACTCACCTTAGTTTGTTTTCGGGTTTGAACCCTTCTTTAAGCTTCCCAGACGTTTCTAGCACCTAAAACCCACACACATATACAACCCGAACACACAATCACATTTATAGGCACATAACCGAGACTAGAAACATCAAAAACATCATAAAACTAAGAGTTCTTACCAAAAACTTTGAACTTTCCTTCTTCTTCTATAACCTCTGAGAATTCTCTGTTGTTTCTCTCTCTAAAATTCTGATTGTTTGATGTGAATAAGCAACATGGGCGGCCACGTTACTTTATTTACCAACTTTCAAACCTTTTGTCCTTTTGGACACTTTTAGTCCTTCAACTTGGGTTTCATAGATTTTCTTTCTTTTCCTTTACTTTTATTCTTTTCTTTTTATCTTAAAAAAATAACCGGGTGTCACAAGTCCACCCCCCTTATATAGGTTTCGTCCCCGAAACCTGTTATTCCTCATAAAGATAAGGGTAATGCTGCCTCATCTCTCCTTCAATCTCCCATGTAGACTCGGATCCCTTCCTATGCTTAGACTGTACTCGCACAAGAGGAACCACTTTATTCCTTAACCTCTTCTCTTTACGATCAATGATCGTCACTGGTTGCTCCAAGTAATTGATCCGTTCATCCACTTCGATGTCCTCCAGTGGTACAATCATATCCTCGTCTGCTAAACATATCCGCAGATGCGATACATGGAATGTAGGATGAATTCCACTCAACTCGTCTGGTAGTTCTAACCTGTAGGCCACCTCTCCTACTCGAGCAGTGATTCGGAAAGGTCCTATATACCTCGGGCTCACCTTGCCCCACTTTCTAAACCGAATGATACCTTTCCAAGGTGAGACTTTTAACATAACCCTATCACCCACCTAAAACTCAATCGGTCTACGCCTCTTGTCGGCATACGACTTCTGTCTATCCTTAGCTGCCTTCATGATGGCTTTGATCTTTTCGAGCTTCTCCGTTGTAGCCTCAATCACTTCAATGCTTCCTAACTCCTTCGGACCAATATCACCCAGCAAACGGGGGCCTACATCTCCTACCATATAGTATCTCGTAGGGTGGCATGCCAACGCTGGCATGATAACTGTTGTTGTACGAGAATTCGGCTAACTGCAGATGGTCATCCCAACTTCCTCCAAAATCGATCACGCAGGCTCGAAGCATGTCCTCGAGTGTCTGGATTGTCCTCTCAGACTGACCGTCAATCTGAGGATGATAAGTCGTGCTAATTTGTAGTCTCGTCCCTATCGCATCGTGGAATTTCTTCCAAAACTTGGATGTAAACCGAGTGTCACAATCAGACACAATAGACACCGGCACACCATAACGAGCTACAATATCCTTGTTAAATAGATCCGCGAGCCTCTCAGAAGAATACGTCTCTTGGATCGGTAGGAAGTGAGCACTCTCATCAAACGATCAACTATCACCCATATAGCATCATACCCTTTCGGGGTACGTGGTAGCTTCGTAATGAAGTCCATGGTGATATGCTCCCACTTCCACTCGGGTATATCCTGTTGATACATATGTACCTAGATTCTGATCTCAATGTAATATCTTTGTAATGTCCTACATATATGTAATTGAAAGATGATTAATGAAATGCAAATGGTTGTATGTGCTTATAATGTTTAATGTTTCATTAATGGGTTATGTAATGTATGGTTGATTAATTATATAGGTAGGTGATTGTTTGAATTGATATGCGTGATGTAATGATAACTAATACGTTCAAACTTAACATTATGAAGTCATCATGCGAATGGCCCATGCCAATGGACCATACGCATGAATAATTTCATGCGAATGACTCAGTCGCACGATTGAACCAGGAGACTGGATCAGTCGTAAGACTAGAGCATGAGATTGAACCAGTCGTATGACTGAATTCTCAGTCGTACGTATGGATCAAGCGCATAGCTCGCACGACTGAACCATGCGTATGGTTCAGTCGCACGAATGAGAAACCCTTACCTATAAATACCACTTAATTTGTGGAAAAACGGGACACTTCGAATACTTGCAACCCTAGTCGACCCAGAGCGTCCTGTTCGTCCCTTCCAACTTCATAAAATGTTGCAGATCATTCCTAGTTCGGTCTTAACGTTTTCTAATCGTTAGGTTTGATCTTGTTAACGTTTTCCCTGATTGGATCAGCAATCAAATACGATTCCGTACTATTTGATTTGGCTTCACGTTTGAATCAGTTAGTACTCCATCCGTACACGGTCCTAACAAGTGGTTTCAGAGCCTAGGCTCTTGATTCTTCGTGGATTCAATCGTTTTCGTGAAAAAGTTAACGTTTTTTAGGGAAAAGATCCGTTTTTTCTGCTCAAAAATCAAGTTTTACGTGTGCATTTTCTGAAAATTCAATATTTTTTGAAGTTCAGCCGTCAAGGGTGCAAAAACTTGCGTTTTAGGTCAAAGTGTGTGAAAAACCTCGTTTTCAGCCGTCTCAGTCGCACGATTATCTCAATCGTACGACTGAAGTCTAGTCGCCTATCTCAGTCGCCCGGTTGAGTTAGTCGTTTGCTCAATCGGCCGGTTGAGCCAGTCGGTCTGTCCTGTCGCTCAAGTGTCAGAATCGCCTATTCCAGTCGCCCGATTAAGTTCAATCGCACGATTGTATCTCAGTCGTCCCCCAGTCGCCCTTCTAGTCGCATACTCAGTCTGTGTTTTTCAAGTTTAAGTTAAATTCATTATGGACTTCGAAAATTTCACGTTCTCAGTATGGAAAGACTCAAGGATTCAGAACTTACTGCTACTGGAGAATGAGATTGGCAACCACAATAAGCCACCTAAGCTTCTGTCTATTGATGAGTTCCCGCAGTGGAAGCAGAGGTTTGAGATTCATCTAAATGGAGTGGACACTAATCTTTGGAATGCTATTGAGACTGGTTATACCATGCCAGTTGGTGCTGATGGTATACCCTTAACGTTGACTGGAATGACTGATGCTCAAAAGATTGCATATAATGCTGAAAAGAAAGCCTACGCGATGTTAACTCAATCTATTCCAAAAGAGATCTTCCATCAGTATTCTGATCATAAACAAAGTAAGAAATTCTGGAAAGCTCTTGAGAAAATGTATTAAGGGAGCTCAACACTAAAGTCCTTGAAGGCCAAAGAACTTAAAAAGGAGTTTGATAATTTTTCTGCTATTAGAAACGAGAGTCAGGATGATATCATTGACCGCTTCTATCATATGATGAGTGAACTTCACACTCATGGGGTAACCACGTCTAAAGAAGAAAAGGTCTCCAGTTTGGCTGATGGACTTCCAGAAAAGTGGGATTCCCTTATTTCCACCTTGAGATACAATTCAATTCTTGAGACTTTGGATATAAATGATTTATCCTGAAACTGCGAGAGGAAGAAGTTAGACACAGGTACAAGGCAAAGAAGGGTTCATATGCTCAGGATCCATCACTCTACAATGTTACTCCTACTTCTATGTCTACTTCCAAAACCTCCAGTGTTCCTCTGCAAACTGCATTTGTGTCAAATGCATCATCATCTACTGATCAAGGCTCATCATCTGCTAGTGAGTCACATGGTGCATCTGGGGTTCTACAAAGTCCTATAGTCACTCAATCAACGAAGTTAATGACTGAAAATTTGGGTAAAGTAACTGTAGAAGTTGCAAAGGAGCACATGGATCTACTTGCTGCGGTAGTTCATTCGTATGATGGTTTAGTTGCTGGGAAAATAGGCAACTGCCACCTGGCTGATGAAGACTACGAACAGGTTGATATGAATGAGCTGGAACGAATGGATATAATGTGGGCTCTCGCGAGTGCTGTGCGACGAGCAAAGAAATTTGTGAAGAAAACAGGGCAAAATCTGGTGGCTACAAAAGACACTACTTTTGGTTTCGACAAGTCAAAAGTCACCTGCTTTAACTGTGGAGAAAAGGGCTACTTCAAAAGGGAATGTGTCAAACCTAAGAAGACTGGCAACGGGAATCCATTCTCATCGTTTCACAAATAAGATAAGGAGAAAAAGGCAGCTCCATCAAGCAGTGACTCCAAAGCTATGGTTGCACAACGTGATGAAGGACAGGATTGGTCCTTCAGGTTCTTATCTGACAGTGAAGCCAACATAGCATCTGTGTATGATCTAAATGAAGACTTAGTGAGTGAGGGGGAGAGCTCAGCTGAGATTGATACTGCTGAGATTGATACTGCTGAGATGGATGAGACTTTAGTTGCTGTTAACCAAATTGTTGAGAATGAGATGAATGCTGAATCTGAAGCACAACCACAGCCTCAAAATGCTTTCATGGCCGGAACGTCCACATCTGCACAGGTAGAATCTAAAGATGAACTATTTGCTAGACATTCCTGTGTTGAATATGAAAAATTTAGGGAAAGCATTGACCTGAAATTTGCTATGTTATTAGATCATAATGATAACTTATTAAATGACTTAAAATTGTGCTCAGAGGCTAACAGAGTGTTAAAACAAAATGAGAGCAGCTATAAGTAAAAGATTGAGGCTTTACAAAAACAATTAAAAGAGACTGAAGTTGTTGCATTCAACCAAGAAAATGATATTAAATTCTATTTAAAGACCATTGAAGAAACTAAAAAAGATAAAGCAGTTTTACAAGTTGAGAATGAGTCTTTAAAACAAAAACTTCATAGTCTTGCGAGCTCCTCGCATATTTTGAAAAACTTGGTTAACGAACGCAACAATGGGGAAGGTTTGGGATACAAAGTTGTGCCTCCACCACACGAGACCTTGTTCAACACCAAACAACGTCCAATCAATGATAACCCCATAAAGGATCATATGGTGACAACTCCTCTGGTCAGCGATCCTGATACAGCAGTTAACTCTATCCCTTCAGTTTCTGACCAGACAGCTTCTACATCAGGCACAACTGGCACACAAATCACTAGACAACGAGTGGAAGAGAATGTTCAAGCATCTCTTGGGTTGGGTCAAAATTCGACTATCACACAACCTAAGATTTTCAAAACCACTCAAGCTAAACCAGTAAAGCAAGATAACCACCATCGTCTAAGGCAAAACACAGATAATGTTAAACAAGTTAAATTTGTCAGGGAAGGTGAAAGTCTTAAAAGTAAGAACAAAAAGAAAATGCCCGAAGGGTATTCACCGCCCTACAAGAGATCTCCTAGCCCTGATGAATAGAGGTCCTGCTATACTTGTGGACAGCGCGGTCATATTTCTACAAATTGTCCTCGCTATCAGACTCCAAGGATTAAGGTTGAGCTAAACAACAAAGTTAAGCTAGATTCTAAACAGCGATCTAAGACTCCTGTTAGATCAAAAACACATATTAGGTCTAAAACACCTTCTAGATCGTTCTCATCTCCCCTTTAATTTTTTTGACATTGAAAAGGAGAGACTTATTTCCTGTTATGTGCCTGGAAGCTCCGCTATCTACTATCCATGTATTGGTAGAAGCACTATAGCGGACAACCTGCACATAAGAGAAAATAATTAGTTAAGGAGGGGGACCCAAGCCTTGACTGGCTTGGGTTTCCCAGAGGCATCAACCATCAAGAACTTAACCCACTGTCATTTATCAGTGGGTGGAATTTCAACTCTCAGCTTGTCCTTGCTTTCAGACCCATCAGCTGTTTTGACTTTCCACAAACCATCCCTGTGAAAGGATTGCTTGTGATAAACTTTAGACTGGTTTAGTGTTTGAGTTTGTGGTTTAGATTCAAAACCAGATTTTGCCTCTGGCATCTCAGACTTGTCAGTGAGTTGTCTGTGTTGCTTTTGCCGTGGCAGGTTCAGTCACCCAATTGAACTCAATCACGTGACATATCAATCGATTGAAACCCAGTCGCATCAATGATCAACCGACTGAACTCAGTTGCAAAGTTCAATCGCACGATTGAACTGGACTGACTTTTTCTGATTTGATAAAACTTTGTTTTCTTTATGATCTAACGTGCATTTGTTATTTGTTACAGGAAGATGGCTAACCGATGGTCCATTAATCCAAAGCACAACATCTGTGCTCACTTGGATTACACCTCGAGGAATGGTGGTGAGTTCGAGGGTATCATCGCGTTTCTTAACAGATCACGTATATGCAGAGCCATATCTACACCATGCAGTCCCTATCAGTCGATTCAGAAGGCATTCTGGGAGGGAGCATCGGTTGATCGATCTGGGGAAGCCTACCGCATCAGAAAGCACCATCTTTGGTAGGAAAATCGAGATTACAGCTGCAGATATCCGTCGAGCATTAGGATTTGGAGAAGATGAGGATCATCCACTAAGGCTACATCCTCTCACTGTCCGAGGTTGCTTCATGAGGATAGGATACTGTGGGGACATCAACTCAGGTGTGCTGAACAAGAGCAACCTAAGCCCCAGTACAAGTATCTGGCACATGTTATTCTGAAGTGCATCGCTTCTCGGAGGGGTGGGTTTGATGATTTATCTGACCAAATCCAGAATGCTTATGTTGCATTGGTCCTAAACCACCCCTTCAGCTTCTCCAACATTATCTTTACTTATCTGATAGAGAACTTAGAGGCAAAAGGGAAAGAAGGCTTTTGTATGTATCCCCAATTTCTTCAGCTGATATTCGATGAGAAGCTGCCAGAGCTGCCTAAGGAGAAGAGCGATGCTGTGGTGTTGGAAATCATGGATGACACCACTCTAGGAAGAATGAAGGTATATAGGGGCAAGTAGGTCAAGCCCCAGATGAAGAGATTGATAGGGCATCTGGACCGTGTAGATTATGTGGCGCCGAGAAGGCGCAAATGGGGTCATGACGACAGTGAGTCTGACACTGAGCTTATTGCTATACCATCTGATGACTCAGGTGAAGATGACAGTGAGGATGGAGACAGTGGGCCAGTTGCTTCAGAAGGCCCCACTACTCATACAGCTCAGCCATCACCACCACACACTGACACGGCGACTGCCGGGTTTGTTCATGATTTCTGCCCTCCGGATGATGAAGAAGAAAGCGAAGAAGAAGGGTTGACAAAGAGGGTCGGAAGCAAGGTAGTTGCTACAGAAAGAGGACTAAAGGTAGTTGGTGGACATTCTGGTACATCAGGGGATACTCGCACAGAGTCTGACCCTTCATATGCCCCTGATCAGCCCAGCAACATAGGGGGAGCACCAGTGTCCACGGGTAAGAGGAGGAAGACCATGGCTCGTCCGCACGGTAAGAAGGGAAAGAGACTGAGATTCACCATTTCTGTCACTACCACAGCTACTACCTCTACAACATCCCAAACCTCTCAAGCCACCACCACTGTCACTACATCTATACCATCCACCACCACCACCACTATACCTCCTACCACTTCATTCACAACCTCTCCTATTTTCACTACAGCCACCACAACCACCACTACTCACCAAACAAGACCCTCATCTTTCCCAACCAGCTCTTACATACCTCCCGTGTCTGTGGTAGAGCAGCTTGCAGCATTAAACAGCATAGTGCTCAAGCTGCTAGCTTCGGATGAGACCAAGACGGCTCAGATACAGCAGTTGAGAGAGATGAATTCTTCCCAAGCTCAGCTTATCTCTCAACAAACTGTTCAGATCACCAGACTCCTAGAGCACAGAGATGAGACTGCTAAGAAGCTGGAGGAGTTAGAAGCTGCGAATAAGACGATCATGCTAAAGCTCAAAGGGACTCAAAGTGAGCCTCTCAAGATTGGTGAAGGCCAAGATGATAATGAGGAGGACGATGATGATGAGGAGGAAGATGACGATGATTATGAAAGTGACGAAGGTGAAGAAGGAGATGACAAGCATGATGACGGTGATGATGAAGTTGATGATGATACTGGAGATCAAGGTGCTGAAGCAGCAGAAGAGAGGCGTACTAAGCAACGTCAAGACCAAAGATCCTCTACTTCTGCTCCACCTGATGATACTCCATCGGTTGAAGACAAAAGTACCTACTAGATATTTATGTCTTTTGTATTTAAAAGCTTTTGTACCTGACCATTGTGTAAAACTTATGTATTTGATGTTTATATCTATTTACTTAATGTTGACTGTGCTTGATTACTTACTAATAAGTAATGTGTTGCATGTTTAAATCAAGCAGATCCAAATTTTCAAAGGGATGAATACGATATTGAACCCCTTCAGCAGGTCAAGCGTCAGTTAACAATGATTCTTGATCTGCAGGGAATCGTAAGGAGGTCAGTTGAATACACTCCAGAAGAGGGGGAGATAGTGCACAGTTTCACTACAGAGCAGTTGGCCGAAATGTTCAAACTAAATGCTGACGAGATAGTGAAAGACGCTCCAGAAGTCCAAGTAGACAGTGATGAAGAACTACATGATGTTGATGAGATCGAAATAGAAGATGTGACATATCAATATTATCCGGAGTACACAGACACTGAAGGTCATGTCATTCCAAATCTGGATGACAATCTGGTTAGTGAGACCTTCGAGACTCTGGATAAAATGGAAGAAGAGTCTAATAAACAAGAGGAGACAGCCCGAGCCACAGAGGAGGAAATCAAAATTAGAAAGGCTGAATGGGCTGCTTGTTTTGTGAAGAAACACCAAAAGGTGTCGGGTAAGATCATATCGTGGGCTTATTTTGATGATCTTAATGCTTATGCAGTTAAGAGGGAGAAAGGTATTGAGTATTTTAGATTCCCACACGATCTAAAAACTCTACCTTGTTTTGAGCTAAACCAACTGGCTAAGCTAAAGCTGCTTTATGCTGATCTGAGGAAGATGTCAGGATGGTTTGAAGCTGCATTGAAAAAGAGTACCACACTCGGTGGTGAACTTCAGGCCTCAGCAACCTACGAGGTACATTAGAAGGTCTGAAGTGGATCCCAGAACCGGGAAACCAAAGATAGTGCTGAAGTGGAGTCCACCGCGTACCATGTCTAAGATCCCTCTAAGGGAAATGCCACAGGACATCACTCCACACTTCAAGTGGTGGTACTACGATTGGCGAACAGGAGAAGCGGTCATAGTTCTAAATAAAGAAGGACAAATGGAGGTTATCAGGGTATTCGATAAAATGTGGCTTACTAACTTGTCAGCTGAAGATGTTTACACTTTATACCAGTGGCCACTGTTCTATGACGTGCAAGATATTGTACAAGCCCTCCAATTCCAAAACGTGATCAGACTCTGCTTTGCATTTGAAATACATGCAGGAGTTACAAGAGAGGAGAAGTACAAGAAATTTGAAGAGGTTATGGGTCAAGTAAGACGTTAGATGAATCTAGGTCCAAGGGGGAGTTTGTTGATACATATGTACCTAGATTCTGATCTCAGTGTAATATCTTTGTAATGTCCTACATATATGTAATTGAAAGATGATTAATGAAATGTAAATGGTTGTATGTGCTTATAATGTTTAATGTTTCATTAATGGGTTGTGTAATGTATGGTTGATTAATTATATTGGTAGGTGATTGTTTGAATTGATATGCGTGATGTAATAATAACTAATACATTCAAACTTAACATTATGAAGTCATCATGCGAATGGCCCATGCCAATGGACCATACGCATGAATAATTTCATGCGAATGACTCAGTCGCACGACTGAACCAGGAGACTGGATCAGTCATAAGACTAGAGCATGAGATTGAACCAGTCGTACGACTGAATTCTCAGTCGTGCGTATGGATCAAGCGCATAGCTCGCATGACTAAACCATGCGTATGGTTCAGTCGCACGAATGAGAAACCCTTACCTATAAATACCACTTAATTTGTGGAAAAACGGGACACTTCGAATACTTGCAACCCTAGTCGACCCAGAGCGTCCTGTTCGTCCCTTCCAACTTCATAAAATGTTTCAGATCATTCCTAGTTTGTTCTTAACGTTTTCTAATCGTTAGGTTTGATCTTGTTAACGTTTTCCCTGATTGGATCACCAATCAAATAGGATTCCGCACTAGTTGATTTGGCTTCACGTTTGAATCAGTTAGTACTCCGTCCGTACACGGTCATAACATATCCAACGGTTGGATTTTCCCATACGGCTTCTGGTGTTCCGCTTTCACGTGCAAACAGGTAAGACATTTACTCACATACTCTGCTACGTCGCACTTCATACCCGGCCACCAGTAGTCTTTCTTCATATCGTGATACATCTTGTTAGTACCAGGATGAATGGAGTATCGAGTCTTATGAGCCTCGTCCATGATCTTTCCACGTAGATCCCCGTAATGAGGAATCCACATTCGCCCATATCGGGTTCTAACACCGATAGTGTTTTCACCCAACTCCACGACCAGACCTCTCATTCTTTCGGAGTTAAGACGGTCTTCTTTCAGAGCCGCATATTGAAACTCCTTGAACTGCGTCATCACGTCAGAGGTCATAATCAGCTGATAAGCCTTCACCCGAATCATCTCGGGTCTCTCCTTTCGGCTAAGGGTATCTGCCACCATGTTGGCCTTGCCTGGATGGTAATGGATCTCGTAATTGTAATCCTTTATGAGCTCCAACCATCGCCTTTGCTTCATATTCAAATCTTTCTGCTTGAAGAAGTACTTCAAGCTTTTGTGGTCTGTGAAGATGGTGCACTTCGTCCCGTATAGGTTATGCTGCCAAATCTTCAACGCGAAAACCATCGCAGCTAGTTCTAGATCGTGCATGTGATAGTTGACTTCGTGGGTTTTCAGCTGTCGAGATGCGTAGGCTATCACCCTTCCACGTTGCATCAATACGCAACCTAGCCCCGAATAAGAAGCATCCGAATATACCACTAAGTCTTCACTATCTTCGGGTAATGTCAAGACAGGAGCTCATGTTAGTCTCGTCTTCAACTCCTCAAAAGCACACTCCTATTCTCGACCCCACACGAACTTTACATCCTTGTGAGTCAACTTTGTCAAAGGTGAGGCTATCTTGGAAAAGTCTTGAATAAACCTCCTATAGTAGCCCACCAATCCCAAGAAGCTACGAATATCGGATGGCGTCTTAGGAGACCCCCATTGCATCACGACCTCAACCTTTGCGGGGTCCACCATGATTCCCTCCGCATTTACCACGTGGCCCAGAAATTGCACCTCGCGTAACCAAAAAGCACACTTGGAGAACTTAGCATACAGCTTCTCTTTTCTTAACGTCTCCAACACTTCCCGAATGTGACCGGCATGCTTTTCTTCTCTCTTTGAATAAATCAGGATATCGTCGATGAATACAATCACTAATTTGTCCAACATCGGCCGACACACTCGATTCATCAAGTCCATAAAAGCAGTCGGCGCGTTGGTTAAACCAAAAGACATCACAAGGAACTTGTAGTGTCCATAACACGTATGAAAAGCTGTCTTAGGAATGTCTTGCTCCTCTACCTTTAATTGATGGTATCCAGATCGAAGATCTATCCTTAAGAACCAACTGGCACCTTGGAGCTGATCGAACAAGTCATCAATCCTCGGTAACGGATACCGATTCTTTACCGTCACCTTGTTCAACTCACGATAGTCAATACACATTCTCATGCTACCGTCCTTCTTCTTCACAAATATGACCGGAGCACCCCAAGAAGAGATACTCGGTCTAATGAACCCCTTATCGAGAAACTCTTGAAGTTACTCCATTAACTCCTTCATCTCAGTCGGAGCCAACCAATACAGTGCCTTAGCGACAGGTTGAGCATCGGGTATCAAGTCAATTTGAAATTCGATTTCGTGATCTGGTGGCACTTCTGATAAATCCTCTGGAAATACATCGGGAAAGTCACACACCACTGGCACATCAGACAATTGGGGTGTTGACGTGTCCACATCCTTCACGTAGGCCAAATAAGCACTACATCCACGCCTCATGCACTTTCCCGCCACCGCCATCGAAATCACTTTCGGAATCGTCATAACTCGATCACCATATATCATCACCGAACTCCCGTCAGACGTTGTCAATCTAATCATCTTCTTTCGACACACAATGTTTGCTTCATAGGTTGCTAACTAATCCATACCTAGTACTACATCAAATCCACCTAGGGGCATCACATGTAACTTAGTAGTAAACCTATGACCTTCTAACTCTATGGCACAGTCCTCTATCACATCAGTAACTCTAGTGGACTTACCAATAGCAGTTTCTACGTCAAAGGGCTCACCCATGCATTTACTACTAACAGGAAGTTTAGCACAGAAAGTAGCAGAAATAAAACTCCTACTAGCACCAGAATCAAATAACACAGAAGCAAGAGTTTGATCTACTAGAAACGTATCTGACACAACATCAGGGTCCGTCCTACCCTCCTCCCTGGTCTTTGTGAACGCTCTGGCGCTCGCCCTTTGCTCCTCAGTCCTGGTCTTCTTCCCTGCTCCAGAACTGTCAGCCCTCAGCTTCTTCCATTCCCTACTCATGTGGCCTACCTCACCACAGTTGAAGCACCTCGCCGCTCTGCAATCTCAAGAGATGTGGTCAGGCTTCCCACACTTGAAACAGACGTTAAGCCCTAGCCTACACTCACCAGCGTGCTCCTTTACACACTTCCCTCATCTCTTCATTCCTAAGCCTGCGGCGACCACCCGTCGATCATCCATTCTAGAGCTCTTGTTACTCGGGGTGAAACCACCATGCCCAAACCGTTTTCGGTTTTGATCATCACAACCCGTCTTTTTCCCTTTGACCACCATCACCTCCCTCTCATCATACAACCTCCCAGCCAAGTCAACCACTGACCTAAACGTACTTGGTCGGGCGGCGATCTTGTGCTTGCGAATATCCGCCGGCAAGCCCTGGATGTATCTTTTGATATTTCATGACAAGGGTGTCACCTGATCCGGCACCAGCCATGCCATCTCGTTGAACTTGGTGGTGTATTGTTGATATGTTATGGTTCCCGCCTCCAGCTGCAGGAACTCCCCAACTCCCGATGAGGACTTAACTCCTCAATCACCAACTTCTTCAGCTCACTCCACCTCATCCTACCAATTGCCCTGCTACCCTCGGCTTGGACAATGTTGTCCCACTAGCATAAAGCCGAGTCCACAAATGAGTGAGTGGCGAATTTTAGCTTCCGGTCCTCCCGACACTCACTAATCTCAAGAACAGCCTCCATCTCCCTCACCCATCGGTGAGCAGCAGCAACAGTGCCATTACCATCGAAGGTAGGGGGCTTGCATCTTTAGAATGCCCCATAATTACAGCCTCATGCTGCCTCCGGCACAGGCTCTTCTTCCTCCTCTTCCTCATCAGTAGGGATAACCGTCTCGGTCTCGGGTTGTTCTCTCCCTCCCGAGGACCTGTTCCTATCCCTCCTCTCTCCTTCACTAACGGCCTTAATCACTTCGGTCACTACAGACGACAAGATTGTCTGCATGACCTGATGAGCCTCCTCCACCACGGCCTCCTTCACCGAGGCTCTCAAGTTAGTACCCTCGTCACCACCCTCCGGATGAGGGTTCTCAGGCTCCTCGTGGGTCACCTTCTCAACCCTGGGCCTTCCTTTTGTGGCCCGTGGCTCAGCACCACGTCCACCACGTGCTCCGCCTCGTGAAGCCTTAGAAGATCTATCTCCAGCCATTCCTAATCGCTATAAGATTCAAATGCTAACACGACCATTCAAGGTAACAGCTCAGTTTATGTCAAGTATAGTAAGTCCCTAATTATAGTGGCCAGTTATGATTAGCCACTTACTTTACTCTTCACACCCTAAGCATTTCCTATCCTGGCTAATCAGTTTCTAAGTTTACTAAGGGCAAGCAGATCAAATAACATGTACACATAATACTGGTTAACATTAAAGAAAAATACCTGATGGCACGTAGCTACTTGGACTGGCATCCCTTCCCTTTGTCCCATTTCAGTTTAGGTTTCTTTTGAAAATACTTACCCGTTTCACTTAAACTTTGGCTCTGATACCAACTTGTAAGGCCCGTTCCCGGGCACCTCACAGCTGGTCATTCATCACACATAAAACATACAATTATTTAAAACATAGCAGCGAAAATTAAACAAAACTATTTCTTATATTTTAGTGATGACTTTTGCAATGCAATACAATACTGTTAACTGTTACAAAATATTATAAATTGCATTACATCACAAGAATATCATTATTATACGAACGGATGCCATCACAAAAATGACAAGTAGCTGCCTTGTGCCATCCTCAGCAATATTACCTGCTAACTGGAAAACACATAAAATCAGCGTTGCTGAGTGAGTTCTAGTTATGTAAATAAAATACTTTACTTTAAATATAACCTCTCTTTACTTTCATACGTGGTCATGCATCATACGTACAGATAGAGAATATTACTTTTACTTTCATTAACATTCATCATTCTTCATCATACTCATAGCATGTTTTCATTTTATGCTTTTCGTTAACATTCTCTTATTTTCATTCTCATTCTTTCGTAACATACTCATTATCATTCTTTTACATTCGTACTTGTTTACTTACATTCTTTCTTTCTTTAGTACGTTACGTCATTCTTTTACATTCATATGGATTGATGAACAATACCCCGAACATTATGCACGAAGCTGTTGCTGGACCTGTGGTAATTAAACCACGAACATTGTGCACGAAGCTGATCCAGTCACCTAGGGCAAGTCATCTCTCCCGTTCATACAAACAGTTTGGTCCTACCCCGAACATTGTGCACGAAGCTGATGTTGGACCTATGGTAATTAAACCACAAACATTATGCATGAAGCTGATCCAGTCACCTAGAGTATACCAAAGGACCTTGTCAATCTCAAAGATTGACCCTATGTGCATCCTTTGGGGTAGCTAACCCGCATCACAGTTAAGCTAACGACAACATGGTCGTGCACCTCCTTTCATTTGCTTGCAAGCATTCATTCGTTCGTTACGTTTTATTTTTCTTCGTTGTTATCTTTCATTTCTTTACGTTCATTTATTCATTCATCATACTACGCAAAGTAATAACATAATATTTGACGTATTTCATAACATAAAATACATACGTTTTATTACTGTTGAAGATAACACATTATACCCGTCATACATCATACATACAACCCATAACCCTAAAACATCTCATAATTATATTTAAATTGGGTAATCCTTACCCATGAGTCAACTTTAGTCAAAACCCTAGACTTTCTGTTTTTCCCAGAATTTCAGAAAATTATTTTAAGGGTCTAGACGCATGGGAACTATTTGAGCACTTCAAACCTGTTCAGACGTTTTGCCACTATGCAGACGTCTGGACTTAACTTAGTCTTTTTTTCACTTAGACGCATGGGCCTGTTTATGCGCATGGGCACTATTCAGGTGTTTTGGGTCTACACTTAGCCATTTTTTACTTAGATGCATGCGCCTGTTTAGACGCCTGGGCACTATTCAGGCGTCTGGGTTTCTGGGCGTTTGGTCATACTTAGGCAATTTGACCGTTGGACGCATGGGCCACAGTGTAGGCGCGTGGGCAACTAACTTTCCCATAAACAACATAAATCAGTCCCATTTCATCTTAAATCACAATCTAAGCCTAGTATTAGCATCCTAAGCATCATAACATGAACATACACACACATGTATCCCAAAATTTCACCCACCCACATACACATTCACACATACATACATACATACGGGTAAAAACCATTTTTATAAAACATATACACATGCATTTTCCAGCCCCAAAGTAGTTAAAAACATGTTAAAAAAGGAGGATTCTAGAACTCACCTTAGTTTGTTTTCGGGTTTGAACCCTTATTTGAGCTTCCCAGACGTTTCTAGCACCTAAAACCCACACACATATATAACCCGAACACACAATCACATTTATAGGCACATAACTGAGACTAGAAACATCTAACACATCATAAAACTAAGAGTTCTTACCAAAAACTTCGAACTTTCCTTCTTCTTCTACAGCCTCCGAGAATTCTCTGTTGTTTCTCTCTCTAAAAATCTGATTGTTTGATGTGAATAAGCAACATGAGCGGCCATGTTACTTTATTTACCAACTTTCAAACCTTTTGTCCTTTTGAACACTTTTAGTCCTTCAACTTGGATTTCATAGCTTTTCTTTCTTTTCCTTAAGTTTTATTCTTTTCTTTTCATTTTTAAAAAAATAACCGGGTGTTACACTAGCTAAACATCATGCAAACTACTATTGCATTGTATGATTATTATGATATTGTTTACGATTATTTGTATTAAGCTATAATACATCTAAGAATGACGAGATTGTGTTTTTACATTAGTTATGAAGAGCTGAAGGGACAAAATTATCAGTTATGAATTAACAACCTTAATAATCATTTACGCACACATGTCAATTATATAATTACAATACTTGAAATTAATTTGCTCTCGATCTATAAATAACTAAATTTTTTTCATATGTTAGTAATTTTTTAAAATCTAAATCATAAAAACGAGCATCTTATTATCTTTATTTGAGTAAAGTATTACTATAGTTTTTTCTTTTAATTAAAAAATATAAATATGTTTTCCCACCACATCGTTGGGGAACTCTTCTAGTTGTTACATGTGTACTATCAGTAATATGTTCCAATAGATTTAGATCTGATTTGTACATAGTTTCCACTTGAGTGCATATTTTTTTACAATTTCGTTCATAATTATCATCGTGAATGAAATCAAATAGAAATTAGATGTAAATGTTTGATTATTATGCTACTTGGATTGCTTGGGCAAATGTAAATGAATGTTCAGAGTGTAATTGATAAATCGTCGGTATAAATCATCATCAACCAATAATAATTATTTGAGTTACTAAATTCAAATTATCTTAGATTTATGCATGACCGATACGAAATATGGAAAGAAACTTTAGAAAAGAAAAGAAGGGGAGGGAAGAAAAGGGATGGGATTTTATTTTGTATTCCGAAGTTCGAATGAAAAGAAAAAAAAGAAAATAAAGATGTTATGTGTTTTCGAGTTAAGAAAAAAATAAAGAAAAATTATAATTTTACTATTATACCCTTTAATCTGTAACTTAATAAGGTTGAAAGGATAAAATAATAAAACTGAATGATTATTGAAAGGTTTACGTCTACTCCGTTCCTACTGATTTGGGAGGAAGCCAGAAAAGAATATTATTAAAAAAATCTCCACTTCAATTCGCTTTCTAAGGAAACTCTAAACCATAAATACCCTTTTTAATTTCTTTTCACTTCTCTCTTGAAAATAACTCGAGAACGGTAATCCATTGAATTTTACTTGTTTCCGCTAGAAGCTTTAATTAGATCAAAATCGTATAAAAGATAGTAATATTCCTAGTAGCTTTTTTTAACAATTTTTAATTGATCACGTGCAGGGTGTGTTGCATTTCAAAAATACCATTAACTTTTAAATTTCCCATGTTTTCTTTAAATATGAAAAATAGTTTTTTTTGAAAGGTTACTTTCTTAATTGTGAAATCTTTTACCAAGTTAGTAGTTAGTGGGGTTCGAACCCCTAACCTTCATGTTAATGATTGAAAGCCTTTGTCACCATACTAAAGGATGGGGCTTAAATATGAAAAATAGTTAAAAGAAAGAAAAAAAAGTATATGCTACGTCGCCATCATGGCATGTGTGTAAAGAATAGCATATATGTTTTTTCTTTTATATAATGAGCAAAAGGTTCTGAAACTAATTTAGTAAAGAGAGATTCATATGGATGTATTCTTCCTGATCAGTGTAGGAGCTTGGCTAGGAGTACAAGATAAAAAATAAGTTTGACACATATATTGATGCATTATCAAAAATATTTAAACCTGCACAATACGGTACGTTTGCAAATTTCGTTGTGGTGTGTATTATATCGGTGACGTTGACATGATTAAGTACATAAAAGATATGTATAAAGTTAAGACAAATCGGTTCTGGAGATCGAAACATTTATAAAAAAACTATTACATAAAGGTGCTCATGTTATTTGATCGCTATCATTTTAATGTTTCACGGTATTAGCACTTTATCATTACTTGATATTATATGCAATACCAAAAAAATAACAACTTTTTTATACAACTTCGTATTTAAGACAATTATACCAGGCCGAGAAAAAATAACTAAACACAAAAACAACTAGTTATTAACTTAACGAATGTAAGTTATTAAAAATATAAATTGAATTTAAATAATACAAACTGTTGACTATTGGGTAATATCAATTCCAACTAACATTTTAATCAGTATTAATCTCAATTTTCATTATTGTTATCAATAACAGTCTTGATCTAACTGCTTGTTCTCGTTAGGTTTTTATGACGTGGCACGTGACGTTGCTCGTGACGTGCCATAGAGTATACAATCTCAGAACTAAAGTAGTTGAGGAGTCAAGCAATATGACCTTCAATGAGTCTAAACATCACTGATGACATCAACCTCGGGAGCATCTTTGACTAGCTCATCCGAGTAGAGTCTAAACATATCAGCCAGCTGCTCGTCTGTGAGATCATGAATGATCTTTCCCTCTTTGGGGGTGTAGCTCACAGATCGTCGCACGATCCCTTGCAAATCAAGAATCATTGTTAGCTGAGTGTTGAATTGCTGAAGGGGTGTGACGTCATAGTCGTCTGCTTGTTCAGCTTCATCTGTTTGATTAAACATTTAAAACACAATCTCACACACATCAGTAATCAAGATAATTAAACATTAATAAACATTAATTACGTTAATGTAATAAATATTTCAAGTACAAAAGTTTTTCAAATACATAGACATTTAATCATTACTTTTGCCTTGGGTGCTCGACTCTTCAGCTTGGGGAGCTGAGGAAGAGGGTCGCGGATCTTGATTCCTCTTGGTGCGTCTCTCCCGAGCCGATGGATTTGAGGCTGATGCAGATGCATCACCTTCATGCTTAGGCTCATCATCATCTCCCCCATCATTGTCTTTTCCACTTCCTTCAGCCTCACCCACCTCATCATCATCATCCGATTCATCATCGGATGAATCATCATCATCATCATCTCCGTCATCACCGTCACCCTTGATCCTTAGGGGTCACCCTTCGTCCCTTTGAGTCTGAGAAGAAGCTTCTTGTTCTTCTTCTCGACCTCCTCTATCCTCTTGACCAAGGCCATCAGCAGCTCATTCTATGTTGTCAGAGCACTATGAGCTCTGGCCAAGGCTCTCTCGTGGGTAGCATCTCTCTCAGTCAGATAGGCGATCTATTGACTCTGAGTTGCATCCCTCTCTGTTAGCAGGGCTATTTGCTTACCCTGTGCAGCATTGACTGCCATCAACTGGTTCATCTGGTTAGCTCGGATATCATCAGTAGCGAGCAGTTTGAGAACCAGACGGTTGAGGCTAGCAGCTGGTTCTCTAGCCCAACAGTGGGCAGAGGAGATCCCTGTGGAGGGATCGATGATGTGGAAGGGCCGGTTTGGGGCATGGTAGATGTGTTGGTGGATGTGGTGTATGTGGGAGTAGGGATGAATGTGAATGGTGATGGAATAGATGTGGGTGTGGTACGTGTGGTGGTAGGATTAGTGGTGGCTGAGGTGGTGGCAGTAGTGGTGCCTATGGAGGTAGAAGTGGTGGTAGGAGTGGTGGTAATGGTGGTAGGAGTGGTGGTAGTGGTGGTAGGAGTGGTGGTAGGAGTGGTGGTAGTGGTGCTTGGAGTGGTGGTAGTAGCGGTAGGAGTGGTGGTAGTGGTGGTAGGAGTGGTGGTAGTGGTGGAGGTGGTAACTATGGTAGTGGAGGTAGTAATAAGAACTATCCTCCATCTCTTGCCCTTCTTGCCGTGGGGCTGGGCCATTCTTTTCAGCTTCGACCCACTGGCAAGCTGGGCTCCCCCTGGGCTAGTTTGTTGGGGAGGTGTGTAAGTAGAATCTGAAGTCTCAGCACCTTCAGCCCCAGCCTGGCGTCCTCCAACCGCCTCCTTGCCCCTTTTAGTAGCCACTACTCGGCTACCGACAGTCCTCGTGAGGGGCTCCTCATCAGACTCATCCTCCTCCTCGTCAATCAAAAAGTCCCGGTGGATGGCAGCCTGCTCCGATCCACCGGGAGCAGAGGGACCACTGTGTGGAGGTAGTGGAGATATGGTAGACGTGTCTATGGCCCATGATTGATTGGGGCTTGCATCTCCACCACATTGACCGTCATCGTGGTCATCATCGTCGTCGTCGTCGTCAGCAGGAGCCACAATCGGCTTGACGTCCGAGTCACTGTCGTCGTGACGCCACTTCTTCCGAGCTGGCGCCACGTAACCCTCATTGGCCAGACGGCCGAAGAGTCTCCTCACCGGGGGCTTCACCTGCTTTTCCCGGTAGACCTTCATCCTTCCTAGGGTGGTATCATCCATCACCTCTAGGGTCACAGCATCATCATCCTCCTTAGGCAGCATAGGAAGCTTCTCGTCTATAATCATCTGCAAGAATCTAGGATACATGCAGAAGCCTTCCTTTCCTTTGGCCTAAATGTTCTCCATCAGGTAGGAGAAGAACATGCGTGAAAAACTGAATGGGTGGTTCAGCACCAGAGCAACGTATGCGTTCTAGATTTGATCTGATAGCTCATCAAATCCTCCTCTCCTGGAGGCTATGCATTTCAGGATCACATGTGCCATATACTTGAATTACGGGTACATGTTAGTCTTGTTTAGCATGCCGCCATTGATGTCGCCGCGTACTTGATCCTGAGAAAGCATCCCCGCACCGTTAGGGGATGCAGCTTGGTTGGGTGGGTTCCATCATCACCCAAGTCCAAGACTCGCCGTAGGTCGTCTTCTCCGATCTGTATATCTTGACCGAAGATAGAACTCCGGATGCAGAATGGCTCAGTGGACCGGTCGACAACGGCATTCTCCCAAAATGCCTGTTGGATCGACCTATAAAGAGTGTGAGGAGTGGAAATAGCCTTGAAGATCCTCGATCTTCGTAGGAAAGCTATAATCCCGGTGAACTCAGCAGCGTTCCGGGACGTAGTATCTAGATGAGCACATATGTTATGCTTGGTCCTCATCGTCCATGTCTCAGCCATTTTTGCTGCAATACAAGAAACAAACACATTAGTTCCATTCGTAAGAGATAAACAACTGACTTAGAACAGATTTAGACAGACTGGTTCAGTCGTGCGATTGAACCATACGACTGAGTTCAGTAATACGATTGAGCTTGCGACTGAATTCAATCATATGCTATACCGATACGGTTGAGTCAGTCATGCGACTGAGTCACCGATTGATTCAATCGTGCGATAGAATCATACGTCTGGCTCAATCGTGCGACTGAGTCATACGTCTGGCTCAATCGGGCGATTGAAGTACATCCGCCTATCCATTCGTGTCTTGCACTGTTCGACACCATAATCTTGAATCTTTTCAAAAAGTTAAGTTAGACTTTGTTTTTAGGTTCATATGGTTCGCAGGGACCCGAAATAACACTTAATGTCCTCTAAATCAACATTCTGTTCCATTTTAGTGGTTTATTTTAGGTTTTGGTCCGGTTAGTTGATTTATCAATTTCGATCATGTTGGCTTCAATTTAACTATCTTTTGATCCGATTTCATTCGCAAGTTACTTGTAGATGAACAAGATATATGTTAGTAACTGAATCTGAGTGTAATCGCGAAAATAGGAAATTTTGGCAGAGTGTCTGGGTAATGGGCGGTTTTTGAGAAATTTTGAAGTGGTAGGATTTACGACCGACTGAGTCTCTATTTATACTGTTTTGGGGTTCAGTCGTGCGACTGGACCCATACGCATGCCTTAATCGTGCGACTGGACCCATGCGCACGACTCAATCGTGCGACTAGACCCATGCGCACGACTCAATCGTGCGACTGGGGTTCAGTCGTGCGACTGACTCAAACTTCTTCATTCAGTCGTACGATTGGTTCATTCTTATGATCCAATCGCATGGTTTCCCCCATACTCATTGTCCATTCGTGTGATTTACTCATACTTATGATCCAATCCTGCGACTGGTCCATACTTAAGGTCCAGTCGTGCGATTGGTCCATACTTATGATCCAATCGTGCGATTGGCTCAAACTTATGAGTTTGACTTCATCCATTTCTACACACTTAAATTTAACTTTTGATAAATAAACGTTATGACCAATGATCATCCTAGACATGATATTTTAACATAAATCCTTTGATCACCTCGGACGTGATCCTTTTAAGTTGAAAACCGATTGATCACCTCAGACGTGATCCTTTTAATTGGAATCGTTTGATCACCTCAGACGTGACCCTTTTAAATATTTAAAACTTGATCATCTCAGATATGATCCTTTTAAATTCACACTAATTTGGTCACCTCAGACGTGACCTTTTTAGTTTTTTGATTCAGAGAGTTCATCTAGTTACATAGTCCGACATTGGCACCTAATCGATAGATAAAATAGAAAACAACGTAAATTGAAATAAAACAAAACGGATTTTTGTTGTTTTGTTTGAGGTGGGTTGAATACATTTTAATTTTCCTTAAACGAATTCTCCCCCTGAACAGGACAACATCCAACATTTACATCTGATCTGGGAAGACTCTTATGGAATCATACAGGGATAAACATAATCATTTGGGATCCTTTAGCATATGTTTGTTTAACTTATTCTTATTTGTCTGAGAGTCCAAAGCCCTTACAAAAAATCATACTAGAACTATAAGAAGCACATAATGATTTTGACTGTCGAGGATTGTTGCCATGATGATTGTCAGTATATTTGTACACTTAAATCCATACACAGATTTTTGACTCACGTTGGTGATTAGTCAAATTTTTTATTTCAACAAGCATTTATGGATCCCACGCTTATATGGTAATCAACATTCCTCAGGAGATTTTTGAGCAGTCTACGGGTTTAGAAAAGAAGAGACTATTCTAAGAGCTTTCAAAGAGATGCCAAGCCTCAGGTCAGTTCCATCGCATAGCAGAGAGGCGCAAACAACAATGAATTCTAGAATATTTAGGTTATGCTTATCCTCAGGTCAGTGCCATCGCACAGCAGAGAGGCACACAACCTATCTTCTTGTTTGAGCACTTTTCTTTTACACATTACGCACCAACAACATTAGTCATTAGCTTGATTGCGTTTATCAATTTTTCCATGTACTTTGCTCATTTATAAGGTCATCCGCACACATTTGTGGCATTTAATTTGCTCGTCACCCCTTATTGGAAATGCATTGATTTTGCTAACCAGGGATAAGGTGGAAGCCCACAGCTAGTTGAACAATTTAGTTTTAATTTGTTTCACCAATGAGGTCTACTTGTCTATTGTGTTGAATCTACCGACACATCATATGACGGACTAGCAACCTCTAGGCCTACTTTCTCTATGTAACCTCAGTAACAGGCTAGTTTACTATCATTTTCTCTTTTGTTTGGCTTATCCTTCTCAGACTTGTAGTTTTAGTGTAACAGTTTGAACCTTTAAGTCATTCTGATGTCCCAAACAATTTGTTCCCTGTGTACTATCATCTTCAATAGTTTTGAATCAATCTCACAGATTTGATGTCCTTGCTTTTCAGCTTTACTGACCGCCCTCGTTTTTTTTGAGTAATTTAAATACTAACTACTGAAATAAAACTATTCTCCCCCTAAAATTCTAAAACCGAAAATCTTTTTGTGTTTTTGGATTTTTAAAGACAAGAAAATAAAATAAAGAAAAATAAAAATTAAAATTAAAACTTAAAGACGGACTAAGAACTAGATTCATCTGGAATGACATCACTTTTCTTTTTGACGCCATTGACCTCTAAGAGGTATAAAAACCGAGGTTTGTCAAATGCTTTTGTATAGAGGTCGGCGCGTTGAAAATCCGTATTAATTTTAACAACATCTATTAATTGCTTTTTTAAAACAGTCACGTATAAAGTGATATTTAATACCGATGTGTTTTGTCTTTGTGTGTTGGACCGGATTTTCAGTGACAGCAATTGCAGTAGAATTATCAACATAGATAGGAGTGTTAGAAAATTGCGAACCATAGTCTCGTATTTGCTGTTTAATCCAGATGATTTGAGAACAACAACTTGCAGTGGCAACATATTCGGCTTCACATGTCGATAGAGCTACCGACGTCTGCTTCTTACACTGCCAGGTGACTAACCGTCTTCCAAAGAACTGACATCCTGCTGAGGTTGCCTTGTAGTTCATCTTGCAACCACCGTAATCCGAGTCACTATACGTTGTAAGCTCAAAGTCATCATCATGGGGATACCACAGCCAAAGTGTTGGAGTACCCTTCAGATAACGAAAGATCCTCTTTACCCTAATTAGGTGATTTATTTTGGGTTTTGCCTGATATCTGGAACAGAGACACGTGGCGTACATAATATTAGGACGAGAAGCAGTAATGTACATGAGAGATCCAATCATTCCTCGATACATGGTGGCATCGACCAGATCACCATTTTCGTGAGGTGCCACATCGTGATTCGTGGCAAGTGGAGTCCCAGCAGTTGTTGCATTCTCCATGTCAAACCAACTAAGGATATCTCCAACATATTTGGTCTGATGCAGGAAGATACCATTTGGTGTCTAATCTACTTTTAAACCGAGAAAGAACTTCATTTCTCCCATGGCGCTCATTTCGAACTCAGCTTTCATCACAGACTCAAATTCTTTACACAATGCTTCGTTCTTAGAACCGAAGATTATGTCATTCACGTATATCTGCACCAGTAGTAAATCACTATCCTTTTCTTTGATGAACAGTGTGTAGTAAATGACCCATCTGCGAAAACCATGTTTCAACAGGTGAGTAGAGAGTTTCTCATACCAGGCTCGAGGGGCTTAATGAAGCCCATACAAAGCCTTGTCCAGTTTGTACACTCTATCCCGATCATAAGGATCCTCATCCTTCGGGTTGACTGACAAACACTGTCTCCCGGATTTCACCATGAAGAAATGCACTTTTCACATCCAGTTGATAGACTTTAATCTGCATGTTGGATGCATAGGCTAAGAAGATACGAATAGCTTCCATCCTTGCCATAGGTGCAACACTTCATTGTAGTCAATGCCTTTGACTTGTCTAAACCCTTGAATGACAAGCCATGCCTTATTCCTGATTATGACCCCTTGGTCATCTTTCTTAAACCAAGGAACCCATTTAGTGCCAATCACATTTGCACCTTTTGGTTTGTCCACAAGTGTCCAGACTCCTAATTTATTGAACTGAAGAAGTTTTTCTTGCATAGCACTTACCCATGCTTATCTTTTAAAGCCTCGCTGACATGCTTTGGCTCACTGGGCCAAACAGATCCATGTGTAGAAGCTCGAGAGGAATGTCGATAGAATTGACTTTCTTTGCTTTGTGAGACTTCTTGGTTTGTTTCCCTTTCTTGCAAGCGACACAGAAATCTAGGAGCTGAAAATTTTTTATTGTAACTCCAACTACCAGATCATTCTGAACTAGATGATTCATCTTCCTGGGATTGATGTGTCCCATTCTCCTGTACCAGGAGACTGAATCTCTTTCAGTTGCTTTTGATAAGAAGCACTGAGCAGTAGACTCAGTTGTGGAGGCTTTTGATAGATGCAAGACATAAAGGTCATTATATCTTGAAGCCAACATGAGAACTTGTTCCTCCGGGATGACATACTCCTTCTTTAGTATGTAGCACCTCTTGTTGTCAAATACAATCTTGAATCCCTTATCACAGATTTGGGAAACAGAAAGTAAGTTATTCTATAGTTGCTGAACGTAGTTGAACTTGTCAAACTTCACTTTCTCGTTTCCCACTTCGCCTTACGTGGTGATGTAACCTCCTTTGTTCTCGGCGAATGACGTGTCCCCCTTTTAATTTGCTTGACGCTGAAAAGGAGGGACGAATTCACGGTCATGTGCCTGGACGCCCCACTATCAATAATACAGGTATTAGTGATAGCGCTGTAGCGGACACCCCGCACATACAATGGAAATGATTAGTTTAGGTTTAGGACCCAAGCCCTAACTGGCTTGGGTGTCCCAGAGGTATCGCTCATCATGAACTCAACCCACTGACCTTTAAAGGATGACGGCATATCTTTCTTTTTCTTATCTTCACTATCAGACACAAAACTTGATTTTTCTTTCCATAAACCAGTTCTATATAAGGCCTGTTTGTGGTAAACAGAGGACTGGCTTATGGTATGAACTTTAGGTTCACTAATAGTCCTAGATTTAACTTTAAGTGACACAGCTTCACTTTTAGCTTGTCTGTGTTGACTTTCGTGTTTTGAAGAAGTATATGATCTGTTTTTAGAAAATTTTGGTTTTTCATAACCAAAAAGTTCTATTTTCCTTTTAGGTGTCTGATAGTAAGGACAATTTGGAGAGACGTGTCCTCTTTTTCCACAACTGTAGCAAGATCTCCCTTCGACAATGTGAGGAAAGTGTTGACGTGGGGTTAAGTTTGGTCGGGGGCTGGGTAGTTTCTTTTCACTTTTAGATGTTTCTAATTCTTTAACAAATTTAATTGTTTTGATGTTTGCAACATCTTTTGCTTTCATTTTATTTAAATTTTGATGACTTGCTGGTTCAGGGTTTGTTGAGTTAGATTGTTTAGGTTCTGAAATAGATGTTTTTGAACCTGACCCTAAGTTAACTTTCTCAATTTTATCAGTCAAGTCTTCAGCAGGAAACTTATCTTTTGATCCCAAAGTAGTATTCTTCTGTTCAGTGACCGACTTCATAGTTTTACCCGTAGAATCTGGATCACTGACTAGAGGAGTGGACACCATATGATCCTTTACTGGGTTATTATTGATTGGTCTACATTTAGTGTTCAGAAGGATAGCATGTGGTGCCGGTACTACTTTATAACCCAGACCATCCCCGCCATTTCGTTCTTTCACTAAGTTTTGAACTATGTGTGAAGAACTTGCCAAACTGTGCTTTTTTAAGGATTCAACTTCTACTTGCAAAACTGCTTTCTCCTTTTTAGTTTCTCCTTTTTAGTTTTGAACTAATTCGTCTTTAGAAGATACCTGTATAGAACTAGACGAATCAGCCATCAGTGCAGTTTTAGGTTCTTCAGTGACTTGAGATTCTGAATTTGTAGCACTGAACTCTTCTTCAACCAAGTGATCAACGACATCCCTAGCTTCTTCGATATCTGAACTTGCATGATCAGCTATGATGTATCCCTGACTTGCAGATCCGTCATCCAAGGTATCAACAAATGAGACATTGGATTCACCCTCAGATACGAATCGGAAGGACTAGTCTTGTCCTTTCACCTTATGCAACCAAAGCCTTAGAATCTTTACTTGACGATGCACCAACCTTTTCCTTGTCTTGACGGTTGAACGTGGAAAAAGGGTTTCCATTCCCAGTCTTCTTTGGCTTTGTGCACTCACGTCTGAAGTGCCCCTTCTCTCCACAATTGAAGCAAGTGACTTTGGTTTTGTCAAATCCAAATGTAGTGTCTTTAGTTGCAACCAAATTTTGCTCTGTCTTCTTGACAAACTTCTTAGCTCTTCAAACAGCACTAGCCAAGGCCCATATTATATCCATGCGTTCCAGCTCAGTTTCATCAACTTGCTCGTAGTCCTCGTCAGCAAGATGACAGCTCTTAATCTTACCAACAACTAACCCATCATAAGATTGAACAACGGCAGCTAGAAGATCCATATGTTCTTTAGCAACTTCCATGATGATGTTTCCAAGATTCTTGGTCTTTAACTTGGTAGTATTTGCCTCAGGAATAATATATTGGGTGCTAGTTGACCCTGATGTTTTGGTTCCTGATAAGTTGCTTTGGGAAGGTGCAGAAGAGTTAGACACAAACGCCATTTGAAGCGGTGCGCCTAATGTAGAAGGGGTTGGAACTGAGTTGTAGAGTGCAGGATTCTGAGCATATGATCCTTTCTTTGACTTGTATTTCTGACGCAGCTCTTCCTCCCTTAACTTCAGAATAAAATCATTTATGTCTAAAGTGGCAAGAATGTCATTTTGCCTCAAATTAGACACAAATGGATCCCATTTGTCTGGCAGACCATCAGCAAAGCTAGAGACTTTATCTTCCACGGATGTGGTCACGCCATGAGTGTGCAACTCACTCATTAGATGATAGAATCTATCAACGATGTCATCCAGGCTCTCTTTTCCAATTGGTGAGAAATTATCAAATTCCTTTTTCAGAGCCTTTGCTTTTAGTGCTTTCAGAGTTGCATTGTCTTCATATCTCTTTTCCAAGGCTTCCCATAACTTCTTAGACTGCTTGTTCTCAGAAAATTGATGAAATATGTCCTTATGTATTGACTAAGTCAACAAGGCATATGCTTTCTTTTCAGCATTATGCATAGTCTTCTCGGACTCACTCATTCCTCCCTGACAGGATCTCAGCCTCTAGTTTGATCAATTAGGTTGTATTCACAGTGGATTTAGCACAAGAATTAGAAATTATAACAAGAACACAAGAAATTTTGCATGTAACAGTAAGTTATAGAGAGAGAGAGAGAATTATGCAAAAAGGTGTTTTCCATTAGATCACACGCTTCGGCAAGGATTACAATTAGATCATCTACCTTTTATACGCAGAATGACGTCAGCTGATGTCACTTGATAGTGACATCAAACCGTTATTTTAACAAACTACTGAAACTAACTTAACTACTGAAGATGTCAACATCTGACATCTTCTTACAAAATGCTAAGTGTCAAAACTATTACAACATTTGAAAGGAAACTACTGAAAAACTACAACGACTGAAGAACAAACTCTTTAGTCGTTTTACAAACTACTAAACTACTACAACGACTAAAGAACAAACTCTTCAGTGTTTTACAAACTACTGAAATAGAAAAGACTGAAAGGTAAACCATCACAACAACTAAAGAATGCTTCTTCAGCTGGTGTGACAAAGTCTGAAGCTTCAGTACTTGTCTTCAGACTTTAACTTCAGATGATTCATCAGCTGAGACTTCAGTAATTACCATCAGCTGATGTCTTCAGTCTTTGTCTTCAGTCTTTGTACATCAGTTGTTGATCTTCAGTACTTCAGTTCTTCAGCTGTTGATCTTTAGTACTTGAGTCTTCAGTACTTAAGACTTCAGTACTTGTGTCTTCAGTACTTGAAGTCTTCAGTACTTGAGTCTTTAGTACTTGAGACTTCATTACTTGTGTCTTTAGTACTTGAAGTCTTCAGTACTTGTGTCTTCGGTACTTGAGGTCTTCAGCTGTTGTTCTTCAGTTCTTTGATCTTCAGTTGTTGAAGTCTTCAGTCTTTGTCAAACTGCGGATGAAGCTTTCAGCAGTTGTTGTGATGTCTTGTGGGACTTAGAGGTTTTCCTGATCTTGGCTCATTGGTTCTTTTGCTCCAACAAACTCCCCCTGAACCAATGCAGCCAAAACCTCTAAGCTTATTATTGTCCCACTTATTGATGGAAGAAATATTGGTCTATTTCCTTCTGGATCAGATCAGAAGTTGACCCATGTAAGCACTGGCCTGGGAAGAGGTCTCTGAGATTTGGTTGGCACAGTATGGATGGGTACCCTGTCTTGGGGAACTGGACACAAGGCTATTGTCCCATCCATGAGACCTACTTCCCATGTATGAGCTTGTAGGATTCTCTGGTGTAGGCTTTAAGAAATACAATTTGCTCCTCCATGGTAAGCTCCTCAGCCTCACCATCAAACAATCCTTCATGCCCATACAGCTCTGAGACATACTTGGCCTGTTTACCATTTTTGAGCTCAACTGTGGTTATCTGTCTGTAGGCAAATTCATCCGGGTGTTTGCCCTCAAGCAACTGATTGAGCTCATCTTTCCTGAAGTTCTCAAGCCTCTTGTAGACTAACCCCTTTGAAACCACCCTATTCTCCAACATCTTTTGGGGTGGCAGGTTAGCCTCATAGGCTTTCTTGAAATCTTCAATGATTTCCCAGGGTGATAATACAATGGCCAAAGTGATCACTTCATCTATAATCTTCTTCACTTGGCCCTTGTATCTCAATGGAATGTCTTTCTTGATGATCCTATGAGCCACCCTGGGATCAGGCCAAGTTCTCACTTTATCTCTTTGATATTGAAAGGTATGCATGAGAGTGTACAGTCTCAGAGCTTCTTTCCCTATGTTAACTATGGATGAGGAAGTAGCATAAGCTTTATCTACACTCTTTAAGATCTCATCATCATGTAGCTTTTGCTGTTGTTCTTCTTCAAGCTTTACCCTCACAATTTCCATCTATGAGGTGGGAGTGATGGGCATAGGTTTAGCCTTAGGCAAGGTTAGGACTGTAGAGAGAGGCATCCTATCTTCTTCCTCATCATCCTCTTCTTCTTCTTCTTGTAGTCTCAACACCCTTCTCTTCTTCTTCAAGGGTGCATCATCGGCTATGGGTTTTGATGGTGAGGGGGTTGGTTTTGTGGGTGGTGGTTTCGTTTTTGGTGTGGGAATTTGGGTAGGCTGAGCTAGTAGTTTGGATGTGAGAGATGATTTGGTTTGTTTGGCTAACTCAGTCCTGTTCCTAGCACCGGCTTCACTGAGGGCTTCTATGACCAGCCCTTTTGTAAATGCTTCAGACGAACAGATCTTGGTGGTTATTGCAAAGATGTTGTCCCCGGTCCATGACTTAATCTCCAAGACTGCTCTCCCTAGATACTTCGAAATGAATCTTACCATAGCCTCAAGTCTCTCTTTCTCCTCTTGGCTATAGCAAGACCATCGGTATTCTATCTCTTTAACCTCCAACTTCCTTATCTCCTGATCTAGCTCAGCAGTGTCAATGTCAAAGCCTTGCCTGAACAGCTGATCAATGATATTGTCCATTGATCTGCTATGTTCAGCATCAGCCTCCTTGACAAGGACAGCTAGATCTTTCTCCTTCTCTCCCTTCTTCTTCTTGTATGTAACATGAAAGTCTTTTTGACTTTCAGTTACTTTTACCAATTCAGCTCCCTCCTTCTCCTTCTCCCTCTCCTTCTCGGTCTCCACAACTAACTCCCTCTCTTTTTCCACCTCTACCCCCACTTCTTTCTCTTTCACTTCCTCCTCCACTCTCTTCCTCTTAGTAACTTTCACTGATGTCTCCCCTTTTTTGGTTGCATTGGTTGCAAGGGTTTGACTATCAAAAAGTGTCTTGGCCACAACAGCTTCCACCAAGGGCTATATTATAGAGGAAAGCCTCTCATCCAGGGTTTTGATCACAATATCAGTGATCATGGGTGTGATGAGAGGCAAGGAATTTTGAAAGATACCAGCTAATTGCTCAGGGGGGTTCTGTCCCTGAGAACTAGTGCCAGAAGCAGGGGCAGGTGGCAGAGTTTGTGGGAGTGGCTGAGTGTTTATGAGACCTTCAGGTGAAGGTGCCATCTGTGGGGTTCTTATGGTGGCAGATGGACTTGATTCTTAGGAGAATTTGGCAAGTAGCTCTTTGAGTCTACTCACCTCCTCCTCAAGAATGGTGTTTTGAGCAACTACATCGTAGAAGAAGCTCAGGTCATCATCAGTGGTCACTAAATCACCTGACCTGCTGACTGAGTCTGGATGTACATGTGCTGAGTGTGGCTCAGTGTTCACATGTGCCCCTTGTTCTTGGTTCTAGGGACTTCCAGCCTCCGGATTGGATCCATCATCGGCAGTTGCCTCTGGTGAGGACTTAGAGATGGTACCAGCTTCTTCCTATTCATTTGCTGATACAGGGGAAGTGGCAGCCTCACCAGATTGTCCTATCTCCTTTGCCACACTTGGAGACGAGACAGTAGATTCTCTGTGTTGTGGGCTCTCATCAACACTTGTATCCACCCTCTCTGTGGTTGGAGTTTTCCTAGTTGTAATTGGTTCCTGGGGAGAAGGTGGAGTGTTAAGATGAGTCAACACTTCTGCAATTATTAATGTAGGGATTTTAGGGGCGGTTGCAGTGGGAGATGGGGTAGAAGCAGTGTGCACACGGGGAGATGGGTGCCGTTCAATGGCAACCTCCTCAATTGAGAAGGTTCCAGATGTGTAGGTTCCCCGAAAGTGGTTGCTCCAGGCTCCTGTAGAGAGGATGCCTGAGCGGTTATGGTTGGTGGAGTCGTTGTAATTGCTGGGAGAATCGTACCAGCAATTACTTCCTGCCTTTGTTGTGCAGGGGCATCCTCAAGGGACTCATCTCCCTGAGTAGCCTTTTTGGTTTTCTTGGGTTTGGGTTTGGTGGGGACTTTGGACTTTGAGGTGGAGCTGTGGGTTCCAGCTGCGTGGGTTTTCGCAGCTTGGCAGCCTTTTTCAACATTTGGTCAGTGTTGTGCCTGGAGTATACCTCAGGCAATACTACCATGGCAGGGACTCCAGTGCCAACAAGTCCCTTAGCATGTAGCTGGTTCTCTATTATGGCCATTATGAACCGTGGATTTAAAATCCAGCGGTGAGCAAAAAGGGTATGGAAACGGCTGAAAGAAAACGACTGAAGGTTTTAGTGTTTGTCATCAGTTGTTGAAACAACTGATGACATGGTTTTAACCTTCAGAGGTTGTAAACATCTGAGGACTTGGTGTTAGTCATTATTAGTTGAAACTATTGAGACCTTGGTTTTGTCCTTCAGATGTTGCAAACGACTGAAGACTTGTTGTTAGTCATCAGTAGTTATAAACTACTGAAGACATGGTTTTCATCTTCAGACGTTGTAAACAACTGAAGACTTGGTGTTACTCATTAGTAGTTGTAAGACTACTGAAGACATGGTTTTGTCCTACAGTTGTTTGGAGATGAAACAACAGATGTTGGAATCAGCTGAAGAGTAAAGTTACTCATCAATTGTTGCCGTCAATTTAGTTGTTTCATGCTGACCTCAACATTTACTCATCAGCTCTTTGGCTCACTTTCAGATGTTTCATTGGCCTTCAGCTCTTTTGAATATTTATTCCTCAGCTCTTGTGATCAGATGTTCATAAGATCTGATGAAATAAATTACTCTTCAGAGCTTGTGAACAAATTTTGCCTTCAGTACTTATGTGTAATATTACACATCAGTACTTGTGAACAAAATTCGTTCTGAAGTACTTATTTGTTTGAAGAGTATACATCAGTAGTTATAACCACATCAGTGGTTGTAACTACATCAGTTGTTTTCAACAAATAATATACTTCAGTACTTTGAAGTATTTTGGTCTTCAGCCATTATAACACATCACTAGTTGTGCAAAATGCTGAAGACTAAATAACTCATCAGTACTTAATTTTGACTTTTGCATACTAATGCTCATCAGTACTTGTGAACTGAGAACATCAGTATTAGTCAAATTATTCTAGCCGCAGCATACCAAGCCTTAGTACCAAATTTTGAAATGTGGCACTATCTAAAGGCTTAGTAAATATGTCTACAAGCTCATCAGCACTAGGCACAAACTTTGGATCAATCAGACCTTTTTCATAGCAATCTCTAATAAAATGATGTCTGATCTCAATATGCTTGGTCCTAGAGTGCTGGACTGGATTTTTGACAATACAAAGAGCTGAAGAACTATCCATTAGTAATGGTGTCTTAGTCTCTGTAATGCCGTAGCCTAAGAGTTGATTCTGAAGCCAGAGTACCTGGGATGTACAACTTGCAGCAGCAATGTACTCAGCTTCAGCAGTGGATGTAGCAATTGAAGTTTGGTTCTTACTCTGCCAAGAAACTAAACAATTGCCTAGGAATTGGCAACCACCAGAAGTGGATTTTCTGGTGACTTTCCATCCTGCATAGTCACTATCAGAGAAAGCAACTAATTTGCATGAATGCCCAGTAGAATACCAAAGACCTAGTGATTGGGTACCTTGCAAATATCTAAAGATCCTTTTGACTGCACTCAAATGGGATTCTTTAGGTGTAGCCTGTAATCTAGCACAAGGCACATGTTGCAAACATAATGTCTGGTCTAGAAGCTGTAAGGTACATCAAGGACCCAATCATACATCTGTAAAGGGTCTTATCAACCGCTTTACCTTTCTGATCAACATCCAGTTGTGTGGTGCTGCTCATGGGAGTAGAACAGGGCTTACAGTTTTGTAAATCAAACTTATTCAACAGATCTTTTGTATATTTGGACTGATGAATAAAGATTCCATCATCCCTTTGTTTGATTTGCAAACCCAGAAAGAACTGTAATTCCCCCATGGCACTCATTTCAAATTTTTGCTTCATGAGCCTAGTGAATTCATCACACAACTGTAGATCAGAGGATACAAAAATTATATCATCAACATAAATTTGAACAATGAGCTTATGCTGTCCCACATTCTTTATAAATAAAGTTTTATCAATGGAGCCTCTAATGAAATTATTTTGTAGAAGAAAAGTTGATAATGTTTCATACCAGGCTCTAAGAGCTTGTTTCAGCCCATAAAGAGCCTTATCAAGCTTATACACCCAATCAGGATGTTTATTGTCATCAAAAGCTGGTGGTTGACACACATAAACTTCCTCTTTTATTTTACCATATAAAACGGCACTTTTGACATCCATTTGATAAACTTTAAGATTGCGACAGGCAGTATAAGCTAAGAACAATCTAATTGCTTCCAGTCTAGCTACAGGAGCAAATGTTTCATCATAATCGATGCCTTCCTCTTGTGCAAACCCCTGTATAACCAGTCTGGCCTTGTTCTTAACAATTTGGCCCTTTTCATCAGTTTTATTCCTAAACAACCATTTAGTGCCTATTGCACACTTACCTTGGGGTAAAGGAACAAGCTCCCACACTTGCTGCTTTTTGAACTGAAGAAGCTCAAGCTGCATAGCTTCAACCCATCCATTGTCTCTTAGTGCAACTTGATAATTCTTTGGCTCTTGCTGACTGATGAAGAGAGCATAGAAGCAGAAGTTGGACAATTGACTCCTGGTTGAAACTCCAGCATTGATATCACCAATGATTTGAGACATTGGGTGATTCTTCAGCTCTTGATAGACAATAAGATCAGTGTAAGTGTTTGTAGGACCTTCAGCAGCAACAGATGGTGATGCAGATTCTTGACACCAAGTGGGAGATGGCAACTCAAATGAAGTAGAGGATTCCGAAATCTCATCAACATTTGTTATGGATGGAGCTGCTAAAGCTACAGGAGCATCAGGTTTAGTTGACTTAGGCAGGTGGTCACTGAACCTGAAAAGGTGAGTACTGGCTACTGTAACACCCGAAAGTTCGACTTTTTGAAGTGATATGCGACTTAGTCTCAGTCGCATGGAATTCATGCGACTGGGGGTTCAATCGCATGATGCTCGGATAATTGAAGCTCAACCGTATGACTGGAGTTCAATCGCACGACTGAAGGTTCAACCGCATGGAACTCATGCGACTGGAGGTCCAGTCGCATGGTGTTCATGCAACTGAAGGTCCAGTCGCCCCTAGACTTCGGGCGACTGAGCTGTACCTATAAAAGAGAAGCAGCTCTCTTCTTCCCCCAACACTCACACGTTTCAGTCGGGGAAAGAGCAGAGAGCGACAGAGCAGAGAAAGAAAAGAGAGAACGGGGTGATTCGGGCTCGAGATTTGTCGAGAGGCTATTCAAATCGAAGCTCTTCATATTCTCCGTGATAAGGTGAGTTATAGGACCCCTCATTTACTTGTTTTCATATGATTTTGGGGCTGGAACATATTCAAACCCGTTTTTGAATAGAGTGTATGTTTGAAGCTCAACCGTACGACTGGAGTTCAATCGCACGACTGAAGGTTCAACCGCATGGAACTCATGCGACTGGAGGTCCAGTCGCATGGTGTTCATGCGACTGAAGGTCCAGTCGCCCCTAGACTTCGGGCGACTGAGCTGTACCTATAAAAGAGGAGCAGCTCTCTTCTTCCCCCAACACTCACACGTTTCAGTCGGGGAAAGAGCAGAGAGCGACAGAGCAGAGAAAGAAAAGAGAGAACTGGGTGATTCGGGCTCGAGATTTGTCGAGAGGCTATTCAAATCGAAGCTCTTCATATTCTCCGTGATAAGGTGAGTTCTAGGACCCCTCATTTACTTGTTTTCATATGATTTTGGGGCTGGAACATATTCAAACCCATTTTTGAATAGAGTGTATGTTTGACCCATTTGGGTGAAATCTTGAGTAACGTGTTTATGGTACGAATTAGGACTTGCATTAGCTTGTATGATGTCCTAGTATTAATCCCTGAGGTTTAGGAAGGCTAATTTGGGCTGGAAATGAATTTGGAAGGGTTTGAGACCCGTAAGTCGTGTCTACAGTTCGTGATGAACTCCAGTCGCTACCCAGTTAGGGTTATGCGACTGGAGGGCCAGTCGCACGACTGATGAATGATTGATGTCCAATCGTACGATTGAGGCTCAGTCGGACGACTGGGGCTCAATCGCACGACAGACCATGCGACTGAGGGTTCAGTCGCATAGGTCCATTCGCATAGCTATACAGTCGCACGACTGAGGGTTCAGTCGCATAGATCCATTCCCATAGTAGCACAGACGCACGACTGAGGGGTTCAGTCGCATAGATGCCCATTCGCATAGGGTTCATTCGTATGATAGAAGTCCATCCGCACGACTGTATGCCCATTCGCATGACCCAGTCGCATGGAGGCCATGCGACTGGAGTATGTTCAATCGCCCAAATAGGGCTGATGTGAATGTGGAGAGAAGTGTATGTATGATGTATGTAGGCTAAGTATGATGTAGCCTTATATGATAGTAATGACTGATGATTTGTAAATACCGATGTTCCTCGATTTGATGCATGTTTATCTTTCCACAGTTTTACATGTTATCACTAATAATAGATAAAATGAAAGTATTATGTACAGTACAGTGAAAGAGTAATAAAGAAAGTGAAGGAACATTAATAAAAGTTAACAAGTCTTGCAAGCTTATAGGAGTTACACGACTATGTGTCGTTAGCTCAACTGTGTTGCGGGCTAGCTACCCATTGACGCACACAGGGTCAATCAATTGAGATTGGCAGGACCTTTGTGGCATGCCCCGGATGATTGGGTCGGCCTTGTACACAGTACACATAGCCCTTTCAGGGGAATACAGTTGACCCTTCGGGGGATACACATAGCCCTTTCGGGGGAATACAGTTGACCCTTCGCGGGATACACATAGCCCTTTCGGGGGAATACAGTTGACCCTTCGGGGGATACACATAGCCCATTCGGGGGAATACAGTTGACCCTTCGGGGGATACACATAGCCCATTTGGGGGAATACAGTTGACCCTTCGGGGGATACACATAGCCCTTTCGAGGGATACAGTTGACCCTTCGGGGATACACATAGCCCTTTCGAGGGATACAGTTGACCCTTCAGGGGATACACGTAGCCCTTTCGGGGGATACAGTTGACCCTTCGGGGGATACACATAGCCCTTTCGGGGGATACAGTTGACCCTTCGGGGGATACACATAGCCCTTTCGGGGATACAGTTGACCATCGGGGGATACACATAGCCCTTTCGGGGGATACAGTTGACCCTTCGGGGGATACACATAGCCCTTTCGGGGGATACAGTTGACCCTTCGGGGGATACACATAGACCTTTCAGGGGATACAGTTGACCCTTCGGGGGATACACATAGCCCTTTCGGGGGATACAGTTGACCCTTCGGGGGATACACATAGCCCTTTCGAGGGACATAGATGGCCCGTCATCCACTTTCTATCGCGCATATAGTTGGGGTATTGCTCTCTGGTCCATACAGAAAGTGAAACGTAAAGATAAAGTTTACAGACAAGGCATACAGTACAGAGAACGAACGTTATTTGTTCATACAGTTGATACGTGCTCGCATATACAGTACAATATTGTATTTTACAGAAAAGAGTATTTTTATATACTACATATAGAAAGTGTTTTACCACATATAAAACTAGAACTCGCTCAGCAACGCTGACTTTTCATGTGTTTCCAGTTGGCAGGTAGGGTTGCTGAGGATGGCACGAGGCGACTACTCAACTCTTTTGGGATGGCATTCTCCTTTTGATAATGCTACCCCGCAATGGGGTGTGGACGCACAATGCATGCAACAACTTATGTTGCATGCAAGTGTCAAGTGTTCCTTGAGGATCCACATAAACGGGATTACTTAAGGAACCTTCTTTGTGATGAAAATTTTAATGTTTTTATACTAGAGGTCACTGTATATGACCCTTTTGTAAATAGAAAAGATGAAGTCTTTTGTATAATGCTTTTGTGATGTAATGCAACATCAGATGTTTTGTAATTGACGTACGTTGTATTAAATGACAAAAGTATTTATAGTAAAATGAAAGTTTATCACAGAGTTTTCGCTGCATGGTTTTATTAAATTATAGTAGATTATGTATGTTACGTGCAATGAATGACCAACTGTGAGGTGCCCGGGAACGGGGCCTTACAAGTTGGTATCAGAGCCAAAGTTTAAGTGAAACGGGTAAATTTTCAAAATAAACCTAAACTTAAACTGAAAATGGGACAGAAAAAGGGAAGAATGCCATCTGAGTAGCTGCGTGCCATCAGGTATTTTCTTAAAGTTAATCATGATTATGTGCGCATGATATGTGTTTAAGTGTACTGTTAGACTTAGATACTAATATAGTCAGGACAGGTAATGCTCGGGGTACGAAGAGTAAAGTAAGTGGCTAATCACAACTGGCCACTGTAATTAGGGACTTACTATACTTAACATAAACTGAGCTATTTCCTTGAATGACCGTGTTGGTGTTTGAATCTTTCAGTGTGAGGTAGAGAATGGCTGGTGAGAGAAATGGAGGATGTCCTCAATATTAGTGATTGCCAGGAGGACAAGAAGGTGAAGTTTGCTACCCACTCTTTCACAGGGTCGGCTTTGTGCTGGTGGGACAATATAGTCCAAGCCGAGGGTAGCAGGGCCATAGGGAAGATGAAGTGGGCTGAGTTAACAAGGATGGTGATCGAGGAGTTCAGTCCTCGTCGGGAAATGGACAGAGTTGAGAGAGAGTTCCTGCAGTTGGAGGCGGGGACGATGACCCACCAACAATACACCACCAAGTTTAACGAAATGGCGCGGTTGGTGCCAGAGCAGGTGACGCCGGTGTCTCGAAAGATCAACCGGTATATTCAGGGGCTGCCAGCTGAAATTCGTTGCATTTGATTTCTGCTCGACCGAGCACTTTCAGGTCGGCAGTGGATTTGGCGGGAAGGTTATACGATGAACGGGTTGCGTTGGTAAAGGCTGAGGGTAGTAAGAAGGGAGGTGGAGAGAGAAACTGGCAGGGGAAGAGGTTTGGTCGAGGTGATACTTCGACGAGTAATAAGAAGATGCGGGTGGATGACCGCCGGGTGGTCACGTCGGGTTCAGGAGGAAAGAAGTGTGGTAAATGCGGGAGAGAACACGGTGGGGAATGCAGATTGGGGATGAACGTATGCTTCAGGTGTGGTCAACCTGGCCACATCGCTAGAGACTGTAAGATGCCTAGGGCTGAGGCTTCAGGGGTAAAGAAGACAGGGAGTGAAGGTCCGAGAGCAAGCGCCAGGACATTCACAATGACGCAAGAAGAGGCTAGGACGGACCCCGATGTAGTGTCCGGTACGTTTCTGGTGAACCAAACTCTGGCCTCTGTATTATTCGATTCGGGTGCCGGTAGGAGTTTTATTTCTGCTGCTTTCCGTGCCAAATTGCCTGTTAGTAGTAGACGTGTGGATGTACCGTTTGATGTAGAGACCGCTATAGGTAAAACTACCAGAATTTGCGAGGTAATAGAGGGTTGTGACGTAGAATTAGTGGGCCACAAATTTCCGGTTAGGCCGTTTGCAATGACGTTGGGTGGTTTCGATTTTGGTGCTTGGAATGGATTGGTTGTCGGATTTCGAGGCAAAAATTGTGTGTCGCAAGAAGATGATCAATTTGACAGCGCCCGACGGTAGTTCAGTGACAGTTTATGGCGATCGGGTTACTACGATTCCGAAGGTGATCTCAATGGCGGTGGCGGGAATATGTATGAGGCGTGGATGTAGCGCCTTCTTATGTTACGTAAAGGATGTGGAAACGCCAACACGACAACTATCTGATGTCCCTGTGGTGTGTGACTTTCCAGACGTGTTTCCCGAAGACTTATCGGGATTGCCACCTGACCGAGAGATCGAATTCCAGATCGACCTGATACCGGGTGCCCAACCTGTCGAAAAAGCACCGTATCGCTTGGCTCCGAGGGAAATGAAAGAGTTGATGGAGCAACTGCAAGAACTGCTAGATAAGGGGTTCATCAGATCGAGTATCTCACCTTGGGGTGCTCCGGTTCTGTTCGTAAAGAAGAAGGATGGTAGTATGAGAATGTGCATTGACTACCGCGAGCTGAATAAGTTGACGGTGAAGAATAGATACCCCTTGCCGAGAATCGATGACTTGTTTGACCAACTTCAAGGCGCTAGCTGGTTTTCACAAAAGATCTTCGATCGGGCTACCATCAACTGAAGGTGAAGGAGCAGGATATCCCTAAAACAGGCTTTCGAACGCGTTATGGTCACTACGAGTTTCTTGTCATGTCTTTTGGTTTGACCAATGCGCCGGCTGCTTTTATGGATTTGATGAATCGAGTGTGTCGGCCAATGTTGGATAAATCAGTAATTGTGTTTATCGATGATATACTGATTTATTCAAGGAGCGGAGAAGAGCATGCCGGTCACATTCGGGAGATGTTGGAGACCTTGAGGAAGGAGAAACTATGTGCTAAGTTCTCCAAGTGTGCTTTCTGGTTACGCGAGGTGCAATTTCTGGGTCACGTGGTAAATGCTCAGGGAATAATGGTGGACCCAGCAAAGGTGGAGGCCATGATGCAATGGAAGTCACCAAAGACGCCATCCGAGATTCGTAGCTTCTTGGGGTTGGCGGGCTACTATAGGAGATTTATTTAAGACTTTTCAAAGATAGCCTCACCTTTGACAAAATTGACTCGCAAGGATGTAAAGTTCGTGTGGGGTCGAGAACAGGAGAATGCTTTTGAGGAGTTGAAGACGAGACTGACACAAGCTCCTGTCTTGACATTGCCCGAGGGAAATGAGGACTTAGTGGTCTATTCGGATGCCTCCTATTCTGGGCTAGGTTGCGTATTAATGCAACGGGGAAAGGTAATAGCCTATGCATCTCGACAACTAAAGACCGACGAAGTCAACTATCCCACGCACGATCTAGAACTAGCTGCGGTGGTTTTCGCGTTGAAGATTTGGCGGCACTATTTATACAGGATGAAGTGCACCATCTTCACGGACCACAAGAGCTTGAAGTACTTCTTCGAGCAGAAGGATTTAAATATGAGGCAGAGACGGTGGTTGGAACTGATAAAAGATTATGATTGTGAAATCCATTACCACCCAGGCAAGGCCAATGTGGTGGCTGATGCCCTTAGCCGAAAGGAAAGGCCCGAGCCGATTTGGGTGAAGGCCTATCAGCTAATTATGACCTCTGATGTGATGACACAGGTTAAGGAGTTCCAAGACGAGGCTTTGAAAGAAGATCATCTTAACTCTGAAAGGATGAGAGGTCTAGTTACAGAACTGGGTGAGAACACTCTTGGTGTTAAGACCCGATCTGGGCGAATGTGGATTCCTCGGTACGGGGATCTACGTGGAAAGATCTTGGATGAGGCCCATAAGACTCGATATTCCATTCACCCCGCTGCTACCAAGATGTACCAAGACATGAAGAAAGACTATTGGTGGCCGGGCATGAAGCGTGATGTGGTGGAATATGTGAGTAAGTGCCTGACTTGTTTACAAGTAAAGGCAGAGCACCAGAAACCATACGGGAAGATCCAACCGTTGGATATACCTAAGTGGAAGTGGGAGCACCTCACCATGGATTTCATCACGAAACTACCACGTACCCCGAAAGGGTATGATGCTATATGGGTGATAGTTGATCGCTTGACGAAAAGCGCCCACTTCTTACCAATCCGCGAAACGTATTCATCCGAAAGATTGGCGGATTTGTTCATCAAAGAAATTGTAGCTCGTCATGGTATACCGGTGTCTATTGTGTCTGATCGTGACACCCGGTTTACCTCCAAGTTTTGGAGGAGATTTCATGATGCAATGGGGACGAGACTACACATTAGTACGGCATATCACCCTCAGACGGACGGTCAGTCTGAGAGGACGATCCAGACACTCGAAGACATGCTTCGGGCGTGTGTGATCGATTTTGGAGGAAGTTGGGATGACCACCTACCGTTTGCTAAATTCTCGTACAACAACAGCTATCATGCCAGTATTGGCATGCCACCCTATGAGATGCTATACGGCAGGAGATGCAGGACACCCGTTGTTGGGGTGATATTGGTCAGAAAGAATTGGGGAGCGTCGAAGTGATCGAGGCTACGACTGAAAAGCTCGAAAGGATCAAAGCCTATATGAAGGCAGCCAAAGACAGACAGAAGTCGTATGCTGACAAACGGCGCAGACCGATTGAGTTCCAGGTGGGAGACCGGGTTATGTTAAAGGTCTCACCTTGGAAAGGAATCATTCGATTCCAGAAGCGGGGTAAGTTGAGTCCGCGGTATATAGGCCCTTTCTGAATTGTTGCTCGAGTAGGGGAGGTGGCCTATAGGTTGGAGCTACCAGATGAGTTAAGTGGAATTTACCCAACCTTCCACGTATCTCATCTGAGAAAATGTTTGGCGGATGAGGATCTGATCGTTCCACTGGAAGATATCGAAGTAGACGAACGGCTCAACTATGTAGAGCAACCAGTGGCGATCGTCGATCGCAAAGAGAAGAGGTTAAGAAATAAAGTGGTTCCCCTTGTGCGTGTACAGTGGCGGCACAGGAAGGGATCCGAATCAACGTGGGAAACTGAGGAAGAAATGAAACAACTTTACCCATGATTGTTCGAGGAATAACAGGTTTCGGGGATGAAACCTAAATAAGGGGGGTGGACTTGTAACACCCGGAAGTTCAACTTTTTGAAGTGATATGCGACTGAGTCTCAGTCGCATGGAATTCATGCGACTGGGGGTTCAATCGCATGATGCTCGGACGATTGAAGCTCAACCGTACGACTGGAGTTCAATCGCACGACTGAAGGTTCAACCGCATGGAACTCATGCGACTGGAGGTCCAGTCGCATGGTGTTCATGCGACTGAAGGTCTAGTCGCCCCTGGACTTCGGGCGACTGAGCTGTACCTATAAAAGAGGAGCAGCTCTCTTCTTCCCCCAAGACTCACACGTTTCAGTCAGGGAAAGAGCAGAGAGAGACAGAGCAGAGAAAGAAAAGAGAGAACGGGGTGATTCGGGTTCGAGATTTGTCGAGAGGCTATTCAAATCGAAGCTCTTCATATTCTCCGTGATAAGGTGAGTTCTAGGACCCCTCATTTACTTGTTTTCATATGATTTTGGGGATGGAACACATTCAAACCCACTTTTGAATAGAGTGTATGTTTGACCCATTTGGGTGAAATCTTGAGTAACGTGTTTATGGTACGAATTAGGACTTGCATTAGCTTGTATGATGTCCTAGTATGAATCCTTGAGGTTTAGGAAGGCTAATTTAGGCTTGAAATGAGTTTGGAAGGGTTTGAGACCCGTAAGTTGCGTCTGCAGTTCGTGATGAACTCCAGTCGCTGCCCAGTTAGGGTTATGCGACTGGAGGGCCAGTCGCACGACTGAGGAATGATTGATGTCCAATCGTACGATTGAGGCTCAGTCGGACGACTGGGGCTCAATCGCACGACAGACCATGCGACTGAGGGTTCAGTCGCATAGGTCCATTCGCATAGCTATACAGTCACACGACTGAGGGTTCAGTCGCATAGATCCATTCGCATAGGATTCAGTCGCATAGATGCCCATTCGCATAGGGTTCATTCGTATGATTGAAGTCCATCCGCACGACTGTATGCCCATTCGCATGACACAGTCGCATGGAGGCCATGCGACTGGAGTATGTTCAATCGCCCAAATAGGGCTGATGTGAATGTGGAGAGAAGTGTATGTGTGATGTATGTAGGCTAAGTATGATGTAGCCTTATATGATAGTAATGACTGATGATTTGTAAATACCGATGTTCCTCGCTTTGATGCATGCTTATCTTTCCACAGTTTTACATGTTATCACTAATAGATAAAATGAAAGTATTATGTACAGTATAGTGAAAGAGTAATAAAGAAAGTGAAGGAACATTAATAAAAGTTAACAAGTCTTGCAAGCTTATAGGAGTTACACGACTATGTGTCGTTAGCTCAACTGTGTTACGGGCTAGCTACCCATTGACGCACACAGGTTCAATCAATTGAGATTGGCAGGACCTTTGTGGCGTGCCCCGGATGATCGGGTCGGCCTTGTACACAGTACACATAGCCCTTTCGGGGGAATACAGTTGACCCTTCGGGGGATACACATAGCCTTTTCGGGGGAATACAGTTGACCCTTCGGGGGATACACATAGCCCTTTGGGGGAATACAGTTGACCCTTCGGGGGATACACATAGCCCTTTCGGGGGAATACAGTTGACCCTTCGGGGGATACACATAGCCCTTTCGGGGGAATACAGTTGACCCTTCGGGGGATACACATAGCCCTTTCGGGGGATACAGTTGACCCTTCGGGGGATACACATAGCCCTTTCGGGGGATACAGTTGACCCTTCGGGGGATACACGTAGCCCTTTCAGGGGATACAGTTGACCCTTCGGGGGATACACATAGCCCTTTTGGGGGATACAGTTGACCCTTCTGGGGATACACATAGCCCTTTCGGGGGATACAGTTGACCCTTCGGGGGATACGCATAGCCCTTTCGGGGGATACAGTTGACCCTTCGGGGGATACACATAGCCCTTTCAGGGGATACAGTTGACCCTTCGGGGGATACACATAGCCCTTTTGGGGGATACAGTTGACCCTTCGGGGGATACACATAGCCCTTTCGAGGGACATAGATGGCCCGTCATTCGCTTTCCATCGCGCATATAGTTGGGGTATTGCTCTCTGGTCCATACAGAAACTGAAACGTAAAGATAAAGTTTACAGACAAGGCATACAGTACAGAGAACGAACGTTATTTATTCATACAGTTGATACGTGCTCGCATATACAGTACAGTATTGTATTTTACAGAAAAGAGTATTTTTATATACTACATATAGAAAGTGTTTTACCACATATAAAACTAGAACTCGCTCAGCAACGCTGACTTTTCATGTGTTTCCAGTTTGCAGGTAGGGTTGTTGAGGATGGCACGAGGCGACTACTCAGCTCTTTTGGGATGGCATTCTCCTTTTGATAATGCTGCCATGCAATGGGGTGTGGACGCACAACGCATGCAACAACTTATGTTGCATGCAAGTGTCAAGTGTTCCTTGAGGATCCACATAAACGGGATTATTTAAGGAACCTTCTTTGTGATGAAATTTTAATGTTTTTATACTAGAGGTCATTGTATATGACCCTTTTGTAATTAGAAAAGATGAAGTCTTTTGTATAATGCTTTTGTGATGTAATGCAACATCAGATGTTTTGTAATTGACGTACGTTGTATTAAATAGCAAAAGTATTTATAGTTAAATGAAAGTTTATCACAGAGTTTCTGCTGCATGGTTTTATTAAATTATAGTAGATTATGTATGTTACGTGCAATGAATGACCAACTGTGAGGTGCCCGGGAACGAGGCCTTACAGCTACATCATCATCAGTACCACCAGGAGGAGAACTGTTGACAGGAACAACAGCTGGAGGCTGATAAGGAACATATTGCAGTATGTCCAAATCAAACAGCTCCACAGGGTTTTGTGGAATCTTTTACTTTGGAGATTCATTTAACTTCACACGCAAAGTCTTTTCAACCATCTTTGTTCTGCAGTTGAAAACTCTGTATGCCTTACAAGTTGATGAATAACGAACAAAATACCCTGCATCCACCTTTGAAGCAAACTTCTGGAGTGGTTTGCTTGTGTTGAGAATGAAACAATGACACCAAAGGCTCAAGGTCAGTGGCAATCCTGAGTCAGCCAGCATTGACCTTGCAGCTTCAATGAGGGTCCTGTTCTTTTTCTCAACCACTCCATTTTGTTCAGGAGTTCTTGGAATACTAAACTGCCTTTTAGTTCCCTTTGACAGGTAGAAGTCATCAAGTGTGTGATTTCTAAACTCTGTCCCATTGTCACTCCTCACACACATGACCTGAAGGGAATACCGCTTCTCCACAAATAACACAAAGTTCATTATAGCTTTGGCAGCTTCATCTTTGGAGTGCAAGAAGGAAGTCCATACAAATCTGGAGTAATCATCCACAATTACCAGACAGTGTTTCTTCTTTTCCATGCTCATCACTCTGACAGGACCAAAGAGATCATGTGCAGGAGTTGTAAGCAGGCATTGGACTTTGGTTCTTCTATTGGAGGGAATGAGACTTTGTGTTGTTTTCTCTTTAAACAAGCAGTGCAGTTGTCTTCACATTTGAGATCCATGGCTTATCAGCTGATTCATGTTTTTGAGATTAACATGCCCCAGCCTTCTATACCATAGAGTAGATTCTTGAGGAGAAGCCTTGGAGAATAGGCAGGGATGGCCTTTTAGATCTATTTTCTTGGAAAGATCTAAGGCATATACTCTTCTTGTCCTGTTGGCCTTCAGGAGAGTATATTCATCCAACACCTTGTCAATCAAACTCAGAACCTTGGATGACAGAATCTGATAGTTCTGGCTGGTGAAAAGGGCACATGGCCTTTATCACACATTTGACAGACACTCAATAGATTGTACTTGAGATTCTCCACATGGTTGACATCATCAAACCTTATTTCCCCATTGGAAACAAAGCCTTTGCCGATTATGTAACCTTTTGCATCATTGCCAAAGGAAACAAATCCCTTCTTTCCTTGAGAGTAGTCATTAAGAAGAGAGCTGCTTCCTGTCATATGCATAGATCCTCCACTGTCTACATACCAAATGCTTCTTTGGCATGTTGAAGAACCCTGCATTCATCACAACAAGTTAGTTAGTTTTTGAGACCCAAACCTTTTTGGTTTTGGGTCTGTTCTCATCAACAAATGTGACACTAACTGGTTTGTTATATGTGACAGTCTGAGGTGAAGGAGATGGTGTAGAAGAGGAATCCTTTGGCTTGGATTTCCTTTTCTGTGGTTTCAACACAGGAGCATCTAATTGGTTGATTCTTCCTATTAGATGTTGAACCATCATAACAAGTTGTGTCTGATTTTATGATAAAGCCTTCAGCTCATCAGACACATTAGTGCTTGCTTGTGATGGATTCCTGTGTTGCACCATCTTCTTTTGAGCAACCTTAGCTGTTGCCTGATTAACCACTTGCTTCTTTTTGGATTTCTTTTGGTCTTAGGGGTTTCAGGTTTTGATGTTGCTGGTACAAACTTGGTCTCAAACTCGTTTTTCATTTTATTCATTTGCTCTTTAATTTTCTCCGTTTGTTTGAGTTTGGATCCCCTTTTGTACCAGCAATCATCAGTAAGATGATTGAACAAGCCACATATTTCACATGGCTTCTTCTTCATCTTATGTTGATCATCTACTAAAGAAGATGAAACTGCTGAACACTTGTTCTTCAGCTGTTTGCTGTCAGTACTTGCAGCTTTCTTCCTTGCAGTACTTGCTTTCCTGACATCCTCTTCAGTAGTCTTCAAACCCTTTCTACTTGTAGTTTTCTTCCCTTCAGTACATGCAGTAGTTGGGGTTTAAACTTCAGGTGTTATCACTTGCTCTCCGGCACTTTCAGTACTGTTAGGACCATGTACGTACGGAGTACTAACTGATTCTTCATTATACCGGATCAAATAGTGCGGAATCCTATTTGATTGGCGATCCAATCAGGGAGAACGAAATCAAGATCAATCCTAATGATTAGAAAACGTTAAGAATGGAATAGGAATGATCTGGGACGTTCTATGAACTTGGAATGGACGATCTGGACGTTCTGGGTCGACTAGGGTTTCAAGTATTCGAAGTGTTTTATTTTTCCACGAATTAAGTGGAATTTATTGGTTACAGCTATCAGTCGTACGACTGAGCCAGGCGACTGGCTCAGTCATGCGACTGAGTCATACGATTGGTTCAATCGGACGACTGAGTCAGTCTTATAAATCAATTGTACGATTGACTCAATCACCTGGTTCAATCGTGTGACTAGCCCATTCGCATGGTCCAGTCGTGTGACTGAATCAGATAACTTAGTTAAACACATTCTTGAACCTTTGATGGTTCAAACCTATGTCTAACAACTATAAACCTATATAACATTGTCATATATGCGTGTAACAACTAATAACATAAATATATATAACATTAAATAACCAACACCCATATATAGAAGAGATTCTCATTATATTGATTAAACATTACATATGTGTTACAAGAAGAAGCTCTATTACATTTAAGTTCACTAGACTAGAACTGGGGACATGTGTACCAACAAACTCCCCCTTGGACCTAGTTCTATCAAGACTTTGACTTCTTTCTTGAAGTCTTCAAATCTCTTCAGTCTCTCCTCTTTAGAAACCCCAGCATGGATATTAAGTGCAAAGCATAGACGTATGATATGCTGAAACTGTAGTGCTTGCACTATGTCCTGCGTGTCAAAAACAATGGCCACTTGTATAGCGTATAAACATCTGATGCTGACAAGTTTATTAGCCACATAGGGTCAAACACCCTTATTGTGTCCATCGACCCGTCCTTCTCCAAAACGATGACTTCCTCTCCTGAGTGCCAGTCATAGTACCACCACTTAAAGTGTGGGGTAAAGTCCTGTGGCATCTCCCTCAGTGGAATTCGAGACATTATGCACGGAGGTCGCCACTTCAGGACTATCTTTGGCTGACCAGTGATGGGACTCACCTCAGACCTTCTGAGGTACCTCGTAGCCTGCTGAGGTTTGAATTTTACCCATCTAGTCCTGTATTCCTTTTTAAAGGCAGCCTCAAACCAGCCAGACATCTTCTTAGGATCAGCATAAAGAAGCTTTAGTCGGGCCAACTGGTTGAGCTCAAATCCTGGGAGAGTCTTCAGATCATGAGGAAATCTGAAGTACTCGATTCCCCTCTCCCTTTTCACTGCATATACGCCAAGGTCATCAAAATGAGCCCAAGCAATGATCTTCCTTGACACCTTCATATTCTTCTTTACTTTGTATAGCTTGGTGTAGGTACTCTGAGTTGCTGTAGCACGTTGGGCTCGGACCTCGGCAAAGCAAGCCGCCCATTCAGCCTTTCGAATATCGACTTCGGCGTCCGAGGCTTGGGCTTGACTTGTTGAGGCTTCTGCTCCTTTCTCCTTATCACTGAGTTTATCCAGAATATCACTATCAAGGTTGTTTACTAAATCTGGAAACACGTTGCCCTCTTGATAAGTGTATTCTGGATAGTGTTGATCTGTGATGTCTTCAATTTCGATTTCTTCAACATCGTTGAGCTCGTCATCATCAGCATCATCAAAAATTGGAGCATCCTTAACAATTTCGTCTGGATTCAGACGAAATATTTCAGCAAGCTGCTCATCAGTAAGATCGTGAATAATTTCTCCTTCTTCAGGAGTATAACTCACTGACCTTCTGACGATCCCCTGCAGATCAAGAATCATTGTGAGTTGAGACTTGACCAGTTGGAGGGGAGCAACATCATGCTCATCTTGCTGAAATCCCTTATCTGTTTAATATCAACATGTAGAGTAACAAACATTAGTATAAACTCAAGTTAATTAAACATTAATCATTAAATATTTATAAGAGTTTCATATACGTCAAAAGATGAATCAAGTACAAAAGCTTTAGAAATAAAACATCTAATCAGTACTTTTGTCTTGGATCATCGCTGGATCTCCGGCAGAAGGGGAGGTAGGTGGGGCAGCAGTTGATGCTCCCTGGTCTTGTCTTTTCTTAGATCGTTGCTCATGACCAGAGGCAGAGGTAGATGCATCACCGTCCCCTTCATCATCATCATCATCATCTTTTTCTTTATCTTCATCATCACCTTCCTCATCATTATCATCACTATCATCATCCTCATCATCCTCCTCATCATCATCATCTCCACCTTCTCCTATCTTGAGAGGCTCACTCGGAGTTGCTTTCAGCTTTAGCAAGATAGACTTGTTTTCAACCTGTAACTTCTCCAACTTCCTGTCAGTCTCAATCTCGTGCTCTAATAGACCAGTGATCTGATCAGTCTGTGAAGCAATCAGCTGAGCTTGAGATGAAGTCAACTCCCTTAACTAATGAATCTCAGCGTCTGGGAGGACCACTGCTCTGTTAACTGCTGAATCTGAGCAGTCTTGGCCTTGTCAGAAGCTAGCAGCTGGAGCACCATGCTGTTCAGTGCTGCAAGCTGCTCTGTCACTAAGACAGGTGGAATGAATGAGCTAGAGGGTGCAGATGAGGGTTGGGTTTGGTGAGTGGTGGTTGTTGTGGTAGCTATGGTGCTGATGGGAGGAGGTGGGAAGGCTGTAGTGGGGGGCACAGTGGTGGTGGTAGTAGATATGTGGGTATGAGGTGGTGGTTTAGTAGTGGTGGTGGTTGATGTGGGGGCTGTGGTGGTGGATGGTGTGGCTGTGGAAGTGGTTGTAACGAAGGTGAGACGTCTTTTCTTCTTCTTCTGACCATGGGGTTGAGCCATCCTTTTCTTCCTCGTTCCTGTGGAAGTGCATAACTCGGATCAGTGGCTATCTCTTGTGAGTCTTGTGGGGATTTACCGACCGCCCTTAGCCCATGTTCTGTGGGAACAACCTTGCTTCCCACAGTACGTGTCAAGGGCTCCTCTTCTGACTCCTCTTCCTCCTCACCAAGAACAAAATCCTGATGGAAACCAGCAGACTCAGTTCCATCGTGGGTGGATGGTGGAGATGGTATATCAGTGGTAGTGGCCCTAGATGGAATGGGGCCAGTATCTCCACCATCACCACTGTCATCATCATCAGAATCATCTGATGGAATAGCTATCACCTCATTGTTAGATCCACTGTCATCATGACGCCATTTGCATCTCCCTGGGGCAACATAATCAGCCCGGCCAGATGCCCAATCAACCTCTTCATCACCGGCTTCACCTGCTTGCCTCTGTAAACCTACATCCTCCCAAGAGTGGTGTCATCCATAATCTCCAACGCCACTGCATCACTCCTTTCCTTGGGAAGATCGGGCAGCTTCTTATCAAATATAAGCTGTAGAAATCGGGGATACATGCAAAAACCTTCCTTCCCCTTAGCCTCTAAGTTCTCGATCAGATACATGAAAATCATGTTGGAGAAGATGAAGTGGTGGTTTAGAACCAATGCCACGTAGGCATTCTGGATTTGATCAGACAGATCATCAAACCCACCCCTCCTGGATGCTATAAACTTATGTATGACGTGTGCTAGGTACTTGTACTGGGGGCTCAGGTTGCTCTTGTTCAGCACACCCGAGTTTATGTCCCCGCAGTACCCTATTCTCAGGAAACATCCACGAACAGTAAGAGGGTGCAACTTAAGTGGGTGTTCCTCGTCGTCTCCAAAACCTAATACCCTCCTGATATCAGCAGCTATAATCTCAATCTCCCTACCGAAGATATTACTACGGATGCGGTAGGGCTCCACTGATCTGTCTACCGAAGCTCCCTCCCAGAATGACTGATGGATAGACTGATAGGGAGTACAAGGTGTAGATATGGCTCTGTATATCCGAGATCTCCTCAAGAAGTCGATGATCCCTAAAAACTCACCACCGTTCCTCGAGGTGGAATCTAAATGAGCACAAATGTTGTGCTTTGGATTTATGCTCCAACGATTAGCCATATTCCTGTAACCATTAGCAAACATACGTTAGAATACATGAAAAAACAGAGTTTGACCAAATGATGAAGACAGTTCAGTTCAATCGTGCGATTGAACTGTGCGACTGAGTTCCGTTGGGAGACTGAACCTGCGATTGGGTCAGTCAACCGAATGACTCATTCGCATGATTCATTCGGCCAATTAAATGAATCTGCCCTTTCAATCGTGCGATTGAAGTTCATTCTGGAGTCCAGTCGTATGACACAATCCACCCATTCGTATTCTTTATTCGTATGATTTAATGAGTCGCCTCATTCAATCGTGCGATTGAAGTTCATTCTGGGTGACCAGTCGCATGGATTACAGAACGGTTCCATTTTAACTCAGATTGATCAATTTGCTAAATTAGACATTAAGTTCATGTTCATTAGACTCGGAATCATGTGTCTAAACTACCTAAATCAATGATTTTAACATTTTATGTGTTTAAGGTAGTTTATTGTGCAACTTTGTTTCGGTTCGATGTTTAGGTCAAATATCCGTGTATTTCGAACCAAATTTGACAATTTTGATCATCTTTCGGTCGCATTTTACCTGTATAACAATGTCACAATGTCAGTAATTAGGTAGACAGAGGTTTGATCTCAAATGAAATTTTGGCAGCGTAACAGTGCGATTTTGAATTTAGGGCGAATAAGGTCTGCGATCAACTGAGGGTTCTATTTATACTAGAACTCAGTTCAGTCGGCCAACTGGACCTATTCGCTCTACTCATTCGCCCGACTCAACTCCAGTCGTACGATTGAGTCTATTCGCATGACTTAGTCGTACGACTAAAATTGAGTCATACGATTCACTCATTCGACTCGTTCCAATCGCATGGTTTACCTCCATTTGTACATTTGGCTTAGTCGGTCACATTCAATTGGCCGATTGGGCTTATTCGCATGTCCCAATCTTACGATTGTGTTCAATCGTATACCCTATTCGTACGACTGGGTCAGATCAGATTCAGTTGTGCGATTGGGCTAAACTTGTGCCATTTTTGTCAAGTTATGGACCGACCCTTAGTTTTCTTAACCAATTGATAAACATTATAATCTTTTGATCATCTCAGACATGATCATTTTAATAAAACAGCTTGATCACCTCAGACATGATCCATTTATCCACCTGATCATCTCAGACATGACCCATTTATCCACCTGATCACCTTAGACGTGATCCATTTATCCGACTGATCACCTCAGACGTGATCTATTTATCCACCTGATCACCTCAGACGTGATCCATTTAAACTTTCAGAAACAATTTGTTAAGTAAACGTTAAGCACATTTGGTGACGATTAGCATATAGCACTACGCACAGTCCGACATTGACACATTATACTAAAAATTAAAAAATCTTAAAAACTACGAATAGAATGAACATGTTTTTGTGGTTTTTGTTGAGGCAAGTTTGTGTAGCTTATTAGCATTTACATTTTATCCGGAACAGACTCTTTTGGAATCAGACAGGCATATACACCATTACTTGGAAACTTTGATTAGTATTTAACTTTAAACACTTGCATATCACAGCTTTCTTATTCATCTAAGACTTCTAATATCTAACTGGGAATCATGCTTGATATGATACGTAATGTACTTTCATTATCAACTTCAGTCGGTGCATACACGACGATTGTTAGTATACTTGTCCACTTAAATCCATACACAGAATTTTGACACGCATTGGTAACGAATTAAGTTATATTATTTCAACCAACATTTGTGGATCCCAACCTTATATGGTAATCAGTATTCCTTAGAGGACTTTTGAGCGGTCTATAGGTATTTTGACAAGAAGAAACTATTCTTAGAGATTTCAAAGAGAAGCCAAGCCTCAGGTCTTTGCCATCGCACAGCAGAGAGGCGGCAAACACCAATGAATTCTAGAATATGTAGGTTATGCTTATCCTCAGGTCAGTGTCATCGCACAGTAGAGAGGCACACAACCTATCTCCTTGTTAGAGCATTTCTTATTTTTCTTTTTCACATAACCCACCAACAACAGTTTGTTATTAGCATGATTGCGCTTGTATTCAATTTTTTCTTTTGCTCCTTTTGAAGTCACACGCACACCTTTGGTGGCGTTTATTTGCTCGTTATCCCTTATCGGAAATGGCTGATTGTGTTAACCAGTGATTAGATGGGAACCCACAGTTGATTGAACCATTTAGTTTAGATTAAGTTTACCAATGACGTCTACTCGTATATTGTATTGAATTTACCGACACATCGTATAATGAACTAGCACCTCCCTAGATCAACTTTCTCCGTGTAGTTACAGTACCAACCAAGCGTACTATCATCTTCCATTTTTGTTAGACTTAGACTTCTCAGATTTATAATTTTTCTGTAATTTAATTAACTTTGCAGTACCGAAAATCCTTTTGGTGTTCCAAGTAACTCGATATCTGTGTACTATCATTTTCCATAATTTGTCGAGTCACATTTCCAGTTTAGATGTTTATGCCTTTTCAGTTTACTTACCTTCCCCCTTTTTTTTAAGTAAATGAATACAGAAATAAATCTCCCCCTAAAATACTAAAACAGAAATTTTTTTGTGTTTTTGGATTTTATATAACAAGAAAAAATAAAAAATAAAAAATAAAATAAAATAAAAAGAAAAATAAACACATAAATACGAGTCGGACTATGTATCTGCTTCTTCCGCAATCACATCACTTTTCTTTTTAACGCTGTTGACCTCTAGTAGATAGAAAAATCTAGGTTTATCAAATGGTTTGGTGTAGAGGTCAACGCGCTGAAAATCCGTGTTCATTTTAATCACATCAATCAATTGTTTTTCATAGCAATCGCGTATGAAATGATATTTAATGACGATGTGTTTGGTTTTTGGATGTTGAACAGGATTTTTAGTAACAGCTATGGCAGCAGAATTATCAACATAAATAGGGGTGTTAGAAAATTGCAAACCGTAGTCGCGCATTTGCTGTTGGATCTAGATAATCTGAGAGCAGCAACTTGCAGCAGCAACATATTCAGCTTCATAGGTTGATAAAGCAACCGAGGTCTGCTTCTTGCATTGCCACATGACTAATCGTCTTCCAAAGAACTGACACCCTGCTGATGTAGACTTGAAGTTCATCTTGCAGCCACCATAGTCTGAATCGCTGTATGCAGTAAGCTCAAAGTCATCATCATGAGGATACCACAACCCCAGTGTTGGAGTACCCTTCAGATAACGAAAAATCCTTTTCACCCCAATCAGGTGATTCACTTTTGGCAACATAAACATGTGGCATACATAATATCTGGACGCGAGGCAGTGAGGTACATAAGAGATCCGATCATCCCACGATACATAGTGGCATCCACCAAATCCCCATTCTCATCAGGAGCCACATCATGATTTGTGGCGAGAGGGGTACCGGCATTAGAAACATTCTCCATATCAAACCGACTTAGAATATCACTGATATACTTGGTCTGATGTAGGAAAATACCGGTTGGTGTTTGATCCACCAGTAATCCTAGGAAGAACTTCATTTCTCCCATGGCACTCATTTCGAACTCTGCCTTCATCACAGATTCGAACTCTTTGCACAATGCTTCATTCCTAGACCCAAAGATGATGTCATCCACGTAGATCTGCACCATAAGCAAATCACCATCCTTTTCCTTGATGAATAATGTACAGTCAATTACACCCCTGCGAAAAACCGGGTTTCAACAGATGGGTGGAGAGCTTCTCATACCAAGCTCGGGGAGCTTGATGTAGCCCATACAGAGCCTTATCCGGCTTGTAGACTCTGTCCTAATGATACGGATCCTCAAATCCTTCGGGTTGACTGACATAGACCTCTTCATGGATTTCCCCATGAAGGAATGCACTCTTCACATCCAACTGATATACTTTTATCTTCATAAACGATGCATAGGCAAGGAAGATCCGAATTGCTTCCATTCTTGCCACTAGTGCAAACACTTCAGTATAGTCGATCCCCTCGACTTGTCTAAATCCCTGAACAACCAAGCGTGCCTTGTTTCTGATAACAACACCTTGGTCATCCTTTTTGCACTTTAGTACCCATTTGGTACCAATAACTTTAACTCCTTTTGGTCTGTCAACGAGGGTCCAGACTCCAAGTTTCTTGAACTGGAGTAGCTGTTCTTGCATAGCATTGACCCAGGCCTCATCTTTCAGGGCGTCACTAACGTATTTAGGCTCGATTTGTGAAACAAAACATGAGTAAGCCCCGTCATTGACATAACCCTTCTCCATGACTGCAGCATAGTCTGCACACTGGATTGAATATCCCCAATGATAGCCGTGGGGGAATGATTCACACTGATCCTAGTCACTAGTGTGGAAGGAACCACAACCTTAGAGTCAAGATTGGTGACTACAGGTTCAGTATCCAGATTTCCCAATGCTGGTTCAGTAGCTGATGACCCACTTTGTTGATTAACATTGTGATCAAGGTCTGTTTCAGCTGCTTTTTCATCACCTGATGAGTCATCACTCTCGTCTTGAGCAGGAGTCGAAGAACTTGAGGCACCGTTTGCAGGTGTGATGTTGCTTGAATCCAGATTCAGTGTGTTGAGGACATCGTACATCATCTGGCTAGCAACTTCATCATCTGACTCAAACTGAGGAAGATTAAAGGATTTGAAAAATCCATCATAATCGAAGAATGATGATGGACCTTTTCCAGCAGGGGGGTGGTGTATCTCTGAACATCTACGTTGCACCAACTTCTACCTGACCTGTCGAGTTATTGTAAACTCGTTTGTCTGGTATGCTGTATCCTAAGAATATTCCTTGATCGGCTTTCTCACTGAACTTGCCATCCTGAGTCTTCTTCAACAGTGTACAAGGAGCTCCAAAAGGTTCCAGATACTCCAAGTTAGGCTTGCGCTTCTGAAGCAACTCATAGCAAGTCTTGCCATGCCTTTTGATTACTAACACACGGTTAAGTGTGTAGCAAGCATTGGCAACCGCCTCATTCCAGAACTGGACTGGAAGCTTAGAATCAGCTAACATGGTTCGCGCAGTCTTGATCAAACTTCGATTCTTTTGTTCTGCAACTCCATTCATCTGTGGCGTGTATGCTGAAGTGAACTGATGAACAATCCCCTTTTCCTTGCAGAAAGCATCCATCCACTAATTCTTGAACTCTGTGCAATTGTCAGAACGAATCCTCCTTACCTTCAGGTTGTAGAGTGACTCCAGTGTCGTGACGAGTACCTTGAATGATTCAAATGTTTCTGATTTAGCTTTCAGAAACATCACCCAGGTGAATCTTGAGTAGTCATCTGTGACTACAAAGCAGTACCAGTCTCCTGCGATACTCTTTGTGCTAACTGGACCAAAGAGATCCATGTGTAGCAACTCCAGGGGCATCTCTATAGAATTAACTTGCTTGGTCTTGTGAGATTTCCTGGTCTGCTTGCCTTTCTTGCATGAGACACAGAAATCAGGAAGCTGGAAGTTCTTGATAGGAACTCCATCAACTAAGTTGTTATGAATCAGATGATTCATCTTCCTAAGATTAATGTGTCCCATTCTTCTGTGCCACGAAATAGAGTCCTTCTCTGTAGCTTTAGATAAGAAACATTGAACAGTAGAAGAACTAGTAGAGGCATTTGACATATCTAGAACATATAAGTCATTATATCTAGATGCTGATGTTAATACTTGTTCCTCTGGAATATCCATTGCTTTCTTCAGAATGTAACATTTGCGATTATCAAACATGACTTTGAATCCCTTGTCACAAATCTGAGACACAGATTGCAGATTGTTAACTGCTGAACAAAGTTGACTTTGTCGAACTTTACCTTTTCATTACCTACTTCTCCTTGAGCAGTAATGTATCCTCCTTTGTTACCAGCAAAGGAAACGTGTCCCCTTTAATTTGTTTGACATTGAAAAGGAGGGACCTATTTCCCGTCATGTGCCTGGAAGCTTCGCTATCTACGATCCATGTATTTAAAGACGCACTATAGCGGGCAACCTGTACATAAGAGAAAATAATCAGTTAAGGAGGGGGACCCAAGCCTTGACTGGCTTGGGTTTCCCAGATCAACCATCATGAATTCGACCCACTGGCCTTTATCAGTGGCTGGAATTTCAACGTTCAACTTGTTCTTACTTTCAGACTCATCAGTTGTTTTGGCTTTCCACAAACCATCCCTGTGAAAGGATTGTTTGTGGTAAACCTTAGACTGATTCATAGTTTGAGCATATGGTTTAGATTCAGAAACAGGTCTCGCCGCTGGCATCACAGACTTGTCAGTGACTTGTTTGTGTTGCCTTTGGCGTGGAGGAGACAAAAACGACCGAGAAGGTGTTTCAGACCTAGTAGGTGTTTTCGATCTAATAGGAGTCTTAGATCGCTATTTTGACTCTAAATTAACTTTGTTGTTCAGCTCCACCTTAATTCTTCGAGTCTGATAGCGAGGACAGTTTGTTGAAATATGACCGCTCTGTCCACAAGTATAGCAGGATCTCCATTCATCGGGGCTAGAAGATCTCTTGTGGGGCGGTGAGTAAACTTCTGGTTCTTTCTTTTTATTTTCAGTTTTAAGATTTTCACCTCCTTTGACAAACTTAACTTGTTTAACATTTTGGTTTATTTGTCTATGTGGCTGAATATTATCTCTTTTAACTGATTTAACTTGAGTGGTTTTAGACATCTTGGATTGTGTGTTATTAGACTTTGAATCCAACCCAAGAGATGTTAGGACATTCTCTTCCACCCGTTTCTCAGCAGTGGCATTTCTCGATGCTGAGGTTTTCTGATCATCATCCGGAGAAGCAGATTTAACTACTATGTCCGGACACTAACCAAAGGAGTTGTCACCACATGATCCTTAATTGGATTATTATTTATTGGACGTTGTTTAGTGTTCAACAGGATCTCATGTGGTGGTGGAACAACCTTGTAACCCAAGCCCTCCCCATTGTTGCGTTCTTTAACCAAGTTTTTCAAAATATGCGAGGAACTTGCTAAACTATGTAGTTTTTGTTTCAAAGACTCATTTTCTACCTGTAAAACCGCTTTGTCTTTTTTAGTCTCTTCAATGGTCTTTAAGTAGAATTTAATGTCATTTTCTTAGTTAAACATATCAACTTTAGTTTCCTTTAATTGCTTCTTTAAAGCATCTATCTTTTCCTTATAACTACTCTCATTCTGTTTTAACACTTGATTTGCCTCTGAGCTAAGTTATCATTGTGTTCTAATAAACTAGCAAATTTTATGTCAATACTTTCTCTAAATTTATCACAATCAACACAAGCATGTTTAGCAAATAATTCATCCTTAGATTGTACCTGTGCAGCTGTGGACGTTCCAGCCATGAAAGCATTCTGAGATGCAGGTTGAGCTTCAGATTCTGAATTCAACTCATTCTTGACAATTTCATCCACTGCATCAAACGTCTCTTCCAAGTCAGCAGTATCAACATCAGCTGAGCTCTCCCCCTCACTCGCTGAGTCTTCGTTCAAGTCTTCCACAGAAGCTATGTTCGCTTCACCATCAGATAAGAACCGAAAGGACCAGTCCTGTCCTTCATCTCCTTGTGCTACCATAGCTTTAGAATCATTTCCAGTGGATGTTGGCTTATTGTCTTTATCTTGCCTATTGAAGGAGGAGAATGGATTCCCGTTCCCAGTCTTTTTAGGCTTCACGCATTCTCTTTTGAAATGACCCTTTTCTCCACAGTTGAAGCACGTGACTTTAGACTTGTCAAACCAAAGGTCGTATCTTTAGTAGCCACGAGATTCTGCCCTGTTTTCTTCAGAAACTTCTTGGCTCTCCGAACAGCACTTGCAAGAGCCCACATGATATCCATCCTTTCAAGCTCGTTTTCATCTACTTGCTCATAGTCTTCATCGGTAAGGTGGCAATTTCCAATCTTACCCGCCACCAGACCATCATAAGAGTGCACAACTGCAGCAAGTAGATCCATGTGCTCTTTAGCAACCTCCACTGTTACCTTTCCCAAATTTTCTGTCATCAACTTAGCAGATTGATTAACAATTGGACTTTGTAGAATCCCAGATGCACCATGAGACTCATTTGAAGATGACAGACCTTGATCAGTAGATAACGATGCATTGGAGACAAAGGCTGTTTGCAGAGGAGCTCCAGAAGACTTTGCAGCAGGAGTGGAAGTAGGAGTTACATTGTAGAGTGATGGGTCTTGAGTATACGCTCCTCTTTTCGTCCTGTACTGGTGACGCACTTCTTCCTCTCTCAGTTTTAGAATAAAGTCATTAATATCCAAGGTCTCTAAAACTGAGTTGTGTCGCATAGTGGAAATGAATGAATGCCACTTTTCAGGTAGACCACCTGCCAAGCTTGAAACTTTGTCTTCTATTGACGTCTTTACTCCATGAGTGTGAAGTTCACTCATCAAGTGGTAGAAGCGATCGATAATTTCATCCAAGCTCTCATTCCCAATTGCAGAGAAGTTGTCAAACTCCTTCTTCAACGCTTTACCCTTTAGGGACTTTAGAGTAGAATTCCCATCATACCTCTTCTCAAGAGCTTTCATCAACTTTTTACTTTGCTTGTGCTCTGAGTATTAGTGAAAAATGGCCTTGGGAATGGACTGGGTCAAAAGAGCATATGCCTTCTTTTCGGCATTATAGGCAACCTTCTGTGTATCAGTGAGTCCACTTAAAGTCAAAGGAACACCATCAGCTCCCACGAGCATGTTATAACCAGTCTCAATAGAGTTCCATAAGTTCGGGTCCACTCCATTTAGATGAATCTCAAAACGTTGTCTCCATTGTGGAAATTCATCTATAGTTAATAGCTTAGGTGGCTTGTTATGGTTCCCTATCTCATTTTCCAGTAAAAGCAGGTTCTGTATCCTTGAGTCCTTTCCAGCTGACATTGCAAAGTTTTCTAAGTCCATTATGTTATAACTTTAACTTGTGAATGAAACTGCTAATGCGATTGGGGAGTGCGACTGGAATGCAACCGACACTAGCTGTATGCGATTGGACTCAAACGTACGATTGAACAGATGACTGAGAGACTTAGGCGACTGAACAGACCGAACGACTCAACTGGGCGATAGAACTGGGCGATTAACTCAATCGGGTGATTGGACGAAGCGACTGACTCAATCGGTCGAATGAATGGGAGACTGGACTTCAGTCGTACGATTGAGCTAATCGTGCGACTGAGACTGCAGAAATCGAAAATTTTCACACTTTTGACCTAAAACGTATTTTGTGACACCCTAGACGGCTGTAAGTCGAAAAACACTGATTTTTCAGAACACGCACACGTAAAGACTCGGTTTTGAGCAGAAAGATTGGATCTTTTAGCGAAAAACGTGGACTTTAACACAAACTTGATTGAATCAAACGAAGAGTCAAGAGCCAAAGCTCTGATACCACTTTTTAGGACCGTGTACGTACGGAGTACTAACTGATTCTTCGTTATACCGGATCAAATAGTGCAGAATCCTATTTGATTGGTGATCCAATAAGGGAGAACGAAATCAAGATCAATCCTAAGGATTAGAAAACGTTAAGAATGAAATAGGAATGTTCTGGGACGTTCTATGAACTTGGAATGGACGATCTGGACGTTCTGGGTCGACTAGGGTTTCAAGTATTCGAAGTGTTTTATTTTTCCATGAATTAAGTGGTATTTATAGGTTACAGCTATCAGTCGTACGACTGAGCCAGGCGACTGGCTCAGTCATGCGACTGAGTCATACGATTTGTTCATTCGGACGGCTGAGTCAGTCTTATGACTCAATCGTACGATTGACTCAATCACCTGGTTCAATCGTGTGACTAGCCCATTCGGATGGTCCAGTCGTGCGACTGAATCAGATAACTTACTTAAACACATTCTTGAACCTTTGATGTTTCAAACCTATGTCTAACAACTATAAACCTATATAACATTGTCATATATGCGTGTAACAACTAATAACATAAATAGATATAACATTAAATAACCAACACCCATATATAGAAGAGATTCTCATTATATTGATTAAACATTACATATGTGTTACAAGAAGAAGCTCTATTACTTTTAAGTTCACTAGAGTAGAACTGGGGACATGTGTACCAACAAGTAAATCTAGAGACAACACCTGAGTTGATCAACTCTTTGATCATGTGACTATCAGCATTTGAGCCATCAGCTGTTGTAGCATCTTCTGATTGGTTTTGGGATTTAATGCTAACTTCTACCTCTGATGATGTTGTATCAGATAGTAGGTCACATGATGAGAAGGATTGGTTATTACTCTCTCATCAGATTCTACTTCTGCTCTGGAAGTAAAATCTGTAGGAGGAGCAGTGTGATTATAACCAATGCCAAACTTCACATTGGAAGCAGATTGCTTACTAAGAAGCATTTCAAAACCCTTGCAGGATTGTACCCAGCGATCACACTCTACCTGGGTAGCTGCAAGTGTTTCCTTGAGGTCCCTGTACTTCTCTAGAAGTACCTCTTCCCTAGCCTTATCATCTTTGATTTGGCATTTAAGTTTATAAATCTCATCATTTTTGTCATTAAACACGGTCTCATATTCAGCTTTTCTTTTGGAAATGGTTTGCTCTAGCTCAAAATTTTTATCAATTAAAGCTACATTTGCTTCTCTAATAGATGCAAATGTGGCTATGCATGATTCAGAACAAAGCTTGGCTTTAGCCTCAGAAGATACCTGTGATGAAGCATTGGATGATGAACCATCAGCAGACTCCAGGGCCATGAGAGCAGGGTTCCTAAAAGAATGATCACCACCATGTTGACCAGCACCTTGGAACAGTTGTTCATGACCAGACATATCATCTGGTAAACTACTCCAGTCAACAACCCCTGGGGTGAAGAAGCTGTTCTGTTGAGGTTGGGTTTGATGATGAGTTGGGAAGGTTGACGCTTAGGGAGAGCATGTGGTTGCTGAGCAGTGGGTGCTTGAACTTGACTTGGCTGAGGCATGTAGTAGCAGGGGTATGGGTATGGCATATGACCCTGAGGCACAAAGTATGCAGGTGATGCCTAAGCTGGTGATGGATGACCAGAACTGGTGGAATGTTGCCCTTTGTTCTGTGAGCTATTTCTTGGAAAGGTCACAAAGGGTACAGAGGTGTTAGATCCAGATGATCTACACTCTAGCAAAGTGTCCAAGCCTATAGCACTTGTGACACCTCAACTTGCTCTTATCAAAACCAACTTTGGTTTTGCCAGAGAGACCAGGAAATTTCCTGCCAGTTCTCTTGTAGAACTTTTGAGATCTGATATTTATCATTACCATTTGACTCAAAATATCCATCTCTTCCAGATCATCATCTGGAATGCCCTTCAAGTCCTCCATCAGAAAGCACAGGTTATCACTGCTACCACCTGAACTACTATCAACACCAACAAAAGCATGTTCAGAATTGGTAGAGAAATCAATATGCTCATCATAGGCACTCTCTGATGTAGCATATTCTGACTCGTGACTGATCAAGGCAGTATTGCCTGATACAAAGTTATCAGTGAGCTTGCCAGATGATGACAACTTCCTTTTCTGTTCTATCTCTCTCTCAAATGTAAGCAGTTTCCCATGAAGTTGGGTGAGAGATAGAGTGCTCAGATTTGCACTAGAGCGTAGGACAATGGTATAAGTGTCCCATCTCTCAGGCAGGGATCTGAGGAAACGGTTGTTCATCTGGCTATTGGAATACTCTTGTTTCACCATTTTCAGCTCAGAAATAAGACAAGAGAATCGCTCAAACTGTTGAGTCAGTGTCTCACCCTTCCTATGAGAGAATGTCTCATATTGTTGGGCGAAGATTTCCCTAGTATTTGCTAAGACCTCATCGGTTCCTCCGAATTGTTCCTTTAGAGCAACCCAGAGATCATGAGCAGTCTCATGATGCATCAGCCCAGGATAGATTTCATTAGGCAGTGCCATCGCCAGAATTCCATGGGCTTTTGCATCAATCTCGAACAGCTTAAGATCTTCGTCCGAATATTGATCGGTTTCTTTGGAACCCTCTCATTCGATTCAGGAAAGCTCACTATCGGCTTGTATGGTCCATGTACCACTGACTTCCAACAACCAGCACTGTTGATAGACAAGTGGTGGAGCATACGACGTTGCCAGATGTTATACTCACTCCTCACAAGCATCGGAGGCTTTGTTGAGGAGCCAGTATTATGAGGATCGTTTATTGGTGTTGCCATCTTAGATTTCAAGTAAATTCAAGGTAAACAAACAAATCTAGCTCAAAACCACGAGAACCTCAAGTTTAATGGCCTGAAGCAGCAGAAACTCAATCTCTATAACTAATTCTTGCAAATTGCTAATTCGATCAAACGTAGATAGCAAAAGAGCAGTTTCAATGATCAATTGTGAAATCGATCAATGATTAACCAGCTCTGATACCATTTGACAGGATCTCAGCCTCTAGTTTGATCAATTAGGTTGTATTCGCAGCTGATTTAGCACAAGAATTAGAAATTATAACAAGAACACAAGAAATTTTGCATGTAACAGTAAGTTATAGAGAGAGAGAGAGAATTCTGCAAAAAGGTGTTTTCTATTAGATCACACACTTCGGCAAGATTACAATTAGGTCATCTACCTTTTATAGGCAGAATGACGTCAGCTGATGTCACTTGATAGTGACATCAAACCGTTATTTTAACAAACTACTGAAACTAACTTAACTAATGAAGATGTCAACATCTGACATCTTCTTACAAAATGCTAAGTGTCAAAACTATTACAACAACTGAAAGGAAACTACTGAAAAACTACAACGACTGAAGAACAAACTCTTCAGTCGTTTTACAAACTACTAAACTACTACAACGACTGAAGAACAAACTCTTCAGTCATTTTACAAACTACTAAAATAGAAAAGACTGAAAGGTAAACCATCACAACAACTGAAAATGCTTCTTCAGCTGTTGTGACAAACTCTGAAGCTTCAGTACTTGTCTTCAGACTTTAACTTCAGATGATTAATCAGCTGATGACTTCAGTAATTATCACCAGCTGATGTCTTCAGTCTTTGTCTTCAGTCTTTGTACATCAGTTGTTGATCTTCAGTACTTCAGTTCTTCAGCTGTTGATCTTCAGTACTTGAGTCTTCAGTACTTGAGACTTCAGTACCTGTGTCTTCAGTACTTGAAGTCTTCAGTACTTGAGTCTTCAGTACTTGAGACTTCAGTACTTGTGTCTTCAGTACTTGAAGTCTTTAGTACTTGTGTCTTCAGTACTTGAGGCCTTCAGCTGTTGTTCTTCAGTTCTTTGATCTTCAGCTGTTGAAGTCTTCTGTCTTTGTCAAACTACTGATGAAGCTTTCAGCAGTTGTTGTGATGTCTTGTGGGACTTAGAGGTTTTCCTGATCTTGGCTCATTGGTTCTTTTGGTCCAACAAATTTGGCGTCAACTCCATTTAGGTAGATTTCAAACCGTTGTTCCCATTGTGGGTATTCATCCAATGTTAACAGCTTTGGCGGTTTGTTGTGGCTCCCGATCTCACTTTCCAGAAGTAGAAAACTGATGTTCCATTTCTTTAAACCTTATGAACTAAGAACATGACAGATTGACTTATGCAATTGGACAAGCCGACTGGTTCAACCATGCGATTGAAGGATGCGAATGGCTTCAATCGTGCGGTTGGATTCAGTCATGCGAATGAATAGGACGAATGAGGTCAACCGTATGGAATACTTCAACTGTGCGAAAGAACTATACGAATGAGTCCAGTCGTGCGATTGAACTGTGCGAATGGGATTCAGTCGTACGATTGGGCCAATCGTGCGACTGAAGCTGCTGCTGCATGAAAAATCAAATTTTTGAACACTTGACTCAAAATTACGAATTTTCACGAACCCTAATCTGCCGTATGGGAAAAAGTCGAAACTTTTGACACAGAGACTCGACAAAAACAAGTTTTGAAGCGAAAAAGTGTATCTTCTGAATGAAAACATTAGTTTTGACACCAAAACCAATTGAATCCACGTAAAATCACGAGCCTAGGCTCTGATACCACTTGTTAGGACCGTGTACGTACGGAGCACTAACGGATTATGTGTGAAACCAGATCAAATAGCACGGAATTCTATTTGATTGGCGATCCAATCAGTGAGAACGAATAACCCGATCGATCTAACGATGAAACAAACGTTAAGAACAAATTGGAATCGATTCGGAATGAACTATGAACTTGGATTTGTAACTTAGGACTCTCTGGACGGCTAGGGTACGAATTATTATGAAGTGTTTCAAAGTGTTGTGTTTTTCCATGAATTATTTGATATTTATCAGTTATCAGTGTCCATTCGTACGACTGAACCATTAGCATGGTTCAGTTGTGAGACTAAAGCATGCGATTGACTCATACGCATGACTAAAGGTTCAATCGTGCGATTGAACCAATCTTATGTCTCAATGATACGACTGATCCAGTCACCTGGTTTAATCGTACGACTGGTCCATAAGCATGGTTCATTCATGCGTATGGGCCATAAGTATGGTCCATTACCATGAATGTCCACATGAATAAGTTAAACACATTTCTAAGTTCTTATTGACTTAGATCTATGTAAAACCAACATCAAACCAATATATTTAGTTCATACATGTGAATCACGTTCAATATAAGTAAAACATGACATAATCAATCACGTATAAACATCACAATGCATTTATATATAATCAATCACTTCATTACATTGGATTACACATGTGTAAGACATGAAAGATTTTTATATTTCAGAACATAAACTAGGTACATGAATATGTATCAAAATATTAAACTTTTACTTTTTAAAAAACAACAATTTAGAATATTTTGTATTTTTTAAAAAGTTTGTTGTTCAAGAATAATTTCTTACTTCATAAAAAATGTTTCTTTAGAAATAACATTAATAAGAAAATTTCTTTCTTAGTTTATTAAAAAACAATTTTATCTACAAAGGAACTAAATCTTATTTGTAATTAATGTGATTAATAAATAAAAGGGAGAAGTGAGAAAAATATGACGATGGGGAATGTGATGCTGCTACGTGTACTCCATAATTACCCATTTATTAGAGTACGAAGATGTGAGAGCATCAAAACAAACCAATCCACGTCTAAAACTATGTTGTTTTGGTTTAAATTCTAGTTAGTTGAAGCACCAAAGTATAATACTTTAATATTTATTAAATAAAAGACCATTAATGTTGTACGTTTTAGTCTAAAATACATTCAACTTTAAGGTTTATGAATAATGAGGTTTTTCAATTCATTCTCAACTATGAATACCAAGATATGCCTTGGCTAGAAAAGAGGTTTTTTCAATTTATTCTCAACTATGAATACCAAGATATGCCTTGGCTATAAATGCACCATGCAACACCAACTATTAATGGGCTTCCCTTTCTCTCTTCTCTTTAAACAATTTACAATAATTCTTTAAGCGTGTTCATCTTTTACTTTGAGATTCTATTCAGGTTCTTGAGTCCATCCCAACAACACAAACTGCTTCACCTGTTGTATTCTAGGAAACAAAAAGTACTCTTAGGAGGCATGAAATTTGTTTTCAAGTAACTCATGTCGAACATGAGTCCTTGACCCCCTTCTTCTTAACCATCGTTTTCTTCTATTTATTAACTTATTTTTGTTTATTTGTATCTTAATAGTACAGATATGGATGTACTTTTCCTTGGTTATTGTTGTAATTTGATACTTATTCTATAAAGGATATTGCTATAGTTCTATTACAGCAATTTGAATCAACATCATGTTGCTCTTTGATAATATTTAATCTTTACTTGCATCGCCAATAATTGCTTAGTGTTTTAGTGGCAATCTTGTTGATTTGAGTTAAGTTTTGACTTTTTACACTCCAATTTGAATACTAAACACTACTAAACATGGTGATTTTAAATGTGTGAAGCTTAAATAATTAGCCTTTATATTTATAGTTGCTAGCTACATTTATAACCCAAATTTATTATGTTTTACATAATTTCTCTAGACCATTCTTTGTACCTATCTACAAGTTAAATCATTTCTAGACTAATTAGGTGTATTTTGAATCTTATTATAGAATTTCCTCCATCATGTTTAATCAAAAGAATGCTCAAATAAATTCTGGAATCATAAAGTTACTATTTGAACTTTATTATCATATATATTAATAAAGCAACTTCAATTAGCAGATTCTTTTGTGGTTTTGGTGATTATGCCACACAGGTATTGGGGGTTTCAATTTAACCCCTCTGTACCGCCCTTTTTACATATATCATGATTTGGTTCTAGATCTTCATTTTGAGAAAAAGTTGGAGAGAGTGGGGAACCAGTGATGCTGAATGTTGTCATGACCGCCGATGTGTCAGCTTCGAGTGTTGTTGGGATCGGCTATTGGGCAACGACTCCCATGGAGTCATTTCGGCTTCACCACAAGTTGGCTATATTGTCGATTGGCACCCGATGGTCCTTATCCTTGGCGTGATGTAACACCCGGATATTTTCTTTGAAGCCGACGAAGGAAGAGAAAGAAATAAAGTCCAAAGTCGGGGGACCAAACTTGCCAAAACACGAGAAAGTTAGGAAGAGAAGGAGAATAAGAGGGGAGGGTAGCCCCCACCCTCCCCACACCTCCAAAATTATTCAACATAGAGAGAAAGAAGTGAGAAAAGGGAGAAAAGAAGAGAAAAGGTTGGTTCGAGTGGGTTCGAGCGTGCAAAATCTTCGTGTAGCGGGTCTAGATGAAGCTCTTCTTCTTCTTGTAGTTTTTGTGAGTTCTAGGACCCCTATTTTACTCATTTTCAACTGATTTGGGGCTGGAACACATAGTAAACCCATTTTTGTAAGTGTGTGTGTTTGACCCATTTGGGTGTGTTTGCGTGTGATGCGTTTGGTGTGTGTTTTCGGGCTTGTGTGTGCTTGAATGGTGTTGTAGTATGCATTCCTAAGGTTTAGGATGGTTGATTAGGGCTTAGAATGGGTTTGGATGAACTTGGAGGTCGAAAATGGCAGATTGGGTTCGGGATGAACTGCATTCTGCATCAGTTAGGGCTAGGCGACCGACTGAAGGTCATACGGCCGACTGGAGTGCGATTGAGGTTCAGTCGCACGATTGAGGTTCAGTCGCACGACTGGAGGGCCAGTCGCATGGGGAGTCATGTGACTGAGAGCCCATTCGCATAGTGTTCATCCGCATAAGGTCCATTCGCATAGAGTCCATCCGCATGAGGTCCATTCGCACGACTGGGTGTTCATTCGCATAGAGTCCATCCGCATAGGTCCATTCGCATGATGTTTAGTCGCATGGAGGCCATGCCACTGAAGGGTGCCCATATGCCCAAATAGGGCTGTTGTACCCGAGGAGGAACATAGTTAAAGTACTGACTTTCGGGGGAAAGTGCAGATGTAAGTTTTGACGTGGTAGTTCCCGTAAATACATGTAAGATGACCATTGAGGTCTTAGAGGGTAGATTGGGCATGATGATGTTGCATGTTTATGCATAATGTATGTTATGTACGCATGATGATGCCCTGTATGATGATGCTATCTGTGTATGACGATGTTCCTTATTCTAGTGTATGTTTATCTTTCCGTGACTTTACGTGTTATGTTAAAGAATGAAACGGAAGTATTATGTAATGTAAAGTGAAATATAATGAAAGAGGAACATGATGAATGAATGCATGCATTAATAAAGGATGAGAGTAAGAAAGGCTTGCAAGCAAATATAGGAGGTGAGCGACCTTGTTGTCGCAACAGAATCGAAATGGAATCATTGTCTTTCGACCTCAGTAATCGTGGCTGTGTGCTACGAAGAGGGTAAAGCTTGACACTGTGATTAACCATTTGTATGAACCATTACTGCATATCCTAGTTACTCTGACCAGGAGGTGCGTTTCACCGTTATAGAAGGTCTATGATAGGCCTAGGTCCAGTACCATGAAACTGAAGAGTATTGCGTATGGCAATGGTACACCTAAACTTTACCTTAGGTACTGTGGCCAGGAGGTGCGGTGCACCGTTATTGAAGGTCTATGGTAGACCTAGGCCCAGTATCACGATACAAAAGGGTAAGGTTTATGGGTGATAGAAAGAAAAGAGGTAATGATGAAGGAGTAAGTATGACAAGAAAATATGATGAATGAACGAAAGTTAAAGTAATGACTGAATGAAAGTAATGAAGAGACGAAAGGTAATAACAGAGTATGAAATGAGATCCTTGTCACTCAACCTCCGTAATCATGGCTGCGTGCCATGAAGAGGGTAAAGTTTGACAGGACCTACATAGAAGTAAAAGATAACGAATGATGAAGATAATAATGATATTATCTATGTGTACGTATGATGTATGATTGCGTGAAAGTAAAGAAACGGTTTTAATGAAAGTAAAGTATTATATTTATAAAACTAGAACTCACTTAGCAACGCTGACTTTTTATGTGTTTCCAGTTGGCAGGTAATGTTGCTGAGGATGGCACGGGGTGGCTACTCAGCTCTGTTGGATGGCATTCTCTTGTATAATATTTTTGCACTGTAATACGACAAACAATGTTTTGTAATGAATGTTGTATTAACTTGCAAAAGCATTTATATTGAAATGAAAAGTTATTTCACAAATTCCGCTGCAATGTTTATTAAAGTTAATGAAATTATATGTTTTGAGAGCGATGAATGACCAGCTGTAAGCGTCCCGGGAACGGGGCCTTACAAGTTGGTATCAGAGCTAAAGTTTAAGTGAAACGGGTAAATTTTCAAAATAAACCTTAACTGAATATGGGATGGAAAGGGAAGGGATACCAGTCTGAGCAGTTGCGTGCCATCAGGTATTTTCTTAATATTAACCGGTAATTTGTGCGCATGGCATGTGGTTATGTGTTGTTTGTAGATTTAAATACTGACGTAGTCAGAACAGGTAATGCTTGGGGTATGAAGAGTAAAGTAAGTGACTAATCACAACTGGCTACTGTAATTAGGGACTTACTATACTTGACATAAACTAAGTTGTTCCCTTGAATGACCGTGTTGGTGTTTGAATCTTTCAGTGTGTGTTAGAGGATGGCCGGTGATAGATCATCTAAGGCCTCGCGTGGTGGGTCTGCTGCTGCATCGCGGCCCAAAAGAGGCAGGCCTAGAGTTGAAAAGGTGGTTCTTGAAGAACCCGAGACCCTCATCCGGAGGGTGTAGATGAGAGCGCCAATATGAGAGCCTCGGTAAAGGATGTTGTAGTGGAGGAGGTTCATCAAGTCATGCAGACGATCTTACCGTCTGTGGTGACTAAAGTGATTAAGGTTGTACGTGAAGGAGAACGAAAAGAGAGGAACAGGTCCTTAGGAGGACGGCAGCAACCGGAGCCTGAAACAGTTCTGTCTAATGATGAAGAAGAGGAAGAAGAGGAGCATGCGCCAGAGATGGCACGAGGCTGTGACTATGGGGCATTCCAACGATGCAAGCCCCCTACTTTTGATGGTAACAGCACTTCTGTTGCTGCTCACCAGTGGGTGAGAGAAATGGAAGCTGTTTTGAACATCAGCGAGTGCCGGGAGGATCAGAAAGTAAAGTTTGCTGCCTATTCTTTTGTGGACTCAGCTAGTGGGACAATATAGTCCATGCCGAGGGTAGCAGGGCTATTCGTAGGATGAGATGGTCAGACCAAAAAATGTTGGTGATTGAGGAGTTTTGTCCTCACCGAGAAATGGACAAGGTTGAGAGGGAGTTTCTGCAACTAGAGGCGGGAACCATGATACACCAACAGTACACCACAAGGTTCAACGAAATAGCACGTCTGGTGTGGATCATGTGATGTCTATGTCACGAAAGGTTAAGAGGTACATTCAGGGTTTACCAGCGGATATTCGTAGGCATATGATCGCTGCCCGACCGAGCATGTTTAGGTCCGCAGTGGACTTGGCAGGGAGGTTGTATGATGAGAGGGCTGTAGTGGTGGTGGCTGAAAGTAATAGGAAGGGTAGTGGTGATCAAAACTGGATAGGGAAGAGGTTCGGTCGGGGTGATGCCTCGACGAGTAACAAGAAGGCATGGGTGGATGACCGCCGTGTGGTCACATCGGGTGTGGGTATGAAGAAGTGCGGTAAGTGTGGAAGGGACCATAGTGGGGAGTGTAGACTGGGGTTGAACGTGTGCTTCAGATGTGGGAAGCTGGGGCATATAGCCAGGGACTATCGTGTAGTCCGATGCTTTAACTATGGCGTGGAAGGCCACGTAACTAAGGATTGTAAGAAGCCTAGGGCTGAGGGTTCCGGAGTGAAGAAGACGGGAGGTAAAGGACCGAGGGCGAGCACCAGGGCATTCACTATGACACAGGAGGAAGCTAGGACGGACCCTGATGTCATGTCTGGTATGTTTCTGGTGAACCAAACTTTAGCTTCTGTGTTATTTGATTCAGGTGCCAGTAGAAGTTTTATTTCTGCTGCTTTCTGTGCTAAACTGCATGTTAGTAGTAGACGTGTTGACGCGCCCTTTGATGTAGAAACTGCCATAGGTAAATCTACCAGGATTTCTGAGATGATAGAGAACTATGATGTGGAATTAGAAGGCCATAAGTTTCCTGTTAGACCATTTGTGATGATCCTAGGTGGTTTCGATTTAGTTCTTGGGATGGATTGGTTGGTGGACTTCGAGGCGAATATAGTGTGTCGCAAGAAGATGATTCGTTTGATAGCGCCTGACAGGAGTTCAGTAACTGTTTATGGAGATCGGGTCACGATGATCCCGAAAGTAATCTCAATGGCGGTGGCGGGAAAGTGTTTGAGGCATGGATGTAGCACCTACTTGTGTTATGTAAAGGATGTGGAAACGCAACACCATAACATCCGATGTTCCGGTTGTGTGTGACTTTCCAGACATGTTCCCAAAAGACTTATCAGGAGTGCCACCTAACCGAGAGATTGAGTCTCTGATTGATCTAATACCGAGTGCCCAACCCGTTGCCAAGGCACCGTATCGGTTGGCTCCAACGGAGATGAAAGAGTTGATGGAGCAGTTGCAAGAGCTACTTGATAAGGGGTTCATTAGACCGAGTATCTCTCCTTGGGGTGCTCCGGTCTTATTTGTAAAGAAGAAAGATAGTAGTATGAGGATGTGTATAGACTATCGTGAGCTGAACAAATTGACGGTGAAGAATCGGTTCCCATTACCAAGGATAGATGATTTGTTCGATCAGCTGCTAGGTGCTAGTTGGTTTTCAAGGATAGATTTTTGATCTGGCTACCATTAGCTAAAGGTGAAAGAGCTGGATATTCCTAAAACAGCTTTTCGCACGTGCTACGGTCACTACGAGTTTCTTGTCATGTCTTTTGGTTTGACAAATGCGTCGGCTGCTTTTATGGATTTGATGAACCGAGTGTGTCGGCCGATGTTGGATAAATCAGTGATTGTGTTTATTGATGATATCCTGATTTATTCAAAGAGTGAGATAGAGCATGCCGGTCACATTCGAGAGGTGTTGGAAACGTTGAGAAAGGAGAAGTTGTATGCCAAGTTCTCCAAATGCGCATTTTGGTTGCGCGAGGTCCAATTCTTGGGTCACGTGGTGAATTCGGAGGGGATTATGGTGGATCCGGCAAAGGTGGAAGCGGTGATGCAATGGAAGTCTCCAAAGATGCCATCCGAGATTCGCAGTTTCTTGGGTTTGGCGGGCTACTACCGAAGGTTTATCCAAGACTATTCCAAGATCGCTTTTCCGCTAACCAAGTTGACCCGGAAAGATGTAAAGTTTGTGTGGGGTCAAGCTTAGGAGAAGGCATTTGAGGAATTGAAGGTGAGGTTGACCCAAGCTCCTGTATTGTCATTACCCAATGGAAGTGAAGATATGGTTGTTTATTCTGATGCTTCCTACTTGGGGTTGGGATGTGTGTTAATGAAGAGTGGAAAAGTTATAGCTTACGCATCCCGATAGTTGAAGGTTCATGAGGTTAACTATCCTACTCATGACTTGGAGCTAGCAGCTGTGGTCTTTGCACTAAAGATCTAGAGGCACTATCTCTATGGGACGAAGTGCACCATTTTCACTGACCACAAGAGCTTGAAGTACTTCTTTAAGCAGAACGACTTGAAAATGAGGCAGAGAAGATGGTTGGAGCTCATAAAGGATTATGATTGTGAGATCGATTACCATCCGGGCAAAGCCAACGTGGTGGCGGGTGCCCTTAGCCGAAAGGAAAGGCCCGAGTCGATTCGAAGAAGGCGTATCAGCTGATTATGACCTCGAACGTGATGAAACAAGTCAAAGAGTTTCAAGATGAGGCATTGAAAGAAGATCATCTTAACTCTAAAAGAATGAGAGGTCTGGTTGCGGAGTTGGGTGAAGACACATTTGGTGTTAGAACCCGATTTGGATGAATGTGGATTTCTTGTCTTGGGGATCTACGGGTGAAGATTATGGATGAAGCTCACAATACTCGATACTCTATTCATCTCGATGCTACAAAGATGTACCAAGACATGAAGAAAGATTACTGGTGGCCGGGTATGAAGCATGACATAGTGGAGTATGTGAGTAAGTGCCTTACTTGCTTGCAAGTGAAGGACGAGCATCAAAAGCCGTATGGGAAGATCCAACCTTTGTATATACCAGAATGGAAGTGGGAGCACGTCACCATGGATTTCATTACGAAGTTGCCACGTGCTCCGAAAGGGTATGATGCTATATGGGTGATTGTTGACCGCTTGACGAAGAGTGCTCACTTCCTACCAATTTGTGAGACATATTCATCTGAGAGGTTGGCGGATCTTTTCATTAAGGAGATTGTGACTCGTCACGGTGTGCCGGTGTCTATTGTGTCTGATCATGACACCCGGTTTACATCCAAATTCTGGAAGAAATTCCACGACGCCATGGGGACGAGGTTACATATTAGCACGGCTTACCATCCCCAGACTGGTGGTCAGTTAGAAAGGACAATTCAGACATTGGAGGACATGCTTCGGGCATGTGTGATTGATTTTGGGGGAAGTTGGGATGACCACTTACCGTTAGCTGAATTCTCATACAACAACAGCTATCATGCCAGCATTGGTACGCTACCGTATAAGATGCTATACGGTAGGAGATACAGGACACCCGTTTTTTAGGGTGATATTGGTCATAAATAGTTAGGGAGCGTCGAGATGATCGAGGCTACGACAGAAAAGCTTGAAAGGATCAAAACCTTCATGAACGCAGCCAAAGATAGACAGAAGTCGTATGTCGATAAACGACGCAGAGCGATTGAGTTCCAGGTGGGTGACCAGGTAATGTTGAAGGTCTCACCTTGGAAGGGTATCATTCGGTTCAGAAAGCGGGGCAAGTTGAGCCCGAGGTATATAGGCCCTTTCCGAATCATTGCTCGAGTAGGAGTGGTGGCCTATAGATTGGAGTTACCAGATGAGTTAAGTGGAATTCACCCGACATTTCACGTATCTCATCTAAGGAAGTGTTTAGCAGATGAAGATATGATCATTCCACTGGAGGATATCAGGACAGACGAACGGCTCAATTATGTGGAGCAACCAGTGGCAATCATCGATCGAAAAGAGAAGAGGCTGAGAAATAAAGTGGTTCCTCTTGTGCGTGTACAGTGGAAGCACAGGAAGGGATCCGAGTCAACGTGGGAGACTGAAGAAGAAATGAGACAGCATTACCCACGTTTGTTCGAGGAATAACAGGTTTTAGGGACGAAACCTATATAAGGGGGTGTACTTGTTACACCCGGGTATTTTCTTTGAAGCCGACGAAGGAAGAGAAAGAAATAAAGTCCAAAGTCGGGGACCAAACTTGCCAAAACGCGAGAAAGTTCAGAAGAGAAGGAGAATAAGAGGGGAGGGCAGCCCACACCCTTCCCACTCCTCCAAAATTCTGCAACATAGAGAGAAAGAAGAGAGAAAAGGGAGAAAAGAAGAGAAAAGGTTGGTTGGAGTGGGTTCAAGCGTGCAAAATCATCGTGTAGCGGGTCTAGACGAAGCTCTTCTTCTTCTTGTAGTTTGTGTGAGTTCTAGGACCCCTATTTTACTCGTTTGTAACTGATTTGGGGCTCGAACACATAGTAAATCCGTTTTTGTATGTGTGTGTGTTTGACCCATTTGGGTGTGTTTGCGTGTGCTGCGTCTGGAGTATGTTTTTGGGCTTGTGTGTGCTTGAATGGTGTTGTAGTATGCATTCATAAGGTTTAGGATGGTTGATTTGGGCTTAGAACGGGTTTGGATGAGCTTGGAGGTCGAAAATGGTAGATTGGGTTCGGGATAAACTGCATTCTGCATCAGTTAGGGCTAGGCGACCGACTGGAGGCCATACGGCCGACTGGAGTACGATTGAGGTTCAGTCGCACGATTGAGGTTCAGTCGCACGACTGGAGGGCAGTCACATGGAGAGTCATGTGATTTAGAGCCCATTCGCATAGTGTTCATCCGCATAAGGTCCATTAGCATAGAGTCCATCTGCATGAGGTCCATTCGCACGACTGGGTGTTCATTCATATAGAGTCCATCCGTATAGGTCCATTCGCATGATGTTTAGTCGCATGGAGGCCATGCGAATGAAGGGTGCCCATACGCCCAAATAGGGCTAGTTGTACCCGAGGAGGAACATAGTTAAAGTACTGACTTTCGAGGGAAAGTGCAGATGTAAGTTTTGACGTGGTAGTTTCGGTAAATACATGCAAGATGACCATTGAGGTCTTAGAGGGTAGATTGGGCATGATGATCTTGCATGTTTATGCATAATGTATGTTATGTACGTATGATGATGCCCTGTATGATGATGCTATCTGTGTATGACGATGTTCCGTATTATAGTGTATGTTTATCTTTCCATGACTTTACATGTTATGTTAAAGAATGAAAAGAAATTATTATGTAACGTAAAGTGAAAGATAATGAAAGAGGAACATGCTGAATGATTGCATGCATTAATAAAGAATGAGAGTAAGAAAGGCTTGCAAGCAAGTATAGGAGGTGAGCGACCTTGTTGTCGCAACAGACTCAAAATGGAATCCTTGTCTCTCGACCTCAGTAATCTTGGCTGTGTGCTCCGAAGAGGGTAAAGCTTGACACTGTGATTAACCATTTGTATAGAACCATTGTTTCATATCCTAGGTACTATGGCCAGGAGGTACGTTGCACCGTTCTAGAAGGTCTATGATAGGCCTAGGTCCAGTACCACGAAATAGAAGGGTATTGCATATGGCAATGGTACACCTAAACTTTACCTTAGGTATTGTGGCCAGGAGGTGCGGTGCACCGTTATAGAAGGTCTATGGTAGACCTTGGCCCAGTACCACGTTACAGAAGGTAAGGTTTATGGGTGATAGAAAGAAAAGAGGTAATGATGAAGGAGTAAGTATGACAAGAAAGTATGATGAATAAACGAAAGTTAAAGTAATAAATGAATGAAAGTAATGAACAGACGAAAGGTAATAACAGAGTATGAAACAGGATCCTTGTCACTCGACCTCCGCAATCATGGCTGCGTGCCATGAACAGGGTAAAGTTTGACAGGGCCTAGATAGAAGTAAAAGATAATGAATGATGAAGATAGTAATGATATTATCTATGTGTATGTATGATGTATGATTGCATGAAAGTAAAGAAACAGTTTTCATGAAAGTAAAGTATTTTATTTATAAAACTAGAACTCACTCAGCAACACTGACTTTTTATGTGTTTCCAGTTGGCAGGTAATGTTGCTGAGGATGGCACGGGGCGGCTATTCAGCTCTTTTGGATGGCATTCTTTTGTATAATGTTTTTGCACTGTAATACGACAAACGATGTGTTGTAATGAATGTTGTATTAACTTGCAAAAGCATTTATATTGAAATGAAAAGTTATTTCACAGATTCCGTTGCAATGTTTATTAAAGTTAATGAAATTATATGCTTTGAGAGCGATGAACGACTAGCTGTAAGCGTCCCGGGAATGGGGCCTTACACGTGATCTCTCTACTGAAAATGGTTTATTCGGTGTCGACAGTTCTCACCGCCCACAACCTTTGCCCTACTGCGTGTCTTTGTTAGGTTGTTCGTGTGGTGTGGAGAAAGTTATCTCTGTTGTTCTAACACTTTAGGGTTTCAGGCCTTGCCGTTGTTGATATTCACTCTTTCTACTGTCATCGCGAGTTCCCTCTCTTATCATTTGGGGTTTTCAACTGTACTAGTATTCTGTGGCTATGGTAGTCGATTATGTTCTAATTCTAGCCACGATTTGTGTGTGGTACCCTTTGGGTTCTGAGATCTACCGGTGTTATATGGCTATAGGAGTGGATTTTGCTCCGGTTGTCAATCTTCCTCACATTTGTAGTTGAGGTGGACCTGGTGATCGTGATTTTTCCCTGGTACAGTGGTACTCTTTGGGTTTTTCAGATCTATTGATTGATTGTTGGGTCAATGATGACGAGTAGTTGCACGTCTGAAGCTTTGTTATTAGTTGGTTTCATATGTTGTCTCTTGCTATTTCTCTATGTCAATGATCATACACAAACATTCATCTGAGACCTTTGATATTAAAGGCTATGAGTTTTAACCAAGAATAGGGTTAGTTGCCATGGCTTGGCAGCCATTTACGGTATGCAACCGTAATCGAACATCACTTGTGAGCCTCTGCATAGGTATTACTATGTTATATGCTGCGTTCCAGAAATAAAGTGCACTGTTGAGTTCACGGTTGTTTTATGTTTTTACAGTTTGTGTAACTGGATATATGATGAAATATTGTTTTTGTTGGTGTTATGTTGTTGAATGGTCAAGTTCCTTTCTTGCTTTTGTTATCTTATAGAATTTGACGCGTCAATGACGATGAAGGTAAATTCATCTGAGACATTTTGTGGTTCAAGTTAACATGTATGTGGCTGTGATAATATGGGGCCCTAATTACATAACCTATGTCATGTTCAAACCCTGTCGTGAAGCGCGGGTTTATGGTGATTGTTTTTACCATGTTGTTAGTTGGATGTTGTTGTTGAATATATTTTTATGTCGATGATGATGAGCAATGCCTCATCTGAGGCTATCTTCATTTCACTTAATGTCTCTACATGGTATGACATTCTCAGGATGATGTTTAGTTTGGGCATGTTGTTGCCATGTCGTGATGTTCTGTTTGAAAATCTTGAGTATGATATTTAAAAATAAGATCTAAACCTTGATCTGTTTCAATGATGTTTGTTTCAACCGTGTTATAATGACAGTGATATAGCAAACATCGTTGTGTCGATGTTTATTCGCCTTTGCGGATTGGAGATTAAGGTTAGGCCCATTTAAATTGATTTTGCTATTAAATATGAACATTGGTTATGATCATAATGGCGCTACTACAGCCACCTTTGCCGACACTTTGCTAGTTATGGTTTCTTATAGTTTTTGGTCGATGGTCGATGATGTTCTGGTTGTTCATCTAATGGTAGTGGGTGATACGTTTTTAGACCCTCTGTTTTGACTGTCCTATGGCTGTGATGACACATCAAAACTGTTGTCAGTTGCCTTGGCGTGGCAGTCGTTTCTGACGTGCAGCTGCAACCGACCATGTCTGAGACTCGCTTTCAAGACGCCTAATGTGCATCGGGGAATAAACGCTGGTTACAATAATGGAAGAATTGATCAAATCAAAATTACTATTTACAGTATATAAATACAATAGAAAAGCTAATTCTATGAAATTTACGTATATAATTAAGCATATATAGTAATGAGATGATAACCAATAAGAGAGATTACAATCATGAAAGGTGATTATAAATAGAATAATTCAAATTAATATTTGAATTATTCTTGTTTGTTGATACCCCCACAAGATTGATGGTTTTGTATTATGTTCAATCTTGAAGATGAGTTGATGAAATCTAGAGTGTAGAAGTGATTCAGTGAGAGCATAAGCTAATCGGTAGTAATGTATAATTTTTTCATGTTACAATTCACGAACCGCAAATTAACTATTAGTGAATATTTATTTAGAGAAATAATTAAAGAAAATAGATTAAACATTTGTTATTTAATAATTAATTATATAAATGTTTAAAGATTTAAAAAGATTAAAGATTTATCAAATTAAAAGTTAATTAGCAAATCACAATATTAACTGTTAATAAAACAAGGGGGCCAAAATGTATAAATGTTTTTAATATAATGGGATTGGGAAATCCTACTCTTCATCCTTGTTATTCATCGTCAATCGTCCCCCTCCTTTGGTGATCCTCTCGGCCAGCCACCATACTCCACCATATCGTCACCACTGTCGTTAACCACCATTACCACCGCTGGTTAATTCTATGAAGTGTGGTTATTGTAAAGCTCAATGATTTTCATGAATCCAGTCTTCCAGCTAGATCATTGATTGCTTCCAACGTGCAAAGCTTTGTTTTTCTCATTAAGATATAAGCATGGTTATATTAGTTTAACAGTATGTAACTGAATGCCTCATTTAGATATTCAATTAATCAATACTAATATGACAAAACATTTCAGCTAACATTAATAAAAAGTTTGTAGTTTAGACAAAGAGATAACAACTTCAATTATTAAAGTTGATTTCTATTACCCAACATTGGTATTAGATCAATTTTACGCGTGTTTAAACATATTTTATAATAATCTTGGGTTTTATATCTCAAAATGGCTTTTTTTTTTATAAAACGATTGTGTCTTTGACTAAAAGATTGAAGCTTTGATTATTATATTAGATGTTTTGACAAATGCTTCACTTTTACAAAAAGTATATATCTTTTAATCAAAGATTTACCTCTACGATTGTGGTTTATTCTAACTTTAATCGAGCTTTAGTGATCCATGTTCAAATTGTAAAGGGAAAATTTCTATAAATTCATCAAACCCTAATTTGATAAATAACTTAGAATTGAAATTAAATCACTAGGATGTTCTTGAAATCGATCACTCTTTCAGATTAAACCATTTATGCACTTACAATTGATTCAATCGGATAAGCTTAAAAAGTAAAAGCAAGAACCTGAATTGAATTGATGAAGTCTCCTTGACAAAAGTCTCTGTTTGCTTCTTTGTTTGTGAAGTTTTTTCATAAACTGTCGATCATACATACATAAACTAAATACACATATTCAATTTATGCCCCTTAAGTTTATTACATGTTTCATAATTATCCTGAAACTTAACTAATAGATTTAATTCATAAAAAAAAGTATATCATGAATATGTATATTTATATACAAGCCAATATTACTAAAATTCTAACATTCCTTCTCCATTTTAGTAATATTAAAGATCAACAAAGCAAATTTCACCATAATCAAACTTATGCATAAATGAAATATCCTATGGATTGAATTTCATATTAGTATATTTCGCGATCCAAATATTCGAATATCAGGGTGTCACAATGATTGAACCTATTTTATTCATCTGAATACTTGAAGGAAATACACACATAAATTCACAATTCGATAGTTCTAACATGACATAATGTTTTAGTAGCCTATGTCCCATCCTTCAAAGATTCTTGAAGCAACTAAACTTCATACTCTTATAGGTAGTTCTCATCTTATACCTGCAAATGCAATTTACCAAGGAACTACTAAGAAAACTATGTTTCAATCTTCTTTATCTTGCAGTCTGAACACATAACTTAGGATGCTATGTTGTGTTCTAATATCACATGACAAGCCTTCCACATTGAATTCAGCATTTAACGTTGTAAAAAATGGGAATTGAGAATCTTAACATGAAATTCTAAGAAACGGAGTTCAGACCCATCCCTAAAAAAAGAATGATTTATTCAGGAGATCTCTTCCTAACCCTTTGGTCAAATGATCAGCCATGTTGTATTGAGATTTTATAAACTCAATAGATTTTCTTGTTATATTTATTAACTGACAAGTATGACATTTATTATTTGTCATATCAAAGTTCAGTGTTAGACTCATTTTTGCCATATCTTTCATTCTAGAATAGTTAATATGTCCTAATCTAGCATGCCACAAGTTAGATATAAGATCTACTTTATTATTACATAAAGATGTCATGTAAATAGATTCATTGTCCAATGGTATGTGAATACTAAGTTTAAACATACCACTAGATAGATATCCAAATCCAACAAACACACTATGTTTTGACAACACAAACTTATCCCACTCTATTAATTGTCTAAAACCATGACTATTTAACACAATTCCGGATATAAGATTCTTTCAAATCCTCGGTACATACAACACATTATCTAACATTTGTTTCCCAGAAGTAAATAAAAGTTTGACTTTTCCAACCCCTTTGATAGGCTTGGTTGATACATTCCCCATCCTTAGCACAGATCCATCTTCAATTAATTCCACTTCCACGAACTATTTTGTATCCTTGCAAACATGGCTAATAGCACCTGAGTCTACATCATCCTGTATATAGAATGATTTAGCAATTAGTGAAATGTGTTCAACATTATTCAATATAATATTCGAACATCATTTTGAATTATTAACAGTCACCGTCAATGATTCAGCAATAGCCTTAGTGCTATCAATCATGGACTTAAGCCCAACAACGTTTGACTTAATTAGAATCGAAGGCACTTAGGCTGGAGTTGCTTGGGCCCCAAAAATGACTTCACCTTTATTACTTTCTAACCTATTTTTTAGAGAAATTTAGTTTGTGACAAATTCATATTTTGGTGTGTTTGAGTGGATTATTAGACTCACATTCAATCAAATTCATTGAATCTAAAGATAAATTAGACAACTTACCTCGTTGAGGCGGTGGATCTTTCAACCCACTTGGACAGGCTCCACATGAACACTTGTTTCCACCAAGTAGCTTCATGCGACAATCCTTCTTCTTATGACCCATCTTACCACATCTCCAACATCCTTCATTAAGCTTCTTATTTGGCTTTTTATAGCCATATTTTGCCTTCCTTTTCTTTTCATTGAATTGATTTCCTTTCTTGAACTTATCATCTTTTTCAACCAAGTTAACCAAGTTTTGACCTGTTTTAATTTTCCCTTTCAGTTTCCTAGATTCTTAAATCCTAAGATATTCTTCAATCCTAATGTGGCAACCCAACTGAACCAAACTTAACACCTATTTTTTATGTTTCAAGGTATACTTAAAGTCCTTCCATAATAGGGGCCATTTGTCAATGATGTTTCAAGGTATAAATGAGCATGATGAAGTCTCCGATGACGAATCTGATTATTAAACTGAGGGGTTTGAGAATGATAATTAAGTATCTGAGTGAGAGATATCTGAGGGGTCTGATTAAAAGTAGAGTTGACATGTTGTAATTGGTATTTGTATTTGTATTTATATTTTCAAGTAGGTTGGAAAACTGTATTTATATTATATTTTTGTCTTCCATATCTTATAACATTTCAGTATGATTTCCCTTGCGTATTTGTTACTGTACATGATGGCCACTGTGATGGGCCATGGAGGAGATGGTTTTGGAAAGGACCCCCATCACCTGGCGGCTTTGGTTCTGGGCATGGACACTAAAAGGAGGGTTGTAAGTCTTAGTATAAACTATTTATAAATCTTATGTCAGATAATTAGTTATTATAACTAATAATTTTTGATTGATCTTGCAGCACCACCTCGTAGGAAAACTTGAGGGATTGCAAAAAAATATCGCCTAGAATCCGAGGTCTTGGAAGAAGGGGGACGTTTAACTTTGCAATTTGACAGGCAAGCGACCTTTACCCTTGTTTAGCCAGGAAGTGGGTTTATACATGTGGCGGAACATCGCCTTTGATAAAGGTAGTTGGAGACAGGTTTAGAAGCTCAGTAAAATGCATTGTACGAGCACCTCACAGTAAATGATTTGTTTAAGTTTATCTTGAGTCGAGTTTTTTGTTTTTTACTTGACTAATTTCTTTTGTTTATTTTTTAGAAATCATTCAATTTGGAGAAGATTAATCAGGACGTCAATCGATCTAAGTTAAAGTTGGAATTTTTTTCAATATACATGAAGCGATACAGAGATCGCAAAGAAGATGCAAAAAGGCGTTTTAGAGAGTTTGGAGGGGATGTCGAGAGAGCTCGAGCCAACGTTCCTGAAGGATGACTCCGGCTAATTGGAAGAGTGGCATTAGACATTTCATGTCGGAGAAGCATAAAGAATAGTCACTCGTTAACCAAGCAAATCACCAACTCCAAAAATACCCAAACCGAGTGGGGACATCATCTTATAGCAGCACAACTTGTAAAAAAGTAACGTTTTGGTTTATATTAAATTGTATATATATATATATATATATATATATATATATATATCTTATACGTAGTAGTTGTAATAAAAAATAATATTTAATGTTAAACAGGCTCAAAGTCACCTACAGACGTCATTGATGCTCATACACTAAAAGGTTGGACGATTGATAGCGCAACCACTGAAACAATTGTTAGTAACTATATAAAATTTAATTTTTTGATACTTGCATGTGTGTGTGTGTGTGTGTATATATATATATGTATGTATGTATGTATATGTATATATATATGTGTGTGCATATATATATATATACATACATACCTACACACACACTAATTCACCTTTTGTAAACTACAGCAGCGATTAGAGGATGAGTTGGCTGCCCAAACTCCAGGAGATGATCAAGTGAATACATTTGGAAAACGTCCTCGGTACTAGGCGGGTTCAAACCTTCTTCAAAAGCCCCGGCTACCCATAATAAGTCTCAACCCCTGCCAAGAATCTCATTCACACAGGTAACAATAACTTTCACTTATAATGACCTAAAATTTATATATATGCCATTAGTTTGGTAAATATTATTAGTTTGACCCGTTTATTATCTGAAACTTGTATGTTTGTGATCACAAAATGGACGGAATGAGTCAATATGTTATTAATTTATATGTTATTAGTTTGAACAAAACTTGTGATTACAAAATGGACGAGATGGGAAATGGGTCAAAATGTGTTTATAATTTGGACTTAAATATATTTTCATTGTAGGAACAAATTGAAAATTAAATATATTTTTATTGTAGGAACAAATTAATGTCTTGTTTCAAGACCCATATTTTAGAAATTAACTCCAAAATTATGAGCAAAATAAACAAGTTTGTGATGAGGACGAAGAAGACGATGAAAATTATGAAGATGATGAAGCTTAATTGATAAATGTATGTTGACTTAATTTAGAATGTTTATGTATGAATTGTATCTCCTTGTATGAATGAATGTTGACTTAGTATTGTTTGAAGGTTAGGATGTACCCTGACGGAATTCTAAAACGTTATGTTTATAACTAAGGATATATGTTCATGTATGGTAATTTATGTTTAGAGTTAGTAAATGTTCACAGAATATGCAGATTGTCATGTATAAATTTGTACTGGAAAAACCGAAAAATACAACAGGAAGTTGTAATAGGTGAACAGAGGTATTAGCTTTAGCGGCGACAGTTTTAACGGCGACCCATTAGCGGCGATTTTTTATCATTAGCGGCGTTTTATTAGCGGTGACTTTTTAGAGGCGACTTGTCGCCACTAAAGGCATTAGCGGCGACATGGGGGGTCTTTAGCGGCCACTTGTGTCACCCCTAAATACCAGTCTCCTTGTAGTGTAACCAACATAAAATTAAATTTTATTTAAATACACGACTTACCTCATGTTACAACTCGTTCAATATATTTTTAACCCGACCGTTAATTAAAAAAGAAAAGAAATCCCAATTAAAATTTAATATTTTTTTCACCCTAACTTAGTGAAACTTTACCCAATTTATCGAAAACCCTAATGTTAGTGATTACCCTACATCTGGGCCTCTGGTTTTGGTGGAAGCTACAACCGTTATTCCTAAGTCATTTAAGTTGTTTCTATAGTTACATATTAAGGGCTAATATCACTTAAAATGCTAAAGTGGTCATAGTAGGAGTTAAACATACCAATACTTTACAATGCTTATCATTCGACCCTAAACCGAGAGTTGTGTAGTTGACATAATTGGTAATAGTTACCTACCTACTTAACCATGCTAATGGAGATTGCTTCAGCTATTCACTATATTTTAGTGAAATAGGATCTCATCTTAGTTATATATATTTTTGTAACTAGGTCTTGAAATTGATTAAGAAATTATGAATGAAAATACCAAACAGTTTATTATGTATTATAGATGTCTAATGGAACTAGTTAGTTTACTCACTTCTCTCTTTAGTCGATCATTGAAAAGGTAATCACACATCAATAATTCAATGTTTAATGAACATAAATACGTGAATTATAGTGTGATTATTATGATTTGGGTTGAAGTTATGTATGTGTTAATTTACAGGGATGTGGAACTAAAAGAAAGATATTTTGGGCAAGGAAGAACCATAAAACAAGCTATAGGGGCCGAGGAAGTAAGTAAAACAAAGTTACAAAAAATGGCCCGGAAACACTAAGGGGCGTATCATACGCCGACCGGCGTATGGTGGACGTATTTATCGACGTATTGAGAAAATTTTACAGAGGACCGGCGTACGATACGCCGGGGTTGGGCGTATGATACGCCGGTGGTCAACAACCACCCTATTTTTATGGGATGCCAAGATATTTAAAGAGAATGAATCCTAATTCGAATTCTCTCTCTTCCAACTGCATTCTAGACGATTCCAAGCTGATTTCTGGTGATTTCAAGCCCTCACATTCATCTCAAAGCATCTACAAACATTATCAAATCAAGATTGAAGATCAAATGAAGACCATGAGTGGCTAGTCGTTCGTGATTGCTTTCGGGTGGATAGTTCTTGCTAAGGGAGATGGTTAGTCATGTTTAGGGTTTGTTTATGTTGAACACTTAGTTATTAAATGTAATTGAAAGTTTGATTGAGTTAAACAATTCATTTATAAAGAAAGTTATTTGCTTTATCATCAGTTTTCGGTTTCCTTGCATCGTGAGCTCATTGAGACAAGTAGATAACTTGATATAGGTGGATTGGTAACTTTGTGAATGAACGAGTCTTAAAAGATTGTTCCTTTGTTATCACTTCAATCAAAACCTAAAATCTTAAGTCATGTTATGCAACCCTAAATCCATTTGATAAGCCATTGATCTTGTAGAACTTGAACCCCGGAAGTGATTGTTTCTTAATATTTAATCAAATTTGTTTTAACGTTCTTGCTTTATGCACGTGTGATCAGTAATTCATTCAAAGTTTTAATCTTTAGTTTAAAGTTTTTGTTTTTATGTTAATTGAGTTACAACCGTTAAACACTTTCCACATATTCCCTGAGGAGACGACCTTACTTACCCTTACACAATAAAGGTAGCTAAGACCGGTTATTTAACTTACTTTTGATCGAGTCTTGACAACCAGATCAAAAATGGCGCCGTTGCTGGGGAATTAGTGCGCTTAGTGTTTAATTGCTTTTATTTTTATTTTTTTTCCTTAAAAAAATTCATAAAAAAACCAAAAGATTTTACTTTTCTGTTTTTTTAATTGCTTTTCTTGTTCAGTATTACGCGAGGTATTCTTGTGTTTTCTTGTTTGCAGGCAACCCTTACCTTAATGCATACAAGATTTTCAGGCAGGACATCACCTTTGCACTTTGATCCAGAAATCGAGAAGACTGCAAGGGAAAATCAGGTATTTCAGAAAACATCAACTTCAAGGACTTCTCAGATTCGTGGCCAAACAAGATCAGAGGAAGGTACATCATGAGCAACAGCTCGTCGGATCTTAGGTCGGCTTTCAAGGACACCAGAAAGTAATCAATCTAGAGGGTTGAATAACCTAGAAAACCAAGGAGGGCCACCACTCAACCAACCTTTAGGAGACATCCCATTACCTGTGTTCCCTCCACCTGATGATCCTCCATATCAAGTACCACCTGTGCAACCTCAACCTCAGGGGCCGATCCCTATGAATGAAGGAGTGCAACACCAACCTCCCCTTGCAAATTTTCAACAAATACCAAATGTTTGGATTCAGAATCCAAGTTTTTAGCATAATGGGGAAGGTAGCCATCATAGTCATGATGAGAGGTTTTCAATGGAAGGTAGTCATCATACTAATTATGTGGATGAATGGATTGAGGATCAAGAAGATATGGATGGCCCGGTTTAACAAAATTTTGAAAACTTTGGACATCAACCAGGTTATCGGAACCATCAACCAAACCATGATCGAGATGATTATGCACAACCACCAGAATTCCACAACCAAGGTCCACAACCATTCAATAGTATACCAGCTAATCCGGGAGTTCATCGGTATGTACCTGCACATGGCGTGGATAGTCACTTCCGTCCCGCCATTGCCATCAATTCATCTCCCATTGTTCCACCAACACAACGAGAGAGAGCTTTTGAAGTCCGACCCCAATTGACAGGATCTCAGCCTCTAGTTTGATCAATTAGGTTGTATTCGCAGCAGATTTAGCACGAGAATTAGCAATTACAGCAAGAACACATATGATTTTGCATGTAACAGTACACATATAGAGAGAGAGAAAAATTCTACCAAAAAGTTATTTTCTATTACTCACACGTTTCAGCACGGTTACAATTAGGTCATCTTCCTTTTATAGGAAGAATGACGTAGGCTGATGTCACTTGATAGTGACATCAAACGTTATTAACAAACTACTGATAGAACACCTAAACTACTGAAGATGTCAAACAGCTGACATCTTCTTACAAAATAGCTAAGTGTTCTACTTATTACAAGTACTGAAGAAACAAGAAACTACTGAAAGTTACAACGACTGAAGAACAGACTCTTCAGACGTTTACAACTACTGAACTATAACAACTGAAGAACAAACTCTTCAGCTGTTGTACAAACTACTGAAAAGGAAAAATACAAACTACTGAAAGAGAAAAACCATCACAACATCTGAAGAAGACTTCTTCAGCTGTTGTGACAAACTCTGAAGCTTCAGCACTTGGTCTTCAGACTTTGGGCTTCAGATGTTTCATCAGCTGATGACATCAGTAGTTGTCATCAGCTGATGTCTTCAGTCTTTGTCTTCAGACTTTATGCATCAGTTGTTGATCTTCAGTTCTTCATTTCTTCAGCTGTTGATCTTCAGCACTTGAGTCATCAGTACTTGAAGTCTTCAGTACTTGTATTCTTCAGTACTTCAGACTTCAGTACTTGTCTTCAGTACTTGGGATCTTCAGCTGTTGTTCTTCTAATTTTTGATCTTCAGCTGTTAAGTCTTCAGTCTTTGTAAAACTGCTGATGAAGCCTTCAGCAGTTGTTGTGATGTCATGTGGGACTTAGAGGTTTTTCTGATCTTGGCTCATTGGTTCTTTTGGTCCAACAAACTCCCCTGAACCAATGCAGCCAAAACCTCTAATCAATTTATTATCCCACTTATTGTTGGTAGAAATGTTAGTCTATTTCCTTCTGGATCAGATCAGAAGTTGACCCAAATAAGCACTGGCCTGGGAAGAGGTCTCTGAGATTTGATTGGCATAGTATGGATGGAAACCCTGTCTTGGGGAACTGGACCCAGGGCTGTTGTCCTATCCATGAGACCTACTTCCCATGTATGAGCCTGTAGGATTCTCGGGTGTAGGCTCTGAGGAATGTAATTTGTTCTTCCATGGATAGGTCCTCAGCCTCACCTCCAAATAATCCTTCACGGCCATACAGCTCTGAGACATACTTGGCCTGTTTACCAATCTTGAGCTCAACTGTTGTTATCTGTCTGTAGGCAAATTCATCTGGGTGAATGCCCTCAAGTAACAGATTGAGCTCATCTTTCCTGAAGTTCTCAAGCCTCTTGTAGACTAACCCTTTTCTGACCACCCAATTTTCCAACATCTTTTGAGGTGGCTGTTTAGTCTCATAGGCCTTCTTGAAATCTTCAATAATTTCCCAGGGTGATACTACAAGGGCCACAGCGATCACTTCATCTACAATCCTCCTAACATGGCCCTTGTATCTCAATGGAATGTCTTTCTTTATAATCCTATGAGCCACCCTGGGATCAGGCCAAGTTCTCACCTTATCCTTATGAATTGAAATGTGTTAGCAAGGGTGTACAGTCTCAGAGCTTCTTTCCTCATATTGGTTGTTGATGAGGAAGCAACATAGGCTTTATCTATACTTTTCAGCATCTCATCATCATGAAGCTTTTGCTACTGTTCTTCTTCTATCTTTACCCTCATAGTTTCCATCTGTGAGGTAGGAGTGATGGGCATAGGTTTGGCTTTGGGTAAGGATATGACTACAGAAAGAGGCAGCCTATCTTCCACATCCTCCTCTTCTTCTTGTAGCCTCAACACCCTTCTGTTCTTCTGCAAGGGTGTATCATCGGCAATGGGTTTTGATGGTGATGGGGTTGGTTTTGTGGGTTGTGGTTGGGTAGGTATTGGTGTGGAAGATTGGGCAGGCTTTGCTAGTAATCTAGAAATAAAGGAAGGTTTAGTCTGTTTGACTAGCAAAGTCCTGTTCCCAGCACCGGCTTCTGACAGGGCTTCTGCGACCAGTCCCTTGGTAAATTCACCAGCCGAACAGATCTTGGTGGCTATAGCCAAGATTCTGTCCCTGGTCCAAGCCCTCACATCTAGGACTGGTCTCCCCAGGTACTTCGAAATAAACCTAGTCATAGCATCGAGTCCATCGGTATTCTATCTCCTTTATCTCCAGCTTCCTAATTTCCTGATCTAGCATGGCAGTGTCCGTGTCAAAGCCTTGCCTGAACAGCTGATCAATGATAGAGTCCATTGATCGGCTATGCTCAGCATTAGCCTCCTTGACCAGGACTGCTAGATCAGTCTCCTTCCCCACCTTCTCTCCCTCCTTCTCTCCTTTCTTCTTTTTGTAAGTGATACTGAAATCTTTTTGGATTTCAGCCACTTTGATCTGTTCAGCTCTCTCCTCCCTCTCCTTCTCCTTCCCCTTCACCCTCTCAGTCTCCTTAACCACATCCCTCTCGTTTTCCACCTCTTCTACCACTTCTTTCTCCTCCTCTACCCTCTTCCTCTTTTCTTTCACTGATGTCTCCCCCTTTTTGGGTGCATTGGTTAGGGTTTGACTATCAGAAAGCGCTTTAGCTACAACAACCTCCACCAAGGGTTGTATTTGTGAGGGAAGCCTCTCATCAAGGGTTTTCATCATAATGTCTGTGATTATTGGTGTGATGAGAGGCAGGGATTTTTAGAAGATAGCAACTAATTGCTCAGGAGGGTTCTGTTCCTGAGAACTAGTGCCAGAAGCAGAGGCAGGTAGCTGAGTTTATGGGAGTGGCTGAGTATATGTGAGACCTTCAGGGGAAGGTGCCATCTGTGGGTTTATGGTGGTAGATGGACTTGCTTCTTGAGACATTTTGGCAAGCAGCTCTTTGAGTCTGCTTACCTCATCCTCAAGAAGTGTATTTTGAGCAACTACATCGTAGAGGAAGCTCAGGTCATCATCAGTTTGCACTGAATCACCTGACCTCCTGACTGTGTCAGGATGTACATGCACTGAGTGTGGCTTAGTAGTTGCATGTGCCCCTTTGTCTTGGTTCTGGGGACTTCCAGCCTCCGGATTGGATCCATCATCGGCAGTTGCCTCTGGTGAGGTCTTAGTGATGGTACCTGCTTCTTCCTGCTCAGATGTTGATGCAGGGGAAGTGGCAGCCTCACCAGACTGTCTTATCTCCCTAGCCACACTGGGAGATGAGACATGTGATTCTCGGTGTTGTGGGCTCCCACTAACACTTGTTTCCACCCTCTCTTCGGTTGGAGATACCCCAGTTGTGATTGGTTTCTGGGGAGAGGGTGGAGTGTTCAGATGGGTCAACACTTTGGCAATTATAAGAGTAGGGCTTTGAGGGGCGGTTTCAGTGGGAGATGGGCTAGAAGCAGATTGCACATGGGGAGGAATGTGCTCTTCAATGGCAACCTACTCAATTGAGAAAGGTTCCAGATGTGTGGTAGCCCCTGAAATGGTTGCATCAGGCTCCTGTAAAGAGGAAACATGTGCGGTTGTGGTAGGTGGAGTCGTGGTGACTGCTGGGAGAATCTGGCCAGCAGTCACTTCCTGCGTTTGTGTTGTAGGGGCATCCTCAAGGGACTCATCTCCCTGAGTAGCCTTTGTGGGTTTCTTTTTGGGTTTGGGCTTGGTGAGGACTTTAGACTTGGAGGTGGAGGCTGTGGGTTCCAGCTGCGTGGGTTTGCGCAGCTTGGCAGCCTTTTTGAGTGTGTGGTCGGTGTTGTGCCTGGAGTATACCTCAGCTAGTACAGCCATGGCAGGGACTCCAGTGCCAACTAGTCCCTCAGCATCTCTCTATCATGGCCATAATGAACCGTGGATATAAAATCCAACGGTTTGCAAATGGTTTTGAGGCCATGTCTTTGAGTTCCAAAAATATTATTTTATTAAAATTTAATGGATGTTTCTCAAAAATAGAGTACAATACCTGTTGCCAACTTGTGGACATCTGGTCCCATGAGGATGTCTTCGGGGCCAGACAAACATTCACCATGTGGAAGGTAAGTCGTTGTGGATCAGGGAAATGTTTCTTCAGCAAGGTGGAGGCAGAGAGGTCACCCTGATAATCATGAGCATGAAAGAGAGATCAAGGGTGCCTTTGGGGTAGGTAGTTGGGAAGGTGGTATCCTCCATCTTTAGGGTTTGTCGGATGATAGCTGGATAGATGACCACGGGTTTGTTGTTCACAGACGACCGGAGAGAGACCTCGCCGTCGTTCTCTCCAGATTGAATGGTAACGTTTGTCCAGAACTCTGATAGGGAATTAGCATGAATGATTGGATTTAATAGGAAGGCCGTTTGGTACGGTGAGTCGGTCATCAGATCAATGGCATTGTGAAATTTTGACCAGAAGGGCGATTTAGTAAGGTATGCGACACAGTTATGTCGGGGCTTGAGTTGCATGGTCGCCATTAATGGTGTATGGGAAGCTTCAGAGGTTTTTGAAAGTCAGGTCAAGTGAGAATGAAAAGCTCTGAAGGTTTGGTTGGGTATTTATAGGCTAAAAGAAAACTACTAAAGGGTTTGGTGTTAGTCATCAGTTGTTGAAACTACAGATGACATGGTTTTAACCTTCAGAAGTTGTAACATCTGAAGACTTGGTGTTAGTCTTCAGTAGTTGAAACTACTGAGACCTTGGTTTTGTCCTTCAGATGTTGTAAACGACTGAAGACTTGTTGTTAGTCATCAGTAGTTATAAACTACTGAAGACATGGTTTTCATCTTCAGACGTTGTAACAACTGAAGACTTGGTGTTAGTCTTCAGTAGTTGTAAACTACTGACATCAGTAGTTATAAACTACTGAAGACATGGTTTTGCTTCAGTTATTGTAAACAACTGAGGACTTGGTGTTAGTCATCAGTAGTTCTGAAACTACAGAAGACATGGTCTTATCCTTCAGTTGTTTGGGTATGAAACAGCAGATGTAGGTATCAGCTGAAGAGTAAAGTTACTCATCAGTTGTTTCCGTCAATTCAGTTGTTTCATTCTGACCTCCACATTTACTCATCAGCTCTTTGGCTGACTTTCAGATGTTTCATTGGCCCTTCAGCTCTTGTGAATATTTATTCTTCAACTCTTGTGATCAGATGTTCATAAGTGCTCATAAATTATTCTTCAGAACTGGTGAACAAATTGTCTTCAGTACTTATGTGTAAGATTACACATCAGTAGTTATGACCAAAATTTGATCTTCAGTACTTATTTGTGTGAAAATTATACATCAGTAGTTATAACCACATCAGTAGTTGTAACTACATCAGCTGTTTTCAACAAATAATATACTTCAGTACTTTGAGTCATTTTAGTCTGCAGTAGTTGTGAAAATGCTGAAGACTAAATTATTCATCAGTACTTATATTTGACCTTTGCATACCAATGCTCATCAGTACTTGTGAACTGAGAGCATCAGTATTAGTCAAATTATTCTAGCTGCAGCATACCAAGCCTTAGTACCAAATTTTGGAATGTGGTACTATCTAAAGGCTTAGTAAAGATGTCTGCAAGCTCATCAGCACTAGGCACAAACTTTGGATCAATCAGACCTTTTTCATAGCAATCTCTTATAAAATGATGTCTGATCTCAATATGTTTGGTCCTAGAGTGCTGGACTGGATTTTTAACAATACAAAGAGCTGAAGCACTATCCATTAGTAATGGAGTCTTAGTCTCTGTAATGTCATAATCCAAGAGTTGGTTCTGAAGCCAGAGTACCTGGGAAGTACAACTTGCAGCAGCAATGTACTCAGCTTCAGCTGTGGATGTAGCAATTGATGTTTGTTTCTTACTCTGCCAAGAAACTAAACAATTGCCTAGGAATTGGCAACCACCAAAAGTGGATTTTCTGGTGACTTTGCATCCTGCATAGTCACTATCAGAGAAAGCAACTAATTTGCAAGAATGCCCAGTTGAATACCAAAGACCTAGTGATTGGGTACCCTGCAGATATCTAAATATCCTGTTGACTGCAATCAAATGGGATTCTTTAGGTGCAGCCTGAAATCTAGCACAGGCACATGTTGCAAACATGATGTCTGGTCTAGAAGCTGTAAGGTACATTAAGGACCCAATCATACATCTGTAAAGGGTTTCATCAACCGCTTTACCTTTCTGATCTACATCCAGTTGTGTGATGCTGCTCATGGGAGTATAACAGGACTTACAGTTTTGTAAATCAAACTTATTCAACAACTTTTTGGTGTATTTGGACTGATGAATAAAGATATTATCAGCCCTTTGTTTGATTTGCAACCCTAGAAAGAACTGTAATTCTCCCATAGCACTCATTTCAAACTTTTGCTTCATGAGCTTTGTGAATTCATCACACAACTGTGGATCAGAGGATGCAAAAATTATGTCATCTACATAAATTTGAACAAGGAGCTTATGTTGTCCCACAGTCTTGATGAATAAGGTTTTATCAATGGTGCCTCTAGTGAAGTTATTTTCTAGAAGAAAAGTTAAGAGTGTCTCATACCAGGCTCTAGGAGCTTGCTTCAGCCCATAAAGAGCCTTATCAAGCTTATACACCCAATCAGGATGTTTATTGTCCTCAAAGCCTGGTGGTTGACACACATAAACTTCCTCCTTCATTTTACCATATATGAAGGCACTTTTGACATCCATTTGTTGGGTTTGTTAGAACATAAAATCATAGTTTAACCTCTTAAACTTTCTGAAAACGTAGCGGAAGTATAGCATTATAACCATGTTTATAAGCTGAAAAATGTGTTCATCAAGTGACCATTCAAGTGTATAAACAAACCCAAAGAACAAAGGATCATTTATGTGAATTAACAAGCTATGAACATATATAAAACTACATAAAATCATAGCTACATAGAGCTATGATTACTACCTTTTTACAGCAGCAAAACTCGACAGAAATGATGTTGTATGATGCTGAAAATGGCCAAGACTTCAAGAGTAGAAGTCCTCAAGCTTGTATACCCCAAGCCTCATTGCAAACACCTTCTTGTTAGAAAGATTCTACACCAAGAACAACTCAAAACTCAGCTTGAAACTTGCTGAAAACCCTCTTTTTCAGCTTGTTAAAACCGTAGGGTGAAAGAGAGAGAGAGCTGAGTTTTGTTTCTTGTTAGTTGCATGTATGAATGAGATTCATGATCATGGAATGCAAGAACCTTTCTTGTTATTAGAGAACTCCAAGAACAACACAAGAACACTTCAAGAACATGAAAACCCTACTCAAAAACTTCCTGGACAGCTGCTCAAAACCGTAGCTGTTCTAGAGAGAGGGATAGCTTCTTGGTTGTTGTTTGCATATGTGTTCTCTTGATCATGAGAGCTGAATGTGAGAGTCTTTATTCTAGTTACTAGTGGTAGACAAGAGTGCATGGAGTGTTCTTTTCAATGGAACAATGCATGTGAGTGTCCAAGAGAATCTCTTCTAGTGGAGCATGTGTGTGCTTGGTCTTACCAAGAGAATAAAACATTCAACCACATGCACAAACCACATGCACAAACCACATGCACAAGCATGCTATGGAAGTGGACGGTTTCAAGGGCTAAAAAAGAAGGATTTCTATTCTCTTTTATTAGTATGTGATATTTATAAAATAGGTGGTTGTATTTTATAAATGTCAAATACTAACACACACATATATTGTCTAGTCTTGTAACTAGTTTATACAATTAACTATTTAATTGTATAAGTAGTATACTCTCATTATTATTTGGTGTTATATAACTAATTTAAATAACACTTCAAATAATATTATTGAACAAAATATCCTCATAAATTGTTCCATCTCATATGCAACTTATTTAGAAAATCCATTTTCTAAATTGGTGTAAATATTTGAATGCATGATCATATCATCAATTAAATATTAATTGGTGTTTGCTAAGCTTGTTATTGGGTATAACCCGACTTGGATCATAACGTACTAACCACATCAATATTCTAAGTGTCTTGGGCATATAGAATCCTACAATCTCCCACTTGCCCAAGATTCATAGAAGATTGATGTAAGCAGTAAATGACGCCTAACAACGCACTGCAAGAAATTGATGCTATTGTAACCCCAATAAAATGTTGCATTAGGTCTTAAAAATGTTGCATTAGGCCTAATGCAACCTTTTATCGGGGGCTGCATTAGAAGCAGTTGCATTAGATCTAATGTAACCTTTTCATGGCCTATTGCAACTATTTATTAAAGTGTTGCATTTTCTATTTTAATGCAACTTTTTTTGGATGCAACCTTTTTACATTTTAATGCAACTTTTTTTATTTTAAAATGCAACTGTTTTACTTTCAAATGTAACATTTAAAATTCTTTAGCTACAAGAATGCAACTTTTTCTACACATAATGCAACCATTATTATATTTCTAATAAAAATGCAACTGTTTTTCACAACATATGTAACATTTTTTACACTCAATTTGTAGAATAAATTCAATTGTTATTAATTAATATAAATTCAATCCCAATTAAGACAAAACAATAATAAGAAAGATATCCTTGATTGTCAAATAGGATATTTAACATACTTGTCCAAACTCAAATAACAATAAAGTCAACAAGTATAAATTGTCAATTACAATGATAAAAAGAGTAATGAAACATTCTACTCATCTCATTCTCCAGTTGGTGGTTGTTCCATAATCTTTTACATCATAGCTTCCAAGCTTTTTCGCTGGCTGTCAATATTTTTTTGCATAGCTTCGAGCTCGGCCTTTTTTCTTTCATGATCATCCTTAATTTCTTTACGCATTTCTAGCAATTGCTTTTTCTCAACATCAATGTTTGCTTTGAATGATTCCACAAGCCCTTCCGAAATCATGTATGATGAGCATGCACCATCTAACTTTTTTATCAAAGTATTTGTAACGCCTCTACCATAAAGCCGAAAATATCCATAGTTCTCTTTGTTCAATACAGCCAAAAAAGGATCTACCATAGCAGCGTCATCCTCTATAGATTTATAGTTCTTCATTTGTTCCTACAATAATATCGTTCGAAGAAATATTAAGAAAATATTATCAACCCGACCGATTACATACAAATTTTTTAGCAAATTATCACCATAAATTAGTTCACAGAACATAAAAACTGATTTGGCAACATGAAAAAATGGGTTCGAGTTCAAACATGTAATAAGTTTTAGCACATCCATGTTTCCATATACTCTCCATTTGAAAAGTAATAAATTATCAAAGTGACCCGTTTAACCAAAATCCATTTTGAAATGTAATATAAAATGAACCATGATCCACCATAAAAAGTATCAAAATCTCTTCCAAACTGAACCTTAAAAACTGTCAAAGTTACCATTTACCCATTCTAATTACCAACATGTGTCAACCAACAAGATTACTTAACGAATACTAAAAGGAAAAATATAGAATGAACTTACAATTTTACGTGTTGTGTCATCATATGTATCAACATATACACTTCCTTCTGTCCTTTTACATGTACGTTCAAACAATTGGGTTAAAGTAGGTACTTCTTGGTTTGGGTCATTGTTTTTCTGTATTCATAATAACATAAAACATCAATGGAAAAATTAACATATTAAATAACAAATGACAAGCAAAACCAAAACATTTTACCATTTCCTCACGAATTCTAGCAAAACTTTTTGGCCCGGCTGTAGGCATATTTTTCTGAGACATGCTTGATTCCTTAGCTTGTAAACAACGTTTCTATACACACATTAATATATACAACTTAGTTAATAGACAACTCTAAACAGGAAATACTATTAATGGTGTAAATGTCAAGAAAAATACCGTCACATCTTTATTGTTACATAAACACAACAATTGTGAGAAATCATCTTATGGAATGCTTTTTGACCGGTTCTTCCATCTTGTTTTGTTGTCCTTAAATTGATAGAAGTGTTTTTTCTAAAACTGACATTTGTGTACCTTATAGGATTCTCCAATACTCTTCAAAACCCATTTCTAAGCAGCATCAGGCCCATCGTATTTTTTCTTAAAAAAGTTGGCATTTAGTTAAAAATAAGTATCTAATAGATAAATAAAATAAACTTACTAAAAATCTTACCAAGACATACTCCCATATCTTTTCTTTATGTGGCACCTTTTGCCATGAAGTACAGATCAATGGTGCATAACTATAATTACGAGCTGTGGTACCTAAAAATCGAGAGAATTGTCTGACTACATCCTTCTTTTCTCTTAATGGTCCAATAGGTTGTCCAAATTCATTACATATAATGACCTCGCGCTCATCGACTTTTCGTGTGTGCACACTATGTAACATCGTTGGTCCTCTTTTGTTTGTTTTAGATTCTAAACTCAAGCATACATCAATATTTAATATATATGTATATAAATGTATATATAATCAAATAACGAGCCAAAAACATGAGATAAGAAGTTAAAGCTAACCTATTGCATTTTCTAATTCAGGGTGATGTAACTGATCTTGAACTAGTGTGTCGTCCCCGTCTTCCAAATCATCATGGCTATCATCTCGTTCTATCTCATCATCATTACTTGCAGATGTAATAAAGTCCATATCCTCAAATTCATCATCTTGGTTAACATAACCTTATAATTGTTAAATATATCACCATAAATAAATATAAGTTACAAAAAACAGAAAAATGAACTAGTTTGCTTAACCCTGTTGAGATCATGATAGGTTTGCTAAACCCATTTCTAAAATATTTCAACATATAATCACAATATAGGACCATTACATCTTTTCAAAATTTTATATAAATTAAACTTAAACGTATTAGCATGATTTGCAACACCAATTATTCCAAAACCATTTCTATTAACGGACTATATCTCAAACATGATTTGCAACACCAATTATTGACAAAAGTTCATATATGTAAAGGAGAATTTGAGTTATCATTCTGCAATAGGTCAAGCTTACCATTCAATTAAGCTTAGATATATCATTTTTATGTATTCACTAAAACATTATCTTCAATTAAGCTTAGATATATCATTTTTATGTATTCACTAAAACATTATCTTCAAACACGCAATCCACTATTGGATACTCAAAAAATTTCATGTTAGATATGAAACCTTTAACTTCATGAAAGTTAAGTAACCTGCCTTTATTTGTACCTTGAGAAAATTAATAACAAGCTAACAGTACAAACATAACATTCTGCAACTTGTTGGAGCCATCTTATAGATTCTTATGAGTTCTGGTTTAACATAATAATATTTCAGATTAACATGCCTGGATGACATGTGAAAGTTACACAATATAAGTACCTTGAGTTCTCACAATATAACCTTTATTTTCATCATATTCCAAACCTGTTGGTTCCATGTCTACTTCATTAGCATCTAAAAGCATATTAGAGTAAATTAGTATGACAAGTAGTTGTATGACTGTCTTGTTATTACTGAATAATTAAATAAACTTTATGATCACAAAAATGATATCTTGAAAAATTTCATCATCATCGTCATCGTCCTCATCAACAAGAATCAAACGTTTCTTTGATCTATGTTTAAGAAAAGTAGGCTTCACCAAATTTTGTTTGAATACCACCCTTTGCCTTGTCTCTTTCTTATTTGAAATTAATTTACCCATGGTAAGTGTTGCTTTTGAATGGTTCTCTCTTATTGTATTTGAATCTGAGACCTTTGGAGCGATCACTTGACGTTGCTTTGTCAAATTAGCAATTTTATTCATGGACATTGGTGCAATGTATCGTGGACGATGTTGCTATAACAAATATCAGTTCCGTTATATAAAGAAAATATTAATAGATAATCTTATTACCTTTTTGGCTAGCTCAACACTTGTAGCAACCCATGTATAATCTTCGCCACTACCATCACCCATTTCAGGAATGTACTCTACATCTATCGCATTGGAATATGTGGGTTCAACTTCTTCTTCTTTTTTTTACTTTGTACCAATCTTGTTAAAGACTTTGCAATGTTTTTAACTCCCAACTCTTGAAGTCTTTTTTGGTTTTCTTGAACCCTTAATCGTTTAAGTTTTTCATAATCATTCAGCTATGTTTTGTTTGCCATTAACCTTAAATTCAATATTTACCAGTTAGTTTATATACAGTAACCGAAACGAGAATAATATTCATGCATTTAAGTTACTTATTTACTGGGTTTGAGAATGATATTCTCTATTGATGTGAATCAACAAGGATCGAATATGTTGATTGAGTCAATGATTGAGAGGCGGAATCAAACAATCAATGAACATTTAACACTTGAAATACTCATAAATGCACTTGTATTGATTATCTGAACTGTTACAAAGTAAATGCTAGGGTTTAGCAAGCTACAGTAACAATGCAAGACAACCTCGGATGAAACAAAGAATAAGAGGTGTCAGGAGTTTTCAGGTACAAAGTCTAAAGTCTCAAGAGTCACCTCACATACGAGGTTTCTGATCTATTTATAGACTGACTTACAGCTTGTACAAAATGACTAAACTACCCTAACTGTACAGAATAGTTTGTCTTCATACGCATTTGTTCTTAGTCATCCGCATTTGTTAATGCGGATGAGTAAGTCTTCATCAGCATTAGTCTTCTATTCTTCCGTATTGGTGTTTGGTCATCAGCATTGATAAATGCGGATGAACAAACACTGAGCGCATTTGTTACTTAACATCCGCATTTGTTAATGCGGATGAACAAAAGTCTTGTCTGCATGTCGGTTGTCCGCATTAGTTAATGCGGATGAACAAATACTTGTCAGCATTTGTTCTTGTGCATCCGCATTAACAAATGCGGATAGCCGACACTTGTATTTTCTTGATCCGCATTTCTTCTTGGACTTGGGGAGATTTCCAGCAGAACAACCATCCACCTCTTGAATTGGCATGTATGATCCTTTCAGGGTCCAACAATACTCCCCCTAAGGATTATACAGCCTATGTACTTCAAGGGTTTAAGGGTGGATGAGGTTGTGAAGATTCTGCTGGGTCTTGTGCAGCAGGAGGATTAGTGTATGAGGGATCCACAAGAGACTTGATCATGTTGGAGAAATCTTGTGCTTCACGTAGTTTTTCCTTGTTCAGAACATGGATCTTCATATGTCTCATATTGTGCAATGCCTCAATAGGCATCTTCCTCAGTGAGATGGGCTCCCAGATGGCTACGGTTGACAGACCATCTCTGTGAATTAGGAGATACCCATCCACGTCTACCTCAAGTTTAACAATGTTCCCAAACTGCAAGGGAGTCTTCTTCCTCATTCTCTGATCTCTCTTTCTTTGTACTCGATCATAGGCCAACTTCAGGAGTTTAATGCACTTTAAAAGAAGAGCATATCAGCTTCACCCAACTTGTTACTGATCTCCCTGAAGTGCCTTGTGAATATGTATTGGATGTATGACTCATCAAGCAGCCTGACCTCATATCCACTGAACAATCTGATTTCTGATCCTTCCTTTCCTCCCCACTTCCTTTCAATCACCATCTCATAAGTCTTCTCATCATAAAATACATTTGAGATTGGTATAGAAGTGTGAGTACCAGCAACCACTTTTCTTTTCAATGATTCAGTGGGTTTCACTCTAAGCTCAGGAAATACCACTTCCTCTGCTGGTTTTCTTTGTTTCTTGTCAAGGGGATTGACAAATGATTTATCTTTTCTCATGCATATTGCCTTTAAGGAGTTGAAGTTGTCAGTTCTCTTGAACATCCTTAGAATGTCCTCAAATTCATATCCCCTGAACATTGCTGCATGGTTGATCAGTCTCAGATTAGCAAGTTCCTTCAGATCATGGATCTCCAGAGAGTTCACCAGAGCAGAGTACTCTGTGAAGAATTGGACTAATCCAGATACTCTCTTCACCATAAACATATTCCAGTCACTGTCATACTTCCAAGCAATGATTTTCTGATCAGTTTTTCCTTTGGGAGTAGACACACCTCTGATCATCTCAGCAGTAGTTAACCCTTCATGTAGTTCAATCTGAGATGGTTCAGCAAACCACTCTGGGTATTTGTGAAGAATGGGTGCCAATGAGTCATGATCTCTTTGAGTAAGGCTCATTTCTTGAGCAGAGATTCTTGTTCTTGGTTGCTGTCTGGGGATTTGTTCCTCCAGTTTCTTCATCTTATCTTTCTTCTCATTGATCAGCCTAAGGATAGCAGCCCTTAGGGAATTGGTCTTCATGTTCCCGAGTTTCCTTCTGGTGAATCCTTGAGCAGACAGATATTCCTTCATTTCTTTGTCTGACATGCTATAGGGATCAGGAAACAAAGGTTGAGGAGGAGAAGCTGATTTGACTGTTTGTGTCTTCACCTTAGAAGCCTTGGGAGATTGAGTTTTCTCATACTCAGTTTCAATGGTTGGATCTAGTAGACTGTTCAACTTTTCTTCTTCAGCTACCATCCTTTCATAATTCATCCCAAAGACTTCATCAGGGTCATAACCATGGTCAATCAGAAATACGGCCTTTTTCATCAAATTATCAGACTTGGCCTTTTCAATCTTTTCAGAAACATAAGGTTCTTCATTCACAGGGATTTTACTGATCACTGGCTTATCAACCATGAATCCACCTGGAATTTCACCTTCTTCTAAATCAATCATCTCACCCTTTTTCTTCATCAATGACTCGGCTTGTTCATGTTCTTCTAAGAATCCAGCAATGGCTGCTAGGCTTCTGGGGTCATCTTTTTGCTTTTTCATTTGAGGTTCTTCTTCTACTATTGGTCTTTTCCCTTAGCCTTTTCAGATAAGTATTTCCTTTTTCTGGTGTATGTTTGAACTTCAGAAGATGGTTCAGCCATTTCAGCTTCTTTTGGCTGTTCTTCAGATTGTTGCTTTTCAGGACTGTGAACTACAGCAGCTGCTGATTCTTCTTCAAGTACTTGCTGTTCACAAAGCTTCTTAATCAGCTCTTTTTGTTCTTCAGAAAGTGATACAGCAGGCACCATTTGCATACTCAATTCCTTTTCAATTGGCACAGGAGATTGAGGTATAACAACAAAAGGCTCAGTCTCTGTTCTTTGGTTCATCAAGAAATCCCAGAAGTCATCATCTATGACAAATTCTTCAGCAGAGAACATGTCAAGAGCATTAATCATTTCACTGAAATTAGTCTCTTCAGTGTGAACTTCTTCTGGTTGACTTGAATAAATAATCATTTCCATGCTTGATGATTCATGTTTGGATCCACTTGGTTCTCCTTTCTTTTCACCCTTGGGGATTTCCATCCTTTTGTGTGGAGGTGAGTCATCATCACTGTCTTTGGATGACTCTTTGTCACTGTCATTCTTGTCATCATCTCTTTTCCTCTTGTCATGGCTTTTATCTCCTTCATCTTCCTTATCTTTTTCAGCTTCTTGCTTTAACCTCACAAGCATTTCCAACTCTGAGACTCTTTTATTGAGAGCTTCTACTTGTTTTTCAAGGTCAAGGATGATACTGGACTGTTCTTCTATTATCTCTTCTTGATCCATCATGGCAATAGTTTGGATGTTCAAGGTGTCCACATGACCACTAATTTCTTCTCTTGAACTATGAAGAGCTACTTTCAAAACTTTGATCTCTTCATCTTTAACTTTTCTTTCCTTTTCATACGAATCTTTCACTTCTTTTAATTCCTTTTCCTTCTCATCCAGCTCCAACAATCTATCTTGTAGGACATTTGATCTCCTACTATGCATTTTCTCCAACTTGGCAATTTTTTGAAGTAGAGCAGAAATCATTTCATCCTTCTCATCAGGCTTGTTTACTCCTGATTCAGCATAACTTTCTGAAGGAGCAGCCTCTGATGTTTGTTGCCGTACAGGCATCTTTATGGTATGATCCTCCTCATCAGGTGATGATTTGGATTCTTCCGATGAGTTAGTAGAATCACCAAACCCTTGTGGTGCATCCGTAGGTGGAGATGGGATAGGTGTATAGTGAGTGGGAGAATGGATGGGTTGAGTGATTGGTGAGTGAACTGGAGACATGTGGGGAGATATTATGTGTCGTGTTTGAGGAGAAGGAATTTGTGATCTGGGAGGTGATGGTATTGGACGTTGAATAGATGATGAGGCTATATCGGCTTCATGAACATAAGGATCAGTGTGAAGATCACCACCTACATCACCTTGTGGTGACACTGATCCTGGTCTCTCTTCAGTGGTAGCAGCATGCTCATCAACATGTTGTTGAAATTGAGCAGCTTGTGCTTCTTCATGAATAGGCTCATTAGCAGGAGCCTCTTGAACATGTTCTTCTTCTTGATTTATCTGCTGTTGCATCCAAGGCAGCAGAGGAAAGAAAGCTCCACTGTAGAAGTTCCTAGGATCTCTCTTCTTGATATACCTGTAGGACTTTGCATTATAGTGAGGAATGTCCATCACTGGTCCTGTAGGCACAATATCTGGAAATGCTTCATTGATGAAGCATTGAATGAATCTTGGGTACATCAAAAACATGTGTCTTCTGCCTTCTTGGATGTTGGATATCAGTCCATTGAATATGTAGGCTGACATGTTGAATGGCTGGTTGGTGCATAAGGCACATATGGCAGATGATGTGGTCACTGGGATGTCATTCCATCCAGTTTTCCTCTTGGATAAGCAGTGTTGAAACATGTGAATTAAGAACCTCCATTGCAGATCTACCAATCCCTTTACTATCTGCTTTCCTTCATATCCTCCCTCATAACCAATGTTTGCAAAGAAATTCATGATCTCATCATCTTCAAGCTCTAGGGGAGTGTTTGCATCATCTCCAAACTGCAGACACTGTCTCACTGTTTGCTCAGTAACAACTAGAGTGTGATCATCAGTTATTCTTCCAGTTAGAGTCCTCATACCATTAACTTCAAGAACTTGGGCTGTTCCCCAAAAAGACCTGATGAGAGTCTCATAAATGATGGGTCTGACAGTCATGGCATATGCAACTCTAGTGGTTAGAAGAAATCTAATCATATCTCTTAAGTCATCTGCTTCTGCTACATCAGGGTCTAGAAATCCGCTGACATTATGGAGTTTGCTCCATGTGAGATTAGCCATTATGTCCTGCAGTCAAGGCATATGAATTAGAATAATGCATAACACCTAAGAACTTGTTCATCACTGTTTGACTTTTATTGGTCAAAATAGTTGTTTCATGTGCAAAGATTCTGAGTAATTTTGAATCATCAGAAGTGTGTGCATAACTAATCTCAATGAGTTCATCATTTCTTGATTTTACAACACATTTTGTGCTTTGATATTATCTCTTTACTTCACCATTTGGATTTCGACATTTGCACTCTACGTACAGACGTAATTATTAAGAGAAACACTGAATTTCTTGAGGTTTTCTTGAATAATCAGTGAGCATTTGTCGAAATTATCAAGGGTTTAAGAGCATTTTGATTATTTTTACAACTGATTCATAACCTAGGTTACTAAGTTCGATTTGATGTAACAGTTCGACAGTTAGGGTTACACGCAATTCAAATTTTCACCTTTCTTTGATGCTACTTGAGTCGTGAATCAAAGAGGAGTTGATTTTGAAGAAGCAAACTTAGAGTTTTTGATTAAGAATCAGAATGTCGATGGTGAAGATGAACAGTATTTGAAGAAGATGAACAGTGTTTGGGTGGCACTCGTCTCACTTTAAGTCTCTCAGAATTTGAAAAGTATTAAATGATCCTTTGATTTTGATTTATATACACCATTAAATAAGATTCTGAGAATTTGCTAAGTTTTAAATCACAACTGTGTCAAATGCGGTTGAGAAAATGTCTCTCAGCATTTGTGCACTGTTGCAAATGCGGAAGAGAAAATTCTACCCGCATTTGTGTACTGTTGCAAATGCGGAAGAGAAAATTCTACCCGCATTTGTGTACTGTTGCAAATGCGGAAGAGAAAATTCTACCCGCATTTGTGTACTGTTGCAAATGCGGAAGAGAAAGGTCTACCCGCATTTGTGTACTTGCAAATTCTAGATGTCTATCCGCATTTGCGCACTGTTGCAAATGCGGAAGAACAAATGCGGATGAACAAATGATTTGTCCGCATTAGTTTGCACTTGAACCTTGTGTTTCAGTCCACAAAACCTTTACCTGCATTGGTTGAATGCATGGGTTACCTTCACCCGCATTAACCAATGCACTTACCCGCATTAAGTTTTGAACTTAATGTTTTTGCTCTGAATGGTTTTGGATGAATTTTCTCTGATGCTTTATGAAATGATGTCTTTGACATTGTGGATATTTGTTGTTGCTTGTTTCTTATGAAGTTTGACTGATGTCAATTTTTGCTTGGATTTACTTGTTCATCATTTGTGAACCAAGTTTCCATTGTTGACTGTTCCTTTACTTGTTCATGAGGATATATCTGTTGCATCAGTTGAGATATTATGATATAACTTCTACACCAACATAGACATTGTGCACATTTTGTATTTTCTGATTTTTGAGAAAGGAAACATTTGTACAGAAAGATCAAAATTTTTAAAATTTCTCCCCCTAAAGTTTGTATCCATAATAGATAGAAACTTTTAAGGATTTGAAAAATTTTGAAGGGAACACAACAATTTTTTTTTGATTTTTTTGATTTTTGAAAATTTTCTGATTTGAAAAAGTTTGTATGATTGGCATGATTTTTTTTTTTTTTTTTTTTTGTGTTGTAATCAGTACAAGAAGTTGAGTTATACCTTTCTTTGGGATCATAACAATCATACCTTTCACAGATGCAAGCAATTTTTATAAACCAAACATGATCATGAACCTATTGATTGCAGGTATGTTTGTCCTCTTAAACTCATGCTTGATTAATAGTTAGATGCCAGTGATTTTATCATGTTTTGAGTTGATTAGGTATTCAACATGTACCTCACACTCAATAACATGCCAAGGTCAACTGTCTGCATGTAATGCATGGTAGAACTTTCAACAGCTTACATGACCAAGTTACTTAAGTTATGACATCTCATTTACTTGATCCTCATTGGGATTCTTTTATTTGATCCTTTTATGAATTTGATCCACATTGGGATTCTTTTAACTTCACTTTGGAAGGTGATCTCTAAGGATTCTTTTCTTTCATTTTCTTTGGAATTTTTTTGTTTTAAATTCATCCACATTGGATGTGTTCCACTTTGGGAATCTTTTAGGATCGTAACATCAACACTATGTGCTTGTCACTCCAGGTCTTTGCTCAGCAAAACAAAGGAGGAACTGATGTGAGTAAAGGAGATTCACAAGTCATCATAACTTGGGGTGTTTAGGTTGCTACACACACACGCATTTAGATAAGTCATGCCTTACACATACTATGAGATGACAGCATCACAGTTGAAGACAGGCTTTAATTTATCACTGCATGTAGTTTCTTTCTCAAGTTGAGCCTACCAACATATCAAATAAGTCCAGTCAGTCATTTGAGTTTTCTAAATGTGCATAGTGAATGATATAGTGACTGTAATTATATCATTTCCCATAGGTTAAATAGTATACTTCCTGATCTTTTTTTGAAATGTTGAATGTTTTTGTTGATTTTCATTTTACTCAAGATTAATCATGCCAATAGATTGGACTAGAAATTCAAATCTGGTTGGATCAAATGCCTTAGTAAATAAATCAGCTAATTGATGATCAGTGTGAACTTGCATCAATTTGATTAAACCTTTTTCAGCACAGTCTCTCAAAAAGTGATATCTAATTTCAATGTGTTTAGTTTTTGAGTGTTGTACTGGATTATTTGTTATGAACATGGCTGCTGTGTTGTCAATATGAATTGGAGTGTGCAGAAAGTTAAAACCATAGTCAAGCATCTGGTTTTGAATCCAGAGAACTTGAGAACAGCATGCAGATGCTGCTATATACTCAGCTTCTGCTGTTGAGACAGATACATTGGTTTGCTTTTTGCACTGCCAGGATACCAGTCTGGGACCAAGAAATTGACACCCGCCAGAAGTGGATTTTCTGTTGAAGTTGCATCCCCCATAATCACTGTCAGTATATGCATAGAGATTGAAATCTCCTTCCTTTGGATACCATAATCCAAGTGCAGGCTTGCCCTTGAGATATCTGAATATCCTCTTGACTGCATTTACATGAGATTCCTTGGGATCTGCTTGATATCTGGCACACACACAAACACCAAACATAATGTCAGGCCTACTGGCTGTTAGATACATTAGTGAACCTATCATAGAACGATAGTGAGTCTGATCCACTGATTTGCCTTCAGGATCTGGTCCAATCTTCACTTTGGTATCCACAGGAGTTCTGATGGACTGACAGTCAGCAAACTTGAATTTCTTCAGCATTGTTTCCACATATTTTGATTGATTGATGAAGATTCCGTCAGCTGTCTGTTGGACTTGTACTCCAAGAAAGAAATTGAGTTCTCCCATAGCACTCATTTGGAATTTTGAATGCATGAGATCTTCAAAGTCTTTGCACAGAGTCTGGTTTGTTGAGCCAAAGATGATATCATCCACATATATCTGAACCAGCAGCATATCCTTTTCTTTTTCTGAAGAGAGTCTGATCAATTTTTCCTCTCTCATATCCATTATTAAGAAGGAATGATGAAAGAGTCTCATACCATTTCCTTGGAGCTTGGTGAAGATCGTACAGGGCTTTGTCTAGCTTGTATACCCTGTGTGGATATTCTGGATCTTCAAAGCCAGGAGGTTGACTCACATAGACCTCTTCAGAAATCTTTCCATACAAGAAAGCACACTTCACATCCATTTGATAAACAGTGAATTTCATGGATGCAGAATATGCCAGAAAGATTCTAATGGCTTCTAGTCTGGCTACAGGGGCAAAAACTTCATCATAATCGATTCCTTCTTCTTGTGTGTACCCCTGAGCTACTAGTCTAGCTTTATTTCTAATGACAATTCCCCTGTCATCAGTTTTGTTTCTGTACAACCATCTGGTACCGATAGGATATTGTCCTTCGGGAAGATCTACCAGTTGCCATACTTCTTGTTTCTTGAATTGTAGCAATTCTTCCTGCATTGCTTCAATCCAACTGTTGTCTTGAAGAGCCTCTTTGATATTTTTGGGTACTGTTTGACATAAAAAGCATGAGAACAAGCAAATGTTGACAATGCTTGATTTGCTCCTAGTCACCCTTTCATTTAGTTCACCAATGATGTCGTCAACCGGATGATTCTTGTGTATTCTTGTGGTTGGAATTGAGTCACCAGCAATGGTTACATCAAGATTGGAGACATTCAGTTCATCTTAGTGCGAGGCAACTTCTTCTTGTACTGTTGGGGAGTTGTGGAAGAAATCAAATTGTGTTGCAGTTCTTGCTTCAGTATCATCAGTGGGTTGATTACTTCCATCAGTTGAAGTTCTTTCAGTATCAACAGGAGGGATGACACGTGTTTGGGTGGTAACTTCTTCTTGAGTAGTTGTTTCAATAGATGGCATCTCTGATGGAGAGGGTGTTGTACTTGGACCATCCTCAATTGAATCACTTTGATGTTGAACAGAGTGTCTGATAGGATCAGCTTGTAAAGGAACTTCTTCATTTAGTTGCTCAGAAGAAGTTGGAGGAATCATTGGAAAATCACTCCTTCTTTCTGATAATGATGAATGTACAGCTGGTTGTGGATTTTCTGCATCAGACATGTGAAATTGGTCAAAAGACTTAGTGAATGAGTCAATATCAAATAACCAATCAGGACCATTTGCTGCTCTGGGAAATGAATGTTCTTTGAATTGAACATTCGTTGATTCATCAATAATGTTTAATCTGGGATTAAACACTCTGTAAGCCTTTGATACAGATGAGTATCCTACAAAGAATCCTTCATCAGACTTAGATGAGAACTTTCCCAAATGATCCCGGGTGTTTAATATTGAGACTGGACAACCAAATGACTTGAAAAATCCAATAAATGGTTTTCTTTGAAAAATGAGTTCATATGGAGTCTTGTTACTTTCTTTGACAAGTAAGGTTCTATTTTGTACAAAGCAAGATGTGTTAACTGCTTCCGCCCAGAAGGTGATTGGCAGTTTAGCATCTGCTAGCATGGTGCGTGCTGCTTCAATTAGTGTTCTGTTCCTTCTTTCAGCTACCCCATTTTGTTGAGGAGTTCTAGCTGCACTAAATTGATGAGCTATGCCTTTGATTGCACAAAATGAACTCATATCTTCATTTTTAAATTCTATCCCATTATCACTCCTGATTGTTTTGACTTTAAGATCAAGTTGATTTTCAATTTTTGTGATTAAATCTTTTATTAATTGGAACGTTTCATTTTTATGAAGTAAGAAGAAGACCATGTGAATCTAGAAAAGTCATCTATGATCACCAAACAATATTGTTTCTTTCCCATACTCATAACATGAGTTGGACCAAAGAGATCCATATGAAGTAGTTTCAATGGAGTATTGTTGGTGTTCACCAACTTTAGTTTGTGAGACGACTTGTGTTGTTTTCCTTTGAGACATGCAGAACAGTGGTCAATGAAATGAAATTCTTTTTGAGGTAAACCAAAAACATGATTTCCTTTAACCAGTCTGTTCATGTTTTTGAAATTTGTATGTCCCAGTCGTCTGTGCCAAAGTTGTGATTCATCAAAAGATGCTTTTGACAGAAGACATGTTTCTTCTTTTGGTGAAGTTGAGTTGAGGTTTATGACATAAGTGTTATTCTTTCTGGGTGTTTTCAAGACAACCCATTCTTCAGGAATAAGAAATCCTGGTCTCAGAATGTAGCAATGAGTGTCTGTGAAGTGAGTGGAATATTTCTTGTCACAGATCTGAGACACGCTGAGAAGATTGAAGTTTAGTTGTTCGCAGTAATTCACTCTGTCAAAGCTCAGCATTCCATTTGTCACAGATCCTTCACCTGTAATTCTACCTCCTTGTGAATCTCCTCCAAATGCCACTGTCGTTCCTTGAATGTGCTTAAAATCATGAAGGAGGGAACGGTCTCCAGTCATGTGTCGGGAACATCCACTGTCCACATACCATATACTGTTGGACCTGTGTGAAAGACCCTACAAGCACAGAAAGAACTAGTTAGAATGTGAAACCCAAGCCATGATGGTCTTGGGCTTACCGTTTCTATCCATGATAGTAACCTGTTGGTATTTTCCTCTAAACTGGGGCTTTGGTGGTGGCATCATGCTTGATGTATTTCTGAAACTTGATTGGTTTGTTATATCAACTGAGGAATCAGATGAGTATTCAAACCTTTGATCCCTGTTTCTTTTCAGAAACTGGATTCGTTTTTTATTATCAAACTTGTTTCTTGGATTGAGAAAATCATTAGTTTGTCTGACCACTTGATTTCTATATCTTTGACTTCTGTTTGACATTTTCAGATTTTTCATGTCATCATCAGATTTAGAAACTCTGTGATGAGAATGACCATTGATTTTATGTTTATCAAACATGATTGGTGAGATAGGCTTGTTTTGGGGTATCCTCTTTCCCTTTTGATTGAAGAAACAGTCAGACGTGTTGTGATTTGTCATATTGCAGACCGAACAGTATTTGTTGAAATAACAGTTCTTGGTGGTGTGATTGTTCATGTCACAGATGGAACAGTATTGATTATAAAAGCATTTGTCTGTTCTGTGATTAGACCTATCACACACATCACAACGCATGTGCTTGTTTCTAGCCACTGATCCCGGTGTTGAGGATTTAGTAGCTTTGACAGATTTTGAATTTGATTCATTCCGAGGTTTTGATGAGAATGCCTGATCAGCCTTGTTGGTTGATTGTTTCACAACACTACTGACTCTTCTTTTCTTAGGCTGACCTCGCTTTCTCAATTGTTGTCTACATTCCTTTTCCAATTGATTAACATGCTCTTTGTTAAAAATATCAAAGCCAACTCCTTGCTTTGATTTTGATGTTTGTGGGTCTGAGTGAATTCTAGTTTTTGTGACTCGAACAACTTTTCTTTTAATGGAAGGGGAATCGTTTTCTGACTTGCTTGAATTTTTTGGAGAGTTTGTCTCACTGTCAGATCTGCTTTCAGCAGTTAGATTCACCTTATTAGTTGTTATATTCTTTTCCCTTGAAACTGCAGGGATGAATTTCACAATAGGAACAACAGCCTTGGTGGGGCTAGTTGTTCTATTCACACTTACTGTCTTGTCTGAGCACTCCTTAATTTTAATGGGATGTCCTAACTTGATTTTATCCTCATTTGTTTCAATGTAAGCACTGGGTCTGTTTTGAGGATTGGTGACTTGATTTACCATTGTTTTAGGTTCGACAGTGTTAGGCTCATTTTCTTGTTGGAGTGAAACAGATTCAGGCATGACAGTATAGTTATCATTGTATGGTGGTGGACACGAGTTGTATCCAATACCTGACATGTCTTTGGGATCCTTTTGTGAGTCAAGCATTTCTTGCAGCTTAACTGATGACTGTTGAAACTTTTCTAGTTTCAACTCAGTAAGATTGAGTTCAGTTTTAGATTGAGCTAACTTTTCAGTCAGTTGCTCATTCTCAGCTGCAAGAGAGTACTTTTCACCATGCAATTTCTCAATGTCTGAGATGAGAGACTTAATTTTAATTTCAAAGCCTTTAATTTCTCTCTTAAGCATCTCAGATTTAACCTTTTCTTCTTTTATTTTATCAGCTAGTTTATGATTGTGCTCTCTATAACCTTGTACTTCATGAATGCATTTATCACTACAAAGGTTAGTTTTTACCTCAGTGGGCATGGGAGAAGGTCCATCATTGATGTGAGCCATGAGTGCATGATTTTGAAATTGAGGCTTCACTTCCTCTGCATACATGCTCCAGTCACATACTCCATCCTGCCTGATAACAAGAGCATTAGCTGATGGCTGATTGCTTCCATAAGCTTGATTGGTCAGTTGAGGTTGAGTCTGTTGTGATTGTTGCTGATGAAGATATTGTTGGTTATAACTGTTGGAGTGAAAGCTTGCAGATGGCTGTGATGATGACTGGTTTTGTGGAACCCTTTGAGCATTGTGGTTTCTTCTAGGAGCAGTACATTCTCTTGAGAAATGGCGAGTCATACCACAGTTAAAACACTTCACTTTTGATTTATCGTATCCAAGCTTGGTGTTTTCATTCAGGTGAAGCTTTTTACCTTTTCTGAAAAATTTCTTAGCTCTCATAGCTATCATTGCCATTTGCCATTGCAGATCCATTTCCTCTACATCATCTGGATCCATTTCTTCTAAGTCTTCTTGTATCAGATGTGCAGATGTGAGTCTTCCTCCTAAATAGGCTTCAAAGCTTGCAACAAAAGCATTGTAGGTTGCTTTTTGTTCTTCAGATTTTGGATCATCAGGGGTTGGTGTTGAAGCAGGTGGGGATGAGGTTGATGGCCTGCTTGGAGGTTGAGCTGCTATGAATCCAGTGGGTTTAGATTGATCCCTTGATGAGAGAAAGTCATCTTCTTCAGTGATGAAGGCATTCTCAACAGAGTGAGAATCAGTTGGAAACTTGTAAGCCTCCACAACTTTGGGTCCTCCAAGGTTTCTGCTTCTCTCATCTAGTTCCAAAGCTTCAATCTTGGCAATCATAATATCTAGAGTTGTGCTCTATAGATCAAGAGTGTTCTTTAGCATGGTTACATTTTGTTTCCATGTTTCTGGAAGGCTATGTAACATCTTCTTGTTTAACTCCTTTGACTTGTAGGTGACTCCCATAATCTCTAGATCGTTCACCAATTGCACAAATCTATGCAACTGTTTAGAGATAGACTCCCCTTTTGAGTGATGGAATGTCTCATACTGATTCACAAGCTTGTCTTTGTTGATTTCAGCCACTTCACTGCTTCCTTCACACATGATTTTCAGGGCATCCCATACTGCTTTTGCAGTGCCATACTTTTCCAATCTCTTGAGCACATCCATTTTGAGTGCTTGAGTGAGTATGGAGTAAGCTTTGAGGTCAATCTTGATCTTCTTGTAATCATCGTCATCAAGAGTAAGGTCTTCAATAGGGATTCTTGCAGTCTTGTATAAGGCAGCTTGATCTGCAGATAATGTAACAGGGATGTGTGGGCCTTTGCAAATAGAGATCCAATAATCAGGATCAACACCTGTAACATAATTCATGAATCTGATTTTCCATTGTTTATATTCAGATTTATGCTTGAGCATGGGTGGTTTTGAAGCATGCCCAAGTTCAGAATAGTTATGTGAATCCATGGTTAACTTTTTGTTTTAACTTGCTTAGATCTGGTTTTAACTGATTTTATGTTTGATTCGTCCAAGTAGTCCAAACTTAGTACTGTAACAAAGGATCTGCTGAGAATGTGTGTATTTCAGTGAGACTATTCTGAGTCTTGACTTTAGATGTTCTTGTTTTAATGAAAGTGCAACCTGAAACTGTTTTCGTTCGAAGAACAACTTTGGATGAACAGTAGCAGTTGAGTAGATCTGAGAGTATTTGGTTAGAATACTGAGAAGAGATGTTCGAAATCTCTAAGCAGCAACTCAAGCAACAGATCAATCGGGTTAAACACAGATCTGAGCAGATCTGGGTAATAACCGAGAGCCAAAGCTCTGATACCAATTGACTGGGTTTGAGAATGATATTCTCTGTTGATGTGAATCAACAAGGATCGAATATGTTGATTGAGTCAATGATTGAGAGGCGGAATCAAACAATCAATGAACATTTAACACTTGAAATACTCATAAATGCACTTGTATTGATTATCTGAACTGTTACAAAGTAAATGCTAGGGTTTAGCAAGCTACAGTAACAATGCAAGACAACCTCGGATGAAACAAAGAATAAGAGGTGTCAGGAGTTTTCAGGTACAAAGTCTAAAGTCTCAAGAGTCACCTCACATACGAGGTTTCTGATCTATTTATAGACTGACTTACAGCTTGTACAAAATGACTAAACTACCCTAACTGTACAGAATAGTTTGTCTTCATACGCATTTGTTCTTAGTCATCCGCATTTGTTAATGCGGATGAGTAAGTCTTCATCAGCATTAGTCTTCTATTCTTCCGCATTGGTGTTTGGTCATCAGCATTGATAAATGCGGATGAACAAACACTGAGCGCATTTGTTACTTAACATCCGCATTTGTTAATGCGGATGAACAAAAGTCTTGTCTGCATGTCGGTTGTCCGCATTAGTTAATGCGGATGAACAAATACTTGTCAGCATTTGTTCTTGTGCATCCGCATTAACAAATGCGGATAGCCGACACTTGTATTTTCTTGATCCGCATTTCTTCTTGGACTTGGGGAGATTTCCAGCAGAACAACCATCCACCTCTTGAATTGGCATGTATGATCCTTTCAGGGTCCAACACTTATGATGGTAGAGGAATAATGAGATCTGGGCTCAATAACACATCAGGCAAGTAAAACACAAAATTACAAATATAAGTAAAAAATAACCTCAAATGGATTAGTTGTTTTCTTTTTTTAATCATCCCATCAAATAGGTACCAGTACTTGAGATTCAAAATTAAAGGATCTTTGTGAAATAGAACTGTACTTGAGTTTTGTTTCAAAATTAATGGTAGTAATTTTTTACTTCTTCTTTGCGAACGTGAAACAAAATTACAGTATACTAATTACCTATGTAACAATTGCTAATAAACCGAATTGAATTCCATACGAATCACCTACAAGAACATCAGGCAAATTTACCGAAATATGACACAAATAAAATCGATGCATAATTCAACAATCACATGTTTGTTCACGTTATAAAATTAGATAAACCTAATACTGATTTCTTGATTCTGATTTCTTGATTCAGATAGATAATGAAGGAAGAATACCGATTGCCGACTATCGATTTCTTGAATTGGAGAATGATGAAGCAGACGACCGCAAACGTAGTTGCTTGAATCAGAGAACGAGATTGTTAAGCAGTTGACCGCAATCAGAGAACGAGATTGAATCAGTTTGCAATTGGGTTTGGGGAAATACCAATTAGGAGCGAATTTCTAATTTTTAATGGGTTTGGGGAAATACCAATTAGGAGCGGATTTCTAATTTTTAAGTAAACCATTACGAGGGAACAGGTAATTGAAGAAAAACATTTATATCCCACAGAAATTTACATAAAATTTAAGAGAATTTCTATATAAATTAAATTATATATATACTAATTGCCAAATGATTTATGCATACTGAGTTGTACCTAAGCATTAGTGTTTATTATTTTTTTTAGTTTTTTTACCTTTAACCCCAATACTTTTACTTCTTTTACAACTTAACCCTTATAGTTTTTAACTTTTAACTTTGGTTCCTTATACTTTTCATACAATTTTTTCATTTTACGTTTTGGTTTAAATTTTACGTTTTGGTTCCTTATACGTATAAATTATTATTTATGTCTGGTTATCTAATGTTTATTTATTATTTATTTTTCGGTTATTTCATCTCTACCCCGTTAATTTAATTTCGTCCCCGAAATTCTAAGAATACAATTGAGCAGAGGAACATTATGATATTTTTTCCTAAGCACTCAAGTTTCTAACTACAGTTATGCAAATTACTAGTGATCACCTAGTAATGGTTACAACATATTATTTTATCTAAACGACGGGTTATTATAGTAACATTTTAAAAAATATGTTGCATATTATGCTTTCATAGTGCGACCTTTATGCCAAAAGTTACCGTTAAATACAATGTGCAACCTTTGAAGAGAAAGGTTGCAATCTTTACTACAATTTGTAACTTTTTAATAAAAAAGTTACAATTTTTAATATTTTTTGCAACTTTTTTTTGAAAACGTCACATTAGATATTCAAACGCAACCTTTATGTTCAATGAAGTTGCATTAGAGTCAAATGCAACTCATTTAAAAAGGTTACTTTTGAAAAGTTGCATTAGGCTTGTTTTCTAGTAGTGACGGTTTACTACCCTTAATACGCATGACTTATGGCCATTCAATAACATCATCCCATTCAAGTACCCTACTTGAAATGATTTAGGTGAATCAATCATCTATCCTTTTGTTACAGATGTCATGTTAAATCCAAGAACACATAATGATCATTTCTTGTTGATTTAACTTAATCAGGCCTTAGACATCTAACTCTCAACGAATAAGAGGAACAAATTCCATCTTGACTACATACGTTTCTCACAAACACCTCGTGTTATACCTGAACATACCCTTATGTACTGTCCACTATTTCAGGACAGTGAAGAATTAGTTCAAGGTATAATACTTAATGAATATCAAAACCCAATACGTATCTCAGGTCGGAGGATACCAAATGATATTCGCCTTTACTCAAATTTACTTATGATCAATCGATAAGATTCCATGTAGTAAAATTGAGATGCGGGTTAGTCCAATATTTGTATCCCACAAATATCTATGAACCTTGGTAGCAACCCATTGCTCTATATTCATCCTTATGAATATCAACCAATCCAAGTTCATAATAGTCTTACCCTCACACTTGTTCCCACAAGTATGATCGACTATGGACATTTAGAGTAAATAATTTACTCATGGATTAAACATGCTAAATTGGAACATTAATTGAAACATTATAACCAAATAATTTTACTCAAATAATAAAGAGTTCCACATATTCAAATACAAAATTTGATCAAGTCCAATCACTAGAATATCGAAGTCCTAAGGCATAGGTATGACTTTCATGCTTTGCTCTTTCGAGGAGCTTCGTGAGTGGATCCGCAATTTTTTGATCAAAGTGAACTTTGCGAATACATATCTTTCCCTTTTCACTTCATCCCTTATGTAGTTGAATCTCCGCTCATTGTGCCTAATCTTTTGATGTGGACGGGGTTCCTTGATTTGAGCTATCATACCCTCGTTATCACAAAAGATTTCTAAGGGGTCTTGAATGGTAGAGACCACCCTTAGATCGGTGATAAACCTTTTATTCATACAGCTTCCAAAGCTGCTAATGAGGCGGCTATGTATTCCTATTTTGTAGTGGACAATGCTACCCTATTCATAATGGAGACATACCCGATTGTGATCGAGACAGTTTGGAAACTCGCATCCGTGTAACCCTTTACAACGAGTTCCTCTACACCAGATCCATATATTAAGAACATATCCTTAGTGTTTCTAAGGTATTTCAAAATACTCTTAACAGCCATCCAATGGCTATTACCTGGATTCTGCTGATATATTCTTGTCATGCTTAACGCGCATGACACGTCCAGTCTTAGTGCATATCATCGCATATATGATGGATCCTATATCAGACGCATATGGGATGTCCTTCATAAAATCTTGCTCATCCTTTGAGCTTGGACATTGAGATGCACTCAATATTGTCCCTCTTTGAATAGGTACCATACCTTTCTTAGAGTATTTCATCTTTAACCTTTTCAAGATTTTATCAATATATGCACTTTGGTTTAGACCTATCAATCGCCTTGATCTATCCCTATAGATCTTTACTCCCAAAATATAGGCGGTTTCACCGAGATTTTTTATGAAAAAACAATTTCCAAGCCAGGTTTTAACACCTTCTATGGTTGGAATGTGTTTTCCATATAGTATTATGTCATCAACATACAATACTAGGAATGTGATTACACTCCCACTAGCCTTTTTATACACACAAGCCTTGTTAGTATCCAAGTTTCCATGCATATTTGCTTTCTTCTCGATAACCCACTTGCATCCAACCGGTTTGGAGTTAAGTGGAGGGTCAACCATTCCTAAACTTGGTTGTCAAACATGGATTGCATCTCTACATTCATGGCTTCCAGCCATTTGTCACAATCAAAATTGGACATATCATCATGGTATGTAGTTGGCTCATCGGAGTCAACCTCATAGCATCCATCCATGAAAAATCCATATATTTCAGGTGAAATGCTAACTCTACCAGATCTATGAATGTTTGTGTGTAATGATCAACCTCTTGATCATCATCAACAACCTCTTGTTGACAGCTAGTGTCAACCAAACGTGTATCGGCTCGTGGATCTTGATCTTCATCAAATTCCATTGTTCTATGCGTCACTCCTTCCATAAGAAACTTGGCTTCCAAGAACTCTGCCCTTCGAGCAATAAATTCCTTTTGCTCTGTTGGATCAAGGAAGTAGTATCCTATATAGTCTTTGGGATATCCAACAAATATACACGTAGTGGATCGACTTTCAAATTTGTTTTGGGTGTTAAGCTTAACATAAGCTTCACTACCCAATACCTTTTAAATATGATAGTGATGGAACTCTTTCCATGCCATATTTCAAAAGGGTGTCGAATCCACTTTCTTGGTCTGGGCCATATTCAAAATACGAGCCGTGGAGATTAGTGCCAAAACCCAAGATGATAAAGGTGGTAAGCTCATAGCCTTAATGAATTGAACCATATCCAAATAGGGTTCAGTTTCTCCTTTATCAGAATAAAGAACTTAGATAGTTACGTAGAGTTGATTTTCTACTTCATTATTGAAGATTTTGAACATTTCAAAAGCTTCATTCTTATGTGTCATCAAGTGTACACACAATAATAGCGACTGTAATCGTCGGTAACAGTAATGAAGTATCATTTCACCAATCTTTGTCATTGTCTTAAAAGGACCATATACATCCAAATGTATCATTCCTAATAAGTCTTTTGGTTCACACTTATCAAATGAAACATTTTCACTTGTTTCAAAAGACCATTCTTTTGAAGTGATTGAATCCAATTCTCGTTTATGTGACCAAGATGAAAATGTCAAAGATAATAATAACTTAAACCAATTTTAAGTTTCTTGGTGCTTAATGTGTATAATGAGTTATTATAGGACGAATTATCATGAACTAATTCATGAATATCATTAAAAAGGCATATCCATAAAATGAAATACATCATCCATAAAACTTAATACCATTATATACAAACTTTAAATCATGACCATATTGTTTTAATAGGAAACATTAATTATGTTCTTAGTCAAACTAGGTGCATACAAAAGGTTTTAAGAACAACTTCCAAACCATTTGTAAGTCTCAAAATAGAAGTTCCCTCTTTGAAGCGCTCATTTCTTTTGAACCCCTTTGCAACAATTGCAAGTATGAGTCTCACATCCGGTATCCAATACCCATGTGTTTGAAGAAATGACATTTAATACAATGTGAATCATGAAAATTGTATTCGAGGTTTGGCTAGCATCCCTCTTATTTTTTTTCAACTCCTTGAGATTGGAGGAACAATTCCCTTTTATTGTCCTATCTCTCCATGCTCAAAGTATGGCTCGTTCTCCTTTACTTTAGGCTTCATAAGCTTAGGTTGTTGAGGTGTCGCTTTAACCTTTGCTTTGATGTATTCTTTTCTTTTGGCAATAATTGCCTTAGGATCAAGATCAGCCATTTCTTATAGTCTCCCTCATTGATCGAGAGAATAGGTAGAACCTCTCTATCCATCCCTGCCTCGGATGCTTTGAGCATAACGTGTTTTCACCGATGCTCTTGTCCCACCCGTTCATATTACAGTTTATTATGAATGTCTCAAACCTTTAGTTGGGCAATCAAGGATCAAATCCTTGGCCAACTACTTTGAGACAGGACATTTAAGCATCTTGAGGCTATCAATGTGGCTTTTTATCTTAAGAATATACAAGATGATATCAATTGGGTTTCTTCCATGTGACATGCATAAAGTGCTTGAACCGTTTCGAAGCAATCTTACTAATGTTTGTTGAAGGAACATTTCCTTCAACTAGATTATCATGTCATATGTCCTATGATGTTCCAAACCCTTTTGGAGTTCGGGAATCATATTCCAAACATGAGGTAGGAAACTTGCATAGAATCCTTAATGTGCTTAAGCCAATCGTCAAATGGCCTTAACATCAACAGCGTTGGTTGGTGAGACATGGGATCGTCAAGGAAATAGGCCTTTACTCATTTTGGTAACGATTCTCGGTGATAGGGTATGGACGGTCGGGGTGGTAGCATTATTGTTTGCTACCGTTCTACAAGATTTACAAAGTTCTATATTAGTATTTCTTAAAATTTTATTTTAATTATTAATACCCTTTTATGTCTCATAGACAATTAATAATTAAATTCTAGAATCCAACGTTACATTCAAATAATGGTTAGGTGACCTTTATCCCATTATTTAATTTAACAAGGTAGTCAAATAATTGCAACCTTTTGCAACTTCTAGCCTTTATGGGATCGGTTAAACATCTTATGTTTGGTTGGCATGTTTAATCCCATCAACACCATTGTACGCCATACTTCGGTGGCCCTATGCACATGGTTTCCAATTCAAGTCATCCTACTTACACACACGTGTGAGTTTTCACATACAAGCGGTTAGGTGACCTTTATCCCATAAGTATGTTAGACTCACCTCAAACACACAAGTTCCCTATAAGTGGTTAGGTGACCTTTATCCCACAAATAGTTCTCAAGTGATTCGAGTGTCGTGTAAAAGGATGGTGTTAAACTTGTTTCAAAAGGGATTTTTGGTTTTCATTAATTCTAGTTTTGAAAACTCTATATACCTTGTATTTGCATGCTTTCAAATGCAAGGTATCCTATGGTTTATTTTTAATAAAACCTCTTTTATTAAATCATTAATCCTTTTAATAACCTTTTATTAACCACTTAATGATTATAAACCATAAATTTTCAGCTTGATAAGTTTGCTAATGAGTTTGTTATGCATATCTAAATATCAAACTACAATCATACAACAAACAACCAAACAAGCATAATATAAACAACCACAATGTGCATAACCATAGCTACTATTGTGACCACACTTGTTTTCCATCACAAGTGTGGTCATTTGGTCTTTCCTAAGGGTTGAATACAGCAAAAAATAGAGGTCTTCATTTACTCCCACTTGAACTTGCATCCATATGCTTCAAGTCCTTCTTTTGTGTCTTCTTCTTGTGCTTCCTTCCCGAGCATCTTCTTTTATTACATATTTTCTAGTAAAAGAAAAACACTCCTAATCTATTATTACATACCAATGAATAAATAGACAAATTACATTTTTAAACAAAGCACAAAAGAATAATATTACAACCCAATTGAAAACAACCAAAACAAACATTGCAAGCATCCAAACAACACAAAACCAAAGGCTAGGTTATGCACACTAACATCCAATGATCATATCATCCAATTAAATAATGAAACCCCACTTAAAACCACCAAATTTCAGCCAACATAAACTGAAATTTTGGGTTTTAAACATTGTTCAAACAATCAACATTTCATAATATATATCTTTCAAGGTCTAATCACTAGCATGTGTGATATGACCTTGGAAGTTTGGGAAATCATTCAAACAAAATATAGCAGCCCAAAATCAGCCTATACTAAGTTTATAATCATCCTTTAAAACTAATTTTTAAAGGACAAGAATAAGAAAGATATTCACATAACCGGCTCTTGATGCCATTGTTGGGTTTATTAAAACATAAAATCATAGTTTAACCTCTTAAACTTTCTGAAAACGCAGCGGAAGTATAGCATTATAACCATGTTTATAAGCTGAAAAATATGTTCATCAAGTGACCATTCAAGTGTATAAAACAAACCCAAAGAACAAAGGATCATTTATGTGAATTAACAAGCTATGAACAAAGGACATTGAGATGCACTCAATATTGTCCCTCTTTGAATAGGTACCATAGCTTTCTTAGAGTATTTCATCTTTAACCTTTTCAAGATTTTATCAATATATGCACTTTGGTTTAGACCTATCAATCGCCTTGATCTATCCCTATAGATCTTTACTCCTAAAATATAGGCGGTTTCACCGAGATTTTTTATGAAAAAACAATTTCCAAGCCAGGTTTTAACACCTTCTATGGTTGGAATGTGTTTTCCATATAGTATTATGTCATCAACATACAATACTAGGAATGTGATTACACTCCCACTAGCCTTTTTATACACACAAGCCTTGTTAGTATCCAAGTTTCCATGCATATTTGCTTTCTTCTCGAAAACCCACTTGCATCCAACCGGTTTGGAGTTAAGTGGAGGGTCAACCAATTCCTAAACTTGGTTGTCATACATGGATTGCATCTCTACATTCATGGCTTCCAGCCATTTGTCACAATCAAAATTGGACATATCATCATGGTATGTAGTTGGCTCATCGGAGTCAACCTCATAGCATCCATCCATGAAAAATCCATATATTTCAGGTGAAATGCTAACTCTACCAGATCTATGAATGTTTTGTGTGTAATGATCAACCTCTTGATCATCATCAACAACCTCTTGTTGACAGCTAGTGTCAACCAAACGTGTATCGGCTCGTGGATCTTGATCTTCATCAAATTCCATTGTTCTATGCGTCACTCCTTCCATAAGAAACTTGGCTTCCAAGAACTCTGCCCTTCGAGCAATAAATTCCTTTTGCTCTGTTGGATCAAAGAAGTAGTATCCTATATAGTCTTTGGGATATCCAACAAATATACACGTAGTGGATCGACTTTCAAATTTGTTTTGGGTGTTAAGCTTAACATAAGCTTCACTACCCAATACCTTTTAAATATGATAGTGATGGAACTCTTTCCATGCCATATTTCAAAAGGGTGTCGAATCCACTTTCTTGGTTTGGGCCATATTCAAAATACGAGCCGTGGAGATTAGTGCGAAAACCCAAGATGATAAAGGTGGTAAGCTCATAGCCTTAATGAATTGAACCATATCCAAATAGGGTTCAGTTTCTCCTTTATCAGAATAAAGAACTTAGATAGTTACGTAGAGTTGATTTTCTACTTCATTATTGAAGATTTTGAACATTTCAAAAGCTTCATTCTTATGTGTCATCAAGTGTACACACAATAATAGCGACTGTAATCGTCGGTAACAGTAATGAAGTATCATTTCACCAATCTTTGTCATTGTCTTAAAAGGACCATATACATCCAAATGTATCATTCCTAATAAGTCTTTTGGTTCACACTTATCAAATGAAACATTTTCACTTGTTTCAAAATACCATTCTTTTGAAGTGATTGAATCCAATTCTCGTTTATGTGACCAAGATGAAAATGTCAAAGATAATAATAACTTAAACCAATTTTAAGTTTCTTGGTGCTTAATGTGTATAATGAGTTATTATAGGACGAATTATCATGAACTAATTCATGAATATCATTAAAAAGGCATATCCATAAAATGAAATACATCATCCATAAAACTTAATACCATTATATACAAACTTTAAATCATGACCATATTGTTTTAATAGGAAACATTAATTATGTTCTTAGTCAAACTAGGTGCATACAAAAGGTTTTAAGAACAACTTCCAAACCATTTGTAAGTCTCAAAATAGAAGTTCCCTCTTTGAAGCGCTCATTTCTTTTGAACCCCTTTGCAACAATTGCAAGTATGAGTCTCACATCCGGTATCCAATACCCATGTGTTTGAAGAAATGACATTTAATACAATGTGAATCATGAAAATTGTATTCGAGGTTTGGCTAGCATCCCTCTTATTTTTTTCAACTCCTTGAGATAGGAGGAACAATTCCCTTTTATTGTCCTATCTCTCCATGCTCAAAGTATGGCTCGTTCTCCTTTACTTTAGGCTTCATAAGCTTAGGTTGTTGAGGTGTCGCTTTAACCTTTGCTTTGATGTATTCTTTTCTTTTGGCAATAATTGCCTTAGGATCAAGATCAGCCATTTCTTATAGTCTCCCTCATTGATCGAGAGAATAGGTAGAACCTCTCTATCCATCCCTGCCTCGGATGCTTTGAGCATAACGTGTTTTCACCGATGCTCTTGTCCCACCCGTTCATATTATAGTTTATTATGAATGTCTCAAACCTTTAGTGGGGCAATCAAGGATCAAATCCTTGGCCAACTACTTTGAGACAGGACATTTAAGCATCTTGAGGCTATCAATATGGCTTTTTATCTTAAGAATATACAAGATGATATCAATTGGGTTTCTTCCATGTGACATGCATAAAGTGCTTGAACCGTTTCGAAGCAATCTTACTAATTTTTGTTGAAGGAACATTTCCTTCAACTAGATTATCATGTCATATGTCCTATGATGTTCCAAACCCTTTTGGAGTTCGGGAATCATATTCCAAACATGAGGTAGGAAACTTGCATAGAATCCTTAATGTGCTTAAGCCAATCGTCAAATGGCCTTAACATCAACAGCGTTGGTTGGTGAGACATGGGATCGTCAAGGAAATAGGCCTTTACTCATTTTGGTAACGATTCTCGGTGATAGGGTATGGACGGTCGGGGTGGTAGCATTATTGTTTGCTACCGTTCTACAAGATTTACAAAGTTCTATATTAGTATTTCTTAAAATTTTATTTTAATTATTAATACCCTTTTATGTCTCATAGACAATTAATAATTAAATTCTAGAATCCAACGTTACATTCAAATAATGGTTAGGTGACCTTTATCCCATTATTTAATTTAACAAGGTAGTCAAATAATTGCAACCTTTTGCAACTTCTAGCCTTTATGGGATCGGTTAAACATCTTATGTTTGGTTGGCATGTTTAATCCCATCAACACCATTGTACGCCATGCTTCGGTGACCCTATGCACATGGTTTCCAATTCAAGTCATCCTACTTACACACACGTGTGAGTTTTCACATACAAGCGGTTAGGTGACCTTTATCCCATAAGTATGTTAGACTCACCTCAAACACACAAGTTCCCTATAAGTGGTTAGGTGACCTTTATCCCACAAATAGTTCTCAAGTGATTCGAGTGTCGTGTAAAAGGATGGTGTTAAACTTGTTTCAAAAGGGATTTTTGGTTTTCATTAATTCTAGTTTTGAAAACTCTATATACCTTGTATTTGCATGCTTTCAAATGCAAGGTATCCTATGGTTTATTTTTAATAAAACCTCTTTTATTAAATCATTAATCCTTTTAATAACCTTTTATTAACCACTTAATGATTATAAACCATAAATTTTCAGCTTGATAAGTTTGCTAATGAGTTTGTTATGCATATCTAAATATCAAACTACAATCATACAACAAACAACCAAACAAGCATAATATAAACAACCACAATGTGCATAACCATAGCTACTATTGTGACCACACTTGTTTTCCATCACAAGTGTGGTCATTTGGTCTTTCCTAAGGGTTGAATACAACAAAAAATAGAGGTCTTCATTTACTCCCACTTGAACTTGCATCCATATGCTTCAAGTCCTTCTTTTGTGTCTTCTTCTTGTGCTTCCTTCCCGAGCATCTTCTTTTATTACATATTTTCTAGTAAAAGAAAAACACTCCTAATCTATTATTACATACCAATGAATAAATAGACAAATTACATTTTTAAACAAAGCACAAAAGAATAATATTACAACCCAATTGAAAACAACCAAAACAAACATTGCAAGCATCCAATCAACACAAAACCAAAGGCTAGGTTATGCACACTAACATCCAATGATCATATCATCCAATTAAATAATGAAACCCCACTTAAAACCACCAAATTTCAGCCAACATAAACTGAAATTTTGGGTTTTAAACATTGTTCAAACAATCAACATTTCATAATATATATCTTTCAAGGTCTAATCACTAGCATGTGTGATATGACCTTGGAAGTTTGGGAAATCATTCAAACAAAATATAGCAGCCCAAAATCAGCCTATACTAAGTTTATAATCATCCTTTAAAACTAATTTTTAAAGGACAAGAATAAGAAAGATATTCACATAACCGGCTCTTGATGCCATTGTTGGGTTTATTAAAACATAAAATCATAGTTTAACCTCTTAAACTTTCTGAAAACGCAGCGGAAGTATAGCATTATAACCATGTTTATAAGCTGAAAAATATGTTCATCAAGTGACCATTCAAGTGTATAAAACAAACCCAAAGAACAAAGGATCATTTATGTGAATTAACAAGCTATGAACATATATAAAACTACATAAAATCACAGCTACATAGAGCTGTGATTACTACCTTTTTACAGCAGCAAAACTCGACAGAAATGATGTTGTATGATGCTGAAAATGGCCAAGACTTCAAGAGTTGAAGTCCTCAAGCTTGTATACCCCAAGCCTCATTGCAAACACCTTCTTGTTAGGAAGATTCTACACCAAGAACAACTCAAAACTCAGCTTGAAACTTGCTGAAAACCCTCTTTTTCAGCTTGTTAAAACCGTAGGGTGAAAGAGAGAGAGAGCTGAGTTTTGTTTCTTGTTAGTTACATGTATGAATGAGATTCATGATCATGGAATGCAAGAACCTTTCTTGTTATTAGAGCACTCCAAGAACAACACAAGAACACTTCAAGAACATGAAAACCCTGCTAAAAACTTCCTGGACAGCTGCTCAAAACCGTAGCTGTTCTAGAGAGAGAGAGCTTCTTGGTTGTTGTTTGCATGTGTGTTCTCTTGATCATGAGAGCTGAATGTGAGAATCTTTATTCTAGTTACTAGTGGTAGACAAGAGTGCATGGAGTGTTCTTATCAATGGAACAATGCATGTGAGTGTCCAAGAGAATCTCTTCTAGTGGAGCATGTGTGTGCTTGGTCTTACCAAGAGAATAAAACATTCAACCACATGCACAAACCACATGCACAAGCATGCTATGGAAGTGGACGGTTTCAAGGGCTAAAAAAGAAGATTTTTGTTCTCTTTTATTAGTATTTGATATTTATAAAATAGGTGGTTGTATTTGATAAATATCAAATACTAACACACACATATATTGTCTAGTCTTGTAACTAGTTTATACAATTAACCATTTAATTGTATAAGTAGTATACTCTCAATATTATTTGGTGTTATATAACTAATTTAAATAACACTTCAAATAATATTATTGAACAAAATATCCTAATAAATTGTTCCATCTCATATGCAACTTATTTAGAAAATCCATTTTCTAAATTGGTGTAAATATTTAAATGCATGATCATATCATCAATTAAATATTAATTGGTGTTTTCTAAGCTTGTTATTGGGTATAACCCGACTTGGATCATAACGTACTAACTACATCAATATTCTAAGTGTCTTGGGCATATAGAATCCTACTCCATTTGATAAACCTTAAGACTATGAGAGGCAGCATAAGCTAAGAACAATCTAATTGCCTCCAGTCTGGCTACAGGAGCAAAGGTTTCATCATAATCGATGCCCTCCTCTTGTGCAAACCCCTAGACAACCAGCCTGACCTTGTTCTTAACTATTTGGCCATTTTCATCTGTTTTGTTCCTAAATACCCATTTAGTGCCTATTGCATACTTACCTTGGGGTAAAGGAACTAGCTCCCACACTTGCTGTTTCTTGAACTGAAGAAGCTCAAGCTGCATTGCTTCAACCCATCCATTGTCTCTGAGTGCAATATGGTAGTTCTTAGGCTCTTGTTGACTGATGAAGAGAGCATAGAAGCAGAAGTTGGATAATTGACTCCTGGTTGAGAATCCAGCATTGATATCACCAATGATTTGAGACATTGGGTGATTCTTCAGCTCATTATGAACTATAAGATCAGTGCAAGTGTTTATAGAACCTTCAGTAGCAACAGATGGTGAGTGAGATTCTTGAAACCATGTGGGAGATGGCAGCTCAAATGAAGTAGAGCACGCAGAAATCTCATCAGCATTTGTTGTGGATGGAGCTGTTGAAGCTACAGGAGCATCAGGTTTAGTGAACTCAGGCAGGTTGTCACTAAACCTGAAAAGGTAAGTACTGGCTACATCATCATCAGTACCACCAGGTGGAGAACTGTTGACAGGAACAACAGTTGGAGGTTGATAAGGAACATATTGCAGTATGTCCAGATCAAACAACTCCACGGGGTTTTGTGGAATCTTGTCCTTTGGAGATTCATTGAACTTTACATGCAGAGTTTCTTCAACCATCTTTGTCCTACAGTTGCAAACTCTGTATGCCTTGCAAGTTGATGAATAACCAACAAAATACCCTGCATCCACCTTACTAGCAAACTTTTAAAGTGGATTGCTAGTGTTGAGAATGAAACATGGACACCCAAAGGCTCTAAAGAAGGAAATCAGAGGGGCCAAATGATGAAGTACTTCATAAGGAGTCTTCATCAACCTCTGATTCACTAATGCTCTATTCTGCGCATAGCAAGCTGTGTTGACAGCTTCAGCCCAAAAGGTCAGTGGTAATCCTGAGTCAGCCAGCATTGACCTTGCAGCTTCAATGAGAGCCCTGTTCTTTCTCTCAACCACTCCATTCTGTTCAGGAGTTCCGGGAATACTGAACTACCTTTTAATTCCCTTAAACAGGTAGAAGTCATCAAGTGTGTGGTTTCTAAACTTTGTTCCATTGTCACTCCTCACACACTTAACCTGCAGGGAATACTGCTTCTCCACAAATAACACAAAGTTCATAATAGCCTTGGCAGCTTCATCCTTGGTGTGCAAGAAGAAAGTCCATACATATCTGGAGTAATCATCCACAATTACCAGACAGTATTTCTTCTTTGCCATGCTCATCACCCTGACAGGACCAAAGAGATCCATGTGCAAGAGTTGCAAGCAGGCAGTGGACTTTGGTTCTTCTATTGAAGGGAATGAAACTCTGTGTTGTTTTCCCTTTAAGCAAGCAGTGCAGTTGTCTTCACACTTGAACTCCTTCAAAGGCAATCCTCTTACTAAACCATGGTTTATCAGCTGATTCATGTTCTTGAGATTAACATGCCCCAGCCTTCTATGCCATAGAGTAGACTCTTGAGGAGAGGCCTTGGAGAATAGGAAAGGATGGCCTTTTAGATCTATCTTTTTGGAAAGATCTAAGGCACATACTCTTCCTGTCCTGTTGGCCTTCAGGAGAGTATATTCATCCAACACCTTGTCAATCAAATTTAGAACTTTGGATGACAGAATCCGACAGTTCTGGCTTGTGAAAAGGGCAACATGGCCTTTATCACACATTTGACTGACACTCAAGAGATTGTACTTGAGATTCTCCACATGGTTAACATCATCAAACCTTATTTCCCTATTGGAAACAAAGCCTTTTCTAATGATGTAACCCTTTGCATCATTGCCAAAGAAAACAAATCCCTTCTTTCCTTGAGAGTAGTCATTAAGAAGGGAACTGCTTCCTGTCATATGCATGGATCCTCCACTGTCTACATACCAGATGCTTCTTTGGCATCTTGAAGAACCCTACAATCATAACAACAAGTTAGTTAGTTTTAGAGACCCAAACCTTTTTGGTTTTGGGTCTGTTCTCAACAACAGGTGCAATACTAACAGGTGTGTTATGTGTGACAGCCTGAGGAGAAGGAGATGGTGTAGAAAAGGAACCCTTTGGCTTGGATTTCCTTTTCTGTGGTTTCAACACAGGAGCATCTAATTGGTTGACTCTTCCCATTAGATGTTGAACCATTATCACAAGTTGTGTCTGACTTTGTGATAAAGCTTTCAGCTCTTCAGACACATTAGGGCTTGCTGATGATGGATTCCTGTGTTTCACCATCTTCTTTTGAGCAACCTCAGCTGTTGCCTGAGTAACTCCTACCTTCTTTTTGGATTTGCTTTTGGGCTTAGGGGTTTCAGGCTTTGATGTTGCTAGTACAAACATGGTCTAAAACTCATTTTTCATTGTATTCATGTGCTCTTTAATTTTCTCCTTTTGTTTGAGTTTGGAACCTCTTTTGTACCAGCAATCATCAGTAAGATGATTGAACAAGCCACATATCTCACATGGCTTCTTCTTCATCTTATGTTGATCATCTATTGAAGAGGATGAAACTGCTGAAGACTTATTCTTCAGCTGTTTGCTGTCAGTACTTGCAGTTTTCTTCCTGACATTCTCTTCAGTAGTCTTTAAACCCTTTCTACTGGCAGTTTTCTTCTCTTCAGTACTGGCAGTAGTTGGGGTTTGACCTTCAGGTGTTATCACTACTCTCAAGTACTTTCAGTACTTCTAGAGACAACACCTGAGTTGATCAACTTGTTGATCATGTGACAGTCAGCATTTGAACCATCAGCTGTTGTAGCATCAGCTAATTGATTTTGGGAGGAAATGCTGACCTCTACCTCTGATGATGTTGTATCAGATAGTAAGTCACATGATGAGAAGGATTGGTTATTGCTCTCTCCATCAGATTCAACTTCTGCTCTTGAAGTGAAATATGTAGGAGGAGTAGTGTCATTATAACCAATGCCAAACTTCACATTGGAAGTTGATTGCTTACTAAGAAGCATTTCAAAACCCTTGCAGGATTGCACCGATTGATCACAATCTACTTGGGTGGTTGCAAGAGTTTCCTTGAGGTCTCTGTACTTCTCTAGAAGTACATCTTCCCTAGCCTTATCATCTTTTATTTGGCATTTAAGCTTATAAATCTCATTATTTTTATCATTAAGTGCAGCCTCAAATTCAGCTTTCTTTTTGGAAATCGTTTGCTCTAGCTTAAGGTTTTTATCAATTAAAGCCACATTTGCTTCTATAATAGAAGCAAATGCTGCTATGCATGAATCAGAACAAAGCTTGGCTTTAGCCTCAGAGGATACCTGTGACGAAGCATTGGATGATGACCCATCAGTAGACTCAAAGGCCATTAGAGCAAGATTCCCAAATGAATGATCAACACCATGTTGACTAGCACCTTAGAATAGTTGTTCCTGACCAGATAGATCATCTGGTAGACTACTCCAGTCAACAACTCCTGGGGTGAAGAAGCTGTGTTGTTGAGGTTGGGTTTGATGATGAGATTGGGAAGGTTGAGGCTTAGGGAGAGCATATGGTGGCTGAGCAGAAGGTCCTTGAGCTTGACTGGGCTGAGGCACATAGTAGCAGGGGTATGGGTATGGCATATGACCCTGAGGCACAAAGTAAGCAGGTGATGGCTGTGCTGATGATGGATAACCCTGAGAACTGGAATGCCGCCCTTTATTCTATGAGCTATTACTAGGAAAAGTCACAAAGGGTGCAGAGGTGTTAGATCCAGATGATCTACATTCTCTAGCAAAGTGTCCAAGCCTGTGGCACTTGTGACACCTCAGCTTGCTCTTGTCAAAACCAACATTGGTTTTGCCTGAGAGACCAGGAAATTTCCTGCCAGTTCTCTTGTAGAACTTTTGAGATCGAATATTTATCATAGCCATCTGACTTAAAATATCCATCTCTTCCAGATCATCATCTGGAATGCCCTTCAAGTCCTCCATCAGGAAACACAGGTTATCACTGCTACCCCTGAACCACTATCAACACCAACAAAAGCATGTTCAGAGTTGGTAGAGAAATCAATATACTCATCATAGGCATTCTCTGATGCAGCATATTCCGACTCCTGACCTATCAAGGCAGTATTGCTAGTGACAAAGTCATCAGTGAGCTTGCCAGAGGTGGACAACTTCCTCTTTTGCTCTATCTCTCTCTCAAATGTGAGCAGTTTCCCATGAAGTTGGGTGAGAGATAGAGTATCCAGATTTGCACTGGAGTGTAGGACAATGGTATAAGTGTCCCATCTCTCAGGCAGTGATTTGAGGAATCTGTTATTCATCTGGCTATTAGAGTGCTCTTGTTTGACCATCTTCAACTCAGAGATCAAACATGAGAACCGCTCATACTGTTGAGTCAAAGTCTCACCCTTCCTATGAGAGAATGTCTCATATTGTTAGGTGAGGATTTCCCTTGTGTTTGCTAAAACCTCATTGGTTCCTCCGAATTGTTCCTTCAGAGCAACTCAGAGATCACGAGCAGTCTCATGATGCATCAGACCAGCATAGATTTCATTCGGCAGTGCCATGGCTAGAATTCCATGGGCTTTCGCATCAATCTTGAACAGCTTAAGATCTTCGTCCGAGTATTGACCAGGTTTCTTTGCAACCCTCTCATTAGACTAAGGGACGCTCACCATCGGCTTGTATTGTCCATGCACCACCGATTTCCAACAACCAGCGCTATTGATCGATAGATGATGGAGCATACGCCTTTGCCAGATGTTATACTCATTCCTCACAAGCATCGGAGGCTTGGTAGAGGAACCAGTATTGTGAGGATCGTTCGTTGGTGTCGCCATCTCAGATTTCAGTCAAAATCAAGTTAAACAAAACAAATGTAGCTCAAAACCACGAGAACCTCAAGTTTAACGGCCAGAAACAGCAGAGTCTCAATCTCTATAACTAATTCTTGCAAATTGCTAATTCGATCAAACGTAGAGATCAAAGAGCAGTTTCAATGATCAATAGTGAAATCGATCAATGATTAACTTGCTTTGATACCATTTGATAGGATCTCAGCCTCTAGTTTGATCAATTAGGTGGTATTCGCAGCGGATTTAGCACGAGAATTAGCAATTACAACAAGAACACATATGATTTTGCATGTAACAGTACACATATAGAGAGAGAGAACAATTCTGCCAAAAAGGTATTTTCTATTACTCACACGTTTCGGCACGGTTACAATTAGGTCATCTTCCTTTTATAGGAAGAATGACATAGGCTGATGTAACTTGATAGTGACATCAAACCGTTATTAACAAACTACTGATAGAACACCTAAACTACTGAAAATGTCAAACAGCTGACATCTTCTTACAAAATACCTAAGTGTTCTACTTATTACAAGTACTGAAGAAACAAGAAACTACTGAAAGTTATAACGACTGAAGAACAGACTCTTCAGTCGTTTACAACTACTGAACTATAACAACTGAAGAACAAACTCTTCAGCTATTGTACAAACTACTGAAAAGGAAAAATACAAACTACTGAAAGAGAAAAACCATCACAACATCTGAAGAAGACTTCTTCAGCTGTTATGACAAACTCTGAAGCTTCAGCACTTGGTCTTCAGACTTTGGGCTTCAGATGTTTTATCAACTGATGACATCAGTAGTTGTCATCAGCTGATGTCTTCAGTCTTTGTCTTCAGACTTTGTGCATCAGTTGTTGATCTTCAGTTCTTCAGTTCTTCAGCTGTTGATCTTCAGCACTTGAGTCATCAGTAATTGAAGTCTTCAGTACTTGTATTCTTCAGTACTTCAGACTTCAGTACTTGTCTTCAGTACTTGGGATCTTCAGCTATTGTTCTTCTGATCTTTGATCTTCAGCTGTTGAGTCTTTAGTCTTTGTCAAACTGCTGATGAAGCCTTCAGCAGTTGTTGTGATGTCATGTGGGACTTAGAGGTTTTCGTGATCTTGGCTCATTGGTTCTTTTGGTCCAACACCAATGCTTAGGAATTCTCCCTCATTTTCATGGAATGGCAACTGAAGAACCATACTTGCACATATCTGAATTTGAAGCATCTTGTAGTACTATAGGTGGGCAAGGTTTCTCATCGGAGGAAGTTAAGTTGGTGCTTTTCCAATTAACACTCAAAGATAAAGCCAAGAAATGGTTTTTATCTTTACCATCTGCAAGCATCCACACTTGGGTTCAAATGCAACAATTATTTCTAGATGAATACTACACCTCTCAAAGAACAAGTGATGCAAGACAGACAATTCGAGGCTTTACACAACAAGCGGGGGAACAGTTTCATGAAGCTTGTCATCGATTCAAGGAGATGTTGAGAACATGTCCACATCATGGGATAGCTAAATGGTAACTAATTTCAGCATTTTATGATGGTCTCTCACTAGAAGATGCAAGAGATGTAAACTCTACAAGTGCAGGCACATTTTCCTTAAATCATGAAGATGATGACTGGAATATATTGGAGAGGATGAGTGTGATATCTAAAAAACGTGCCCAATCAAGTCGAAGGTCAAGAGGAGCATTTGTGAAGACGGTCAATGATCAAGGGGCTATGGATAGAATTTCTAGTTTGGAACGGGAAATTGCAAGCTTAAGAGTTGGAAAAAGTGGTGTGGCACACGTATCTAATGAGTATGAAGTATGCGATATGTGTAATGACATTGGCCACACATCAATCGCCTGTTATTTAAATGTGGGGAAAAGTGAAGAAATACACCAGGTCCAAAGCCAAGGAGAAAAGAAGACATATGACATGAATTCCAACACCTATCATTATGAAATCACCCAAATCTTAGATAAGGTAATAGTACTAATCAGTTAAATCCTCCTTTTCAGGTACCAAATCAAGGAAGTAATCAATACCAAAGTCGACAACAATGTTACAATCAAGGCAGCTATCAAAGGAATAACTTTAATCAAGGGAATTACCAGCAAGGAGGTACTCATCAACAGAGGAATCAACAAGGGCCTTCAAATGGTAATGAAAATGCAATCTTAACAGCAATTCAAGACTTAGCAAAAGACATGAAGGAATTCAAACAATTCAAAGAGGTTCAAGAAAAGACTAACGAAGTTATTGCTAAACAACTGGGACAATTAGCTGAACAATTGTGCGGACGAGAAACTGGAAAACTTCCAAGTGACATAACAAAGAATCCCCAACATCATTCTTCAAGTTCAACAAGTTCTCATGTTGGCCAGGTAAGTATTTTACGTAGTGGTAAAATTTATGATAACAAGGTGGTACCACCACCACTATTTAAAGAGGGAGTAGTGGTCGACCTCGGGGAGAAGGGAGAAAGCGATAGTGAAATGGAACAAGAAACACCTAAAGCAACCAAAAAAGTAATTTTTCATGAAGCAAACAAAGAAAAGTAAAAATCAAACACAATGGCATTGCAAGGAGTATGGATGGAGAACAATACCATTCCTTACCCCGCATTGTTAAAAGAACCCACTAAACCACTTTCTAAAAAATGAGGACCTCAACAAGATGAGATTTAGGAAGTTTTTAAACAAGTTAAAATCAATCTTCCATTACTAGATGCAATCAAGCAAGTTTCGGCATATTCCAATATATAAAGGATTTGTGTACACAGAAAAGGCAACAAAAATTACCAAAACAGCTTGATTTTACGAATAATGTTAATTCGGTGTTATCGGGTGTCCTTCCACCCAAACTCCAAGATCCAGGAGCACCGTTAATTTCTATTCAAGTTGAGTATTTTAAGATTAATAAAGCCCTCCTTGATCGTGGAGCAAGTGTTAGTATTTTACCTGGGAGTTTATATGACCAATATGAGTTTGGACCGTTAGAATAAGCAGACACTACCGTAGTGTTAGCAGATTTGTCACTTAAACTTCCGCGTGGAATAGTAACTGATGTGATAGTAAAGGTGGAAGATTTCTATTATCCTGTGGACTTTCTTGTTTTAGACTATGCAAGTCCTACAAATGACAAGCAACCTAATATGATTTTGGGAAGACCATTCTTAAAAACCGCTCAATGCTTGATCAATTGTATGACTGGCACAGTAGACATGGTGTTTGGTAATAGAAGGTTGAGATTAAATGTGTTTGCTTCTGTGCCAAGAACCATATCTAATGATGATTGTTTTATGATAGACATAATTGACGAGTGCCATACTCATGAAAATAAGGATAGCACCATAGAGTTGTGTGTTTTATGTGACAGGGCAGAGACACAGTTAATGAGTGAATTGGAAGCACAAGAACATGAATGGGAAGTGAAGGCAATGCAAGAAGGCAAACCGACCTGGACACATCAATTTGAGAGCCTACCAGAGCATATTGATACTCATTTAAAACCATCTTTAATTTCACCACCACAAGTGGAACTAAAAGAATTGCCTAAACATTTAAAATATGCTTTTGTAGGTCCTAACATGACCTTACCAGTCATCATCGCATCAAACTTAACACAAGAACAAGAAGAGGCTCTGATGGAAGTGCTAACTGCTCACAAAGCAGCCATTGGATGGACTATTTCTGACTTGAAAGGAATAAGTCCATCTATTGTCATGCATAAAATCATAACAGAAGAAGGAGTCAAACCATCGCGCGACACTCAACAGAGATTGAACCCTAATATGCGAGATGTAGTCAAAGGGGACTGGATTGATGATAAACTAGAATCCTGGGTATTGATCCCTATGGATTGGATCCAAAACAACGTATCTATCTAAAATATATGCATGTTGGATTCGGCTCAATCCGGAAGTGTTAAAGTGGCTTGATGTTAGAATTATTTACCCAATATTGGATAGCACATGGGTAAGTCCCACACAAACAGTTCCAAAGAAGGCTGGCATTCAAATTGTGAAAGATGGTAAAGGTAATGAGGTAGCCACTCGGCCGGTAACCGGATGGCGTATTTGTATTTATTATAGAAAATTAAATGCAGAAATGTCTAAAGATCATTCCCCCTACCTTTTATTGATAAGATTGTCGACAAACTTACAGGTCAGAAATTTTACTGTTTTTTAGATGGGTATTCGGGGTATAACCAAATTGCTATCCATCTGGATGATCAACAAAAGACTATGTTTACGTGTCCATATGGAACATTCACGTTTAGGTGAATGCCATTTGGTTTATGTAACGCTCCAGCCACCTTTTAAAGGTGTATGATGAGTATCTTTTCAGATATGGTTGGTGAGTCGTTGGAAATCTTCATGGATGATTTTTCTATTTTTGGACAGTCTTTTGAGTCATGTCTAACTCAACTTACTGAAATATTAAAAAGGTGTGTCGAATCAAACCTGGTTTTAAGTTGGGAAAAAAGTCACTTCATGGTCCAAGAAGGGATTGTGCTAGGGCACGTGATTTCTAGTAGAGGTATTGAGGTCAATCATGCGAAAATTCAAGTAATCTCAACTTTACCCCCTCCTACTAGCATAAAAGGGGTACGCTCTTTTTTAGGACACGCTGGGTTTTATCGAGGATTTATAAAAAATTTCAGTGTCATCACTAAACCTTTATGTAATCTTCTTCAAAAAGACGTTCCTTTTGTATTTGATAATGAATGTGTCTAAGCTTTTAACGTGATAAAGCAGAAACTAGTTGAAGCCCCAATCTTACAATCACCAAATTGGTCGTTACCTTTTGAAATTATGTGTGATGCAAGCGATTATGCGGTTGGGGCAGTTTTGGGTCAACGGGTGGATAAAAAACCCGTTGCTATATATTACGCAAGCAAAACTCTTTCGGGTGCACAATTGAACTACACAACTACGGAAAAAGAGTTACTTGCGGTAGTATATGCGTTAGACAAATTTAGATCGTACATTTGGGGCAGTAAAGTTATTATTTATTCTGATCATAGTGCAGTGCGTTACTTAATGGAGAAGAAAGATGCTAAACCAAGACTAATTCGATGGATTCTGCTTTTACAAGAATTCAACTTGGAAATCCAGGACAAGAAAGGATGCGACAATGTGGTAGCCGACCATTTGTCACGTGTCATGCATCAAAAGGATAGTCCGCATGAAGAGATTAACGAAGCATTTCCAGATGAACAATTATTAACTGCCTCCACCCTTCCATGGTATGCTAATTTAGCTAATTATTTGGCTGCAGATACACTTCCTGACCATTGGACAAAGAAGAAAAGACAACAATTCATTGCCTAAGCAAAGCACTACATATGGGATGAACCAGTTTTATTTAAGGTGGGCGCGGATCAAATTATCCGACGATGTGTACCGGATGAAGAAATCCAATCAGTTTTGGGACATCTGCATGCATCAGCATGTCGTAGGCACTTTAGTGGTCAGAAAACAGGGCATAAAGTATTATCTTGTGGATTGTATTGGCCTATGTTATTCAAATATGCATTTGAATTCTCCAAGACTTGTTTAAAGTGCCAACAGATGGGTAGTATTGCAAAAAGGAATGAGATGCCCATGCAACCGATCCTTGTAGTCGATGTTTTAGATGTTTGGGGAATCGATTTCATGGGACCATTCCCTAACTCACATGGCTATCTATACATTCTGGTGGCGGTTGATTATGTACCCAAGTGGATCGAAGCCATTGCAACCAAAATAAATGATCATGCGGTCGTTTGCAAATTCGTTCAATCCAACATATTTTCACGGTTTTGAATCCCTCGTGTGATTATTAGTGATGGGGGGTCTCATTTCAAAAACTTTAAATTTGGTAAGCTACTCAAATGATACGGCGTTGATCATCGGATCGTTACCCCGTATCATCCTCAAACCAGCGGCCAAGTAGAAGTGTCTAATAGGCAAATCAAGGAAATTCTACAAAAAACGGTGCGAGCCGACCGCAAGGATTGGTCTATTCGGTTAGATGACGCCTTATGGGCGTATCGCACCGCTTTTAAAAACCCTATCGGCACAACACCCTATCGTTTGGTTTATGGAAAAGACTACCATCTGCCTGTTGAATTAGCTCATCGAGCACTGTGGGCCGTAAAAAATGTTAACATGGATTATGAGCGTGTAGGAAAAGCCAGGAAGCTAAACATATGTGAGTTGGAGGAACTGCGTGACGAAGCGTACGAATGCGCGTCTGCGTACAAGGACAAGATGAAGGCAGTGCATGACGCAAAGCTGAGAAAAAAGACCTTCAAGGAAGGCCAAAAAGTCTGGTTATACAATTCTCGGCTTAAACACTTCCCAGGGAAAGTCAAAAGCAAATGGACAGGGTCTTATCTCATCACAAGGGTAGGAACTTATGCCGACATTGAAATTGAGGATTTAGAGGATCATATTCGTCAAGTGGTGAATGGACATCGTCTATAACCCTACTTAGAAGCTAAGAATGTTAATGGATTATCTCACGTAACTGAAAGCTTTCTACTCGAAACTTTGGAGAAGTTGCACCCTACGTAAGCATCACAGGTACCACGTCCGGCTGAAGACATTAAACTTAGCACTAACAGGAGGCAACCCGTGAACTTTGTGTGTGTGTTCACTGCAAACCCTCACGAGACTATAACTCGTCCTCTTGGGTTATCCGAGGGGTTTAAAGGCTTGTTGCATATGCTAAATGCAACCATGATTCCTACGACAGTGAGTTAGTCGTTAATTCAAATTCTTTTCAATTTTATTTATTTATTTATTAATTGTTGCATTTCGTTCTTTTTCTTACGTGCTAATTATGTTTTTAGTCCTCTTGCATGCTTTACGATTAACCTTTCCGGAGGGCTATTCTCAAGTGTGGGGATGGGTCACCTAACTCAGGAGCAAGTCAAAGGGCAAATAAACCGAATCATCACGATCATCCAAGAAACAGAAAAAGCAAAGTCAAGGTCAGTTGCAAGATGAAGACATGCCACCGGTTGAGCATGGTATGGGACCAAGACCAAGCTTCACTCGTGCGAAGAAACTGTCCGAGCATGACCCACATTGGTAGAAGGAGTTGTACATGGGAAAATTTAAGAAGGGGGTGAAAAATTTAGATAACATCTTTGTATGTGAACGAGCTGCACTATTAGAGGATTTTGAGGCCCTGGGCATAGTCGACAAGTTCAGAAGATTAGGCTGGGAAGCGGCATTGACATTCCGTGATGCAGGCCACAATGATAAGATTCCAAGCAAAGCTATTTTAGAATGGATGTCAACATTGGAAAGGGTAAACGGTGATAACCCCCCGCACACAACTATATTGTGGGGGCGAGTGGGTAACAAGGAGATGATCATGTCATTCGACACCATCCGACAGGTGGTGAATTTTTATTCACTCCCAGCAGATCATTATGAGTATCCTAGTGAAGCAGTCATTTGGAACAGTGAGTTCGTCACCCTGGAAGATATGGCAATATTGCGCGACATGTTCGTTGATAACCACGGGGGTCGGTTTGTAGGGACTCAAATGCATATCATGCCTAAAATCTTGAACATGATCAGCATGTTTAATATAATACCAAAACTGGGAGACAAGAACACCATTAGGCAAACGGATGTGTACATAATACACGCACTGTTAACAGGAAGAAGAATGTTGTCATTAAGACACGTGATCTTAATGAATGTTTGGGATAGTCGGGAGAGTGCAGACAAGAAGATGATCCCTCATTGCCGACTGATCACAGCACTTATGAGGACACAAGGGGTGCTGGGGAAAAACACTACATACATTGGCAAACCACACAAGTTTTTTATGGTTGACAAGTTCAGCAAATTAATATGGTACTACAAAAAGACCGACACTCAAGTCATGCTCAAGGATAAGGGAACAAAAGAAGTGCTTATGGGAAGATGCCCAAATGCTCCACCTCTACAACCAGGTGAGCAACTTGCGCCAATGTCTTCAGAGGATGATGACGATGCAGAGGAAGAAGAGAATGACGAGGAGGATGAAGGATTCACTGCAACAGGAGATGGTTCAGAGCACACACCTATTCCAATCCGAAGGCATTCAGAAGCACCATCAATTGAAGAAAGGATGAGAAGGATGCGACCAAACGAGTATGGTCAATGGTTAGCAATTGCTCGCTACTAATGCGACATGACCAACCGAGAGTCAATCTTCGCAAAAGATAGGCACGAGGAGGCAATGGCATTACAACGGGAAGCAATGGAGAGGCAAAACTTATATGCACGAAACCGGGAGTACCAACATCAGCTATTCCTCAACCAAAGGTACGATGATCTAACTCAACAACGACCCTATCATGATTTCTATGCAGGAAGAGAGTACGTACCATATCCAAGAGAAACAGATTGGAGCCAAATGGGGGTCTATGACGGACAAGCAATATACCCATATCCGGCTTCACAACCATCTCAGTGGGTCCCCCTACAACCACCAGAACCACCAGCTGAAGGACCCACCGACCCGTTTAGCTTCCAGCACATGCAGAATTTGATGACCAAATGGTTTGGCCCACCGCTACCACCACCACATGTTGATGACCCATATGATGACCCAAGCAGGAACCATCGTGGCACTCGCTGATCGAGTGTTGCACACTGATAAGGTCCATGTGCTCTATCCCTCCTAGTTATGAATAATAGTGCTTGTGTGATTGAGACAATTTGTTGGATGATTGTAATAAGTGTGGGGATAAGGGGAATGGCATGATTGGGTGACTTTGAATGTAAGGATGTTTAGTTCTAATTATGGTTCTTGTGTCATGAGACGAAAACCCTACATTGGGGACAATGTAGCTTAAGTGTGGGGATAAAGGGAATGTGGAAACTTAACTTTAACCATAACCATAAACCTAAAATTTTTTTTCTCTCAAATAAGCTTAAGTGGGCACTAGAGTCAAAGTTTTCACACACCCAAAATATCACGCATGGTGCAAGTATAGATGTCGTGGCATGTCATTTTGAATAATCGGATAATGCATTTCAAGCATGATTGTCATAAAAATGGATGGAATCTTAAGAGGGATAACGAACCGGTTGTGAATAACATACATGCTACACGTTTGACTACCCCTTTCCACCGTTTCCGTGAGAGTTTGAGCCTAATTAAGCAATTCATAGCATATGTTGATTGGCTTTATATTTTTTTCACAATTAGGGAACCATAATGTGCATGTAAGTTAGAACTTGTGTAGCTGATGCATGTCAAGGTCATGAACCAACATCTACATAAATGTGATAGAGGCATTAGGAATGAACCAGTTGTTAAACCCTTTCTTTTGAATTCCATACCTTGATGAATCCCCTTTAGACCCCATGTTGAGCCCCAACTTATCATTTGAATAACCCTAAACAATAAACCTCTCAAGCCTTAGCCTTTTGAAACCTCGGGGAATGAAGTCCAATCCTTAACATGTGGTGAAGTATCGTCTAAGCATTAGTTTAATAAGAATATGATCAATGTGAATTTGGTTATATAGATGTGTATATACCTATATATATACATTTAAAAAAATAAAAAATAAAAAAATAAAAAATAAAAAATAATAAATTAAAAAAAAGAGAGAGAAAGCTAAATATGAGGTCAAATTGACCAAAATATGCAGCAACAAAAATAGTAGGAGAGCTAGAGGATATGATTGCTATCAGATGCTAGAAATTGATAAACATGATGATAAAGCATGCCCAACTTGGATTTCATTACCCATTAGCCACTCTAAAATCCCTTTCGATCCCACCTTAACCTTAGCCTAACATTACAACCCGTAAAAGACCTCTTGATTTATGTAGTACATTGTGTTAATGATGGCGATGTGATTAACATACAAGCCTATGATTAGTATGTGCATTCGTGGTCATGGAGTTCCAGAAACACTAGTACATCATCACTAGTCCACAAAATGAGCCGAGAGGAGTGTTTCTTGTGAGGAAGGTGAATGCATGTATGTTTGAAGCAAGGGTGGGTAGATGCCGATTAAAGATGTCACATTTAGTAACTGAATAATGTGAATGGTGAGAATGTGAATACTATGCTAAAATAAAAGAAAAAAAGAAACTTTAGCACGTCAAAGGATCTTAGCTTGCTCAATGTTGTGATAATTGGTCATGTGTGAGTAACTTGGGTGAAGTGTGCACGTAAGTTTGTTTGAGGACAAACAAAAGGTTAAGTGTGGGGATGTGATCACATGTCAATAATTCAATGCTTAATGAACATAAATAAGTGAATTATAGTGTGATTATTATGATTTGGGTTGAAGTTATGTATGTGTTAATTTACAGGGATGTGGAACTAAAAGAAAGATATTTTGGGCAAGGAAGAACCATAAAACAAGCTATAGGGGCCAAGAAAGTAACTAAAACAAAGTTACAAAAAATGGCCCAGAAACCCTAAGGGGCGTATCATACGCCGGCCGGCGTATGGTGGACGTATTTATCGACGTATTGAGAAAATTTTACAGAGGACCGGCATACGATACGCCGGGGTTGGGCGTATGATACGCCGGTGGTCAACAACGTCCCTATTTTTATGGGATGCCAAGATATTTAAAGAGAATGAATCCTAATTCGAATTCTCTCTCTTCCAATTGCATTCTAGATGATTCCAAGCAGATTTCTGGTGATTTCAAGCCCTCACATTCATCTCAAAGCATCTACAAACATTATCAAATCAAGATTGAAGATCAAATGAAGACCATGAGTGGCTAGTCGTTCGTGATTGCTTTCAGGTGGATAGTTCTTGCTAAGGGAGATGGTTAGTCATGTTTAGGGTTTGTTTATGTTGAACACTTAGTTATTAAATGTAATTGAAAGTTTGATTGAGTTAGACAATTCATTTATAAAGAAAGTTATTTGCTTTATCATCAGTTTTCGGTTTCCTTGCATCGTGAGCTCATTGAGACAAGTAGATAACTTGATATAGGTGGATTGGTAATTTTGTGAATGAACAAGTCTTAAAAGATTGTTCCTTTGTTATCACTTCAATCAAAACTAAAATATTAAGTCGTGTTATGCAACCCTAAATCCATTTGATAAGCCATTGATCTTGCAGAACTTGAACCCCAAAAGTGATTGTTTCTTAATATTTAATCAAATTCGTTTTAAGGTTCTTGCTTTGTGCACGTGTGATTAGTAATTCATACAAAGTTTTAATCTTTAGTTTAAAGTTTTTGTTTTGACGTTAATTGAGTTACAACTGTTAAACAGTTTCCACATATTTCTGAGGAGACGACCTTACTTACCCTTACACAATAAAGGTAGCTAAGACCGGTTATTTAAATTACTTTTGATCGAGTCTTGACAACCAGATCAAAAGGACAAACTCAATAACTTTAACTTCATGAACTGATTCAGAAACATGAAAATTATTCTCAGGACAGACAACAAAATGTATGTTTTTAAGGACAAATTACTAAAGAACCCACTATCTAGATGTGATGATAGAAGATAATGAATCGAACCAGAATCGTAAGAGAAGAAGATGAACAATTTCATTATCCGCATACCCATTACAATGAAGAATAACAAACGTACACAACAACCGTTACGTCCTAACTAACTATTATCACAACTAATCTTCAACTATGACATTATTACAATATCAGTCCCTCAACTCCTATTTACTAATACAACTATGCGATTATTACAATATCAGTCCCCCAATTACATTTATACATAACTGTTGGATCTAGATTGTATAGGACTAAATCATTTTGTATAGGCTTAGTACTTGCATCAAGTCTTGTAATTAATATTTGTAACAGTCAAAATATATATATATATATGTGCTTTGAATCTATAGGTTAACCCCATATATATGTGTGTGTTGATTTGTGACTTGACAGGGAAAAACAATATACTTGGATGGTTTCCTGAAATTGACCAAGTGTAGGACACATCTACGGATGAACATTATTGTTAATCCGTAGATATGTTTCTTACAAGACCAAATGACCAAGTGAATGTTCCTGCGGATGATCAAGGACCATGAAGTGAAGACTCCTACGGAAAAAGGATCTCCTACGGAAGAACAACACTCCTACGGAAGAGCAAATCATCTACGGAAGAACAAAAGTTCTGTGGACGACAAGACTCCTGCAGAAGAACATTATACTTGTGCGATTGCAAATACCACGAAGTCAAACAAGTCAACAACAATCAATAACAAATCCCAAGAGATTCGGTGTTTCCTTAACCGACTCAAACCGTCTATAAATATGAGTCCTAGGTTTCACATCTCAGGGAACACAATCAATCAATATTACGGCTGTCAAGAGTTACATCATTGTGCAACCCTAAACGCCGTCACATCAACATCAAACATTATTCGATTCACTGAATTCATTGTTCATAGTTATTCGTTATTATTCTTTTGTAATCATTACTTTATAGTTAATGAAATACGTTTGAATAATTATTGATTTCGCATTTATTGTGTTTCTGTGGTTGTGTTCATCATTAATCATTAAACCAATTAAACGTCAATTAGTGATAATTCCACGATCATTAAATTGATTTATTTTAATACTGATAATTCCTGAATTGAGATCCTTGGATTCACAGGTGGTATCAGAGCATTGGTGCTCATTGATTTAGATAAATTGATCTATCAGTATTAAAATTGTTTAATTGATTTTCAAACAATTAATTCAACAACTTGTCATTCAGCAAGCATTCTCTCATTGCTTGTTTGATTTAGATCTATATTCAAATCAATTGAATACTAGATCTGCGTCTTTGATAGATTTGTCAATTTTAGCATTTAAGTTTTGATTCATCCGTTTGCATTAAACATGAGTACATTTGGTGGAGGATCTTATCAACCGCCAAAGTTGGAAACCAAAGCTGATTTTAAATCCTGGAAGATCAAGTTCAGGAATCATGTGAACTACACAGATTCGACTTGTGGGAGTCTATCACTCAAGGTCCTTATATTCCACCCACTCTTGGGCCGGATTATAATGACAAGAATCAGCCAATCAGCACTAAGGACTTGTCACCTGATGATGTCAAGAAAGTCAAAGTCGATATTGAAGCATACAGCTTGCTTAGTATGGCTTTGCCAGAAGAAATCTTGATCAGGTGTGAGAACTACAAGACAGCAAATTCCCTGTGGAAGATACTTCACACTCTCTGTGAAGGGAGTGATGAGATCCGAAGCATAAGGAAAGACACCCTTAGATCACAATATGAAACTTTTCATCATATTAAGGGTGAATCAATTCCTCAGCAACTCCATAGATTTATGCAACTTGTTACTGAGATGAACATCTTAGAGTTAAAATATACCACTGAGGAACTGAACAAGAAGATGCTCCACACTTTGCCTGAAAGTTGGAAGCAAACAGTCTCCATGTTCAAGAACACCATATATCTCAAGACAACTGGTCTAGATACATTGGTTGCTATGGTTGAAGCACTTGAACTGGATGAACAATCAAGAAACAAGAGTGTGAGAACTCATGTCTCACCTTATCACTTCAAGGAAACCAAAAATGCTGGAAGTGCATTTATTTCTAATAATGAAGGTGATGACTCTTGTACTTTGAGTGATGATGAAGAGGAAGTAAGTTTTTATGCATCCAAACCCACTAAGAAATCATCTCAAAGTAAAAATCAAAAGGAAAAGGGAAGATCTGCAAAGAAAAGAGAGACATCAGCAACTGCAAACTCTTCTCAACATAACAAACAGTCAGAACCAATAACTGTGATATTGGATTCTGAAGAACAAAAAGCAGCCTTTGCAACTTTTAGTTCTAGCTTTCAAGCATATCTTGGAAGTTCGCTTACATCAGCAAACATCTGTCAGCAAGACTTGGAGGAACTCCCTCCTGATGTAGTAGAAGAGATGGATCTACAATGGCAGATGGCAATGATTGCTTACAGAGCTAAGCAATATCTACGGAGAAATAAAAATCTGGCAGTAGCAAGCAAAACATCAAAGATTGGTGTTGATAAGTCAAAAGTCAGATGTTTCAAGTGCAATCTCTACGGTCACTTCTCTAGAGAATGCAACCAACAATCATCTCCGCAGTATCTGCAGCAGCAGCAACAAAATCATCAGCAATAACAATATCAGAATCAGCAATCAACCTCTCAAAGATCTCTGCATAGACAACCTCAGCTAACATCCCCACCAGCCACAAATACATCAGCAGGACCAAGCAACTCTAAGGAGTCAGGGCTGATCATACTTCAGGATGGAACATGTGACTGGAGTTTGTATGAGAAGGAAGTGATAGAGGAGAATCAAGCATTAATGGTGCATATGGAAAACAAAGTTCCTCCTATGGCCAGAGAGGTAAAAGACAGGTTATGTTCATCATCATGTGTTGAGGAAGTTGAACGATATAGAGTCCATGCTCAACAATTGGCTGATAAAGTAAAGGAAACTATGATTTTAAATGAATCACACTTAAGAGAACAAAAATTATATCAAATCAAAATTAGTTCTTTATAAAAAGATTTAGAAAAATATGTTTCTGAAAACTACAGCCTAAAAGCCCAAGTTGAGCATCTGACCACTTCCTTAACAAAATCCATGGCTGATCATGCATCCACTGAAGTGAAACTTCAGAGTTTCAATTATCATCTCAGCAATATGGAAGTTGCTAAACTCTCATATTGAATCAAAGAACAGGTCCGGGTTCGGTTATAATGCTGTTGCTCCACCTATTAATGATAACTACACACCTTTACCTGAAACAATGACTAACAATTTGTCAAATCATTTTGTTCAAAGCACCAAAATTGACATCAAAAACAGTCATACAAACAATAATGAAACTGAGATGAGTGAAACTGAATCTACTGAATCAGAATCACTTAAACATAATGAATCAGATTTTGATAAATATGATGACTTGGATGATTCTGATGAACATGATACTAATCAACTGAACATTGGTAAGAATGTTCAAGCTAAAACTGGTCTTCCGCGAGTTCTTGAAGAATCAAAGTTACAGTACCCTCCAAAGCAACGAAACATGCTGAAGACTATTTGCAAGAGGATTGCTGAACTGAATGAAGGACTACAAGAACTGAATCTTCACAAGATTGATAGCTGCGGATCAAGCACTGAAGCACCTTTGTCATTTTCAGATAAAGGTAAGAAACAAACAACAAACAAGAATTCTCGGAAAGCACAAACTGAGGAATCCGTAGAACATCTGCGGAAAAAGGAATCAGAAGAATCCGTAGAATATCTGCGGAAAAAGAATTCTGAAGAATCCGTAGAACATTTGCGGAAAGCAAAAGTTACCAAGTCCGTAGATCATCTGCGGAAGGCAAAAACTACTGAATCCGCAGAAAAGCAACGGAAAAGAGAAACTGATGCTGCGGACGAGGTAAAAAGAGAGACCAACAAACATGCACAGAAAAAGCTGAATATCAAGCAACAAAGGAAGCCAAAGGCAAACAAGCAACAACTGATGATGCTCCCAACAAAAACAAGAAGAAATCAACTGATGCTTCAGCAAGTGAGAAAAAGAATAATAAAAAGAAGGTTGAATCTGAAGAAAATTCAGAAAAATATTGCAAATGGTGTGATATGAAGAATCACAATACTGATGAATGCTATTTCAGCAGCTATTGTTCCATTTGTAATATGAACAATCACATGACTGATGATTGTTTCTTCAACAAACACTGTGCCATATGTGACAAAAATAACCATTCCACTCAGGAATGTTATTTTAATAAGAAGAACAAGAAGAAGAGCAAAAAGAAGTCACAAGTTGCATCATCCGAATCAGATTCTCAATCCTCAGTAAGTGACAAAGAGACAAAGATTCAGAAAGATCAACAAAAGTCAAAGAAAGGCTCATCTGTTGCGGACAAGACTGTGAGGAAGAAAACACCAACACAGACTAAGACACCTCACAAAAAGGTGGATCTGTCTAATAAACAGACTGAAGTAATTGATGGTTTCTTTGACAACTTTGCAAAAGGAACTCCTGTGTCTCAATCAAAGCAGAAAGATGAAGAAACTTTCAAAACTACAGGATCCTCTTCAAAGTTAAGATACCAACCAAAACAAGCCACATTGAAGAAAGACACAGATAATCATGAAGACATCCAGCAACCTGAATCATCTTCAACAGAATCATCCTCACCACCATCAAATCAAAAAGAAACAACTAATACTGAAACTTCAAGATTAATTCATGAAGGAGTAACTATTGTTGACACAACTGGCAAACCCAAGACAATTAAGCCTTGGGTTGTCAATTCTAACTAATTTCTTTTTGTGTGCAGGAACAATCATGGAGAGCTGACAACAAGTGGTATGTTGACAGTGGTTGTTCCAGACATATGACAGGCAACTGTGCACTTCTCCATGACTTCAAACATAAACATGCCTCTTATGTGGCATTTGGTGGGGATAAGAAGGGAGGTAAAATTGTTGGTGAGGGAATGGTAACTAATGGGTTTTAACATTTGAAAAAGTAAATTACTGTGAAAATTTGCAGTATAATTTACTTAGTGTTTCCCAAATTTGTGATCAAAATTACTTAACACTATTTGATAACACTAACTGTTACATTCTTAAGCCAGGTTTTACAGTTCCAGCAGACTGGATCCTTCTTAAAGCATCAAGAAAAGGCAACACATATATCTTGGATATGAACAACACAACACTTACAAATCATGAGACATGCCTGCTGTCTAAATCTTCAGAAGATGAATCTCAACTGTGGTATAGAAGGCTTGTCCATTCCAACATAAAGAACATGAATAAATTGGTGAAAAATGACTTAGTCATTGGATTACCAAAGAAAGAATTTCATTGTTCTAATCATTGTTCTTCATGTTATAAAGGAAAACAACACAGGGTGTCTCATAAATCCAAAACAATTAACACTAACACTACACCACTCAAATTGCTTCACATGGACCTCTTTGGTCCAACCAATGTGCTGAGTATTGGAAAAAGGCAATATTGTTTGGTGATAGTAGATGATTTCACTAGATTCACATGGGTCTTTTTCTTAAAACATAAGAGTGAAACATCTGAAACATTAATGGACTTTGTGATCAAGATTGAGAATCAACTTGATTTAAAAGATAAAATTTTTAGGAGTGATAATGGAACTGAATTTGTTAATGCTGATCTAGATTCTTTTTGCAGGAATAAAGGGATAGCAAGACAATTCAGTGCCCCAAGAACTCCACAACAAAATGGAGTGGCTGAAAGAAGAAATAGAACACTCATAGAAGTAGCCAGAACAATGCTAGCTGATTCTCAGTTGCCCATTACCTTCTGGGCAGAAGCTGTGAATACAGCTTGCAATGTTCAAAATAGAATATTAATTGTCAAAGAACATAATAAAACACCTTATGAACTCTTATTTAAAAGAAAACCTTTTATAGGATATCTTAGAGCTTTTGGGTGTCATGTGTCTGTTTTGAATACTAAAGAACAATTGGGAAAATTTTCTGAAAAAGCCTATGATGGTTTCTTTGTTGGATATTCCTCCGCTTCTAAATCATATAGGGTCTATATTCCAGAACATAACATAGTTGAAGAGACTCCCAATGTTTCTTTTGATGAATCCGTGTTTACTACACATGTAAAAGGATCATCTTGGTTATTTGATATAGATGCATTAACTGAATCATTTAACACTGGTTATCTGATCAATGCAGGTGCTGCGGATACATGCTATCCCTTTGTGCCTCCAAGTTTGAATGAAGTGCCTCTAACAGCTGATCCACTAAGGGCACAAGTTTCATCTGGACCACAACAAGAATCAAGTCAGCAGAATGAAGCTACATCCGGAGAAGCAAACTCTTCATCCCCAGCCCATGTAAATACATCAGCAGATGTTCCCTTATCCACAGATGTAAATACTGCTGCAACTACTGATCCTAGGGATGGAGAGGATGTAGTGATTCAACAACACTTGCCAGCTGACCAACATTGTTCATCCGTGGATGGTGATGTATCTCCTACGGAAGTACAAAATACCTCCGTAGATGCTGCAGTTACTCCTGCGGAAGAACAAAATGCTACTTCCGTAGAACTTCTTGCGGAAGAAGACAACCCAGCAGCAACTCATACACAAGCTGATCCACATGACCATGAGCCTTTTGATTATTTCATTGACTCATCTTCTCAGCTGACTCCACTGCTTCAATGGGTTTCTCAAACTTAGAATCCTCAGTTCCAGTTGATGCTGTTTCAACAACCAGAATACACAAGTCTCATCCAACAGACAATATCATTGGAGACCTGCATGCTAGAACCACAAGGAGCAAAGGAGGTGTCGCAAACATCTGTTTGTTCACCTGCTTTTTGTCCCAAACAGTTCCTGCAAACATTACAGCTGCTCTAAAGGACAACAGTTGGATCGAGGCTATGCAAGAAGAACTTCAACAATTCAGAAAACAGAAGGTGTGGACTCTTGTATACTTGCCTAAAGGTCAACATCCAATTGGAACAAGGTGGCTCTTCAAAAACAAGCTGGATGACAGGGGTATAATCGTGAGAAACAAAGCTAGGCTTATTGCTCAAGGGTATACTCAGGAAGAGGGGATAGACTATGATGAAGTCTTTGCACCAGTTACTAGGATTGAAGCTATAAGGGTTTTCCTAGCCTATGCCTCCTTTAAGAAATTCACAGTCTATCAAATGGATGTGAAATGTGCTTTCCTTTATGGGAAAATTGATGAAGAAGTCTATGTGGCTCAACCCCCTGGATTTGAAGACCCTGATTATCCACATAGAGTATAAAAGCTTGACAAAGCTTTGTATGGTCTTCATCAAGCACCCAGAAAGTGGTATGACACACTATCATCCTTCCTACTGAAGAATGGCTACAGGAGAGGAACCATTGATCAGACACTCTTCCTCAAACATGAACATCAAGATCTTTTGGTGGTTCAAATATATGTTGGACATAATATTTGGATCAACCAACAAGAAGTTGTGTCAAAGCTTTGAAGACTTAATGAAATCTGAATTTCAGATGAGCTCCATAGGAGAATTGACATTCTTCCTTGGCTTACAAGTTCATCAGAAACCAGATGGCATTTTCATCAATCAAGAAAAGTACATTCATCAAATTTTGAAGAAGTACAATCTTGCTGAATCCACTTCTTGCAAGACACCAGCCTCAACAATAGACAAGATTGTGCCTGACCCTGCTGGAAAATCAGTAGATCAAAGATTGCATAGATCAATGATCGGGTCTTTAATGTACTTAACTGCCAGTAGACCTGACATCATGTTTGCTGTTTGTGTTTGTGCCAGGTATCAATCAGACCCAAAGGAGTCCCATCTGAATGTTGTGAAGAGGATTTTCAGATATCTGAAAGGCAAACCTGCATTGGGACTTTGGTATCCCAAAGATGGAGATTTTAGCCTCTACTCCTATTCAGATAGTGACTGTGGAGGGTGTAACAACAACAGAAAATCCACAACTGGTGGATGTCAGTTTCTAGGACCAAGACTTGTTTCTTGGCAGTGCAAGAAGCAAACCAATGTATCCGTATCCACAGCTGAAGCTGAGTACATAGCTGCTTCAGCTGGTTGCTCTCAAGTACTTTGGTTGCAGAACCAATTACTTGATTATGGTTACAATTTCCTTCATACACCAATTCATATTGATAATTCAGCTGCTATGTTTATAACTGCTACCCCAGTTCAACATAGTAAAACAAAAAACATTGAAATCAGATACCATTTTCTGAGAGACTGCTCTGAAAAGGGTCTAATTAAGTTAGTCAAAGTGGACACAACAAATCAGCTTGCTGATTTGTTCACTAAAGCATTTGATTCTGTTAGATTTAATTTTCTGATAGAATCTTCGGGGATGATTAACTTAGAATAAATCAACAAAAGCATATGACTGACTTTGTGCAGAGTAATAGTTAAGGATAAATTAAGTGTCTGATAGAACATCTGTACATGCATTATATATGGGAAATGATAGTAGACTATACTTGGTTATTAAACAAAAACTCAATCTGACTTAAATCATACTGATATGTGAGTAGGTTCATCTTGAGTGGAAACAAAGCTACAAGCATGCCAAACTAAAAGATTCAGGTAACTGTCTGTGAGGATTCCATTTGAGAATCAGGAAGGTATGTTCTCTCCTGATGTGATCAATCACTTACACAAGCACACTATGTAAAATACTTATAACCTTCTATCTTTGCAATGTCATATTCCCTCTGTTTTGTGTAAACAAAGACCTGGGGATATGATCCAAGAGTATGATCTTCATTCTCCCTCTGTTTTGTGTAAACAAAGACCTGGGTTAAGTTCACCTCTGTTTTACGAAAGTAAAGACCTGGTGACTATGAAGATCATATTTCAGCTTTAAAAACAGAATCACTTGTGATCTATTGTACATCAATTCAAAGAGCTTCAACATCAAAGCATTCATGAGACTATAAATATGTCTCAAGATAGAACTTATAACTTAATGTACATAGTCATTAAGTGTGAAATGTAGTGATTTGCCTCACCTACGTCAGACATACTCTAATGATAATTGAATGTGGGACTCATGATTGTTACTGATTAACAAACTTCACAACATGATAAATAGCATGCCTAGTTGATACTTACAATCAAGTGTGCAATGAATCAAAAATACTTACAATCATGATTGTTCCCCATGATAATTGAATGTGGGACTCATGATTGTTAAGTGGATCTATATACTTACAATCAAGTGTGCAATGAATCAAAAATAAACATCAGCAGAAGCCAAGTCATAGTATGATCCCTCGTTATATCTATGCATGCATGTAATTGTTTAAGCCAGATGTTTAATTTGTCCTCTTAACTAATTTTCTCTCACTTAGACTGTTATATGCCCTTCATGCTTGTTTACAGCTTAAATTTATGATGAATGCAACAGTTTAACATTAATCACAAATTTAGGGGGAGTAGTTCATGCATGAAAAACAATAAAAAGCTGAAAATTGATTTAATTTACTTTGAAGGAATTGGAACTTGAGCACTAACTTGAATGTAGGATACAGGACACTTGCTTTCTTGTACTTAATTGCCATGCAAATAAAGTCAACAATGTCCAACATCAAACATTTGTAACATCGCGTATTTCAGTAGTATATATATATATATATATATATATATATATATATATATATATATATATATATTAATTTTTGTTAGAATGTTGATAATTACAACAATTATAATAATAATTATAATAATAATAATAATCATAATAATAATAATATATATATATATATATCAATAATCAATAATAAAGTCCAGGGGCCTAAATGTCATTTCTGAAACTCAAATTAGAAACTTAAAACATAAAATAATAAACCTTTCAAACTTCAGGGGGCCAATGTGTAATTTTTTTTAAATCCCAAACCATCCCCGTCGACCCTTCTCCCGTCCGGCCACATCTCCGGCCATCCTCCGGCGAGGCCGGAAATCCCAAAACAAATCCATTTTAAACCCGGAAACACATACCAAACCGTTTGCATACAAAATTCGAACCCCTACATACTTTAATAATCGAATTACAGCTCACCAAACCACTCACCGATCGCACCACGTTTGGTCGGCAACTTTACACCCTACAAATCGCACTAAACACTTAAATTAATTCAATTGAATCAGCATGAACAATTTTATAACTACCACTAATCGATCCCCATTTCTAATTGCACCTAAAACGAACACAAACACATCGTTTGATTCCTTCCAAAGCCGCGACCTGCAACTCTTGTGAAACCCCATCTCCAACCAATTTAAATTAAAATTGATAAGGGGCATTTGATCTCGATCAACAACTGAAGCTTCCTACCAATTTAAATTGATTATCATCAACATTTACCCAGAATTCGATTGAGAACAACAACCGCGATTGTTCTTCATCAGGTTTATACTCGAATCGATACCATACATGAAATTCAACACACACACACTCGATTAATCATGGGGAACAAAAGCCCCACGATTGCAGACACCATCGAAATCGAATTCGTGTCCAATTTGACCCAAATCGATTTCTAGGGTTCTTGAGAAAAGGGGGCAAGTTGTTAATTTGGTTTAAAAGCATTGAAACCGGATCCTAACCGCGGCTGAGGCCTTGGTTCACTGGTTACTGCGCCCCTTGCAATCCATGAGGTCCCAGGTTCGACCCCGGGCCACCTCAAATTTTTTTAACTATTTTTTTAAGCTTTATAAAAATCCAGGAAAATATCTAAAAATTATAAAAATGTTTTTACAATCATTAAAAGTTTTAAATCAACTTAATTATTTTTCTGAAATTTATTTTAACATTTTATCCATTTTTATTAAATGTTTTAATAAATAAAATTACAAATAATACAAAAATTATTTATACAAAAGTGGACTTTTAATAATTTAATTTATTTAAATTATTATTCGACACTAAATTACTTTTAATTTATTTAAGTAATATTTATTATTGCTTAAATCATAACTAAATACAAAAGTTTTATACCTAAATCATTCCAAAAACATTTTATTTCTTTTAGCCATTTAAATAATTAAATACTTTAATTAATTGATATAATTAATTAATAAAATTAATTATTTGTTTATTTTTCCACACTTTCACAATAAAACGAATGGTTACGCGTATTGATACGTTTATTTTAAAATTCTAAACATAATCATTTCCAATAAATTCGTTTCAAACATTTTTAACTAAATAAATTATTTAATTTAAACTACCATTCAAAACCAAATGGAAACCCTAACACATTCCCAAATTCCCAAATCATTATTATTCTAATTCTAGACACCGTTCCTTAGGTTAATCGTAAGGAAATCGTCGGTGTTTAATCTATCACATCCAGATTCTAATCTCATCAATCAAGTGAGTATTCATATCCCCTTTTTATATCATTTCCTATTTGAGGGAAATCATGTGATACAATATATTCAATCATGATATTCTATTGTTATTTCATTCTAAATTCAATTCAAGACAGGTTATGTTATTACTTGCAATTATGTGAACATACTGTGATAAACTGGATGACAGTAAAACCCTAATTCAATCAATCAATCAATCCTGGTAACAATGTAGATCTACTGGTTTGGATAACCCACCCCATATGGCTTACGAGTGGTGATTGTGCCAGAGGCAGGAGTTAATCTATGGTGTATGTGTGGAGTCTATTATATGCAAGTGTCAAGTCAAGGGGTTGTTATTGTGTCGGTTTATCTATATGCTTTACTATTGCAATATAAGTCTTAACGTTACCTTGTGAATTGGATTATTCTCAATCAATCAATCAATCTATATGTATACTCAAAACTGTGATTACTCACCAGCTAATTCGTTAGCTGACTTTATTTTCTCACATGATTTCAGGTTAAGCAAGTTAGTGGACTTCTACATGCTCATATAAGACCCGGACTTAGTCAAAACAAAAGAAAATTACTGTTGTGACTTTAACTGTTGTATTTGTATCTGTTAAATTCATGTTTAACTGTAATCTGATTATAATATTATTTTCACTATTAGACAGTCATGAGTTATGAACAATCAATCATTCCCTCGTCCGCTCCGATGATTCCGCCGTCGGTCGGGGTGTGACAGATTGGTATCAGAGCCATGGTTATAGGGAATTAGGTTATTAGAAATGGAATGACCTAGACTATAACTAAGTACCTTTACACATGAGTCCTCTCATGTATTTTGTATGCTTAGATAGGATTTTATGTGCCTTACATGTTTATACTTGATTATGTGATTATCCGCCTTATGTGATTCTTCGTATACTTTGAATCTTATCAATGTACACACGAATCTTAACTCATATTCTAAGGCATTGTGTGCCTAATTCAAGTGATTTCAAACTCCAAAACTCGATTGTTATTCATGGTTTTCAAATTCGTCAAAGTCTGTGTCTTACAACTTGAAACATGCTATGCTGGAAGAGTGGGATGCCTGTATCTCGGGGTGTTCTGTCTAGGCAAGGTATTTATATAAATCCAAACCAACCGATGGATCTGTCTACCTTACCTGGGAACCCTCGGGATGAGTATCTGCTTATAGGTACACATGTCTTCAATGAGGTTGTGTTAGACATAACACTTTGATTAGTCAACGTATTCGCTTTGACTTACGAATCAAACGATTACACACGGAACATCTCATTGTTATTATGCCAAATTCCCGATTATCGTTTTCATGTTGTCTAGCACATATTATCCAATTCTCATAAAATATCTTAATGATATGTCAGAATGTCTTCTCGTCAAATCCGTTCACGGTCTAGAAACTCTGGCCGTAAGATTTCTGCTATTGTAGCACGTGAAGTTACTGCGGTCATCCCAACTCTACTTACCCATTTGAACCAAAGCAACAATGTTGTTCAAAACCCAACTGCACCAAACCCTCGACAAACTTGTACTTACAAGCACTTCAGTTCTTGCAACCCTACTAAGTTCAGTGGAACTGAAGGTGCTACCGGATTACTACAGTGGTTCGAAAGCATCGAGAACACTTTCCTAAACAGCGAATGCCCTGAAAATCTGAAAGTCCGGTATGCCACAAGTGTTCTTCAAAAACGCGCACTTACTTGGTGGAATGGAGAGAAACAAACCCGTGGAACTGAAACTGCTCTAGCCTTAACATGGACTGAAGTTAAGGAGCTCATGACTAAAGAGTTATGCCCAAGAAACGAAGTCCGGAAACTGGAAGCTGAGTTCTGGGAATTAACCCACGACAGTGGCGAGAACCTCGCATACACTAACTGATTTCACGAACTGAGCCTTTTGGTACCGCATCTTGCTACCCCTACCTCCCGAGCCATCGAGAAATACATTGGTGGACTACCCATGCAGATTCAGGATACGGTGTTAGGAAAGAATCCTTCGACACTAGAAGATGCTATTAGGCTGGCTGCGCAGTTAACCGATAATCATGTGAAAGCTGGTTCTTTAACCAGAATAGGGTCGAAGAAGAATACCGATAAACTTCATAACGAAACCGTCAAAACCGATCAACCCGAGCTTTCCAAGAACAAGAAGAGGAAGGCTCAATCTCAAAACTTTGTTGTAATTACCCCTGCTGTGCCAATTAATCAAGTCCCTCCAACTCGTCAACTAGCAGTAAACAACCAACCACTAATGAAAAAGTCATACGCTGGACCCTATCCGCAGTGTAACAACTGCAGTTATCACCATCCCGCTAACATTCAGTGTCGTCAATGCACAAACTGTGGTCGTTTGGGTTATACATTCAACGTGTGTAGGAGTGCTGCTAAAGCTCCAACCAATGCACCAGTTCACCAACATCCTCCTGCAATTACCCACGGTCGTGCATGCTATCAATATGGTGATCCAAACCATTTTCGCAATCGATGCCCTCAACTTGTCATCCCAGTTCCTACAGCTCAAGGACGTGCTTTCAACATTAATGCTCAACAAGCTCAAGCCACCAATGATGCGGTGTTGAATAATTCTTGTCCTTGATTTCGTCTTCCTGATTTAATTCAAGATTTGTAATCGTGATTTCCTTTTGTTACATTGATGTAATTTGAAAATTTCAAAATTTCTAATTGAGATATTTTTCCTTTCGTTGTTAAGTCGAACTTTGAACCGTTTGCACCGTGGGAGATGCAAGAGTTTGCAAGTCAACCTATGACTAAGGACATTCGAATCTCCTAAATGATTCTAACTCATCAAAACAGGGGTGATTCCCTTACTTTGGTGATGAATCTTATTCATTTCAATAAATGGTTTCCAATGATGTGTTTTATGAAATTTTATCCTCTGGATTAGGGTGATTTCCTTATCTCGAGGACTAACTTCAATTATTCTCTTTAGAATTTACATTTCACAAATGACATGATCTCACCAAAATAGGATTGAAACCCGTACTTTGGTGACAAATGTCAATCTTCGATTGTTTTCTTGTTAATATCAAGCTCAATCATCAAGATACGCGTGAAATTCATACCTTGATGATAATTTCATTTTTATGGATTGTATTTTCTCAAATGAAACGACCTCATCAAAGTAGGAGTGAATTCTGGATTTTGATGAAGAAGTTTATCTTATTATATTTTGTTTTGTAAAAATTCATCGTTAAGATAGGAGTGATTTCCCTTACCTTAATGGTGAGTTATCCCGTCTTATTTCTATGGATCCTCAACAATGAGTTGGGATCGAACTTTTTGATTGGTAAGTTAGTGGTCATACCTTGAGAGTACACCATCAAGTTAGGGGTGAAAACCATACCTTGATGACTATTCTCATTTCTTGAACTCCAACTTACCAAGGTTGTAATCAAGTAAGAAGCATGTAGTAACTTGAAGGGTGAAATAATATAGTGTTTCGACCTATCAAGCCAAAGCATGATCTCTGAATTTGAAAAGAACCCCGATCGTTTTAGGTTGATTTTGAATCCTAACTTGGAACATTTAAATTCTTAAATCGATTTCTTTTATCTTCATGTTTTGACTCGATCTAGTTACATTAAACCATTTATTCCTTATTTATCAACTTTCATTGTGAGTTATCATCAAAACTTGTTTACGTGATGGTAGTCTTCCTAAACAATCTATTGTCAAGTAAAGATATTATCTCTGATCGTAATGGTCGCTTCATCTCTCGTTTCTGGAAAAGTCTCCAATCAGCTCTCGAAACTCAACTGAATCTTAGCACAACCTATCACCCACAAATCGACGGTCAGACTGAAAGAACGATACAAACCCTCGAGGATATGCTCCGGGCTTGTGTCATTGATTTCAGTGGATCGTGGGATTCTCATCTTCTGTTGATCGAATACTCTTACAATAACAGTTACCAGCATCCAGATGGTACCATTTGAGGCCTTGTATGGTCTGAAGTTGGTAAATCATAAATTATTGGTCCGGAATTGATACAAGAAACAACCGACAAAATTCATAAGATCCGTGATAACTTGGTCGCTGCTAGAAATCGTCAAAAGCGTTATGCTGATAAAAGACGTAAGCCCATGGAATACAAGATCGAAGATCTCGTTCTTCTTAAGGTATCACCTTGGAAGGGAGTGATTCGCTTTGGAAAGAAAGGGAAACTAGCACCTCGTTATGTGATTTCATTCAAAGTACACGAGTGAATTGGGAAAGTGGCCTACAAGCTTGCACTACCCCAAGAGCTCAGCAATATGCATCCGACGTTTCATGTTTCAAATCTCAAGAAATGTCTTGCCGACGAAAATCTCCACATTCCACTCGACGAAGTCCAAATTGATGAATCTATGCACTTTATTGAGAAACCTGTGGAAATTATGGATCGGGAAGTCAAACAACTCAAACGTAGCCGGATACCTATTGTCAAAGTCCGCTGGGAAGCTAGCGTGGTCCAGAATTCACCTGGGAACGTGAAGACCAAATGAAGTCCCAGTATCCTCATCTTTTCGTTTCAGCCTCCTCGTGAACAAATTTCGGGACGAAATTTTCTAAAGCAGGGGAGACTGTAACATCGCGTATTTCAGTAATATATATATATATATATATATATATATATATATATATATATATATATATATATATATTAATTTTTGTTAGAATGTTGATAATTACAACAATTATAATAATAATTATAATAATAATAATAATCATAATAATAATAATAATAATAATAAAATATATATATATATATATATCAATAATAAATAATAAAGTCCAGGGGCCTAAATGTCATTTCTGAAACTCAAATTAGAAACTTAAAACATAAAATAATAAACCTTTCAAACCTCAGGGGGCCAATGTGTAATTTTTTTTTAAATCCCAAACCATCCCTGTCGACCCTTCTCCCGTCCGGCCACATCTCCGGCCATCCTCCGGTGAGGCCGGAAATCCCAAAACAAATCCATTTTAAACCCGGAAACACATACCAAACCGTTTGCATACAAAATTCGAACCCCTACATACTTTAATAATCGAATTACAGCTCACCAAACCACTCACCGATCGCACCACGTTTGGTCGGCAACTTTACACCCTACAAATCGCACTAAACACTTAAATTAATTCAATTGAATCAGCATGAACAATTTTACAACTACCACTAATCGATCCCCATTTCCAATTGCACCTAAAACGAACACAAACACATCGTTTGATTCCTTCCAAAGCCGCGACCTGCAACTCTTGTGAAACCCCATCTCCAACCAATTTAAATTAAAATTGATAAGGGGCATTTGATCTCGATCAACAACTGAAGCTTCCTACCAATTTAATTTGATTATCATCAACATTTACCCAGAATTCGATTGAGAGCAACAACCGCGATTGTTCTTCATCAGGTTTATACTTGAATCGATACCATACATGAAATTCAACGCGCACACACACTCGATTAATCATGGGGAACAAAAGCCCCATGATTGCAGACACCATCAAAATCGAATTCGTGTCCAATTTGACCCAAATCGATTTCTAGGGTTCTTGAGAAAAGGGGGCAAGTTGTTAATTTGGTTTAAAAGCATTAAAACCGGATCCTAACCGCGGCTGAGGCCTTGGTTCACCGGTTACTGCGCCCCTTGCAATCCATGAGGTCCCGGGTTCGACCCCGGGCCACCTCAAATTTTTTTAACTATTTTTTTAAGCTTTATAAAAATCCAGGAAAATATCTAAAAATTATAAAAATGTTTTTACAATCATTAAAAGTTTTAAATCAACTTAATTATTTTTCTGAAATTTATTTTAACATTTTATCCATTTTTATTAAATGTTTTAATAAATAAAATTACAAATAATACAAAAATTATTTATACGAAAGTGGACTTTTAATAATTTAATTTATTTAAATTATTATTCGACACTAATTACTTTTAATTTATTTAAGTAATATTTATTATTGCTTAAATCATAATTAAATACAAAAGTTTTATACCTAAATCATTCCAAAAACATTTTTATTTCTTTTAGCCATTTAAATAATTAAATACTTTAATTAGTTGATATAATTAATTAATAAAATTAATTATTTGTTTATTTTTCCACACTTTCACAATAAAACAAATGGTTACGCGTATTGATACGTTTATTTTAAAATTCTAAACATAATCATTTCCAATAAATTCATTTCAAACATTTTCAACTAAATAAATTATTTAATTTAAATTACCATTCAAAACCAAATGGAAACCCTAACACATTCCCAAATTCCCAAATCATTATTATTCTAATTCTAGACACCGTTCCTTAGGTTAATCGTAAGGAAATCGTCGGTGTTTAATCTATCACATCCAGATTCTAATCTCATCAATCAAGTGAGTATTCATATCCCCTTTTTATATCATTTCCTATTTGGGGGAAATCATGTGATACAATATATTCAATCATGATATTCTATTGTTATTTCATTCTAAATTCAATTCAAGACAGGTTATGTTATTACTTGCAATTATGTGAACATACTGTGATAAACTGGACGACAGTAAAACCCTAATTTAATCAATCAATCAATCCTGGTAACAATGTAGATCTACTGGTTTGGATAACCCCGTCCATATGGCTTACGAGTGGTGATTGTGCCAGAGGCAGGAGTTAATCTATGGTGTATGTGTGGAGTCTATTATATGCAAGTGTCAAGTTAAGGGGTTGTTATTGTGTCGGTTTATCTATATGCTTTACTATTGCAATATAAGTCTTAACGTTACCTTGTGAATTGGATTATTCTCAATCAATCAATCAATCTATATGTATACTCAAAACTATGATTACTCACCAGCTAATTCGTTAGCTGACTTTATTTTATCACATGATTTCAGGTTAAGCAAGTTAGTGGACTTCTACATGCTCATATAAGACCCGGACTTAGTCAAAACAAAAGAAAATTACTGTTGTAACTTTAACTGTTGTATTTGTATCTGTTAAATTCATGTTTAACTGTAATCTGATTATAATATTATTTTCACTATTAGACAATCATGTGTTATGAACAATCAATCATTCCCTCGTCCGCTCCGATGATTCCGCCGTCGGTCGGGGTGTGACAACATCAACATTTGATTCTACTCAGTAGATATCATACATATCATACATTTAAAGTTTTTAACACTTTAAGTTCCGCAGAAGTCACAGTAATACCTCTCATCCGTAGAAGTATTATGTGATTTCTAATTCAGCAGCAAAACAAATGCATTGCTTGAACTTATACATCCGCAGATGTTAAGACATCCGCTGATGTAAGGTTCCGCAGATGTTAAGGTTCCGCAGATGTTCTGCGGAAGAAGTAATGCATTCTAAACTTGGTATGCGGAAAGGAATAAATAGGAGTGGGCCCAACATAATTAATAAAAGAAATTAATGTGTTCGCCTATAAATAAGGTTTCTGACCTTAGAATTCATTTTTACAGAGCTCTTTTTCACTTTTAACCTAGAAAATCGCCCACTTTCCCTCTTTTTCAAATTTTCAAAAAAATCCGTTCCAAGAAAACTTTAGCAACATTATCCAGTAATCGATTACAGTTACTGCAAATGTAAATCATGTCCTAAACATCAGTACGGAATTGGTTAATCGGTTATTGCCATTAAAACGATTCAACTGCATGTATGCTAACTCGATTTTCTTTACAGATGGCTAACAGATTCGCTAAAGAACATAATGTGTGCGCATTCTTAAACGCTGATGATCCTGCAGCGGAAGGATGTCGAGATATCATAAGATATCTTTGACGATCCAGGCTCTTCTACGCCTTGACGGTCGAGCCTGTGATCCATCAGGCGCACATAATCGACTTCTAGAACTCAGTACGAGTTGAAGAACAAGGTGATGAGGAAGTGATTGTGGCTGAGATTCTGAATGAGCGTCTTCGAATCACTGTAAGCACCATACGAAGATGTCTAGAACTGGGTGATAGAGAGATAGGGCACCCCGATGTATTCGAGAATGAATACATTGAGAAAGTGTTCAATCTAATGGGATACGATGGAGATTACGAGAAAGGGGAGATCAAAAAAGGTAGGCTGTGCAAACCATACCGATTCTTGTGCCACACATACCTGAAATGCATGTCGAACAGGAAGTCGGGGCTCGACAGATTCTCTCGGCATATATCATCTGGAATCATTGGCATATTCGAGGGGAGAACTTATAACTACGCCAAATACATCTTCAACTGTCTGAGTGAACAAGTCAATCTTCAGAAGAATGACAAGATGTACATGTTCCCAAGATTCCTACAACTTGTGATCAACTTAGAACTTCCAAGACTGAACAGAGTTGGAGATGTGTTTGTTCAAACACCCCCTCAACAATCACAATCACCAGCAAGCATCAACACCCAACCGATATCCCTAATTCATCACCACCAATCACCTCTACTAATATCCTCATCTTCCACCAAAACCACTTAGCCAATATCTCCAGTCCAACAACAATCATCATCATCTTCTCAGTCATCATCACATCACACTCAACCTTTCTCTCCACAACAAATTCAATCCCCTGTACAACCACCATCAGAATCACCAAAACATCCATCACCGGAAAGTGCTGGGACTGAACCATTTGAGATAACTGAGTCTGTACACTCTGTACACTCAGGAGACACTGAGATATTATCTCAAGCTAGCACTATTCCCTTCTCACCCACACACACAGAAGAACAAGTGTCATCAGCACATACTGAGCCATTGAAAGATGAACAAATTGCTGATGAACACGGGGAAGTACAATGATCTGCTCAGGATGTCATTGCATACAATGAAGATGACTTGAGTGACAGTGACATTCTGTGAGCAAAAGCTTTTTGGTTGCTGAGTACAACAAGTTAGTACTCAAATCAAATAAGCGAAAATAAAGAATTCAAGAGCTGAAAGGTGTAATTCAAGAAAAAGATGAAGAGCTGATGAAGAAAGATGCAAGATTAAAAAGGCTGAGAGAAGATGCTCTAAGCAACAATGAAGTTATTGATGCATTGTTGCAAAGACAACAAGAGTTGGAGGCATCTTTAAAAATTGAGCAAAACAAAAAGGCTGAGCAAATAAAACAAAAAGATGAAGAGATAGAAAAGCTGAAAAGAAAACTCTCAGCTCTGAAAACAAAAGAGGCTCCAAGTGTTGAACAATCAAAACCTTCAGCTGAAGCTCCAAAACAATTGATTCTTTATTCCCGGAAAAGAAAATACTTGGGTGCAAGCAAAAAGAAATGTGAAGAAGTAGCCTCCCCTAAAAGGCAATGTAAGGCCCCGCTCCCGGGCGCCTTACGGTTGGTGGTTCATCGCACGTAAAACATACATAATGTATATAATCGTAAAATATCGCAGCGGAATTTATAAAATATACATTCTCATTCATTCATAAAAGTCATTACAAAATACAGCTTTCTCTACTTTGCCTCTCCTCATAGGGTCATACAGCGACCTCTAGAGAAGATATTAAGTTCAAAAATATAAAAATTATATTTTTATACTAAAGAATATTCCTTAAGCAATTCCGTACATCGGAACCCTTAAGGGACACTCTTGACACTCTCATGCAACATATTTCGTTGCATGTGCTATGCACACGCACAACCAGTGCGTGGCAGCATATTCAAAATTAAAGAAGATTTCTTAAGTAATCCCTTTTATGGGGATCCTCAAGAAATCTCGTAATGGCATGCAACGTGATGAGTTGCGCGTGTTATGGGCCCACAACGCATGACGTTGCAGCATTATCAAATGGAGAATGCCATCCCAAAAGAGCTGAGTAGCCGCCTCGTGCCATCCCCAGCAACGCTACCTGCCAACTGGAAACACATAAAAAGTCAGCGTTGCTGAGTGAGTTCTAGTTTTATAATAAACATACTTTGTTTATATTAAAAACCGTTCATTCTTTACACGTGATCATACATCGTACATACACATAGATAATATCTTTATTATCTCATTCGTTCATTCGTTCGTTCGTCATACATCGTTATCTTTCACTTCTCATTTAGGTCCTGTCAGGCTTTACCCACTTCATGGCACGCAGCCATGATTACTGTGGTCGAATGACAAGGACCCCGTTACATCTTTTCTTGCACGTTGGATATCTTTTGTATCTCTACCTTCTGCTATACCCCAAACGTTATTAGCTACCGGGCCGAAGTCATTAAATGAACAGCAAAACGTATGCCACGGTACTAGAGGTAAGCGGTAGGGATACCATACATATGGTCAATCACTAAGAAGGACCCGTTAACCTTATCCAATGTTTGCAAGACATCTTTCGTTCGTTCGTTCGTTAATGCATGTATTCATCATCTTTTAAATCATTCGTTCATTCATTAACACATGCATTCATCATCGTGTTCCTCTTTCATTATCTTTCACTTTACGTTACATAATACTTCGTTCGTTCGTTCATTATTACGTAAAGCCATAGAAAGATATTCATGCGATATTATAAGGAACACACACATCATACATACATCGTCATACATAGCATCATACGTACATCGTCATACATAACATCATACATGCATCATCATTCATCATCATACTTAACCTCGTGCAATCATAACCTACATCATCAACCATCACTAGGCACTTACTCCCGTATCCTTCCCGAATCCGGGACCTACTATGCATCATCTTGGTGCAGTAGCACTAACTGTCCCTCCAAGAACGTGGGGACTCATTCTAGGACCTTATATAACGTGCCTAGTCCACAATCATACCTTAGACGTATAACACAACATTATACCCAAATGGGTCATACATACATACGTCAGTAAACAAGTTTATATGTGTTCCAGCCCCAAAAATCATTTAAAAGCAGTAAATGAGGGGTCCTAGAACTCACCTGTGCTTGACAAGCAGCTTCTCAATCAAGCCTTAAAGTCACGGGTCACACTACACTGCCTGCAGATAAGTTAACACTCAAAAGAGTTAATTTCTGCCTAATTTCGCTACTAAGTTCGCAGGTAGTTTCGCCCGTAAATTCGCCAGCAGTTTCGCTGGGCAAATCGGCAGTTTCGCTGCTAGTTTCGCCGGGCAGCATTTCTGCCAGTTTCGCTGGACAGATTCGCTACCTCGAGCGCCCAACTTTCGTTGGAATTCCCTAGTTTCGCAATATCTAAGGTCAACTTGGGCATTGGCATAGTCATCAGCGAAACTATAGTTTCGCTAAGGCGAATATGTAGTTTCGCTGCAGCGAAACTGTAACTTCGCTGTAAATCCTTCCAGTTTCGCTGGACGAACTCACAGTTTCGCTGGTCGAGACCTTAAATTCGCAGAACGAGCTGAAATTTACGAATCAGCTCGTTTTAGCCCAAAAATCCAATCCTTTCCACCCAAACCCTTGGATTTTCATCCAGGAAGCTATATCTAAGCTCATTACACGTTTTCTTACTCTAAAACGTGTGTTTTGGGGTGATTTTTGCCACTTTAAAACCCAAAAACCCCAAACTCGAGTTTTTCACCAATGCAGCAATTTAGATACGTTTCTTACCTTGATTCTTGTAGTTTAGGAGTCCACAAACACCAGCCTTCGATTCTTGACCACCCGAGCTTCAATCCGGCACTTTCTCTCTCTACACTTTCTCTCTCTAGAATGGGCGTTTGAGTGAAAATGAGAGTTGCTCAGCTGATCCATCTATTTATATGCCAGGCGTTCCCGGGACCCCAAACTCGTTAAACTCGTGACACGGAGGGTTAACTCGGTGTAATACCCGCAACCATTTTATACTTATTAAATGGTTTTTCATCCGAGCCCATCACTATCACTTGATTCGATTAGAAAATTTTTCCAGGTGTTACAAGTCCACCCCCCTTATTTAGGTTTCGTCCCCGAAACCTGTTATTCCTTGAACAGGTGTGGGTAATGTTGTCTCATCTCTTCTTCAGTCTCCCACGTAGACTCAGATCCCTTCCTGTGCTTCCACTATACACGCACAAGAGGAACCACTTTGTTTCTTAGCCGTTTCTCTTTTCTATCGATAATCGCCACTGGTTGCTCCACATAGTTGAGCCATTCATCTACCTTGATATCCTCCAGCGGTACAATCATATCTTCATCGGCCAAGCATTTCCTCAGATGAGATACGTGGAAGGTCGGGTGAGTCCCACTCAGCTCATCTGGCAGTTCCAACCTATAGGCCACTTCTCCCACACGGGCGATAATTCAGAAAGGGCCTATATACCGCGGTCTTCGCCTCTTGTCAGCATACGACTTTTGTCTGTCTTTCGCCGCCTTCATGAAGGCTTTGATCTTTTCTAACTTTTCAGTCGTTGCTTCAACCACCTCGACACCACCCAGTTCCTTCTGCCCAATGTCTCCCCAACATACGGGCGTCCTATATTTCCTACCGTACAACATCTCGTAGGGCGGCATACCAATACTGGCATGATAACTGTTATTGTACGAGAATTCTGCTAACGGCAGGTGATCGTCCCAACTTCCTCCGAAATCGATCACGCACGCTCGAAGCATGTCTTCGAGTGTTTGGATCGTCCTCTCAGACTGACCGTCTGTCTGGGGGTGATATGCCGTGCTAATGTGTAGCCTCGTCCCCATTGCATCATGAAACCTCTTCCAAAATTTAGAGGTAAACCGGGTGTCACGGTCAGACACAATAGACACCGGTACGCCATGACGAGCTACAATTTCTTTGATAAATAGATCCGCCAATCTTTCAGATGAATACGTCTCGCGGATCGGTAGGAAGTGGGCACTCTTCGTCAATCGATCAACTATCACCCATATAGCATCATACCCTTTAGGGGTACGTGGTAACTTCGTGATGAAGTCCATGGTGATATGCTCCCACTTCCACTCGGGTATATCCAACGGTTGGATCTTCCTGTAAGGCTTCTGGTGTTCTGCCTTTACTTGTAAGCAAGTTAGGCATTTACTCACGTACTCCACTACGTCACGTTTCATACCCGGCCACCAGTAATCTTTCTTCATATCATGGTACATTTTGGTAGCACCGGGGTGAATGGAGTATCGAGTCTTATGGGCCTCATCCAAGATCTTTCCACGTAGATCCCCGTATCGAGGAATCCACATTCGCCCAAATCGGGTCTTAACACCTAGAGTGTTCTTACCCAACTCCGTAACTAGACCTCTCATCCTTTCGGAGTTAAGACGATCTTCTTTCAATGCCTCGTCTTGGAACTCCTTAACCTGTGTCATCACATCGAGGGTCATGATCAGCTGATAAGCCTTCACCCGAATCGACTCAGGTCGTTCCTTTCGGCTAAGGGCATCGGCCACCATATTGGCTTTGCCCGGGTGGTAATGGATCTCACAATCATAATCTTTTATCAGCTCCAACCACCGTCTCTGCCTCATGTTTAGATCCTTCTGCTCGAAGAAGTACTTCAAGCTCTTGTGATCCGTGAAGATGGTGCACTTCGTCCCGTATAGATAGTGCCGCCAAATCTTCAACGCGAAAACCACCACGGCTAGTTCTAGGTCGTGCGTAGGATAATTGACTTCGTGGGTCTTCAGTTGTCAAGATGCATAGGCTATGACCTTTCCGCGTTGCATCAATACGAATAGACCACCAAGTCTTCATTTCCCTCAGGCAATGTCAAGACAGGAGCTTGTGTCAGTCTCGTCTTCAACTCCTCAAAAGCGTCCTCCTGTTCTCGACCCCACACGAACTTTACATCCTTACGAGTCAATTTTGTCAAAGGTGAGGCTATCTTGGAGAAGTCTTGAATAAATCTTCTATAGTAGCCCGCCAGCCCCAAGAAGCTGCGAATCTCGGTTGGCGTCTTCGGTGACTTCCATTGCATCACGGCCTCAACCTTTGCTGGGTCCACCATTATTCCTTTTGCATTCACTACGTGACCCAGAAATTGCACCTCGCGTAACCAAAAGGCGCACTTGGAGAACTTGGCGTACAGTTTCTCCCTTCTCAATGTTTCCAATACTTCCCGAATATGCCCGGCGTGCTCTTCTTCACTTCTCGAATAAATCAGGATATCATCGATGAATACAATTACTGATTTATCTAACATTGGTCAGCACACTCGGTTCATCAAATCCATAAAAGCAGCTGGCGCATTGGTCAACCCAAACGACATGACAAGGAACTCATAGTGACCGTAGCGCGTACGAAAGGCCGTTTTAGGGATATCTTGCTCCTTCACCTTCAGTTGATGGTACACCGATCGAAGATCTATTCTTGAAAACCAACTGGCACCCTGAAGTTGATCAAACAAGTCATCGATCCTTGGTAAGGGGTATCTGTTCTTCACCGTCAGCTTATTCAACTCGCGGTAGTCGATGCACATCCTCATACTACCTTCCTTCTTCTTTACGAACAGGACCGGAGCACCCCAAGGTGAGATACTTGGTCTGATAAACCCCTTATCCAGCAGCTCCTGCAACTGCTCCATCAACTCCTTCATCTCCGTCGGAGCCAAGCGATACGGTGCTTTTGTGACAGGTTGGGCACCCGGTATCAGGTCGATCTGGAACTCAATCTCTCGGTCTGGCGGCAATCCCGATAAGTCTTCGGGAAACACGTCTGGAAAGTCACACACCACTGGCACATCGCATAGCTGTGGTGTTGGCGTCTCTACATTCTTTACATAACATAAGTAGGCGCTACATCCGCGCCTCATACACTTTCCCGCCAACGCCATCGAAATCACCTTCGGAATCGTCGTAACTCAATCGCCATATATTGTCACCGGACTTCCGTCGGTCGCCGTCAGTCTAATCATCTTCTTTCGGCACACGATATTCGCTTCGTAGGTTGCTAACCAGTCCATCCCTAACACTACATCAAATCCTCCTAGAGGCATCACATGTAACTTGGCAGCAAACCTATGGCCCTCTAATTCTATGGCACAGACTTCTATCACATCCGTAACCCTAGTGGATTTACCAATAGCGGTTTCTACTTCAAAAGACTTATCGAGGCATTTACTTCTAACAGGCAATTTAGCACAGAAGGTAGTAGAAATAAAACTCCTACTTGCACCCGAATCAAATAACACAGAGGCTAAAATTTGGTCTATTAGGAACGTACCGGACACAACGTCAGGGTCCGTTCTAGCCTCCTTCTGCGTCATGGTGAACGCCCTAGCCTTTGCCCTCGGTGCTTCTCCTCCCGTCTTCTTCTCCCCTGAGCCCTCAGCCCTCGGCTTCTTGCAATCTCTGCTCATATGACCACTTTCCCCACAGTTAAAACACTTGCCCATTCGGCAATCCTTGGCCATATGCCCAGTCCTCCCACACTTGAAACAGATGTTGGATCCCCACTTACACTCCCCCGAGTGCTCTTTCCCACACTTTCCACACTTCCTCATCCCTGCTCCCTTCGCGACCATTCGGCGGTCGTCTACCCTTGCCTTCTTGTTACTTGTCGAGGTATCACCTCGACCAAACCTCTTTCCCTGCCAACCCTTCTCACCACCTCCTTTCTTACTGCCCTCAGCCTTCACCAACGTAGCTCGCTCATCGTACAACCTCCCTGCCAAATCCACCGCCGACCTGAAAGTACTTGGTCGAGCGGAAATCAAATGCCAACGTATTTCGGCTGGCAACCCCTGAATATACCGGTTGATCTTTCGAGACACCGGCGTCACCTGCTCTGGGACCAGTTGCGCCATATCGTTGAACTTGGCAGTGTATTGTTGGTGGGTCATCGTCCCTGCCTCCAACTGCAGAAACTCTCTCTCAATTTGGTCCATTTCCTGTCGAGGACTAAATTCCTCGATCACCATCCTTTTCAGCTCGGACCACTTCATCTTCCCAATGGCCCTGCTACCCTCAGCCTGGACAATATTGTCCCACCAGCACAACGCCGTCCCCGTAAACGAGTGGGTAGCAAACTTGACCTTTTTATCCTCCTGACAATCACTGATATCGAGGACCGCCTCCATTTTCCTCACCCATTGGTGAGCATCCGCAGCCGTACCCGAACCATCAAAAGTCGGGGGCTTGCACTTCATAAATTTCCCGTAGTCACAACCCCGAGCTGTATCCCGTACCTGTTCTTCCTCCTCTTCCTCTTCACTATCAGACAATACTATTTCCGGCCCTTGTTGCTGCTGCCGCCTCCCTGAGGCTCGATTCCTCCCTCGCCTCTCATCTTCGCGTACAGCTTTTATCACCTCAGTCACTACAGACGGTAAGATCGTCTGCATGACTTGGTGCACCTCCTCGACCACTGTCTCTTTCACCGAGGCCCTTAAATCATCACTCTCATCCACTCCCCCGAGGGAGTAGTATTAGGTTCTTCAGGAACCTTCTTCTCTTGTCTAGGCCTTCCTCTTGTGGCTCGTGGTTCCGCACCACTTCCGCCACTGCCTCCACCAAGTGGGGCTTTAGATGATCTACCACCAACCATCTTCTATCTCACACTGAAAGGTTCAAATACCAACACGGTCATTCAAGGAAATAGCTTAGTTTATGTCAAGTACAGTAGGTTGCTAATTACAGTGGCCAGTTGTGATTAGTCACTTACTCTACTCTTCGCACCCCAAGCATTACCCTTACTGACTACATCAGTATCTAAATCTAACAGCACACATAAACCACATTACACGCGCACATAACTTTGATTATCATTAAGAAAATACCTGATGGCACGCAGCTACTCAGATGGCATTCATCCCCTTTCTGTCCCATTTCTCAGTTTAAGTTTTAGGTTTATTTGAAAATTTACCCATTTTACTTAAACTTTTGCTCTGATACCAACTTGTAAGGCCCCGCTCCCGGGCGCCTTACGGTTGGTGGTTCATCGCACGTAAAACATACATAATGTATATAATCGTAAAATATCGCAGCGGAATTTATAAAATATACATTCTCATTCATTCATAAAAGTCATTACAAAATACAGCTTTCTCTACTTTGCCTCTACTCATAGGGTCATACAGCGACCTCTAGAGAAGATATTAAGTTCAAAAATATAAAAATTATTTTTATACTAAAGAATATTCCTTAAGCAATTCCGTACATCGGAACCCTTAAGGGACACTCTTGACACTCTCATGCAACATATTTCGTTGCATGTGCTATGCACACGCACAACCAGTGCGTGGCAGCATATTCAAAATTAAAGAAGATTTCTTAAGTAATCCCTTTTATGGGGATCCTCAAGAAATCTCGTAATGGCATGGAACGTGATGAGTTGCGCGCGTTATGGGCCCACAACGCATGACGTTGCAGCATTATCAAATGGAGAATGCCATCCCGAAAGAGCTGAGTAGCCGCCTCGTGCCATCCCCAGCAACGCTACCTGCCAACTGGAAACACATAAAAAGTCAGCGTTGCTGAGTGAGTTCTAGTTTTATAATAAACATACTTTGTTTATATTAAAAACCGTTCATTCTTTACACGTGATCATACATCGTACATACACATAGATAATATCTTTATTATCTCATTCGTTCATTCGTTCGTTCGTCATACATCGTTATCTTTCACTTCTCGTTTAGGTCCTGTCAGGCTTTACCCACTTCATGGCACGCAGCCATGATTACTGTGGTCGAATGACAAGGACCCCGTTACATCTTTTCTTGCACGTTGGATATCTTTTGTATCACTACCTTCTGCTATACCCCAAACGTTATTAGCTACCGGGCCGAAGTCATTAAATGAATAGCAAAACGTATGCCACGGTACTAGAGGCAAGCGGTAGGGATACCATACATATGGTCAATCACTAAGAAGGACCCGTTAACCTTATCCAATGTTTGCAAGACATCTTTCGTTCGTTCGTTCTTTAATGCATGTATTCATCATCTTTTAAATCATTCGTTCATTCATTAATACATGCATTCATCATCGTGTTCCTCTTTCATTATCTTTCACTTTACGTTACATAATACTTCGTTCGTTCGTTCATTATTACGTAAAGCCATAGAAAGATATTCATGCGATATTATAAGGACACACACATCATATATACATCGTCATACATAGCATCATACGTACATCGTCATACATAACATCATACATGCAACATCATTCATCATCATACTTAACCTCGTGCAATCATAACCTACATCATCAACCATCACTAGGCACTTACTCCCGTATCCTTCCCGAATCCGGGACCTACTATGCGTCATCTTGGTGCAGTAGCACTAACTGTCCCTCCAAGAACGTGGGGACTCATTCTAGGACCTTATATAACGTGCCGAGTCCACAATCATACCTTAGACGTATAACACAACATTATACCCAAATGGGTCATACATACATACGTCAGTAAACAAGTTTATATGTGTCCCAGCCCCAAAAATCATTTAAAAGCAGTAAATGAGGGGTCCTAGAACTCACCTGTGCTTGACAAGCAGCTTCTCAATCAAGCCTTAAAGTCGCGGGTCACACTACACTGCCTGCAGATAAGTTAACACTCAAAAGAGTTAATTTCTGCCTAATTTCGCTACTAAGTTCGCAGGTAGTTTCGCCCGTAAATTCGCCAGCAGTTTCGCTAGGCAAATCGGCAGTTTCGCTGCTAGTTTCGCCGGGCAGCATTTCTGCCAGTTTCGCTGGACAGATTCGCTACCTCGAGCGCCCAACTTTCGTTGGAATTCCCTAGTTTCGCAATATCTAAGGTCAACTTGGGCATTGGCATAGTCATCAGCGAAACTATAGTTTCGCTAAGGCGAATATGTAGTTTCGCTGCAGCGAAACTATAACTTCGCTGTAAATCCTTCCAGTTTCGCTGGACGAACTCACAGTTTCGCTGGTCGAGACCTTAAATTCGCAGAACGAGCTGAAATTTACGAATCAGCTCGTTTTAGCCCAAAAATCCAATCCTTTCCACCCAAACCCTTGGATTTTCATCCAGGAAGCTATATCTAAGCTCATTACACGTTTTCTTACTCTAAAACGTGTGTTTTGGGGTGATTTTTGCCACTTTAAAACCCAAAAACCCCAAACTCGGGTTTTTCACCAAATGCAGCAATTTAGATACGTTTCTTACCTTGATTCTTGTAGTTTAGGAGTCCACAAACACCAGCCTTCGATTCTTGACCACCCGAGCTTCAATCCAGCACTTTCTCTCTCTACACTTTCTCTCTCTAGAATGGGCGTTTGAGTGAAAATGAGAGTTGCTCAGCTGATCCATCTATTTATATGCCAGGCGTTCCCGGGACCCCAAACTCGTTAAACTCGTGACCCGGAGGGTTAACTCGGTGTAATACCTGCAACCATTTTATACTTATTAAATGGTTTTCCATCCGAGCCCATCACTATCACTTGATTCGATTAGAAAAATTTTCCGGGTGTTACAGGCAAAAACTTCCATCTCCTGAACCTACTCCTTCAGTAGATGTGTCTACTGTGAAGGTATCAACCGGAGATGATGATGATAGTGAGAAAGAGTGGGAGGAGCTGACAAGAATGGAGTCCCCTACTGTTGAAAAGGGAGGAAAGGCCGATGATCTTGTAACTACAGCAGACATCATGGAAGAGAGGCCTGATTCTAGCATGTTTATGACCCTCATCAACCATGGCTTTCCATATGACATGGTTGAGAGGATGAACACATCTGAAATGAAGAACGCACAGAAAGAGTTCGAGTTTGCAAGGTTCATAATCCCAAACTGTGATTATGAAGCCTTTACTGTCTTTCAGTCATTGGAGAAGATTAAAAAGGATCTGGGCCACTGTGACACAGCCAAACTTACCAAGTACAATATGACTTGCTGGTTACAGGGCCACAACTACAAACCGCATGAGCTTAAAGGCAGAACCACTGGAGAATTGCGGAGGATGATGGAGCATGTGATGAAGGTGGAATTAGAAACTGGTGTCAAGTTCAGAACCACAGCTCCACATCCAATTCATGACAACAAAGCAAGCTTGCTGCAGATCCAATCACTGTTGAACCTAAGGATCAGGTCAAAGCAAAAGACAAACTCATCAGAGAACCAAGGGAAGTCATTCCAGGCAAAGTATGGCCCCTTGGTACTACTGTAAGAGAAATCACTGATCAGAAGTCCACTCTGATTCAGTTGATTGATCACCTCATAACTCCCAACTCTGCTGAAGAAAACAAGATCATGGCATGGAAATATGATCAAGAGTGGGATTGTGCTGTGATCAAAAGAACATCAGGAAGAGTTGAATACTTCCGTGATGTGTTTTCAGTTCTATGCCTACCTGAGAGTGATCTCAAGGACCTGCAAAGCCTACCATTACAAATTACCCAATACATCCAAGGGGCAGGGACTTCTCAAGCATAGTGGGTAAACTGAAAACTAAGTTCAAAGATGATGTGCTGGCTGAAGCAAGAGAGAAGATGATGAGCACAGAAGAAGAATAAAAGGGGTGAAAAGATATAAGTCCAATGCCTCTGAATCCGTAGATGATGAATTTTTGAAGAGGGTTGGCTATAACAATAGGAACTCAGCAGCAATCAAGCACATTGAAGGGACTCAATACACACTCCCTATTACTGAATGGGGATATGTAGAGAGTTCAAAAGAACTTGTGCTGCTGAGGAATGCAGAAAACAAACGAGCTGAGAAGATCAGGATCTTTGACCCTGTGGAAATCAAATTACTTCATCCCAGCTACACCTCATACCTGCATGATAAATTCTTTCCTGAGCTGAGTGATGAAGCAGCTCAAAATGACCTGTTCCTGCATGTGCATGTGTAAGGCCCGGTTCCCGGGCACCTCACAGTTGGTCATTTACAGCATAAAACATACATATTATAAATTTAAGCAGCGGAATCAATTTGAGACAAACCCATTCATTCATTATAAACACTGTTGTTAAGCAATACATTCTAGTTCATGGGTCACAAAATGATTAGTCGAATGAATTACAAAACAACAGTAATGTCAAAACATAAAATGATGTCAGTCTTGCCCGCCAAATAGCCATCCCCGTGTGCCATCATCAGCAACCTGTTACCTGCCAACTAGAAAATACCTAAAAGTCAGCGTTGCTGAGTGAGTTTTAGTTTTATAATAAACATACTTTGTTCATATTAAAACCGTTCATTCTTTACACGTGATCATACATCGTACATACATGTAGATAATATCTTTATTATCTCATTCGTTCATTCGTTCGTTCGTCATACATCGTTATCTTTCACTTCTCGTTTAGGTTCTGTCAGGCTTTACCCACTTCATGGCACGCAGCCATGATTACTGTGGTCGAATGACAAGGACCCCGTTACATCATTTTCTTGCACATTGGATATCTTTTGTACCACTACCATCTGCTATACCCCGAACGTTATTAGCTACCGGGCCGAAGTCATTAAATGAACAGCAAAACGTATGCCACGGTACTAGAGGTAAGCGGTAGGGATACCATACATATGGTCAATCACTAAGAAGGACCCGTTAAACTTATCCAATGTTTGCAAGACATCTTTCGTTCGTTCGTTCGTTAATGCATGTATTCATCATTTTAATCATTCGTTCATTCATTAATACATGCATTCGTCATCGTGTTCCTCTTTCGTTATCTTTCACTTTACGTTACATAATACTTCGTTCGTTCGTTCATTAATATGTAAAGTCGTAGAAAGATATTCATACATTTTTAAAAGGAACACACGCATCATACATACATCATCATACATAGCATCATACGTACATCATCATACATAACATCATACATGCATCATCATCATCGTCATACATAACCTCGTACATACATAGCCTACATCATCAATCATCACTAGGCACTTACTCCCGTATCCTTCCCTAATCCGGGACTTACTATGCGTCATCCTGGTGCAGTAGCACTAACTGTCCCTCCAAGACCGTGGGGACTCATACTAGGACCTTATATAACGTGCCGAGTCCACAACCATACCTTAGACGTATAACACAACATTATACCCAAATGGGTCATACATACATACGTCAGTAAACAGGTTTATATGTGTTCCAGCCCCAAAAATCATTTAAAATCAGTAAATGAGGGGTCCTAGAACTCACCTGTGCTTGACAAGCAGCTTCCCAATCAAGCCTTAAAGTTGCGGGTCACACTACACTGCCTGCAGATAAGTTAACACTAAAAAGAGTTAATTTTCTGCCTAATTTCGCTACTAGGTTCGCAGGTAGTTTCGCCCGTAATTTCGCCAGCAGGTTCGCTGGGCAAATCAGCAGTTTCGCTGATAGTTTCGCCGGGCAGCATTCTGCCAGTTTCGCTGGACAGATTCGCTACCTCGAGCGCCTAACTTTCGTTGGAATTCCTTAGTTTCACAACATCTAAGGTCAACTTGGGCATTGGCATAGTCATCAGCGAAACTATAGTTTCGCTCAGGCGAATATGTAGTTTCGCTGCAGCGAAACTGTAACTTCGCTGTAAATCCTTCCAGTTTCGCTGGACGAACTCACAGTTTCGCTGGTCGAGACCTTAAATTCGCAGAACGAGCTGAAATTTACGAATCAGCTCGTTTTAGCCCAAAAATCCAATCCTTTCCACCCAAACCCTTGGATTATCATCCAGGGAGCTATATCTAAGCTCATTACACGTTTTCTTACCCTAAAACATGTGTTTTGGGGTGATTTTTGCCACTTTAAAACCTCAAAAACCCCCACTCGGGTTTTTCACCAAATGTAGCAATTTAGATACATTTCTTGCCTTGATTCTTGTAGTTTAGGAGTCCACAAACACCAGCCTTCGATTCTTGACCACCCGAGCTTCAATCCGGCACTTTCTCTCTCTACACTTTCTCTCTCTACAATTTCTCTCTCTAGAATGGGCGTTTGAGTGAAAATGAGAGTTGCTCAGCTGATCCATCTATTTATATGCCAGGCGTTCCCAGGACCCCAAACTTGTTAAACTCGTGACCCGGAGGGTTAACTCGGTGTAATACCCGCAACCATTTTATATTTATCAAATGGTTTTAATCCGAGCCCATCACTATCACTTGACTCGATTTTAAAATTTTCCGGGTGTTACAGCATGTGATCCAAGTGATAGAAAAACTTCATGCAAAAGCCTACAAAAGACGAAGACATAATGCTGGCTTGCTGAAGGGAAAAACATATGATGAAGTCACAGAACTCCGACTCTCTGAACAAGATGAGCTACAAGTGGTGAAGAATGACAAAGTCTTAGAAACACTCACTACAGAGGAGGATGTTCTGGGTCTAAGCTACGAGACTCTAAAGAAGATCAGCGAAATGGAGATCAAGTACAAATATGATGATCAAAAGGCTGTTGTATCTTACTTCTACAACAGAATCATATCAAGGGTCAAAGAGCTTGCAGTGTTGAAGGACTGATTACAAGGAGCTAAGCCTAAGGGGGAGTATTGTTGGATCTAGATTGTATAGGACTAGATCATTTTTGTATAGGCTTAGTACTTGTATCAAGTCTTGTAATTAATATTTGTAACAGTCAAAATATATATATATGTGCTTTGAATCTATAGGTTAACCCCATATATATGTGTGTGTTGATTTGTGACTTGACAGGGAAAAACAATATACTTGGATGGTTTCCTGAAATTGACCAAGTGTAGGACACATCTACGGATGAACATTATTGTTAATCATAGATATGTTTCTTACAAGACCAAATGACCAAGTGAATGTTCCTGCGGATGATCAAGGACCATGAAGTGAAGACTCCTACGGAAGAAGGATCTCCTACGGAAGAACAACACTCCTACGGAAGAGCAAATCATCTACGGAAGAACAAAAGTTCTGCGGACAACAAGACTCCTGCGGAAGAACATTATACTTGTGCGATTGCAAATACCACGAAGTCAAACAAGTCAACAACAATCAATAACAAATCCCAAGAGATTCGGTGTTTCCTTAACCGACTCAAACCATCTATAAATATGAGTCCTAGGCTTCACATCTCAGGGAACACAATCAATCAATATTACGGCTGTCAAGAGTTACATCATTGTGCAACCCTAAACGTCGTCACATCAACATCAAACATTATTCGATTCACTGAATTCATTGTTCATATTTATTCGTTATTATTCTTTTGTAATCATTACTTTATAGTTAATGAAATACGTTTGAATAATTATTGATTTCGCATTTATTGTGTTTCTATGGTTGTGTTCATCATTAATCATTAAACCAATTAAACGTCAATTAGTGATAATTCCGCAATCATTAAATTGATTTATTTTAATACTGATAATTCCTGAATTGAGATCCTTGGATTCACAATAACAATACTTCCCCCTCAAAAAGATTCTTGACCTCAAGAATCCACCTTAAAATTAGGGAAATGCAACATAAAATCTGTAGCAATCTCCCATGTAGCATCATGTAAAGGTAAATTTTTCCATTGAATGAGAAATTTAACCACCGATCCATGACCTCGACGAGCCAATTTCCTATCCAAAATTGCCAACGGTTGTAAAGTTTGAGCAGGAGTTCCCTGATAGGAACAGGTTGAGTGGGAGGACCATAGGCTTTCTTTAACAAAGACACATGAAATGTAGGATGTATTTGAGACCCATCCAGTAAATCAAGAGTATAAGCTGCAGCACCCACCCGTTTAAGTATGAGAAATGGTCCATAGTATTTTGGGGAGAGCTTAGAGTATTTGTGAACTCGTAATGAAGTCTGCGCATAAGGTTGCAGCTTGAGATAAACCCAATCACCCGGTTGAAAACTTCTTTCACTTCGCTTTAAATCAGAAAATTGCTTCATTCTATTCTTAGCTTTGGCTAAAGAATGTTTAATTGTTTCAATCATCAATTCTCTAGTCTGAAACCAATCTTCTAAGGCTGCAACATCAGTGTCACATGGAATGTGAGGAAGGTGTATGGGGGCATCAATACCATATAGAGCCTTGAAAGGAGACATGCTGATTGCAGAATGCCAAGTGGTGTTGTACCACCACTCTGCCAAGGAAATCCATTTAACCCATGTAGATGGTTGAGACATTACCATGCATCAAAGATAAGTTTCTAAGCACCTATTAAGCACTTCAGTCTGCCCATCAGACTGTGGATGGTAAGCAGTGGATAAAGCCTGATCAATGCCTTGTAATCTCAAGAATTCCTTCCAAAAAAGACTCAAAAATAGAGGATCTCTATCAGAAATAATTGTTTGAGGACAACCATGTAATTTAAAAACATGATCTAGCATTATTTGCGCCACTGTGACTGCTGAAAATGGGTGCTTCAAGGGTAAAAAATGAGCATACTTAGTGAACCTATCAACAACTACCAAAATAACATATTTACCATCAGATTTTGGTAGGCCCGAGATAAAATCCATTGACACATCAGTAAAAATGGATTTAGGAGTGGGCAAGGGCTGCAACAACCCTGGTGTAGTTATAGGTTCATACTTGGCTTTAAGACAAACATCACATTTCTTGATCAACTATTTGATATCTTTAATTGCCCCCTTCCAATAGAACATATCCCTGAACTGTTGGATTGTAGGATGAATTCCAGAGTGACCTCCTAAAGGAGAGGCATGACATAGCAACAAAATATCATGTCTCAACTTAGGGTCTTTGCCAATCCATAACTTGTTCTTTCTAGTCAAAAGACTACCATCCCATTTCAAATGTTTGATAGATTCTCCTTGCAACAATCTTTGAATAAGTTGTTGAGCATCAGGGGCAGTTGCCCAATGATGTTTAATCGACTGCAACAACAAGGGATCATACGAAGAAATGTCCATTTGAAACAAAGTGACACCATTGGCTCTAGATAAAGCATTAGTAGCAGTGTTTTCTATGCCTTTTTTATAAACAATGTGGTAGTCATAACCCATTAATTTGCTAAGCCATGTATGCTGCAAAGGAGTAGTGATCTTTTGTTCCAATAAATGCTTCAAACTCTTCTGATCAGTTCTGATATAAAATGCTTCAAGATTAAATACTGATGCTAGTGTTTAACTACTAACAAAATAGCTAACAGTTCTTTTTCATAGACAGACAAGGTACATTGCCTTGCAGATAAGGCTTTACTAACAAAAGCAATTGGGTGATTGTCTTGCATCAAAACTGCACCCAACCCTTTGGAACTTGAATCAGTTTCTACCACAAACTCTTTAGACCAATCTGGTAGGGCTAACACATGAGCATTGGTCAAAGCTTACTTCAAAAGATCAAATGCATGTTGAGCTGTATCATTCCATAGGAAGGCATCTTTTTGTAAAAGAGAAGTCAAAGGTTTAGCAAGTACCCCATAAGAAGATATAAATATTCTATAGTACCCAGTAAGGCCTAGGAAGCCCCTTAGTTGTTTGACAGTAGTAGGAATAGGCCAATTGATCACTGCTTCAATTTTAGAGGGGTCAGTAGAAACACCTTCTTTGAAATTACATGCCCCAAATGCTCCACTTGAGAACCAGCAAAACTACACATAGATTTCTTTGCAAACAACTGATGATCATGGAAGAGTTGTAAAACTTCCTTAAGGTTAATAACATGTTGATCCAAGGATTTGCTATAGATCAATATATCATCAAAGAATATTAATACCTTCTTCCTCAATAATTGCTGAAAAATAGAATTCATAAGACCTTGGAAAGTTGCTGGGGCATTAGTAAGGCCAAATGGTAGGACTACAAACTCAAACAATCCCTGGTGAGTTCTAAAAGCTGTTTTATGAATATCAGAGTCATGCATCCGTATTTGATGATAACCTGACCTTAGGTCCAGCTTAGAAAACACCTCAGAGCCTCCCAATTCTTCCAATAATTCCTCAATTACTGGAATTGGAAACCTATTCTTAACAGTGTGATCATTTAATTTCCTGTAATCAATACATAATCTCCAGGTTCCATCTTTTTTTTAACCAAAACCACAGGTGAAGCAAAAGAGCTGACCCTGGGTCTGATGATTCCCATATCCAACATCTCTTGTACCATTTTCTCAATTATAACTTTCTACCCCATAGGGTATCTATATGCTCTTTGATTAATGGTCACAGATTCATCTATTAACTGGATCTTGTGATTACAACTTCTATTTGGTAGAAGTGTTTTAGGAGTTTGAAAAACATCTTCATATGCATCTAAAACTTCTTGAATTCTAGAATCAGTTTGGATATCTGATAAAGAAGTTTGATGTGAAAACCTTCATGGTTATTCAACTGTAAATGGTACAGCTATAATTGAACAGTAGATTGATGTTTGGTGATCCAATCTGAAAGCTTCTCTAAGGAACATAGAGATAAGGCATTTGTATTAAACCTTTCAATACAATCACCTTTGAATCCACCTGGAATTGCATTGTTAAGTTCTTGAAGTTCCAAACTATATCATTCAGAGATTGTAACCAATGAACCCCCAAAACCATATCATAATTGTCTATGGGTAGTAATAAAACATCTGTTTTAAACCATACCCCTAGCATCAACCATTGAAAGTCTTTGCATAATTGACTGCATTCCAACTCCTTTCCATTGGAAACTTTAACCTTCATCATTGGCACCCTTTTAGTGTGACATTGTAACTTTGCAGCTAGTCTAGAGTTCAAGAAATTATGAGTGGAACCAGAATCCACCAAAATTTGTATTTACCTGGTGCCAATTATGCCTAGATCTCTCATTGTAGAAAAAGAATTGACTCCCATCACAGCATGTATTGAAATTAGAGCATTCCAGTTCATTTCCAGCAACTCAGCTTCATCATTCTCTTCCACTGTCTCTTCCTCATCCCCATGAATCTCCAACACATAAAGATGTTTAAATTTACACTTATGAGTTAGAGAGTGTTTCTCAATGCACCAAAAACATTCATTTTTGGCCCTCTTCTCCTCCACTATCTTAGCTGGAACCTTCTTGACATTCTTTAACAATTGATTAGTAGGAGGGGTAGGTAACAATGCTAAAGTATTAGTGGGATTGCCAATTGTCTTATTAACTACTGCAGTTCCATTTTTATTAATGGTATGTGTAGTAGTAGTACTAGAACTTGCAACATTCTTCTTTGCATCTTGTCACCGAACAAGGTGGCATACACCACATGTTGTTGTTTAGCCATAGCAACAGCATCTCTCATTGTTTCAGGCTTAAAGATTTTAACTAAACAACGTATCTCCGGTTTCAACCCTCCCACATACAAACTAGCTGCATATTCATCAGTCAACTTGACTCGATTAAGCAACGTATCAAACTCTTTTGTGTAATCAGGAAGTGAACCTGTTTGATGTAGATTCTTTAATTCTTCCATCGGATCTTCAGATAACCTTTCAGAAAATCTGTTGATAGCCGATCTAGAATATTCGTCCCATGTGACATCTTCAACAGCTCGACTTTGGCTAGTGATGTATCCTTGATGCCATTCCAATGCTGCACCTTCAAGATTGATGACAGCATAGTGTACTTTTGCATTTTCAGGAGTTTTATCAACTGCAAAGAAATGATTGCAACGAATAACCCATCCTTCAACTCCATCACCATCAAATTTTGGAAAATCTAACCTTCCGGTTCTAACCAATCTTTGATCACGATGACCATTATCTTGCCCCATTTTATTACTGATTTCGGTCATTTGAGTCACCAATGTCGTCATACTCATTTGTAACAAACGAATAGATTCTGAATTCTGATCCAAAATTGCTTGTTGACCTTCGATCAAACTAGCGTTATCAAGAGCTAATTTCTCCAATCTTTCCATTTCTTGTTGTCTAGTCGGCATACACTTGGATTCCAATTGAAATCAACACGAAGAACGCCAATTACTGCAATTGAAGGTAAATCGAAGATCGCGAATCGATCAACAATAACGAATAGAAAGAATAAATTGCAGAATTTGATAAGAAGAACAGAAGCTTAGATCGGAATCGATCGTCAGCGGTCTTCAAAAGAAGAAGAATTCGAGCTTTGAGAATCGAAAGCTCTAATACCAATGATAGAAGATAATGAGTCGAACCAGAATCGTAAGAGAAGAAGATGAACAAATTCATTATCCGCATACCCATTACAATGAAGAACAACAAACTTATACAACAACCGTTACGTCCTAACTAACTATTATCACAACTAATCTTCAACTATGACATTATTACAATATCAGTCCCTCAACTCTTATTAACTAATACAACTATGCGATTATTACAATATCAGTCCCCTAATTACATTTATACGTAACATGTGAGCTGGAAGTAGGAACTAGGAAATGTATGTGAAGGACTCCAAAAAAGTCTCCTTAATGATGCTAGCTTTCATGAATTTAGAACTTCAGAAAAATCTAGAAAACATGCTTGCATTCGATATGATTGAGTAGTTGAAGGAAATATTCCAACAACTGGCTCATCATAAGCAGTTTGAAGTGATTAGAATGCAAAAGGATTCTTTTATCAGTACTCATATGTTAAAGATGAAGGGTTATGTTAATCCTTTAGCACGTCTTGAGGCCCCATTAAACAATGAGCTAGATGGGGATATTATTCTAAACTCCCTCTCAAAGTCATATGACTAGTTTATTATAACCTATAATCCGAATGCTTGGGACAAGACTCTCATATAGTTGCATTTGATGATCAAAGCTGCTAAGATAAATATACTAAGTTCTATTAATCTCGATACAATACTGATAATCGAGGATGGTGAAGTTGAGAAGCTTATTGTCAAGGGTAAGGGCAAAAAATGCATGGAAGGCAAGGACAAGGGAAAAGTTGTTGCCACAAAGAAGAATCATCTAAAGAATAAAAGGTGCTTACATCATGATGAAGTTGGGCACTGAAAGAGGAACTGTTCTAAATACCGGTTGAGCTAACACATAAAAGATCTTCTAAAACAAGACCCTCATGTATATTTGTTATTAAAACATCCTCTTTCTTTTATAAATCTTGGGTGTTTGACGTTAGATATTGTTCTCAAATTTGTAATAATTGGAGGGACTAAGAAAGACTCAAAGTTAAAACAAGATGACATCGAGCTCTGTATTGGCAATGGGAAAAAGGTAGTGAAGATGGTAGGAGAATTTGCTCTTTTACTTTCCAATGATTTAGAATATTATTTAAGTTTTCAGTTGCGTGAACAAGAGTTACACCTCAAACAATATTAACATTACAATCGAGGTACTTCTGAGAGTTACAATATATAAAGAAAATAGAAGAGCTAATTGTATGATTTGTACATCTATAATTAAGCATATTTAATATATAAAGTTTGTCTTGAGAATGAACATGTTTTTATTCCATTAGCCTTTGATACGTTTGGTTTCCTAGCCCCGGATGTCGTGAACTTTCTGAATCGAGTTCAACGAGTCATCCATAGCAATGTTTCGACCCCTAACGGCTAAGGTTTTGTTTTTAGTGGGCTAGTTTCGTTATTCAAAAAGAAGTTGTGGCCGCAACTTGTTACACGTTTACCTGGCTCTTTATTGTAAGTATTTGATATACACTACAAGAAAATCTGGCAATAGCGGCGACGCCATTAGCGGCGACAGGTCCATTAGCGGCGACACCATTAGCGGCGACACCAATAGCGGCGACCTGTCGCCGCTATTGATGAGGAATCCATTTCCACTTTTTTCAATCAGATCTGGCCGTTGATCGTGCAATAGATCTAACGGTTGGGGATTGATCGTACTTAACCAATAGCGGCGACACTATTAGCGGCGACATGTCGCCGCTATTGGTTAAAAATATACAGCCCACCATCGACTTCCCTCCACATTTCCCCCTTTCCCTCCATCCACATCGACTTCTCTCTCGATTGCCGCCTGCCACCACCCGAGCACCACCCACCGGCCATCACCCGAGCACCACCCACCGGCCATCACCCGAGCACCACCCACCGGTTACCACCGCAACCCCCATTCCCCCTTTCCCTCCTCCTCTCGCCGGCACCGCAACCCCCCACCACCCTTTCTCTCTCGATCGCCGCCTGCCTACCCCCTTTCTCTCTCGATCGCCGCCTGCCACCACCCGAGCACCACCGAACACCACTTCTCACCACCTGCCACCACTGCAATCCCCCACCACCGCTGCTGCAAACCACCACCACCACCACCACTGCTGCTGCAACCGACCACCGCCACTGCCGCTGCAACCGAAGACCACCGCTGCTGCAACCGAAGACCACCGCCACTGCTGTGTTAAAAGTATGTATTTTTTAGTATGTATTTTTTAGGTATGAATTTTTGATTTAGTATGTATTTTTTTTAGTTGTGTTAAAACATTATTTAGGTAGAATTTTTGATTTAGTTGTGTTATTATATGAATTATTTAGGTTGTGCTACTTGTGTGAATCTTTAATTTAGCTATACAAGTTATTTGTTAAATTATTTGTTTATTATGTTTAGTAATTAGATAAGTAATGCTTAATAATAACAAGTAATGTTTATACAAGTTATACAAGTTAGTTTAGGTGCTTTGTTGGTTGAAAATTATTATGTTAATAATGCTTAATAATTAGGTTATTTAGGTTATGATAGTTGTGTAACAAGTTGTGTTATTTGTAAGTAATGTATCGGTGGAAAATTGGTTGAAAATTATTTAGTAATTAAGTGTTAATTTAAATGAAACTTGTTTAATAGATTTGTGTTAGATTGAGTTAAATTTTTATAGTAATGAACAACAATAAGAAAATCACTAAAAAAATCAAACGAAACGTGACATTTTTTAAAACAATTGCAATAATGTTTCAATTTGTTTAAACATTGTCACATTTCATTTAATTTTTATAGTAATTGCTTATTGTTTTACATTATGAGCGTTTACGTTTCGTGACTTCATTCTAATCATCACGAGCTTAGAAATACCCGCCCGAAATTGATTTAGTAATTAATTTCGGGTTGTCCCCGTTTTGGGACTGCTTTTTGAATATTTTATCTCATTTAGGATATGAATGTGTATTACATATTGTTTGTTTAAGAAAAATTTGGTCATTTTCTCTTTGCTCCTCGGGTATATATTTCTATATACTTGGGAGCTAAGAGGAAATGCTGCCGAATTTTTCTTAAACAAACAATTATGTAATACATGTTCATATATGAGATAAAGTATTCAAAAAGTGGGTATAGCAGCCTACCCTTTGGAATTCTCAATCTACTGTCCTACTTTTTGTTTGATAAATAATGTATCGGTGGAAAATGATTTATTAGTTGTGTTATTTGATAAATAATGTTGGATATAATGATATAAACTTAACGTAGTTTATTTAGCCTTTTATGTAACTTATGACTTATGGTTTTCTGATGATTTTTCCCTTCTCTTTATGTATATGATAAACAATTATGTAATACATGTTAAACAAACAATAATGTTGGATATAATGATATAAACTTAACTTGGATATAATTATTAGGTTTTACTTGTATGAATTATGCTATAATATTAGTAATTTGGTATGAATTGTATGAATTATGTTAATTGTATGAATTATCATGTTAATTATATAAATCTTTTGTACTTTAATTTGGCTAAACAAAATTAGTTAGTTATTATGAAAAACAATTGTAATAATGTATATTATCATTTGACTTTTATAGTAATTCGTTATTGTTTATATTAGTAGGTTTTAGGGTTTCGGTAAGATTCATTCTGATAATCACGAGCTTAGTAATTCCTTTTTGTTCGAGTTTTGTGGATAATTTTTCATCCACTTAAATCCTAATATATTTTGCAGTTCCATAATCATGCCTATCGATAAAAGTTGGCTTCTTAATCCGAATCGTAGATCACCTGAGTATCAACAAGGACTTAGCTCTTTTATAGATATGTGCGAAAAACTTGTGGACAGTTATGGCCAGATTCGATGTCCATGTATGAAATGTCAGAATACGGTATTATTAGGATGGGTTAAAATGAAATATCATTTAGAAATATGGGGCATGTGCCGGTCGTACAAGGATTGGATCTATCACGGTGAAAGTTTAATTCCTGAAGTTGTAGTTGTGGAAAACGTTGCGCCAACAAACGAAATGGCTGACGTTATCGAAGACGTTATGGAGGAGAGTAGCGGTCTCCATGAGCAGAGTAGTGGTCTCCATGATGATTTTGAGAACTTGTTAGAAGAAGTTCAATCAGAATTATATCCGGGTTGTGCTAAGTTTTCTTCACTTGATTTTTTAGCAAAGCTTATGCATATCAAGGTGAAGAATAAATGGACTAATAGCTCATTTGATGAGCTTCTTGAGTTGTTACAATCTTCACATCCTGAGGGTAATAAAATCCCATCTTCTCATTATGTAGCAAAAAGGACATTAAAAAGATTGGTTTAGGATATGAGTCGATACATGTGTGCAAATATGATTGTGCTCTTTTCTGGGGAGAAAACCTTTTGTTAGAAAAATGTCCCGTTTGTAATGAGAGTAGGTGGGTTGATACAAATACAAAGGGCAAGAAGTTACCTCACAAGGTGTTACGATGGTTTCCTTTAACCCCGAGACTACGACGATTGTATTCTTCAAGGCACACGGCAAAAGATATGATTTGGCATAGTACCGGACGATCAGAAGAGGGTACGATGCGACATCCTGTTGATGGTACCTCATGGAAAGATTTTGACATAAAGTACCCGACCTTCTCAAGGGAACCGCGAAACGTTCGCCTAGGGCTTGCAGCCGACGGTTTTAATCCATTTGGTAACATGAGTTCGGCTCATAGCACGTGGCCGGTTGTACTCACCACATACAATCTGCCTCCATGGTTATGCATGAAAGAGTCATCATTTATGTTGTCATTGTTGATTCCTGGTCCTAAATCACCGGGGAAAGACATGGATGTGTTTCTTAGGCCGTTGGTGGATGAGCTTAAGCAGTTGTGGGTGTCAGGCGTACGTACTAAAGACGCGGCGACAAACACGTTCTTTACAATGAAAGCGGCGTTGTTATGGACTATAAACGACTTTCCAGCTCGTAGTAGTTTATCTGGTTGGAGCGGGCAGGGTTACAAAGCATGCCCGACATGTAACGAAGACACTCCTTCTATGCGTGTTACAAATAAAGTTGTATATGTTGGTCATCGGCGATTCTTAGATGCTAACCATGAGTGGAGAACAAGTTTAGAATTTAACGGAGAACCCGAGATCAGAGCCCCTCCGAAACAGTTTAATGATACAGACATAGAAGCACAAATTAGTCGTCTACGCCATCGTTTGCCGGGTAAACATCCCGATTTTGGAGGTGTAAAATCAAAGCGGGAGGAGTTTGAGTTGAACTGGTCGAAACGAAGCATATTTTTTGAACTTGAGTATTGGTCTTCTCTGCAGCTAAAACATAACCTAGATGTGATGCATATCGAAAAAAATGTGTGTGACAGTTTGTTGGGTACTCTTCTAATGAATGAAAAGAGCAAAGATACGCCAAATGCACGTGTTGACCTGAAAAATCTAAATATTCGAAGTAGGCAGTGGTTGGAGAAAAAGAATGGCAAATGGTATAGTCCACATCCAAAATACTCATTGAAGATCAGTGATCGAAAGTTATTTTGTGAGTTTATAAAGGATGTTAAATTGCCTGATGGGTTCGGATCTAATATCAGGAAGAGAGTGGTAGATAACAATACTAATATTACTGGGTTGAAATCTCATGACTGTCATATTCTCATGCAGCGTTTAATACCGATTGGGGTTAGATGCTTTTTGACCAAAGATACTTATACACCAATAGTTGATCTTTGTACGTTTTTTAAGCAACTCTGCTCAAGAACACTATTGGTCGAGGATATGAAGAAAGCTAAGGATGCCATTCTTATAATATTGTGCAAGTTAGAGTTGATCTATCCTCCGGCGTTTTTTGACATTATGGTTCATTTAGTTTTGCATTTACCTGATGAAGCGATTCGTGGTGGTCCTGTATGTATGAGATGGATGTATCCGTTTGAAAGATATATGAAAAAACTAAAAAATTATGTCAGAAACAAAGCAAGGCCGGAAGGTTGTATAGCTGAAGGTTATGTTGCTGAAGAAGCTCTATCATTTTGTTCGAGATACCTTCGAGATGTTGAGACTCAGTTTAATCGCCCTGACAAAAACGAGGATGTCATTATCCAAAAAGAAACGTGTATGCATTTGAGTCTAAATGTCGTCCGGCTAGTGCAACAAAGATGAAATACCTTTCTCCAAGTGAAAAGCTTAAGTTAGAATGGTTTGTGCTCGATAGCTGTCAAGAAGTCAGAGATTATATGAAGTAAAGTTTCCTATCTTTAACTTTGCATCATTAATTAAATATATTTCATTGTCACTTATTGTATATTTTTATCAATATTGTAGTGAATTTAAATCTGTATGTCCACATGAGGATATTAAAATCAAATTTCCATCATGGTTCCTCGAGAAGGTAATCTATATCTAACACGTGTTACTATATATTTGTTAGGTATTCCATATATAACACGTGTTAGTCAATATTTTCTTAGGTTTATTCGATGAAAATACAAAATTCTCCAAAATTTCATTTAGAGTTGTATGCTCTTTCAATGGGTGCGGATGTAAATGCCTATAGTTATACTGCTTGCATAGTCAACGGTGTTAGGTTTATGGTAGTTGATCGTGACGCGCAACGCACAACGCAAAACTCCGGTGTTTTAGTGGAGGGAGAGAATGGTGAGAAATATTATGGGCAACTTGAGGAGATTATTGAATTACATTATGCAAATGGGTATTCAACTGTCCTATTTCGTTGCAAATGGTTTGATACTCGAAGGGGCATTTCATACGACAATAATATCATTAGTATCAACACAGAACGTGAATGGGACAAAGACGATCAACTCATATTTGCCTCTCAAGCTAAACAAGTGTTCTACATCCGAGAACCTTCTCGAAGAAATCAAAACAATAATCACCGGTGGGTCGTCGAGAATGTTAATCATCGAAAAATTTGGGATCGCCCTACAATCAATGATGGTGTCATGGAGAACATTCAAAATGTTGACAATGACTTGACAGAAGATCTTGACGTTGTTCACAACCACTCTTCATCTAATAGCATACTTTTCATTGACTTCACACAATACTTTCATAACATACCTACTCATGTCACCGAAGACGAGACTCCAAGTGAAGTTAATCCGCCAACTGTTACCGCTGAAGAGGTGTTTGAAGACGAGGATGATTATGATGAGGACGATTCTGATTATGACACCGAAGAGTCTGACGAAGATACTGAAGTATATGAGGGTGACTCTGATTGAAACATTTGTTAGGATTTGTATATGTATTTATTTATTTAAACCTTTGTTTGTATTTCATGTTGTACTACAAAACTTTCTTCTTATTTTAACATTATGTTCTAAATCTTATATTTCAAGACATGTTTTCATTGTGGATTGTTCTCGTATACCTTATGGCTGATGTGATGAGTCACGGAGGTGATGGCGCGGGGGATCCACCACTTCCTCCATTTGACACTCATGGGAGTCACGCGTTAGACGGTAATGGTTATTATAATTAATTTATATACTATGTTTATTCAATTATTATTAATATATGATGCAATCAATGATTTTTTAATCTGATTACAGGCACGCCTTCTCGTAAAACAAGAGGCAAGGCGAAAAATAAGAAATTGCAGCAAGAGCTAGCTAAAAAGGGAGGACCTTTATCTCTACCCTTTGATAGAGCTGCCACGTATACCCCCGTTGGCGAACTTAATGATATGTTTGTTCGCGAGGTGGGGATATACATGGAAGCTAATTTACCTTTTAATGTTCGTTCGTATGAAAATCTTTCCGATGCTCAGAAGAATGCTTTGGAAGAGCATATGGCGGTAAAATTTTATAAGTTATATGTTTGTTATTCATTTTTACATAAATAACTTTTATTTTGTTGAACTTAAATGTAGCGACGCTTTGACTTTGATGAGATATTGCGAGATCGTGAGCGCGCACAGATAGAGGGTGGAATCCGTGCGGTGTTTCTCAAACGATTTAGAGATCGAAAAAATGTGGCAAAAAAACATTTTGATCGGGTTGGAGGCTACGATAATGTAGAACAAGCAAGGGTCAATCCTCCAACAGGAATGAATCATGATAATTGGAACAAAACCGTTGACTATTTTATGAGTGACGCATATAGGAATGTGTCAAGTTCAAACAAATCAAATCGTCAACAACAAATATATACAAACCGTGGGGGGACTGCTTCATATAGTAGTTATTGTTATAAGCAGGTAATGATTTAAATTTATATATTTGTGTATTATATATTAGCATTTTTTAATATATAACATACTTTTTAAAAACAGAATAAAAGCAGACTTGAAACGTTCCATGATGCTCATACTGGTAAAGATGGGACATTTGATAGCGAGGTAGCAGAGCAACAATATGTAAGTATTTCTTAAAAGTATAATTTTTAAATATATATTTATGTATGTATAAATATGTTAATATATTTTTGTTAATTAATACAGAACCAATTAAAGGAAAGGTTTGATGAGCTAAGTCAAACCCAAAATCAAGAAAGTGGATCATCAACGCTGAATGAAGTCGATATCTTTGAGTCGGTGTTGGGACAACGGCGTGGACATATTCGGGGGATTGGGCGTAAACCATTTTCATCTGCTGGGACGAGTTCTTTTGTTCATGATCATGAACAAACTCCTCAGTCGTTTACACAGGTAAGTGCATCATAGTTGGATGTGTTAAGTTCATCATAGTTCACTTAGGTTTATTATGACTTTTTATCCCTAAAATAGACTTTAATTATCTAAGTTTAGCTTAAACGGGTCAAAATGGGTGAAAACAACATGATTTGAGTTAAAACGGGTAAAAATGAGTTAAACTTGGATGTGTTAAGTTCATCATAGTTCATTTTGGTTTTTTATGACTTTTTATTGCTAAAATAGACTTTAATTATCTAAGTTTAGCTTAAACGGGTCAAAATGGGTGAAAACAACATGATTTGAGTTAAAACGGGTCAAAATGAGTTAAACTTGGATGTGTTAAGTTCATCATAGTTCATTTTGGTTTATTATGACTTTTTATCCCTAAAATAGACTTTAATTATCTAAGTTTAGCTTAAACGGGTCAAAATGGGTGAAAACAACATGATTTGAGTTAAAACGGGTCAAAATGAGTTAAACTTGGATGTGTTAAATTCATCATAGTTCACTTAGGTTTATTATGACTTTTTATCCCTAAAATAGACTTTAATTATCTAAGTTTAGCTTAAACGGGTCAAAATGGGTGAAAACAACATGATTTGAGTTAAAACGGGTCAAAATGAGTTAAACTTGGATGTGTTAAGTTCATCATAGTTCATTTTGGTTTTTTATGACTTTTTATTGCTAAAATAGACTTTAATTATCTAAGTTTAGCTTAAACGGGTCAAAATGGGTGAAAACAACATGATTTGAGTTAAAACGGGTCAAAATGAGTTAAACTTGGATGTGTTAAGTTCATCATAGTTCATTTTGGTTTATTATGACTTTTTATCCCTAAAATAGACTTTAATTATCTAAGTTTAGCTTAAACGGGTCAAAATGGGTGAAAACAACATGATTTGAGTTAAAACGGGTCAAAATGAGTTAAACTTGGATGTGTTAAATTCATCATAGTTCACTTAGGTTTATTATGACTTTTTATCCCTAAAATAGACTTTAATTATCTAAGTTTAGCTTAAACGGGTCAAAATGGGTGAAAACAACATGATTTGAGTTAAAACGGGTCAATATGAGTTAAACTTGGATGTGTTAAGTTGATCATAGTTCATTTTGGTTTTTTATGACTTTTTATTGCTAAAATAGACTTAATTATCTAAGTTTAGCTTAAACGGGTCAAAATGGGTGAAAACAACAAGATTTGAGTAAAAACGGGTCAAAATGAGTTAAACTTGGATGTGTTAAGTTCATCATAGTTGTTTTAGGTTATTATGACTTGGATGTGTTAAGTTCATCATAAGTGTGTTTGTTTAACATCATTAATTGACACTTCATATACTTAGCCAAGATATAAATGTATATTTTGTTTTTGTAGGAGCAAATTTCAAGTCTATTTCAAAACGCGCAATTTATGTCACAAATGACGCAATTAATTGCTTCGCAAAAGGCTCCAAATCAAGTCGAAGAAGAGGATTCAGACGAGGGGGATGAATAGCATGCTTGGATGATTGGATGATATTGTGTAGTGTAATTAAACATGACTTAATTATCTATATGTATGATTGGATGATATTTTGTACGTAATCTAGATTGTAGTTTATGTATAATTTTATGATATTGTGTAGTGTAATCTAGATTTGATAAACATAGGTTTATTTTGGCTGGAAAACAGGATTTCCAAAAAAAAAAAAAAAAAAAAAAATTAGAAAAAAGACTATTAGCGGCGACATATGTCGCCGCTAATAGTCGAAAAATACCATTAGGTGGCGACAATTATTAGCGGCGATTTTTTGGTCAATAGCGGCGACACTTTTAGCGGCGACTTATTAGCGGCGACTTTTTGGTCAATAGCGACGAACTTTTAGTGGCGACTTATTAGCGGCGACTAGTCGCCGCTAATAGTAATAGCGGCGACATATAGGGGTATTAGCGGCGACATATGTCGCCGCTAAAGGTCTTATTCCTTGTAGTGATAATTATCAACTCTCATAATAAGATGATAACTAAAATCATGGACATTAATTTAAAATAAAATAATTTGAGTTAATTCAAATTATTTAAAATAAGATTTGAATTATTCTTGTCGGTTGATACTTTAGACGGATCGTGACAATAAGTAATTTGCACTCAAATTATGCCATCAACAAAATTGCTCAATTTTGTGCTTAAAATACCATCCGGTTAATAATTCTAAATTTATCAACGTCCTCCATGAAGTGTTTATAAAGCGGCAATCACATTCAGTGGACAATAATAAATTATGTGACTACAGAATTCTAACATAATACTTTATAAAACCACGAGGTATGCATAGTGTTAAACATTGCTCCATAAAGTCTTCAACCCCTGGTGATTAGGTGCAGGCTTGAAGCGAAACTAATGCTCACAATAATATTTTAAAATTTGTATTAGCTGTCTGCTTTTCACAGTCCATAAAAGTTTGTTTGAATGCTCTTTTGTCTACATCAAATCCATTGCATCAGTAATTCTCCCTTCCAAAAACAAGATTATATGAATGAACAGTTAGAATTTTATTGAAACCTGCAAAAGATGATCAGGAGCACTATATTGCCTTTCATAATATACTCACTAGTTTCCTTAACCCTGCAAACTATCCTTTCAACTGACACCTTGAAACCGAACCAACGCTTTGTTGATGGCTTTACTTTGATATCTTCTAACCAAAGATTTGAATTCGGCTTCTTCAGTCCCGTTAATGGTTCGTCTCGCAATCTATATTTAGGAATTTGGTATTACAATCTCCCTCTCACGGTGGTTTGGGTGGCCAACAGAAACAACCCAATTCGCGATTCGTTTGGAGAACTCTCTTTAAAGGAAAATGGTGTTCTAATCCTCTATAATCGCTCGTTGGGTGCTGTATGGTCGACCGATAATATAACCACCACGAGTAGTTTCACTCCGGTGCTGCAGCTATTAAACTCGGGTAATCTTGTGATTAGAGATGATGGAAGAAACAATAGTTTCTTCTGGGAAAGCTTTGACTATCCAACTGATACACTTTTGCCAGATTTAAAGTTGGGGTGGAAGCTGGATGTTGGACTGCAGAGGTTCATTAGATCATGGAAGAGCAGTGAAGATCCTGCCGTGGGTGAGTACTCGTTTGGCCTCGAACCACCCGAAGCACCGCAGTTGGTTATAAGAAGCGGTTCACGAAAACTGTTCAGGTGGGGCCCGTACGACGGGACCTCGTTTAGTGGTGGCACTACCTTAACATCAAGTCCGTTGTTCCAGACGTTGTTTGTATCCAATGCTGTAGAGCTCTACTTTAAATATGAAATGTTAGATGAGTCTATTTTGTCTAGGATGGTGATTTCACCAACAGGTTTGATCCAGTATTTTACTTGGAGGGTTAACAGCAGTAAAGAGTGGAATCTGTTGGTAACATTTAATAGTGACCCTTGTGACAACTATGCAAAATGTGGGCATTATGGGAGTTGTTATTCATTAAGTAGTTGTAAGTGTTTAAGTGGGTTTGTACCGGATTCACCACGTGATTGGGGTTTGTTTAGTTATTCAGGTGGGTGTCGAAGGAAACAAGAGCTCAACTGTGGTCATGGGGATGGATTTGTGAAATACAATGCCTTGAAATTTCCTGATAATCCAGTGGTTTGGGAGAACTACACAAATCATGAGTGTGAAGCAATATGTTTGAAAAACTGTAGCTGTATGGCTTATGCTAATGTCAATGTATACGGTAATGGCAGTCGATGTGTTGGTTGGATTGGTGATTTGGTTGATTTGAAGAACTTTCCGAATGGGGGGGAGCAGATTTACATACGAATGGCACACGCTGAATTGAGTATGTCATCTTAACCTTAGTCATTGGCTCTATACCTTAGGACTTTTCGTTCTTTTTGATCATATTTTATAAGTCTCGTTATCTGGTCTGTTGAATCTCTCAGAATCAATTGCTGGTGCTAGAAGGAAACGGTTAACAGTGAAGATTGTCACTGTAGTAACAGTTATCAGCGTAATACTTGTGTCGGGTGGTGTCATATGGTACCTTACTTGGATTGTTCGGCACAGAAGAAAAGACCAAATAGGTCGGAGTTCTAAAGGTACTCTTTTAAGTTGTAACATGTCTATTGTAGCTTTTTGGTGGATCCCGCATGTAGAATTTCAACCCGAGTGGGCGAATTTCATACGCTCCTTAAATTACAAATAGTAACATCTTCTCAAAACGTTTGTTTTCAATCCACAACATATAAATATATAATGTTCATGATTTTGATGATTTTTATGTTTGTAACTTGAGAAGAAGGGATATATGAAAATGTCTCTAGACTCTAATACAAACTGACCCCACATGTCTACATCCTTGGCATATTTTCCTTTATTTCATTATTGGCTCGTACCCGCTTATTGTATCTTAATTTATAACAGCTCAACAAAGTGGAAGTTTTCAATACGTCGAAGATAATCAAGACGTAGGATTTCAGTTACCGCTCTACGATCTTGAAACCATTTTTCTTGCGTGTGACAACTTTTCTGAAAGAAACAAGATTGGACAAGGAGGTTTCGGTTCTGTTTATAAGGTATCTCTTGACTCACTATCGAGTTAAATGGTTTTCCTATCATTCATCGAGTGTGTTAAGTTACAAGTCAAAGAGTACACATTTATAGTTTGTCAAAACATAATAAATTTTATAAATAACAAGTCAAAGAGTGGATAAATGCCTTTAAACATTTATGGTTTCTGATGAATTCTCAAGTTTTATATATTTGGAACCAATTCAAAGCGGGTTATGGCCGGTCTTAGGTAACTCTTTTATTAGTAGAGGTGTTCAAGATGGTCACTTTTTTATAATTTGATGATCAAACGAAGAAGTTAAAGTGAAAGAAAGCAAAAAATATTAAACAACGTACATAAGCCAAAAAAATTGAACCACGTACTTGCGCCATTGGCATATAAATAGCCAAAAAGAAAATTTGTGCGATGTTGCTAAATATATTTTCTCACATTTATGAAAAAGGGTGTGCTATCGAATGGACAAGAAATAGCAGTTAAAAGGCTTGTAGAGAAGTCAATGCAAGGCGTTGAAGAATTGAAGAATGAGATTATATTGATTGCGAAGTTGCAACATCGAAACCTTGTCAAGCTTTTGGGATGTTGCATTGAAGGGGAAGAAACAATGCTAGTTTATGAGTATTTGCCTAATAAAAGCTTAAACAACTTTATTTATGGTACGCAACACTCCCTCATCCTCAAATTTTGTTATTACGCTTGCTACAAGTTGAATTTAATTTCATGTTATTTTAGTCATGACATCTATAGAGTCTAGAAGATACAAAACATCACATGAAACAATACTTGAATATAAATCAATTAACATAAATGAAACTACCAAATATCTTTAAAAGACCTCTCAAGTTGGATGAAGGTATTGATTTACAACTTCAATCTAAGATAGCAAAATCAAGTGAAGGACAACCCTTTGTTGGTCAGCATGTATGGTAACAACATAAGGAATTGAAATAGACCGAGCCAACATCATATCTCTAAGATAAGTGTAGTTCATGTATTAATTACATAATTCACTTGGTCATGATAACAACTTGAAAAAAAGCCCTATTTTTGGCCTCAATATACCATTCAAGATTGTGCTGCTTCTTGGAGTTCCAACTATTATGGTTGGAGCCAAGAAAGATGCATCAACTAGTTGTATGATAAAAGTCATCGGAACAACTAGCCTATTCAACAACAACAAAGGTATGAATGGTACTATTATGAACAAAAGATAGTCACACTACAAGTAATAGTACCGATAAGATACCTCAAAGTACGTTTAACTACGAACTTTGTTGAATATTTTGTTTTTGTAGTAATCGAAAAATCTTAGTGATAACATAAGCACTCTCAGGCCTCGTCAAAGCTAAAAATTACAATGCCCCAACTATGCTCCAATAGAGTAAAGAGTCAGTCATAGGAAACCCATAGTATCAAGAAATTTATCAGCCTACGGAAGTTGGAGTGCATAGTGGTTTACAATGTGAAGAGTGAAAGTGTCGTAAAAGCTCGAACAAACAACATTACTAAGACACGTGTAAAATATAACAAAAAAATTATCGCCTATATCGTAAGAAATAAACTCAGTTTTCCCTAAGAGTAATTAAGAATGGAACTATTAAATAACCCTCGAGAAAAAGCAAGAAAACTCCTAGTGATAGGAATATCATTAATGTACCTAATCACATAACAAGTTACCAAATCATGACTATAAACGAATAATGAAGCATCCTATACAACATATTTTAAGTAACAATCTTTATGCGTAGAGCATCTAGTGTGTTCGATGTAGTGGCCAGTAGATAATGGGTTTCTATCTAGTCGACATGCCATAGTGTAACATGATACATATGGTAGTTAAGTATACAATTTAGATGAATATGACATAACCTTTTTTCTTAATATGATTCTAAATCTTTGTACACAGATAAACCTACACGAAAACAACTCACTTGGAGAAAGCGCTACCACATAATTAAGGGTATTGCACGAGGTCTACTTTATCTTCATCAAGACTCAAGATTAAGAATCATTCATCGAGACCTCAAAACAAGTAACATATTACTAGATGGCGAATTAAACCCTAAAATTTCAGACTTTGGCATTGCACGTATATTTGGAACAGATCAAATACAAGATATGACCAAAAGAATCATTGGAACCTAGTAAGTTACCTTACTTTATTTAAAAAACTATCATGTGACTCTACCCTATCCAAATCTAGCATAATTATTTATTGATTGTCTGTTCCTTCGATGATTTTAGCTTTTAAAAATAATGTAGGGATCCTTTAATGCTTTTCAATGTGGGGTGAGGGGGTCGGTGGACTATAGTTAAAAACAAATAACATTTATGACGGATTGAAAGAGGTGATTCAGCAAATATAATTACTAAAAGTGGCAAAGTTTTTTATTTTTTTATTTTTTTAGAATTAGTTTGAGTCGGGTTAAAGTGTTGATGCTTTTCTTTTGCAGTAAATATTTTTATATACCTTTTTGATCCTTTTGGAATAAATGTTGGTAATCAAAGAACCATCTACTAATGATCTTGAATCGAGTCAGAAAACGGAGAAAACAAATTGTTTGACATTTTATCCGCCGATTCAAATACACCTTCACAATCTAAAATTTAGTTTTTAATTTATAATCTTTACACTACTAGCCCTTGAAGAAAGGAAGTTAATCTTTTTTCCTTGCTTTTGCAAAAAGTTATTTCCTCATCCCACACGAACCACTTAATCCTTTTCTTTCCATTTGATGCGTTTTTTATGGGATATTCATGTTCACCACATTCGAAGCATCTTAACTTGCTCTTATCTCTGATTTCTTATTCGTTTCTTTTTCCATGTCTTCTTTCAGCTCTATCGTATCCTCTTTCTTGTCCTTCACTATGGCTTTGTTCACCACATGAAATTCCTTTGCGTCATCTTTTAAGATAATTACTTGAACTTGCCATTGAGGGATTTCATTGATTGTTATCGTTCGAGTTATCTTAACTTTTAAGCATTGATTAAAGGCTATTATTCTTCGTACTGCTTTTTCAACTATTATTCTTTCAATTTTTGAATATCGCTGGATATTTGCCATGATCAGTAGGAACTTTTTGGAAACAAGTTAAGCAGCATTATCACAATTGCCTTATCTTTATTGCATGACCAAGACAATTAAACTTGCCTTTTATGCTTCACAACTTCCCTGACAAAACACTTACGCTTTTATTCTCGGTCATCTCTAAAGTATCTGAATTACTTCTTAAAGTTTGAAGACATGTTTTTTGAAATTGACCTGCATCTAGACATCGAACTTTTGCATCGAATATTGTGCAACTCTGATCAGAACATATTTTGACTATGGTCGGTAAGATCATTGTTTTGTTCTATGTGACTTTTTTTCATCTTCTTATTTTATTATAACAATTGTTTTCCTAAAGGACTAAAACCCTTCCAAGATTATTTTTAGAGTAAATTACATTTTTCGTCATTTAGGCTTTTAGCAAATTTCAGTATTCATCCTTAAAATAAAAAAAATTACAGTACACGTCTTGTATGATTAGATTTTGTAACATTTTACTTCCTTTACTCTAACTAACGTTAATTTGATTCGTTAAATCAGGTCACGTGCATTACATACGACGGTAGTTTGATATTTTTATAATTATTAATTAAAACAAAATATTAGATATATATATATAACTCATTAAACCCCAACCGACCCCACCGTCACCGAACATACAATCATACTCACACATGCTTTCTCTCTCTACTCTCTCTTTAGTCTCTCTTTCTACTCTTTCTCTCTAAACACATGAATACCTCCATCAACCACTTCCACTTGCCACCGTCGTGCCACCACCATCATCGGCCACCATCACTTGTCACCATCGTTCTTCTCCATTATCGACCACCACAACTCTGCCATGGCGAAATCGAAGCGAGAATGGAGTTGGAGATCTACAAAAACCACCACATTGCAGGGAATTGTAGATCTATGGTGGTTAGAGGGTGTTGCTTGTTGGGATAAAGAAAACATAGCTAGGTGGTTGAATCAATGTATTTGGTGGTTTTATGGCAGCAGTGGTGGTTTCATGGGGGCAAAGGTGGTTTTGGTGGTGTTTTTTGGTGGCAGAGGTGGTGGTGGTTTTATAGTGGTAGAGGTGGTTTCGATGGTGGTTTTATGATGACAAAGGTAGTTTTATGGTGACAGAGTTAGGTTTGGTGGTGGTTTGGTGCTGGTGGAGGTGGGTTTGGTGGGAATCAAAGAACAAGTGAATTGATCATGATATTGAATTGACACACAAAGTAGATTTTGATTACAAGTGTTTGACATTTTCACATAAGACGTGATAGGTTTTATAACCTTAATAATAACTGAAGTGTTGTTTCGAGATATGACACACCCCTCCATCTAAACTTCAGTTTTTAACTCTCAATCATTATACTACTACCCCTTGATTATTTACAAATACATAATAGATTTCAAAATTTAGAGTAAATCTCGGTTTTGGTCCCTGTGTTTTGCAAATTGACTCCACTTAAGTACCAACGTTTATTTTGTCTCCATTTGAGTACCAAATTTTAAAAAAGTTGTCTGTTTGAGTACCAAATTTTAAAAAAGTTGTCTGTTTCAGTCCTTTTGACTAACGGTGTTAACATTTTCTGTTAAATTTTTTTAAAAAAGACCAAAATACCCCTGAATTTTTTTAACATACATTGACACACACAAATGGAGCACAAAACCGACAAATCCGACAAATCCCCACCCACTTTCCCCTCACTCTCATTCAACCACCCTTCCAACACATCAGTATTCATCAAAACCATCTGCAACTGCTGCTCCAACCCCTCTTTCTCACCCTGCATCTCTCCCAACCCTCTCGAAAGCTCCTCCTCCCGCTGCCGCAACACCGCCTGCGCACTAAACATCCCTTCCATCTCCGCCTCCCTCGCCTTCCTCAACCGCACCATATCACTATGCACAGTCTCCACCAGCTTATTCACAGCATTCCGCTTATAAACCTCAGCCGGATCCTCATACGACCCTGACCCCATCCTCTGCGGTGGTGCCGGTGACGGAATCCTCCCACCCCCACCCCCACCACCAACACCTCCACCGCCGCCGCCGCCGCTACCATACGGAGACGGCGGGTAAGATCTCGGCGGGATAGCCGGCCGGACAGATCCAGAAGAAACCGATCCGACAGATCCAGACGCATTAAAACTAGGGTTAGGGTTAGGGTTTGCAATCGGTCTACGTTGCGAGTACAACGGGGGATCATTACCGAAATAACTACTCAAATTACGGGCCAAATCAACCAAATTCGAGCTAGGGTAAACCCAATTCTGCAAATAAGGGATCGAAACCAAACCAGAGGGATTAACAAACGAATGACCTCGTTTGATCACCATATCACGCGTAGGATTCACGAACACCAACGGCGGATGCCGAGGGTACGTCTCCATAAGCCAGATAACCACAGGTATGTTGTAAGTAACATTCTGATACACCATCGGAACTGTGCCGTCGGACTGCAATAGATTGATGGAGCGGCCGTCGTTGTGGGTGAAGGTGGCGGTTTTGTGCTGCAGTGAGGGGTGGGATTCGGAGAGTGAGAGGAGGTGTTGACGGATGAGCCACTTGACGTCTTCGGAGTATGGTAGGGAGTATGGGATTCGGCGACGGGCGAACATGCTGTACCCAAATCGGGCAAAGATGCGGCACCACGATTTGGTCTTCCGCTGCCTGCGGCGGCGTAACCCCGCCGGAAAAGCCGAAAGAACCCACCGGAATTGCCAATTTGGTGGGTCTTTTCCGTTTCATCTTTTCTGGAGATGAAACGTGAACTCCGGTGAAGGTGGGCGGCGGAGGTGTGCCGGCGGTGGTGTGGTGGTGGTGGTGTGTGGTGGCGGTGGTGTGTGGTGGCGGTGGTGTGTGGTGGCGGTGGTGTGTGCTGGTGGTGGTGTGTGCTGGTGGTGGTGGTATGTGGTGTTTGGTGGAGATGGTGATATTTTTATAGCCCTTAGGGGTATTTTGGTCTTTTTACAAAATTTAACAGAAAATGTTAACACCGTTAGAAATTTGGACTGAAACAGAGAACTTTTTCAATCTTTGGTACTCAAATGGAGACAAAATAAACGTTGGTACTCAAGTGGAGTCAATTTGTAAAACACAGGGACCAAAATCGAGATTTACTCCAAAATTTAACTTTCATGTAATTGATGCTAAGACCCTAATATTTAGGTCGAGTTGACCCTTTTCACGTAATGAACTAATATTGTTACGATTGATATTATAATTAATAACACTACGTGTGTAACAAATTCACTGTAATAGTTATAATTTAGTTGTTTCATAAAATTGTCAACAATATCTTTTTTGATGGTTTATTGTAAGAGTGATACTTTAGTGATAGTTTCAAACCTTTTAAGCTGGAATTGCAAAATAGCGCCTAATGTCAAAATACCATTTTAGCTATTTATTAAATGTCAATTATTGCAAATTTTATGTTGAGTGACTTGTAATCTTGGTGTAGCGGCTACATGTCTCCGGAATATGCAATGAATGGCCATTACTCTGTCAAATCAGATGTTTATAGCTTTGGTGTTATAGTGTTGGAAATTATTAGCGGCCAGAAGAATTGGGCGTTTCATCATCCTGATCATGATCTTAACCTTTTAGGACATGTAAGTTCTTTACAAGACTCGCCTATTTACAAACAATTTTCCCCCAGCTCACACGCTTCACATCACTTACATCATATCATAAGTTATGTGATCTCGTATTTACCACTTAAATTCATATTTTACCGGTCATCAAGTGCATGCATAACCATTTATTAAAATCAAATGCCTGAACCTACATATTCAACTAATCTTAAATCAATTTGGCCATCCTTTACTATTATAAAGACACGCTTAAGGTTGTAAATTGAATTATCCTTCTTGATTTTAGGGCATCAATGTAAGTAGAACATGGGAATGGTATATATTGACTATTAGCTTAACCATCCGTGTGTTACACGAGTTAAAAAAGTTAAATTTAAAGTAGAGTAAATTACATGTATGGTCCCTACGTTATGTTAAAAAATTTTATTTGGTCCTTAAATTCTGAATATGATTCCTAGTATTTAATTATTTTTCATCTATGCTCTCAAATTCTGTTTAGTTAACAACTAATAATGTTAAAATTATAAAAATGAACTTTACCCATATTATCATCCATTTAATTTATGTTTTAAACTAAGGTTTTCTCAAAGTTTTTTTAATTTTTAATATTTTTATTATTTCATTATTAATATATTTATTATATGATAAAATACCTTATAAATATACGAGTAAATTTTTTTAATAACATATTTTATAAAATGTTTGCTTTTTAACATGTTTAAACCGTCCGTTTTCTAAATGTTTTTTTAAAACCGTTTGATATTTTAAATGTTTTTTAAAGCTATTTGGTTTTCTAAAGTTTTTTCTTAAACCGTTTATTTTTAAAGGATTTTTTAAAAAACAATCACTTTTTTAAACATCTTTTTCTAAAACAGCTGATTTTCAAACGACATTTTTAATATTTTTTAAAATGTTCAATAAAAAATAGTTATAAAAATAATAGGTAGAAAATGAATAATTATAAAAATTACATTTAAAAAATCAAATGATTTTAAGAAAGACGATAATGCATTTAAAAAGTATCTTAAAAAAAGTTTTAAGAGAGAAATTTAAAAAATCAAAAGTTTTGGAGAATCATTTAAAAACTTGAAGATTCTAAAAGTAATATTTTTAAAAACTTTTTTTACTTAAATAAAAAGTAAATTACATTGATAATCTGTACAGGTAAAATAGTCATTTTAAAAAAAATTTAAAATTACTAACTGAACTAACAGAATAAGGACCATTAATGAAAGACAAATAAAACGTTGGGGACTATATTTTAAAATTTTAACATTTTAAGGATCAAATACAAAAAATTGATGAAACTACAAGAAACATCCATATGATTTACCATTTAAAATAAATAGAAACATAAATTATTAGTTACTATTAATAAGTTTGTAATATACACGCATGTGAAGGTTTAAATAAATGTGTATACATGTAAATAACTAAAATAATTAAATATATAGAATGATAATATTATTGTTTATAAATATCTACAAACTTTTTTGTATACAAAGATTTAACCAAATTTAGTCAATAATTTGTCAAAATTAAGAAATTATCTTTTTAATATTCCCCTCTATTGTAGTGTCATGTAATTTAAAAAGGTTAAAGTTTAAAGATAATAATTCGATTAGTTGAACAATACATTTTCCTCAACCATAATAAAATTAATATACTAAATTTCTACCAGATTGCTATACGCTGACTACCTCCATAAATGAATCACGACATAATATGTCAAAATCTTTTAAGAAAACTACTTTTAATACTGATGATGTCCTGTTGAAAAGTAACTTGATGGTTTAACAATAAAGTGTAAACCAGTATAAATAAATAAATAATAAACAAAATGAAAGAATTGGTATTAGAGCTTTGTTTGGCTCTTGATTGCGTGATCTAACCATCCAAATCAACTTGTTTTTCACTCCTCTCTACAACCCACTCACTCAAATGACCGCTCTCACAAAAGATGATATGGAAACTGGTACCATGACCAAGTCCCCACTGATCACCCCTGAAGATTTTGACACATGTTGCACAAGAATGGAAGGCTTCATCAAGTGTCAAGACTCAAGGATGTGGGACTCCGTTGGTAATGGTCCTTTCATACCAAGCACTACTTCTGCTACTGGTAATCGCATCATTCCAAAAGATGTGGTCGATTACTCAGAAGAAGATAGAAAAAGAATAGAGCTTGATCAAAGAGCTATGACTTGTCTTCAAACTGCTCTTCCAAACTCCATCTACAGAGGCTTCAAGAAATGCAAGACAGCTAAAGACTTATGGGATGCACTGAAGCTCATGTATGAAGGAACCAAGGAGACTAAAGAGAACAAGAAGGATCTCTTAAAGCAACAGTTTGAAAACTTCACTTTCAAGACTGGTAAGACCTTGACTCAACAATACTTCAGATATGTTGAGATAGTGGATAGTCTGGTGGATATTAGAGTAACTCTTGAGAACAGGGACATAGTACGGAAGTTCATGTCTTCCCTTCCTAAACTATGGACACACTATTATGTTATGATCAAGGGAACATCAGACCTTAAGACTCTTACTCTCACAGAGTTGTATGGTATCCTTAGTGCATTTCAGATGGAGATGAACATGCAAAACTCCTCTGGTAACTCCAATAACCAACTGAGTTCAGCCCTTCATGTGGTTGAAAGGGAAAGCATAGAACCACAACATCAGTTGCTATGCTACCCTGACAACTCACAAAATGGACCCTACATTACTCTACCTGAGACTCAAAGGTCTCAACAGGTTCAACACAATTCCTTTCAGGATAGTTGTGCCTTTGTCTCTGGAAGTGGACACTCTGGTGATTTTCAATATTGCTTTGATGACCTTGAGTGCTTCAGTCCAGATGATGTAGAGTATATGGACATTGTCCAATAGATAACTCTTTTAACTTACAAAGCGAAGAGGTTCTTCAAGAGAACTGGAAGGCAATTCTCTCAAAACCCTGTCAACAGTAAATTTGGGTTTGACAAGACCAAGGCAAGGTGCTACAACTGCAACCAACTGGGTCACTTTGCTAGGGAATACAAGGCTCCTAAGAACAACCCGGGAACCCCACAGGCCTCCACACATCCCTCAACCTCAAAGTCTGAAGAAAAGACAACTGAAACAACTGCAATAGCTCAAGATGTTGACTGGAGCTTCATGGTACAGGATGTGACTCCTGCTCAAGCACTCATGGCCGGAACAAATGATGCTCAGGTATATGAACATCTTTGCACTCCAGCCTGTATTGCTAAAGTTAAACTTTACAAAAATTACAATATGGAAATCAGGTCTGATGTTGAGTCTTTAAATATCTTAAAATCTGACTTTAAAAGAGCTGAATCTGACTATCAAAAGAGAATTGATAAATTAGAGAAAACAGTATCTCTTTTAAAACATGAACAAACCAACTATAAGACTCAAATCAAAGATCTGATATCCAATCTGTCTGAAGCTCAAGCCCAGCTTGTCACTGCTGAGGCTCAGGCCAGGAAGCAAGCTATTGCTGAGCAAAACTTCCAAACTATTCTTACATCATCCTCCCATTCCAAAATGTTTTATCAAAACAAAGGAGGGTTGGGAACCAATGAAATCGCTCCACCACACTCTTATGAGCCTATTAGACAACCTAGATGTGGTACTAAGGAGCAAGAGGTTCCAACTGCTGACCCTTCTTCACTGGAATTGAAGGAGGATGCAACAATAGTGGCCACCACAGGGAAGAAACAGGTAAATGCACCTATCTCCTCCTGTGAAGATCAAATCCTAACCACCAAGGCAAGAAGAAGCAGAGCTAAAGCTGCTAGAAAGATTGCCAAGAAGGTTGATGAGTCTAAGCTAAAGATCGACCCAAAGCAAAAAGATGTCTTTATCTCAGCTGGATTTCAAGTGCTAGGTACCTCTGATTCAGGAAATGAGTGTAATACCAGCACTCCTGTCCTACCAAAGGATCAGAAGTTGAAAGGAAAAGTTGCTGATGAAGAAAAGATGCCCAAGAAATAGCAACCTTTAAATTACTAGATGACTAACATCGCATGCATAATGTGTGGTCTGCACAACCATATGGCTAAAGATTGTTACTACAATCCAGCAAGCACACATTATGCAAATAATGTTAGAAAATAAGGAGTCAGGGAAGATTTCACATTTGGACCATTTCAAACGGTCCAAGTGATGAAAAAGGGAAAGTTGGTCTCGGAAGCTAAGTTGCTTTCGGAAGAAAGTACTTCTTCCGAAGGGAAAATGGCTTCGGAAGCCAAAGCTTCAAAGGTTCGGAAGAACAAGAAATCTTCCCTGAAACCAACCCAGAAGAAGACTGCTTCGGAAGAAAAGGTGGTGAAGGCTTCTTCCGAAAAGAAAGAAGCTTCGGAAGAAGTCCATGCTGCAATAGCCTCAACAAGCTCATCCTCAAAGATCAACCAAGGGATGGATTGGAAGATCAAGAAAGATGCTGCAGCCCAAACCTCTTCTTTAACGACCTCTATTGAACCCTAATGCATATCTTTTGGTTCAATTATGTCATCATCTTTGAAAGAGCCCAAGACCAGCAAGGCTTGGACTTCCAAACAAAACTAACAATCTCATCTTATGTGCAGGGACATCTATTTGACAAGAACAACAATGTCTGGATTGTAGATAGTGGATGCTCCACGCACATGACAGGGAATAGATCTCTCCTTCAACAATTCCAGAACTATGATAGAGGGTCTGTCCAATTTGGAGGTGAGACCGGAGGATATATTTCTAGCAGAGGAAGTATATCCAATGGTAGATTGACAAAGTTCACTTTGTCAAACAGCTTGAACACAATCTGTTAAGTGTTTCTCAATTCTATGACCAAAAGCATCAAATGCTTTTCACAGATCATGAGTGCATTATCCTCAAACCAGGGATGACAATTCCTCTGGAATTGGTGCTTCTTAGATCTCCCAGGAAAGGGGATATGTACAAGCTAGATATGAACAATGGTTCTCCTATAGGTGAAGTATCATGTTTTCTTTCCAAGTCAGTTAGAGATGAATCAACACTATGGCATAAACGTATGTGTCATGTAAATTTTAAGATAAAGAATAAATTGGCTAAAAATAACTTGTTACATGGTTTGCCTAAAAAGGAGTTTTTCTGCAAAGATAACTGTGTTGCCTGCCTGAAAAGGAAACAACACAGGACATCTCACAAATCCAAATATGTTAATTCAATCACTACTCCATTACATTTATTGCACATGGATCTTTTTGGTCCCACAATTATAATGAGCATTGGAAGGAAATCATACTGCCTTGTGATAGTTGATGATTTTACAAGATTTACATGGGTATTCTTTTTAAGAACTAAAGATGAAACAGCTAAAACTTTGAAATCTTTTATTCTTAAAATAGAAAATCAAATTGATCATAAGGTTAAACTTATTAGAAGTGATCAAGGGACTGAGTTTAAGAACTTTGTTCTTGACTCATTCTGTGACTCAAAGGGGATTGCTAGACAATATAGTGCTCCCAGAACTCCTCCACAAAATGGTTTTGCTGAGAGGAGGAACAGGACACTTATTAAGGCTGCTCGAACTATGTTAGCTGATTCAAAACATCCTCTAACATTCTGGGTAGAGGCAGTCAGCACTGCATGCTATGTGCAGAACAAGTTCTTGTAGTTAAGCCCCATGGAAAAACCCCTTATGAGTTATGGAACAAGAGACCACCGTTCATTGGTTTTCTAAGGTCCTTTGGCAGCAGGTGTACCATACTTAACACAAAAGACAACTTAGCAAACTTTGCTGAAAAGTCAGATGATGCTATCTTTGTTGGATACTCTTCTAGCTCCAAAACTTATAGAGTGTACAACATTAAGAATCAATAATTTAAGGAATCATCCAATATAGTTGTTAATGAGCACACTCCTTGTGTTAGGGGGAATGGACCTGATTATATCTTTGACTTAGAATTGTTTCCAAACTATTCTAAACCATCTTGTGAGAATGTTTCAGCTGGAACACGTGCTCAAGGTGATGCTGATACTGATGCTAATCAACTATTTGAGCTACCTAGACCTCTTCCAAATTCTCCAAGAGCTGAAAGACAACAAGCTTCAACCATTCACAGATCAGATAGTGTAACTATCTCAAGGAATAGTGAAGCTTCAACCAGTGAATCACTTGATGAGCCTCAAAACTCATCAGGTGATCCAGTACAACACCAGGTTGAAGGAAGCAGTATTTTAAAGGAACATGCAACTGTTAATACTACTTAACAGCCAACCATTGATGATGTTTCTCAGTTATTCAATCAGTCCTCATTAAATGACTTTGAAACAGTAGCTGGACAGAGTGTTCCAGTTCCTGATCAGAATATGTCCAACCTGGACCTATCTCTGCAACTGGAAGTGATTCCTTGTCATAGAATTCACAACACTCATCCAACTGAGAACATCATAGGGAATGTCTCTGAAGGTGTGAGAACAAGAGGACAGACACATCATGGGAATGTCTGTTTGTACTCATGTTTTCTATCCCAGATGGAACCCAAGAAGGTAGAAAATGCCTGGAAAGATAGTAGTTGGGTTGAATTGATGCAAGAGGAGCTGCTTCAATTCAGAAGACAAAAGGTCTGAAATTTATGCCCACTACCATCTGGTCAAGTACCCATAGGCACTAAATGGGTTTTCAGAAACAAGAAAGATGATAGAGGCTTGATTATCAAGAACAAAGCAAGATTAGTAGTTCAAGGATACACCCAAGAGGAAGGAATTGATTATATTGATGTCTTTGCACCAGTTGCAAGACTTGAGGCAGTTAGGATCTTCCTTGCTTATGCGGCATCCAAGAACTTTACTGTCTACCAACTTGATGTCAAGTGTGCTTTTCTATATGGGGATATAGATAGGGAAATCTATGTATGCCAGCCTCTAGGATTTGAAGACCTACAGCATCCCAACTATGTGTGCAAATTGGACAAAGCTCTATATGGGCTGCACCAAGCACCTAGGCTATGGTATGAGACTCTATCTCAATTTCTTCTGAAAAGTGGCTACACCAGAGGTACCATTGACAAGACTCTCTTCATTAGAAAGTCTGGAAAGGACATTTTGCTTGTTCAAGTCTATGTTGATGACATCATATTTGGTCCTTCAAATGACCAAATATGCAAAGACTTTGAAAGCATCATGAAAAAGAAGTTTGAAATGAGTTCTATGGGAAGAATGGACTTCTTCCTTGGAATTCAGGTGAAGCAATTGAAGGAAGGATTCTTCATCAATCAATCCAAGTATGTCAATGACATCCTAGAAAGATTTGAGATGAAGGACTGTAAGCCAGCCAAGACACCCATACCCAGAAATGATAATCTTTGCCCTGACCTTGAGGGGGAGGATACTGATCAATATCAGTATAGAGCAATTATTGGTTCTCTGATGTACCTTACTGCTAGTAGACATGATATCATGTTTGCTACTTGCATTTGTGCAAGATATCAGGATGCTCCAAAGTTGTCTCACCTAGCTGCTACAAAGAGAATCCTCAGATACCTCAAAGGAGCACCTAAACTAGGACTCTAGTATCCTAAAAATAGCGATTTCAATCTCTATGGATACTCTAATAGTGACTATGGTGGCTGCAACATTGACAAGAAATCAACATCAGGAGGATGTCAATTTCTTGGTGGAAGGATCATCTCATGGCAATGCAAGAAACAATCCTGTGTATCTACATCAACTGCTGAAGCTGAATATATTACTGCTGCTAGCTGCTGTGCTCAGCTGCTGTGGATTCAGAACCAGATGTTAGACTATGGATTCAACTTCATGAGCACTCCTATCCATATTGACAACAATAGTGCTATCTCCATCACCGAAAATCCAGTAAAGCACTCCAAGACAAATGCATATTGATATCAGGTATCATTTTATTAGAGATATTTATAAGAAAAATCTGATCAAGCTAATCAAAGTTGACTCAAATGAACAATATGCTGACTTGTTCACCAAAGCTTTTGATGAACAAAGGTTTAAATATCTCATATCAGCTATTGAGATGATAAACATTGATTAAACTACCTCTTTTGAAAGCTTTTTAATGTGTAATGTCTTGTGTCAATACAACTTAAGCCCTATTACAAAAGATCTCTTTGAAATATTCCCAGTGTAGATTTCTTCCGAAGAGGAATTAACTCTCGGAAGATATTCCTTAATATCTTCCGAAGTCAAATATCTCCATGGAAATTTTCTTCTCAGAAGAGCTTTTAGTTTTGGAAGAAGCGATTGATTTCACATCAGATCTACTTCCGAAGCTTATAAAACTCTTCATTCAAGAAAACAATTCTTACCTTCGGAAGCAATGCTTTGCTTCGGAAGAAAGAATTGCCTTCGGAAGACAAATTACCTTCGGAAATGTTTTATTCTCGGAAAAAGAGTTTTTACTGTGTAACGGATATCTTTTTGGGCCCCACTCTGTAAAAGGTAAAGATTTTGCTAATGAGTATTAGATTATTTAAACTTATCCCTTTCCGCCATTGTCATTTCATAACCGCAAACCATCATAACCGCCGAAAACCACCATAACCTTCCACAGTTACTCTCCACAGTCACCCCCACTGTTTAAATAATCCAGACTCGTTCAACTTTTACCATTTTACTGCCCTAAAAGTTTCCTCACTTCTAATTCACCCAAGTTCAAACTGATCTTCATTCACCTTTCACAATGGCGCTAAACCCTCAGCACAACCACGTCACACTACTTGATTCTTCAAGAGATGCTGAATTCTCTGAAATCATCACCTTTCTCTCTGAATCAACCTACCTCACAGCCCTTACCATTAACCCCACTGTTTACTCAAACCAAATGGCCGAATTTTGGGGAAATGGTCGAGCAGAAACCCTAAATGGGTTTCGTATACTAAGGACCAGCATTTGTGGACAGGAACTGATCATTACTGAATAACTCATCAGGGAGCATCTAGAACTCCAGGATGAAGGAGCTCCTACTGAGTTTCCCAAGGACGACTTAGACAACACTTACACTCTAATGGGATATGGAGGAGATGTATGCAGGTCAACTGTGTACAAGGTCAACTTCTCCTACAACTTGAAGTTTCTCTTGCATATTGTTCTCCACTGTCTGTCTAATAAGTCAGGGGGATGGGATCAAATTCCCTATGAACTAGGATGCCTTGTTCATGGGTTGGTGAGAGACCTATGCTTTAACTACTCAAGGTTTGTGCTGACTAACCTCATAGGGAATCTTCACAGGGAAACATTCTTCATGTACCCTAGATTCCTCAGCACATCACCAACTATGTGTTGGACCAGATTCAGCTTGTCTATGCAGCTGCTCTGACTGTCCCTCACATGAGGCCTGCCATCTTCAAGACCATGAAGAAGGTGTCCACCAACTTCACTGGAAGACACACGATCAACTTCCAGGTATGATTGAGCGCATAGCTCCTGGTGACATCCCTGTTAACCCCACAGGTGATGAACCCACACCAGTAATCTTCACCACAAATCTCACATTACCTTCTCCACCCATCATAATCACATATCAAAGACGCCCCAAACGAACCCTTGCTCAATCTACTCTGATTGAACAAGCTTCTCCTATTCAATCCAAAAGGACTAGAGTGGAACAATGGGCTCCCACTCAGTCCGAGGTCACACCATCCTTCACTTTTGACCTCAATTTGGGTTTTGAGCTTCCTCAGTCAAACCCAAGAGCCCGACACCCAAGCCTTTAGCCTATAGGGTGAGTCTTTACACTCCCCTGTGCAGCCAATTAGGGACAACCCCACCAGAGGCTCAATGCCTGTAGACATTGATCAAGGTCCCGGATCAGTAGGTTTAGCCTCCCTATCCTTTACTAATCTCCTCCTTAAAACTGATGAAGAGATAACATCTCTCCATGGCAATGAAGTTGATCTACCACACCATCTCCAAGATCAACAGAGCCTAGAGACATCCCTTATCTCTATCCCCCATCAGTAAACCTTAACTGAGGTGAGTCCCACTGATGTGGAAGGGACTCATGTAGGCTCAGCTGCCACTACTCAGAGTCTTTCATTGAGCTCTCAGGACAGTGGTACCATCAATCAGACTGAGTCTACGACAACTTTGCCCATTGATGTCTCTGAAAGAGATTACTTTGAGCAAATGTATCCAGGGTGCCAAGAAGCTAGATCTGGTGGTGAGACTGAACATACTAGGTATGTTATCTCATCTCCTCATGATTCTTCACATGAAGATGAGGGAAGTATGCAACTCACCATTCAGTACTTGATCTCCAAGGTCTCAAACCTTGAATCTCAGGTTAGGATCTTAGAGAACTGGTCAGCCACTCAGCAATTTGAGATTGACAATCTCAAGGCTCAACTAGCTAAGACATAGACAGAGAGGTCTATTAGGCATGTACCAGTTCAAGTCTCATTGACTTCTTCCTCTAGCTCATCTAGCTCTCAAGATGATGCTACCAAAAAGGGGGAGAATGTTTAGAGATAAACACAAAAGGAACCACCGGTCCAAGCTTCAACTTCAACTTCTTACATCATCACTATGCCCAAGTCATCCCAATCTGTCCTTAGATTGACTCACAGATGATTAAGAATCTCTACAGACTTTTCATCAAGTTTGTATGGAGATCCTCCATTGATCAGCCAAGCCTTGATCCTACACTGATCTACTTTGGAGCTAAAGAGCTTCAAAGGATCACTGCACCTTCTACCACTATGGAAGAAGTTGGTCAACCTAAGGTCCACATGGAACCTAAGATTCACTTCGAAGGGGAAATGGGGACTGATGGCCCAGCAACTGAAACAATTGGGACAGAAGGTGTATTTCCTTCAACTTCCGAAGCTACAAGGAAAGCTTCGGAAGAACCTGCTAAAGCCTCGGAAGAACAAGCTGAATCTTCTGAAGCTGAAATAGAAGCTGCGGAAGGACTGTTCCAGATGTCCGAGGATCTAATCATCACAGATGCAATTCTTGAAATGGCATCTGAGGTGAATAGTGAGGACTCACTCAAACCTGCTCCATCCCAAACACCATCTGAGCCTCTCTCTCAATCTGAACCCTCTATCCAAGAACCACCACAGTCAAGCTCTTTAAAAGGCAAAGGAAAAAGGAAGATGACCGCGGAAGAGCTTCAGGAAGAGGAAAGGATTGAGAAGCTAAAGAAGAAAGGTAGATTCCCTACTGAGAAGCTGCTAGCTGCTAGTTCAAAGGCAGCTGCAACCAATCAGGAGGTAATCAACAAAAAGAAAAGAGAGGAACTCATTGATCAGCTCATCAACTTAGGAGCTACAAATGAAGAAGAAGTCCTGCTACCACTAGAGGAGTTGGTGACTTTGGAGAGGACAACCAGGCTTAAACAAGAAGAAGAAGCTAGGTTGGCCTTAGAGAGGGAAGAAGAGGAACAGAGGAAAGCTGCCTTGCAGCTTAGGGAAGCTAGGATAAAATTCCTACTTTCCAGAGGCTTCAACCTTCAAGAACTTTCTCCACATGATAATGATACGATCATCTGGCTCCACAACAAAGAGCAGGATCAAATGGAGAAAGAAAGGAAGAAGGCTGCAATGGAAAAGAGCAAAGAGAAGAAGAAGAAGGAAGAAGAAGCAAGGATCTCTACAACCATGAAGCTTAGTGACAAAGCCTGGATGAAAGACTATCTCCGGGCTCATGGCTTCTCTGGTAGGCAGGTGGGTCCTATGTCTGAAAAGACACTCCAGCGGATTGTCAGTGAAATCAAAGCTGACATCCACATGGGAAAGAAGAAAGATATGTATAGAAGGGGACAGGAAATGATCTTCACCCCAACCACTCAACCATAACCAACACCAGAAGAACCAATCCCATTCTCCTTCCGAGCCCTCAGATGAACCCTTCACCCCTAAACCTACAACTCTACCCATACCCACTTCATCACCCCAACTACCTAAACTTCCCATCCTTCAACCCAAAACACTTCCCAGAACCTCTAAACAACAACCTACACAACCTCGATCCAAACCATCCCGTCAGCCTTCTCAACCTCTCTCTCTCTGAATGAATTCAAGGCAATCAAGACCAAGCTCATAAACTGTACAACCTTGAGCGAGATCTCATGTGAAGAGGACTCTGTCAACATCACCTATGTTGACAGATCTTCATGTTCCTTCACAAGAAATCAATTTCTTGACTTGCCTAGAGGAACATTGGAGCAGGCTGCAAGACTTCTTGGCATCAACTCGGATTCATTAAATGATGAAGAGAAGAAACTTAGAAGAAATCTGGTGACTCTGCTGGATACAAGGAAAGAGGACAAGATTCCTAGTCAATCTCTTGTGCCTAGAAAGAAGATAATCCAGTGGAGGTTCGATGAAACTTCTCACAACTTTATTGTGGAAAGAGAAAGTGGAGAAGTCAACAGACTTAATGCAACCTCTCTGCTACACTCCAGTAGATTTGACATTGTTGAGTTAGCAGAGAAGCCATTTTCCAACCTCTCTAACTCTGAAGCTGCTGCAGTCATTAGAAATCATATCAGCAGTCTTCATCTAGCCGAGCTAACTGCAAAAGCCAAGATTGAAGAAGAGTTGAAGTTGAGAAGAAAGGAAGACATGTAAAGATCTTCCACCAAGGGCACTGCTTTTCTACAGATGATGGAGGGTCCAGACTTGGAACCTATAGTTAGATGGGAATATGATTACAGTTCCCATCAACTAATTCTTTTCAGAAGGCCACAACAAAGGGTACATATAATCCAAGGTAACAGACTGGATCTTCTGTCTACCAAGGATTTGTACAAACTTCTCAGCACCACATCAGGGAAGAACAAAGAAACTGATAAGTATCTTCTTTCCGAAGCTAAGTATGAGAACTTCCGAAGGTTGAAGAGTTCTTCCGAAGACAAGTGAAAGATCAACTTCCGATGACAAACTCTACTTCCGAAGCCAAAGAAAAAGTTCCTAAGCCTCGGAAGAAGCAGTCTTCCGAAGTATAAGTGGCTTCAGAAGAAGACATTCTTCTGAAGCAATTTATCCTTCGGAAGACACTGCTATGAACCAGTGAACATAAGTATGGTCTCTGACATTCCGCTGCAGACATCTGATATAGCATGGCTTCTTCCTAAAGAGCCATGTAGTTGACCATACTTTATTCCACTATTTACCTTTTTATGATAGTACATGTTACTAACCTTAGTTGGTGACAAAATGTAAGTCAGGGACATGTCGTGACTACCGAATCTCAGATAAAATATCTGAGATACCTTAACCTATAGTTTTGTAGTATAGGCTTTTGGTTATAGGTTTCCAGCTGGAATCAAAGTATATCTAGCTGTAGGTAGTATTATATATATAGTTCTCATTGTAACTCATTAGGTAGAGAGATTGTGCTTGCAAGAGTTATGTAATCCTTTGAGTTGAGAATCAATATATAAAAGTACCTTGAAAATTTAATTCCTGTGTTTATTATCATTTGCTACTTGTTATATTGTGATCAACTCTTGTTAGACTCGTTCTGAGTGTTGTTCTAGGTGAGTTTGAGAGAAAAGCCACTTGTTCAGTGACTAATACCGATCCTGCAGAAAGTTATGGTCATAGGTTAAAAAATATACTAGTATTAACGTTTATCATTAAAAACTTGTTTTTTAAATCCAAGTGTACGTAATATTATAATTGAATGCAATACAAAATGAGTCAAAAATAATTATGGTATGAATAACGGAGAAATAAGAGAAGTTCTTCATTTAGAATACCTCCTTGATCATAGGAGAAATTATTTTGTATATTTTTGAAATGAATTTGATAGTGGAAGAACAGCAAACAGAAAAAAAAATTATTGTATATATAAAACAGAATGGTAGTATTGTAGGTACAGTTAAGGAATGGTTAATAGAATCAGTCTCACAATGAGAAGAGAGTTAGAGCACTTAACAGATCAAATAGGGAACCAGAGAGTTGAGAGTTAGGATGCAAGCAACACAAGTAAGTAAAGAGACAGAACTTAAGACAATATATATAAGGTTTTCAAGGATGATGCATATTAATCTCAAGTTCTCTTACAAGATTTATAATGCATAAGAAATAAGTTATAAGAGGTTAAGATACTTTATACTACACCCTACAACCGGCCGTACTTGGAAAGCCAGTTGGAACATTGAAAGAAGACAAAATCAATGTAAAGTCAAAAGGTGGATTTTCTTTTGACTAGTGACTATGACATGCATAGCTCACATCCTAATATTATATAAAAAGGATAAAAGTACATAAAGTAGAAAGTTACAGGCAAAGACCTTAATATACAGTTACAAAAACATGAATCTTTTCACCAACTTATGCAAGTTGGTGAGTTATCAGAGTTTCAGCGGAAAGTTGGCCTGCTTTTGTAAACGTACATCAGAGAAAAGCATGTTCATCTAAGTTTTTGGAAGAAATCAGTCTTCACTTCATTTGGCTTAGGAAGACTTTGTCTTTAAACCATCGGAAGACTTCATCTTTGGCTTCGGAAGGTTTGATCTTTGGCTTCGGAAGGTTTGATCTTTGGCTTTGAAAGACCTTATACTTAGAATATTTCTTGTGCAGAGTATAAAGCTTTCGCAGGAACTTTTAGCTTCAGAAGATTTTATGCTTAGCATAATTCTCATGCAAAGTATAAAACTTCTATAGAAGTTCTACTTGGTACTTTGTTGCATGCATGCAGGAAGCCCTTTGGTTGCTTTGGTTGCATCAGCCTCTATATAAACCTTACAAACTTCCCCTAAGCTGATGCTACCAAAACTAAGAAGGTTGCTTTGGTTAAATCATGGCTATTCCTTTCTTCATTAGTTGGTCAGGATCCCTCGGTCTTTCAAAATATCTCTTCATGTCATGGAGATCATGTAGAGGTAGATCAAGTATATCTTGCCAGAAGTAGACATCTTGACCACCTTGATCTCTGATGACATGCCATCTGTCTGGATTAGCAGCAAAGGTCTATGACAGGATGGGTTTTCTAGCTACAAGAGGCTGTAATATGGTAGGAGTTGGTTAATCAAATTCTTGTTACACCTCGTCAGGATGTTCAGACTCATCCTGAGGTTTGGAAGTGGATGCCTTTTTCTTCTTGCTTACTTTCTTTGCAGCCATCCTTTTCTTCCTCTTTAGAGTGTTTACCTGAGAGGGCTGGTCTTGAGTACCATGTTGTTCTATTGTGCCTCTCTCAATTGGGTCCTCTTATCTCACAGGTTCAGAAGGAGAGAGAGTAGAACTCTGCTATGGACTAGAAGATGAAGTTGGCTATGAAGTGGTGAAAGGTCCAGGTTGTGTTGTCTGTGGTTCAACCTTAACCTCAACCTCAAGAAGAACTTGGGTTGGTCGAGGATGCAAGTCCACAAACTCTCCCTTTTTAATCTTCTACTTGATCACCCAAATATGCTCATCCATAGTGGATAGAGACATTGGACCAAGCCTCCTTCCGTAGAATCCATACTGCTTCACAAATCTCATCATCCTTTGTTTGTCAACAGACTTCTTTTGGCTCTTTTCGATGATGGCTGTAAGGCCCAATTCGCGGAAAGCCTCACAGTTGGTTAACCATAGCATAAAATCAGTTTAATAACAAAACATTGCAGCGGAAATAATTAGACATTCATTTAAAACTTAGAAACCATATCGTACTCATACATTTGTCCTTTAATTATAAATAAACATATTACTTGTTCTCAAATTACAATAAAAATTTCATAAAGAGGAATGCCATCCATAGCTCCCCAAGTAGCTTCGTGGTGCCATCCTCAGCATCAGCATTTACCTGTCCACTATTATGCATAAAAGTCAGCTTGCTGAGTGAGTTCTAGTTTTATATAAATAAGAAAATATAAGCTTTATCGTCCATATAATGACCACGCATACATCATACTACATAACATTTCTTGCATCATATTAAGCATGTTCATTATCTTTCATTCTTTCATTATCTTTCACTTCATCATAAGCGAGATTGCACAAAGCAAGAGCTCCATGCTGATCGACAACGAATGTCGATCCCCGTCGGTACACATTATCATGGTAGCTAACCCCCGACAGTTGATCCACACTGCAAGGCACATAGCCCGCTCATGAATACGGATCCATCATCATACATCAGACTCACCTAAGTGAAGTCTATCATAGTGCTTGCAAGACTTTTCATCATCAAAAGTGCCCGGGGTAACATTCGTTAAGTTCCATTTCTCATTAATATTATCTTCCACTTAATATATAATACGTAAATTATTAAGTACACAACATACCAAGTACTAGTCATCATAACACGTAACCGACCCTCTGCGGGACAGCGGGGGTTTAGGGGCGGCAGCCCCTTACAGCGGGGCCCTAGGGGCAGCAACCCCTAGTAGGGGTCCAAGGGGCAACGTCCCTGGCTGGGGCCGGGCTGCCAGGTCAGCACGCAAAATTTTTATTTTAAGGACTTTATATAGCCTATTTTGTTATAGGAAAATTGATTTTCTCGTTAAAACCCCTTAAAATTCTTACCTTGAAAACCTTTTGTTTACTATGCATAATAGCCCCAAAAACATGGAAAACGTTTAAATAAGGGGATCTAGAACTAAAATGAACTTATCCAAATAGCTTAAATTCTAAGTCACTTAAGCTATAGTCTGAATACTCGAGCTGTACGAAAGTTAATACGCAAAAACGTCATTTTCTTCACAAATTCGCTGACAGTTTCGCTGGTAGCTTCGCTGGCAGTTTCGCTGCCAGTTTCGCTACCAGTTTCGTTTGGCAGATTCGCTGCCATGAGCGCCCTACTTTCATTGGAATTTCCTAGTTTCGCAATGTCTATAGGTCAGCCTAAGTACTTAGCGAAGTTATCAACAAAACTGTAGTTTCGCAGTAGCGAAACTGTTGTTTCGCTAGAAATTCTTTAGTTTCGCTGAATAAATGAACAGTTTCGCTGGATGAATACTTAGTTTCGCTGGATCGGGACCCAGTTTCGCTGGATGAACAGAAACTAAGATCCAGCCTGTTTTTAACCCATAATGTCAACTTTTTACGTCCAAATCCTTGGTTTACCATCCATGAAGCCATATCTAACCTTTTTACATGTTTTCATACGTAAAAATTTGACCTTTATGTGTTTCTTTGAAACTTTTCAAAACCCAAAACCCTAGAATCCGGGTTTGATCAACAGAAGGGTTTAGAGGTCGATTCTTACCTGGATTTGTTGCTCCTTTCTTGAGGTTTGATGCCCCAACACCCAGATCATCAATCCCTTGGCCTTAGAAGCTTCAAATCTTGAGTTTCCTTCACTTTCTCTCTCTACTTTCTCTCTCTATGAATTTTGGGAGATGGGGTTACAATGAAGGAGATGGAGGCTGCTTTGGGTGGGTTAAGGGGCTGATTATGGGCCTTAATCACTAGGCTCTTGCCCATAAACCCAATTTAGCCCATAACCCTTTTCCTTCTTTTAGTAAATAACCATTAATTAAGCCCATTATCCTTAATAACTCGTTTTGACTTTTCGGGGTGTTACAAGTCTCCCCCACTTATTTAGGTTTCGTCCTCGAAACCTGTTAGTCATCAAACAATTGAGGATAAAATATCCTCATCTCCTCCTCGGTCTCCCACGTAGATTCTGATCCTTTTCTGTGTCTCCACTGTACTCGTACGAGTGGAACCACTTTATTCCGCAAGTGTTTCTCCTTCCAATCAAGGATGGCCACCGGCTGCTCTACATAATTCAGGCATTCATCGATTTCAATATCTTCTAATGGTACAACCGCATTATTGTCTGCCAGACATTTCCTAAGATGAGATACATGGAACGTAGGGTGAATTCCACTCTACTCATCGGGTAGTTCTAATCTGTAGGCCACTTCCGCTACCCTTGCGACAATACGGAATGGCCCTACGAACCTTGGGCTTAACTTTCCCCGTTTTCGAAACCTGATAATCCCTTTCCAGGGAGATACCTTGAGCATAACCTTGTCACCAACCTTGAACTCTATCGGTCTACGCCTCTTCTCAGCATAAGACTTCTGGCGATCCTTTGCTGCTTTCGTGAATGCTTTAATCTTATCTAACTTCTCAGTTATGACTTCAATCACTTCAAGACTTCCTAATTCCTTTTGCCTCATGTCACCCCAACACACGGGCATTTTGCACTTCCTACCGTATAGCATCTCATAAGGTAGCATACCAATGCTGGCATGGTAACTATTATTATATGAGAATTCCGCCAACGGTAAGTGCGCATCCCAACTTCCTCCAAAATCAATTACACACGCTCGTAGCATGTCTTCTAATGTCTGAATTGTTCTTTCCGACTGACCATCCGTTTGGGGGTGGTAAGCCGTACTAATATGCAGTCTAGTCCCCATTGAGTCGTGAAACGTCTTCAAGAACTTGGACGTAAACCGCATGTCCCTATTCAAAACGATAGACACTGGAACACCATGACGAGCCATGATCTCCTTGATAAATAGCTCTGCTAACCTCTCAGAGGAAAACGTCTCACGAATCGGTAGGAAATGGGCGCTCTTTGTTAAACGGTCAACAATCACCCAGATAGCGTCACTTCCTCTCACCGTGCGAGGTAGCTTCGTGATGAAGTCCATTGTGATGTGTTTCCATTTCCATTCAGGAATATCCAAAGGCTGGATCTTCCCATATGGCTTTTGATGTTCTGCCTTCACTTGCAAACAAGTCAGGCACTTGCTTACATACTTAACCACGTCACGCTTCATTCCTGGCCACCAGTAATCTTTCTTCAGATCTTGATACATTTTTGTGGCACCAGGATGAATGGAATATCGAGTTTTGTGAGCCTCATCCATGATCTTCCCCCTCAAATCCCCATAGAGAGGGATCCACATCCGCCCAGATCGGGTTCTAACACCCAGGGTGTTTTCCCCCAAATCTGAAACCTGCCCTTTCATTCTTTCAGAGTTGACTCTGTCATCTCTCAATGCTTCATCTTGAAACTCCCTCACTTGGTTCATAACATCAGGTGTCATGATTATCTGGTAAGCCCTCGCCCGAATTGGTTCGGGTCGTCCCTTTCGGCTAAGGGCGTCAGCAACCACATCGGCCTTGCCTGGATGATAATGAATTTCGCAGTCATAATCCTTGATCAATTCCAACCACCTCCTCTGCCTCATGTTGAGTTCCTTTTGTTTGAAGAAATACTTCAGACTTTTATGATCAGTGAAGATGGTGCACTTCACCCCATATAGGTAGTGCCTCCAAATCTTCAATCCAAACACCACCGCAGCCAACTCCAAATCACGGGTAGGATAATTGGCCTCGTGAACTTTTAATTGTTTAGAAGCATAGGCTATCACCTTCCCCCGTCGCATCAACACGCAACCCAATCCTGCATACGAGGCATCCGAGTAGACTACAAGGTCCTCGTTCCCCTCAGGTAACGTCAAGACAGGGGCTTGCATCAACCTCATCTTTAGTTCTAGGAAGGCGTTCTCCTGATCAGAACCCCATTCATACTTTACATCCTTCCGGGTCAGCTTAGTCAAAGGAGAAGCTATCTTGGAGAAATCCTGGATAACCTTCTATAGTATCCTGCCAGACCTAAGAAACTGCAAATCTCGGATGGCGTCTTTGGAGGTTCCCATTGCATTACCGTTTCAACCTTCGCAGGATCCACCCTGATCCCCTCGGGGCTAACCACATGACACAGAAATTGAACTTCTCGAAGCCAAAATGCACATTTAGAGAACTTAGCATATAACTTCTCGCTTCTGAGTGTCTCCAATACTTCTCGAATATGATCGGCATGTTCTTCTTCACTTTTTGAATAGATCAAAATGTCATCGATGAACACTATTACCGATTTATCCAACATCGGCCGACATACCCGATTCATAAGATCCATAAAAGCAGCTGGCGCGTTGGTTAAACCAAAGGACATGACGAGAAATTTGTAGTGTCCATAACGCGTACGGAACGCTGTCTTAGGAATATCTTGTTCTTTCACCTTCAGTTGGTGGTAACCAGACCGCAGGTCTATCCTTGAAAACCAGCTGGCACCCTGAAGTTGATCGAACAAGTCATCGATCCTTGGTAACGGGTACCGATTCTTTACGGTCAGCTTATTGAGCTCGCGATAGTCAATGCACATCCGCATGCTACCATCTTTCTTCTTGACGAATAAAACTGGAGCACCCCATGGAGAGATACTCGGTCGGATGAAGCCCTTACCAAATAAATCTTGCAACTGATCCCTCAATTCTACCATCTCTGAAGGAGCCAATCGATACGGTGCTTTAGCGACGGGTTGCGCTCCCGGTTGCAAATCAATCTTGAATTCGATTTCACGGTCCGACGGCACACCAGTCAGATCTTCAGGAAAGACGTCAGGAAAATCACGCCACACCGGTACACTGGATAATTGTGGCTTTGGCGTATCCACATCCCTTACATAGGCCAAGTAAGCACTGCACCCACGCCTCAAGTACTTTTCGGCCGTGATCATCGACACCACCTTCGGTATACTGCACGCTCTATCACCACGAACCGTAAGATACCATCAGGTGTGATTAGGCTAATTATCTTTTTACTACATACTATACTCGCTTCATAGTCAGCTAACCAATCCATGCCTAACACCACATCAAAACCTCCTAAGGCCATAACATGCAATCTAGCAGGGAACTCATACCCCTCTAACTCTATCAGGCAACCCTCAACTACCTCAGTCACCTTGGTGGACTTACCAATGGCTCTATCTACATAAAAGGGCTCATCTATCTTTCTATTCTTATCATGCAATAAACAACAAAAGGCAGTAGACACAAAACTCCTACTAGCACCAGAATCAAAGAGCACAGAAGCATATTCGTGGTCCACCAGAAACATACCTGAAACTACTTCTGGATCTGCCCTGGCCTCCTCACGAGTTATGTTGAATGCCCTCGCCTTTGCCTTCGAACCACCACCCTTTCCCTTATCTCCAGCTTTAACCGTTCCTGATCCTCCTGGTTTTCCTTTCTTGCAGTTCCTCTCCACATGTCCCATCTCACCACACTGGTAACACTTCACCGCCTTGCAATCCCTAGCATAGTGGCCCTCGCCCCACATTTAAAACATTTTCCAGTCCCAACTCTACATTCCCCTGAATGACCTCTTCCACATTTTCTACAAGCACCTCCTTCACCTGTATTTCCCCGTCTCCCTGACTAATCCTCAACTCTCATCCTCTTCTCTCCACTCCTGAAGTTATCACCTCCGAAGCTCTTCCCATTTCCATTCTTGTTCCCACCCCATTTCTCCACCTTCTTCTGTACAGGCATTGGGTCTCTCTCATCGTACAACCTCCCAGCTAAGTCCACCACAGACCTAAACGTGCCTCGTCTAGCCGCAATCATGTGCCTCCTGATATCCACGGGCAAACCCTGCATGTATCTCTTGATCTTCTTGGATGCAGATGTTACCATGTCTGGCACAAGTCTTGCAAGTTCATTGAACTTGGAGGTATACTCTTGATGAGTCATGTTCCCAGCCTCCAAATACAAGAACTCCTTCTCAATTTTGTCTAATTCCCGATGGGGACAATACTCCTCCAGCACCAACTCCTTCAACTCAGACCACTTCATTTTGGCTATAGATCGCTTTCCTTCAGCGTTGACAATATTGCCCCACCAGCACAATGCTGAGTCAACGAAAGAATGAGTGGCAAACTTAACTTTCTGATCTTCGCGTCACTCACTAATTTCTAGTACCGCTTCCATTTCTCTGACCCAGCGATGGGCGGCAGTAGCATTGCCGTTACCGTTAAAGGTCGGGGGCTTGCACCTTTGAAATGCCCTATAGTTGCACCCCCTAGTCGTCTCTCTCTCAGACTCCTCATCACTGTCGTCATCGTGGACTACCACCTTAGGGTTTGATGGCTCCTCTTCAGATTCCTCCATCCTCCCAGTGGACCTTCCAGAATTCTTCTCATTTTCTTCCCCTTCTTATCAGCTTTCTCTCCATCCTTGACTGCTTTGATCACCTCAGTCACCACTGAGGGTAAGACATTTTGCATGACATTGTAGACTTCATCGGCAATAGCCTCCTTTACAGTGGATTTGAGGGTGGCTGATCCCTCACCCTCCAGGTGACTATGGAGGTCTGACTCCTGGTCTGACTCCTCGTGAACCGTCTCGGGAGCCTTAGCTTTGCTCTGGGTGACACGTGGTGTAGTAGTACGACCACCTCGAGGGCGTCCACGTGTAGCCTTCTCGGATTTCTTGCCCGCCATATCTAATTCTTACAAGATTTAAACACCGAAATGATCATTCAAGATATTTGCTCAGATCATTACAAGTATGGTAAGTCCTTAATTATAGTGGCCAAGTGTGATTAACTACTTACCTTACCAGTTTACTTGAAATATTTTACCTGATGGCACGTAGCTACTTGGGTTGGCATCCTTCATTTGGTCCCATTCTTAGTTTAAGTTTAGGTTTTTTTTTAAAAAAAATGTTTTACCTATTTCTCTTAAACTTTGGCTCTGATACCAACTTGTAAGGCCCCATTCGCGGAAAGCCTCACAGTTGGTTAACCATAGCATAAAATCAGTTTAATAACAAAACATTGCAGCGGAAATAATTAGACATTCATTTAAAACTTAGAAACCATATCGTACTCATACATTTGTCCTTTAATTGTAAATAAACATATTACTTGTTCTCAAATTACAATAAAGATTTCATAAAGAGGAATGCCATCCCTAGCTCCCCAAATAGCTTCGTGGTGCCATCCTCAGCATCAGCATTTACCTGTCCACTATTATGCATAAAAGTCAGCTTGCTGAGTGAGTTCTAGTTTTATATAAATAAGAAAATATAAGCTTTATCTTCCATATAATGACCACGCATACATCATAATACATAACATTTCTTGCATCATATTAAGCATGTTCATTATCTTTCATTCTTTCATTATCTTTCACTACATCATAAGCGAAATTGCACAAAGCAAGAGCTCCATGCTGATCGACAACGAATGTCAATCCCCGTCGGTACACATTATCATGGTAGCTAACCCCGACCGTTGATCCACACTGCAAGGCACATAGCCCGCTCATGAATAAGGATCCATCATCATACATCAGACTCACCTAAGTGAAGTCTATCATAGTGCTTGCAAGACTTTTCATCATCAAAAGGGCCCGGGGTAACATTCGTTAAGTTCCACTTCTCATTAATATTATCTTCCACTTAATATATAATACGTAAATTATTAAGTACACAAAATACCAAGTACTAGTCATCATAACACGTAACCGACCCTTCGCGGGACAGCGGGGGTTCGGGGGCGGCAGCCCCTGACAGGGGGTCCTAGGGGCAGCAGCCCCTAGTGGAGTCCAAGGGGCAACGCCCCTGGCTGGGGCCGTGCTGAACTTATCCAAATAGCTTAAATTCTAAGTCACTTAAGCTATAGTCTGAATACTCGAGCTGCACAAAAGTTAATACGCAAAAACGTCATTTTCTTCACAAATTCGCTGACAGTTTCGCTGGTAGCTTCGTTGGCAGTTTCGCTGGTAGTTTCGCTACCAGTTTCGCTGGGCAGATTCGCTGCCATGAGCGCCCAACTTTTGTTGGAATTTCCTAGTTTCGCAATGTCTATAGGTCAGCCTAAGTACTTAGCGAAGTTATCAGCGAAACTGTAGTTTCGCAGTAGCAAATCTGTAGTTTCGCTAGAAATTCTTTAAACAAACAAACAAACAAACATACCCAGTAAGTCCCACCCAAGAGCAGGGTCTGGGAGGGGTAAGTGGTGGCAAGTCTTTCCTCTATCTTGGGAGATAGAGAGACTGCTTCCGGAGAGACCCCCGACACATTAATGAAAGCAAATAACAATCCCAAACGTACTATATGGCATACAACACCCAGGAATAAATCACATAAATCACCTAAATATCTAGAGAGTGAGTACATAAAATAAGTAGAGAAATTCTTTAGTTTCGCTGAATAAATGAACAGTTTCGCTGGATGAATACTTAGTTTCGTTGGATCGGGACCCAATTTCGCTGGATGAACAGAAACTAAGATCCAGCCCGTTTTTAACGCAAAATGTCAACTTTTTACGTCCAAATCCTTGTTTTACCATCCATGAAGCCATATCTAACCTTTTTACATGTTTTATACGTAAAAATTTAACCTTTATGTGTTTCTTTGAAACTTTTCAAAACCCAAAACCCTAGAATCCGGGTTTGATCAACAGAAGGGTTTAGAGGTCGATTCTTACCTGGATTTGTTGCTCCTTTCTTGAGGTTTGATGCCCCAACACCCAGATCTTCAATCCCTTGACCTTAGAAGCTTCAAATCTTGAGTTTCCTTCACTTTCTCTCTCTACTTTCTCTCTCTATGAATTTTGGGAGCTAGGGTTACAATGAAGGAGATGGAGGCTGCTTTGGGTGGTTTAAGGGGCTGATTATGGGCCTTAATCACTGGGCTCTTGCCCATAAACCCAATTTAACCCATAACCCTTTTCCTTCTTTTATTAAATAACCATTAATTAAGCCCATTATCCTTAATAACTCGTTTTGACTTTTCGGGGTGTTACAATGGCCCTTGACTTTGCAGCTTCTTCTATCTTCTTTCCTTTAGTAGCATTTTCTTCATTTAAGAACTATTGTTCAAGCTGCTTAAGGTACTTAAATTCAATATATTCATAAGAGAGGGGAAGAAGTGCAGATGCCTGATAGAGGCATATGGCAGTCAGGTACTTGATCATGTTTTGTCTGTTAGCTTCTTTGTCTACCTGAGGTTGTTCAGTAGCCACAGCCTCTCTTACAGGACTTTCATGAACTGGGGAGAGAGAAGGAGCATCCTTGTATAGTCTCTTTTGTCTTCTTTGTTCGTTGACTTTGAGAAGCAACTCTACATCCTTTGCCTCCTTTCTCTCTTTGGTCAGCTCTAAGTCTGCCAGTTCAGTTAACTCTTCTAAGGGAAGAGAGATAAGTTCATCTATGTTGTAGTTCCTGGTTCCCAGATAGTTCCCTGATTGCAACTTCCATAAAGCTTGAGGAACCAGGTGAACTCTCTCCTCTTGGTTTCCTTTTCCTCTCTCTCTTCTCCTCAATCTCCTCAGGAGTCAATTTCCTTTTCCCTTTGTCACTCGCATGCCTTAGTGACTCAGGGTGGAGAGAGCTTTGGCCTTTATTGCCTGATTCAGTAGTCAAGCTCTGGCCAGAGAGAGGTTGTAAAGCATCTTCAGCAATTTGTGCCTCAGTAAGGGTACAAGATGTTCTTGATGGAGTGCTTGACTCTATGATAATGCTCACAGGTTCAGTCACTAGGCCTTCAGTCAAGGATTCCCCTTTGAAGCTAATCTTAGGGTCCACCTCAACCTCCAGTTGACCAATGACATTGCCTGCTTGCATTTGTCTTCTTCTATATATTAGCTCCTCCATGATCCTGTCTTGAATTCTTTTAGCCATTATGTCTGCTTGCTTGTTTTAACTTGGGTTGGCAAATGGCATATTGACTAGAGAAAGACTGTCATAGTAGTTCAAGGTCTGAAAATTGAAGACCTCTTCTTTCATCATCATACCTCCACCTATGTATTTCATTTGCAACTCCAAAAGGTAGGTGTGGCATTGCCCTTGGTATACCCTTCTCAAATAAACTCTAGATAAGTGAGTCTACATCAATGTGAATTTGAAGAGGTTACTGAGTCTGGATAATTACAAGTGAGGTTGGTGAGTCCTTAATGCCCATACTCTAAGAAGGACTCCCAGGTTCTTTGATTGTAACAACTTCCTCCCCATTTTTCATAGTATCACCCACTTACATAGATGAGCTGGAGGTTATGTCAATTACATCTTCAGACTATTATGTTCCTGGTTGAATCCTTTTGAAGGTCTCCTAACTAGTTGTTCCTTGAGATTAGGATTCTCAATTAGTTGATCATTGACCTTTTTGCAAGGTAGTCACTTGAGATTCCAAGTGATTAACCTTGGAGACTAAATAAGTGCATGTTTTGGAAACTTTTTGCACCTTTAGTCTAAGATTCCCTTCTTCTTCAGTAGAAGAATCACTGGGGATAAGATAATTGGACCTAAGTCTTCTTCCTTATCACCAGCTTGTTGTTCTTGGCTGATGGTTTTCCCCTGTACACTGACAGCTTCAGTTGAAGTGTTAATAGGCTGGGTTGCTATAGTTGAGGTCTTAATGATGTAATCACTTTCAGAAGTAAGAGCCTCTTCCATATGGATCTCCTAAACAGGTTCAACAAGATCCACCTCAGTTGGGGGTGGATGATTTTGGCTAGACATAGGGGACACAGGGGTACTCATATCTCTTTGAGCAGGGAAGGAAAAGAGAGACTCATGGTACTCACTGAGTGCTATATCTTCATAATCATAGAATCCTAGGCTAGGCATGGGTTGATTTAAATCTAAAGGCTGGGGATGGTAACTTCCCCTGAAGGTTGTTCACTATAGTGTTAAGACTCTGAGTGAAGTTTTAAGGCCTTATGGGTCATGAGCTCATCAGCCTGAGCATGAGGAACCTCATGGCTGATTATTGGTGAAATAGGAGTGGTTTGCTACTCAGGAGAAGTGAGAGCTCCCGTGTCCACTTCTTCTTATGTGGGTGGTGATATGGGGGGCCTGCATAGGTTGAATAACTTGTGTAGGGGTTCGTTTGGATCTTCTTTTGTAGGTGAGGGTTTTTTCTGGCTGTGTAGGTGTTGTTGAAGTGGAAGATGTGGGTTTAACACTAGCTGGTGCTGCTAGGTTGTCACCTTAAGCAATTGGCTCTAACATTTTTGGGGCCAGGGCTGTTTCTACCCCTAAGAAGCCCACAGTAGGCTTTCTCATTATTTTGAATATGTCGGGCTTCATCTATCCCGGTTTAAGAATATTACCTGTTCCCCTAAACTGTGAGCCCAGTTCACAGTTGAGAATGTGTTGATTATATTTAGGAAACATGTAATACTCTAAGGAGTCCAAGTTTGCAAGTAAATTAGTATACACAAATTAAGAGTACCTAAACTTGACCCCATGGACCGTTCCATGAACTATGAAAGAGGGATCCTCTGGAATTTGGTCCTATCCTCCATGTTTGTTAGACAAGCTATGAATAACAACATGTAGGAGGTACTTCCATTAAGAGGAAACCTTCCCTTTCTTGAAGGTTCTAACTAAGAAGTCTCCTTCATAGTCCATCGGCTCAAAAGAATGATTTACAATAGATTTTGGAAACGACACTTCACCTTCTTTATCATCCAGCTATAAGTGTGAGTTAATGGAGGCTGGAGTGATGAACAGTGTCCTCCCCTGCACTATGGCAGTAGTGCCTTCTCCCTATCCATGGTTACCTCTTAGTAGGTTCTTCAAAAGTCCAAAAGATGATCTTCATAAAGTGGAGGATCAATGGTAAGCGAGGTGAAGTAGTTGGAGAGTGAAAGAAAGCGACAAACCTCTGAGAAACTTGGATCTTTCTCAGAGTCTAATAGAGCAACCTGGTTGTGTTGCCTGTGAAGTTGCATGGAAAAATCTGGCAAGTTTATGCGGTCAAGGTTAGCCATTTGAGGAAGCTTTGTAGTGAAGGAAGGTAAGAACAAAGGCGGTGAGGGTGAATTTTAGGTTAGAGAAGTTTGCAGATGAAGAAGAAAATGAAAGAGGGGGAAACCGTTGGGTATATTTATACGAAATGGATTTGAGACAAAGTTATTATGAAAGAATAAACTTTGAAATCCGAATGTTGGTCCCACCTCTGAAAAAGTGCCCAAAAAGGTAGTTTGTCTTGGAAGTTGAAATTCATCCGATGGTAGATTTTATCTACAGAAGCTTTGCGAAAAACTACCGAAGGCAAAATTTACTTCAGAAGATATTTCTTAGCCTAATGAAAATTGGCTTCGAAACATATTAACACCTGAAAGTTTTATTCTTTTAGAAAGAATAAATCTTCCGAGGACAATATCAATATCTTCCGAAGGAAAATACACTTAAAGTTTTTCAAAATTCAAAATGGTAAAAGATATCTTTTGAAAAAGATTTTCTCCCATGATAAACTAGGCTTATGCAGGTGATAGTTTAGACAACTTAGGACACATAACTTGTTTTAGAAATAATATTGATTAAGTTTTTTTAGTAAATTTAGTCAAGGTTAATCATCTCAATAGTTGATATCAGATATTTAAATCACTACTCATCAATAGCTTTTATGAACAGATCATCATATTATTCATTTGTGTCAACCTTGACTAGTTTTATCAATCATTTTTCATGATTATCTCTATCTGATGTTGATGTGCTTTGTGCTTGAGTGCTGCACAGGATTTTCTATAATAAAAATAGCACTGTTGTTGTCTATGTGGATAGGAGTCTCCTTGAAGTTGTATCCATAATCGAGCATCTGATTTTGAATCCAAAACACTTGAGCACAGCAGCTTGCAGCAGCAATGTATTCAGCCTCAGCAATTGATGCAGATCATAGGATTGTTTCTTACATTGCCATGAGACTATCCTTCCACCAAGGAATTTACATCTCCTAGATGTGGACTTTGCAATCATGTTGCAACCACCATAGTCTCTATCAGTAGAAGCATACAGATTGAAGTCAGAGTTCTTTGGATACCAAAGGCCTAGCTTAAGACCACCTTTAAGATATCTAAGAATTCTTTTGACAGCAGCCAGGTGTGACATCTTAGGGTTGACTTGATATCTTGCACATATACATGTAGCAAACATAATATCAGGCATGCTAGCTGTAAGATACATAAGGGACCCAATCATTGGCCTGTAAAGATGTTCATCTACACATTCCCCCTCAAGATCAGGTCCAAGAGAGTGGTTTTGGCTATGAGTGTCTTTGCTACCTTACATTCATTCATGTTGAATCTTGTATATATATCTTGCACATACTTTGATTGACTTATGAAGATACCATTATCAACTTGCTTCACTTTAATACCTAGAAAGAAATTAAGTTCTCCGATCGCACTCATTTCAAATCTATTCTTCATCAGCTTGTTAAAGTCTTTGCAGAGCTTTGGATTAGTTGACCCAAAGATAATGTCATCTACATATACTTAAAATAGCATTAAGTCATTTCCTTTTCCTTTGATAATGAGAGTTCTATCTATAGTACCCCTCTTGTATCCATGTTAACAGAGATACTGAGATAGTGTCTCATACCACTTCCTTGGAGCTTTATGTAGCCCATAAAGAGCTTTGTCAAGCTTGCAGACATAATCAAGATGATCTGGGTCTACAAAGCCAGGAGGTTGTTTGACATACACCTCTCCATCAATCACCCCTTATAAAAATGCACATTTAATATGAAGTTGGTAGACCTTGAAGTCCTTGGATGCAAGAAATGCCAAGAATAGCCTAACAACTTCAAGTCTTGCTACAGGAGCAAAAACATTAGTGTAGTCAATTCCTTCTTCTTATGTGTACTCTTGAACAACTAGTCTTGCCTTTTTCTTGATAACAAGTCCTCTATCGTCATTCTTGTTTCTAAACACCCATTTGGTACCTATAATAGTCTTCCCATGAGGAAGAGGACATAAGTTCCAAAACTTTTGTCTTTTGAATTGAAGCAACTCCTCATGCATTGCTTCAACCCATCTTCCATCCTTCAAAACCTCATCAACTTTCTTTGGCTCTATCTAGGACAAGAAACAAGAGTGTAGACAAACATTTCTGTCATGGGTTTGTCCTCTTAGTCTTACCCCCTTGTCAACATCTCCAATGATGTTTATGGTGGGATGTGACTTATGGATCCTGAGTTGAGGGATCACAACAAGTTGTTTAGACATATCTATATTTGGAAATTTTAGATCTGGCAATGAAGTGTCTTCCACCACATCAGCACACTTCTCAAGGGAAACTTGATCCAATGAGTATGTGACATCATTGATGTTGTCATCAATGGAGTGGTTATCAGCATCAAGACATTCTTGATCACTGTTATCACTACCATTTCCTCTTACATTTGAAGTTCCTGCATTTGCGTCTTGTACCTCTAAGCTAGAATTTTCAGGTACTTGAGAAGTATCAGCATGATCTTTTATTGTTATGCTGATAGGAACTTCATTTGTAGGGTTAGTTACCACTGGAGCTGAAGATGCAGTCTGTTTTGGTCTTCTTAACAAAAATATTGGATTAGGATCTTCTGTTGATGTGTTACCTGTTGATCCTGAAACATCTTCATAAGATTTGTTAAAATAGTTGGTAACTAAATCAAGATCAAATTGCCAATCAGGACCAGAACTTTTCACACAGGGTGTGTGCTCATTAAAGATCACATTGGCTGATTCTTCAACTACTCTAGTTCTGAGATTGTATACTCTATAAGCCTTAGCTTGAGAGGAGTATCCAAGGAAATGTCCATCATTTGATTTCTTAGAAAACTTGGCTACTTGATATTTGGTATTCAAGATGGTGCATGGAAATCCAAATAACCGGAGAAAACCAATGAATGGTCTTCTTTTATGTCATAGTTCATAGGGAGTTTTACCATGAGTCTTGACTACTAAAGCTCTGTTCTGCACATAGCAGACAGTATTAACTGCCTCTGCCTATAAGGTAATAGGCAGTTTAGAATCAGACAACATGGTTCTTGCAGCTTCAATAAATGTCATGTTTTTCCTTTCAGCAACTCCGTTTTGCTGAGGAGTCCTGGGAGCACTATATAGTCTTGTAATACCCTTTTCATCACAAAATGTGTCAAGGATTTGGTTCCTAAATTCAGTTCCTTGATCACTTCTTATGGTCTTGACTTTGTGATCAATTTGATTCTCAACTTTCAAAATGAAATTCTTTAAGATTTCTGGAGTTTCATCCTCAGTTCAAAGGAAGAAAACCCAAGTGAATCTTGTGAAGTCATCTGTGATCACTAAATAGTATGAGGTTCTTCCTAAACTTATTACACTGGTGGGGCCAAAGAGATCCAAGTGTAATAAGTGAAGGGGAGTAGTGATAGAGTTCTTAACCTTTGGCTTGTGAGACACCAAGTGTTGTTTTCTTTTTAGGCATGCAACACAGTGATCATCACTTGTAAACTCTTTCTTTGGCATTCCAGTTACCAAATCATTCTTAGTAAGTTTATTCATGTTCTTAAAGTTTACACGGTACACCCTTTTATGCCAAAGAAAAGACTCATCACTAGTGGCCTTAGATAGAAAGAAAGAAACTTCTCGAGAGGGGGATGTTTCCTGCAAATCCATCTTGTACACGTTCCCTTTCCGGGGTGCTCTAAGCAGGATATGCTCTTTAGTAATGACCACCTCGGGCTTGAGAACAACGCACTCATGCTTAGTAAAGAGCATGTTATGTACCTGGTCACAAAATTAGGATACACTCAGTAAATTATACGCAAGTTCCTTAACAAAATTTACCTTCTTAATGCTGAGCTTACCATTTATGACCCTGCCTCTTTCAGTAATGTAACCACCAGCATCTCTTCCAAAAGCAACTGGTCCTCCATAAATTTTCTTAAAATTTTGAAGTAAGGAGTCATTGCCTGTCATGTGCCTAGAATAGCCACTATCAATGATCCATACATTTCTTTTGGTCTTCAGTTGTTCCTGCACAATAAAAGGAGAAATTGTTACATTGGTAAACCCAAACCTCATTGGTCTTGGGCTCTTCAAAATGAACTGAAGACAATACAACAATAATTGATCCTATACTGAGACTACTGGGATCATTTGCTGTTGAGCATGAAGAATTTTCAGTCGCATGGTCTTCCTTTATCTTCCACACCATCTTTGGAATATTAGACTTGGCCTTCAAAGCTTCAAAAGTTTTTACAACTTTGGAAGTTTTAGAAACTGACCCTTCAGAAGATCTTGCTTTCACTGCAACAAGCTTCAGTGCTTCGGAAGCATTCCTTTCTTTCGAGACCAAATTTTCTTCCAAAGGCAATTTTTCACTTATCTTCATTTTTATTTTGGAGCTTTCGAAAGAAACATTGATTTCTTCCGAAGCTTTCTTCTTCTTGCTCTTCTCAGAAGTCTTCTTCTTGGTTATGTTGACAATACTTTTGAGATTGTAGAAGTACTGCCACACATAATGCAGTCAAAATGATTTCTTCTGAGAGCTTTCTTGTGAGTAGAAGATTGAGTTTGATCACTTTCCATCTCCATCCCTATCTTTGAAGATGTTATGGCAGGCTACCTAAGGTGAAGCTTGCCTTTGGAGGTGGATGGTTCATGCTATGTAGCGGTGTTACACAGCTGCTCAGTCTTCATTCCTTTACAGGGATGAGTTGAACATGTACTTGAACTCTTGGTACTGGAGTTCAAAGTTGTGTCCTCAGTCTTTACCTCTTCAAAACCTACAGAGATAAAAATTTATTCCTGTTTAGAGTTAAAAGTGGCCTTGATCTCCTGAGCTCTCTTTGATCTTCTCTTTGTAGCTTGGATCAAGTTCTTCGTCTTAGACTTAGTCATCCCTGACTTGTTCCTCTCCACAGGGGTGTATTGACCCTTGTTATGATAATCTTCCTCACTCTTCCCAGATCCATCCTTCACCACCTCCTCTTCATTCTCTTCATCACTGGATGTGTGGATGGCATCTCATCTTGACTAGTTCCACACCTTGGAGATCTTACAGATAATAGAGTGTGTGGAGGAGCTATCTCAGTAGATCCTAGTCCCTGTTTGTTTTGATAACACACTTTGGAGTGTAGGGATGAGGATATGATGTTCTTGAAGGTCTCTTCTTCAAGAACATGCTTCTCTACCTTGGCCTTGCTAATCACTAGCTTAGCCTGGCACTCAGTTAACTTAGTAATGAGATCTTTGATCTGAGTCCTGTAGTTGGTATGCTCATGTTTAAGGTTGAAATGGTTTTCTTTAAGTCTTCTATTTTTAACTTATACTTATTTTTTGGTCTTTTGAAATCAGATTTTAATATGTTTAAAGACTTAAGATCAGATCTCATTTCTAAATTATAGGAACTGTATTTATTAAAGTTAGCAATGCATTCCGGGTACAAAGATGTTCCAATACCTTGCCTTCATCAAGATCTACCATCAGTGCTTGGTTTTGAGACACATCTTCCACCTGGAAGCTCTAATCAAAGTCTTATTCTTCAACAGCAACTACAGCTTGCTGCTTAGGCTTCTCAGTGTGTGAAGCTCCCTCAATGTAGTTTGGCTTGAGTTGTGCTTGGCCACCATTTGTCATGGGTGCCTTGCACTCCCTAGCAATGTGTCCCATTTGGTTACAGTTGTAACACTTCACTTTGCTTTTATCCAGTCAAAACTTTCCACTAGATACATTGGTAGAAAACTTTCTCCCCGTACTCTTGTAGAACTTCTTGGCTTTATGAGTGAGAAGAGGCATTTGTTGAACTATCTCCATTTACTCCAGGTCATCTGGATGGATGCAGTCCAAGTTTTCAAGGGGTGAAGAGAAAGTTGCCTATGTTTTCATCATAAGGCACAAAGGCATGTGATGAGCTTGTCTTTTGGAATGGGCTTCCATGGATGTAGCTCTGCTTTGGTGTCTCAGGGAATATGATGAAAGGGCCCTTGTGTAAGTTGTCAGGGTAAGAGATGAAATGATGTTATAGTTCTCTACAATCCCTTTTAACCACATGAAGGGCAGAACTCTGCTGATTGTTAAGGTGCCAGATAGATTTTGCATCTTTATCTCCATCTGGTAACCACTGAGTATGCCATAAAACTCAGTGAGAGTAAGGGTCTTGAGATATTTAGTCTTCTTAATGACCACACAATAGTATGTCCATTGTCTAGGAAAAGAGGACATGAACTTTCTCACGAAGTCCCTATTCTCCAGTTTTACTCCAACACCCATCAGAGTATCTATAATCTCAACATACCTGAAGTATTGTTGAGTCATGGTTTCACTTTCTTTGAAGGTTAAATTCTCAAACTCATACTTCATAAGATCCTACTTGTTTTCTTTTGCATCAGAAGAACCTTCATACATCAGCTTCAGTGCATCCCAAAGCTGTTTGGCAGTCTTGCACTTCCTGAAACCTCTGTAGATGACATTTGAAGAGCAGTTTGGAGGGCAATCATGGCTTTTTGATCTATGTCTATTCCTTTTCTATCCTCTTCAAAATAGTCAGCCACCTCCATTGGAATCATGCCACCTCCAGCAGTAGCTAAAGAGGTGCATGGAATGTAAAGTTCTTCAGTAACAGACTCTCACATCCTGCTATCTTGTGACTTGATGAAGCCTTCCATTCATAGGCACCAAGTATCAAAATCATGAGAAGTGATCACTTGGGACTTTACCAAGGTACCGGTTTCCATATCAGCCTTGGATGCTGCCATTTGAGTTGTTAAGTAATTTGTGAGAACTGAGGAGATTTAAGATGGCAAGATCTTACAATCAAGAGCTTGGAATGCTCTGATACCAATTGTAGGACCGGTTAATGGATGGTCAATACAATCAGTCCCACAATAAGGAGAGACTTAGAGCACATAACAGATGAAATAGGAAACCGGGGGTTTGAGAGTTAGGATGCAAGCAACACAAGTAAGTAAAGAGACAGAACTGAAGACAATATATATAAGGTTTTCAAGGATGATGTATATTAATATCAAGTTTTCTTACAAAAGTTACAATGCATAAGAAATAAGTTAAAAGAGATTGAGACACTTCATACTACACCTTACAACCGGCCATACTTGGAAAGATAGTTGGAACATTGAAAGACAACAAAATCAATGTAAAGTCAAAAGACAAATTTTCTTTTGACTAGTGACTATGACATGTCATGGTTCACATCCTAATATTATATAAAAATGATAAAAGTACATAAAGTAGAAATAGGCAAAGAGCTTAATGTATAATTACAAAAGCATGCACATTTTCACCAATTTATGCAAGTTGGTAGGTTATCAGAGTTTCAGCGGAAAGTTGGTCAGCTTTTGTAAAAGTACATCAGAGAAAAGCATGTTCTTCTAAGTCTTCGGAAGAAATCGCTCTTCACTTCATTTGGCTTCGGAAGACTTTGACTTTGAAGCATGAGATGACTTCATCTTTGGCTTCAGAAGATTTGATATTTGGCTGCGGAAGACTTTATACTTAGAATATTTCTTGTGCAGAGTATAAAGCTTTCACAGGAACTTTTATCTTCGGAAGATTTTATACTTAGCATAATTCTCATGCAAAATATAAAACTTCTGTAGCAGTTCTACTTGGTACTTTGATGCATGCATGCAGGAAGCCCTTTGGTTACTTTGGTTGCATCAGCCTCTATATAAACCTTACAAGTATGTTATATAATGCTAGAAAATATCATATGATATTATTAAAATATAGAAAATTTTTAAAATTTGAAATATAATTGATTGTTACTATTAGAATTTAAAATTTATGAACGAAATATGCTCCAACGGCATATTCAAATTGTTAGTTTTAAATTTTTAGTTTTAACTAATTTAGTTAGTTATTTTTAGATAAAATCTCACATTGAATTGCAGATTGAATTTGAATTTTAAAGCTTTTAAATTTCTATTTCAATCATTAAATTTTAAAAAATCTAATTCTAAAATGTTGTATAATTTGACATTAAATACTATTTAAACATTTCTTTTCATATCCATATTGCTAATAATACGCCACGTGGCAATTGTATGATATGAAGATGCCGTGTGACAGTGTTTTTGCTAAAATTTTATCATGTGACCAAACCTCCTTTCATTTATTATATATTGAGATGAGATTAAGGACCGAAAAAGGATGAGGGAAGGGTTGAGCAAGTCAACTAAAGTTTTTTTAGAAATTAGGTTGGCTAAACCTAGTTTGCATCCATATAATTAGCATTGATGTAATTGTAACGTTTCCAAAAGCAAAATAGATAATAAAAAAATTTACCAAGCTTAATCGTGGATAATGCGCAATGATCCAAAATAACAAAAGATCCATGTAAGTTTTTTTATGTTATTTTTTTGCTTTTGTAAATAACAAAATAATGATTACGAACAAGCACAACCCAGCCTGATCGAGACACCTTATCATCAAGGCCTATCTCATGGGGGATGAAGCCCTAAACAATAGGTAAATAACTCGATACTACTAAACAAAACATGCGGTTTTCTTTTGACTTGCTATGGCTAGTGGTGTTAAATGGGATCATTCCCTGAAAAGTTTATTATGCCTAACTGTTGGAATATTCGTATCCGTTGGTATTTGATCTATTGGGGTTAGTAAGTGCCCTTTGTCACATCCTGGCTAATCAACCTTTTGTACACATAATTCAATTCAATAATTCTCAAATATCTGAAATAAAGTAAGATTTTTTTAGTGATCTTTAACCCACTCTTTTCGTCTCGTTTAAAATATATTTAGATTGTTTATTTGGATCTGTGAAACAATTGAAGCGGTGTTTCCTTTATCGGATTCCAGAAGTTTTTAGACACATATAGAAGTGTTTAGGGCTACTCGAAAGTCTCCGAAACAACCTACGTATTTCCAAACTAAAAGCTTCCTTGACTTGAAGCACTTACAATTACACATATTGATGTATGCTCTTGATAATATGGCTTAACCATCAAAATCTACAAAGATAGACCACACAGGTTTTGGCCACAAAGGTATGTTAAGTTACAGAACCCATAGCCTTTCTGCTTCTTTACTAAATAAAGCTAGAGCTACAAATACAACCATCATTCTAGAGTCTATATACAACTTTGTTTTCTTAACCACAAGATACTGCACATCCACCAAGTTTGAAAATCTAGTCACTTGCTTGTGTATTCTAATCCATAATCGATGGTTTTATTTAAATACTTAAATACTTGATCTACAGCTGCTAGTGTTGTATAGCACGATTACTAGTATGCCTAGCTTTTTAGTCTTCCAACAACATATGAAATGTCAGGTCTAATACATGTACTATCATATATTAATATTAAACTACATGTCACCTTAGATTCTTCATGTTAAACAACCACCCTACGTCACGTTTTACTTAATGCGGAAGTTACTACGAATAGACTGCCAACATCTATGTAGTCAAATTTGTTCAAACATTTTAAAATATTTTTGTACTGCATCTAGGATAAGATAAGTTTATTTCACTTCTAAAGATTTAGTGCCAAATATGACATCACCTTCTCCAAAGTCTTTCATAACAAAGTTGTCTAATAAAAGTTTCTTGGTGATTTGCACATGTAAATCAGTTAAAACAATTAGTATTTCATCTACATTAAGGCAAATATATAGTGTGTTCGTCGCTTGACGAATAGTCTAGCCTTAATATTATACACCTTGTAAACTCATGAAACTGGGTCATTCACAGGAGCATATGTGAATGAGACTCAGTCGTACGACTGAGCCATGCTAATGGACCAGTCGTCCGACTGAGAGATGCGATTGGGGCATTCGTAGACTGAACTACAAGAATGGTCCAGTCGTATGATTGAACCATACGCATGGTCCAGTCGTACGATTGAACCATACGCATGATCCAATCGCACGAATGGGCCCAGTCGCATCTAATATGGGCCGAAGCCTATATATACCAGTTTCATTGTGTAGAAACCTAAGGGTTTTGAGAGGGAGTCTGCCCGGGGCCTAGGTGCTGCCGGATGAGAGGGGAGATCATGCTCGATCTCCCCTTGCCAAGAGTCTTGATTCTTAAGTTGTACCTAGCTTAAAATCGTTAGATTTTATCAATGAAATCATTCGATTATTGTTCGTGTTATTGACTGAATTTTGGTTTATGCTGTTATTTATCCTTTCGTCAAGAACATGCTCGGATGTTTGTCGATCCAGCGAATTAACATACTCATTTAACAAATCAACTACGTACATGCACATTTATTAGATCGGCTAAACTTAAATTCATTACATTTCATTACTTATTTAAACTTTTGATGCCATTGTTAAGAACTTAGTTAAGTCCATACAAGGATTTAACAAGTTTACAAATCTTATTTTCTTGTCCTTAAATTTCATTAACAATACGAATTCAAGATATATTTTGACTAGTTATAGATACAAATTTACTTGAATTGACGTCAACATTGACAATTTATGCCCTAAACCTACTAACTCAAATGCCAAGTTATTAGATAAGTTATTGTTAGCAATCTGAAAAACCTACATGAAATTAAAATATTTTTTAATTAATCCAGATCCCAAATTGTCATACTTCTAGGTGTTACGTATCTGCATAGCCACTCATGCATGCATTTGCATTACTGCATTAATTAGTTTTTATTTACTATGTTTTAAGAGAACTCTTGGCTCAGGCATGGACGCTTTGGAACCGAAGACGGCCATTAGAGATATTAGACCCAAATGTGCTGGAGCCAACATATGGCAATCAAGTTATAAGGTGTATTCATGTTGCGCTTTTGTGTGTGCAACAATATCCTGAAGACCGTCCAAAAATGTCTACAGTTTACGCCATGCTAAGTTACGAGAACATGGAGTTACCCGAACCTATGGAGCCCGGTTTTTGCAGGGAAAGCTACAGAAAGAAGTTTGAATCATCAGCTAGTGATTCAAGTACAGTTAATGAAGTTACAATGACGACCTTGGCCGGGCGATAAAGTTGTCATGTACGTGTATGTGTGTATGCATGTTGGCGTGTGTTCTATTAATTGTACCATAGTTGATTTCTAGGTTTAATTTGCATTTGATTCATCCGGTACGAAATTGTTTTTAAGTTAGGTTAATTGATTTTCTTTTTGAACGGCCCTTAATATGTATATGTATAAGTTAATAAATTCATGGATTAAGCTTAAGGAAAATCGTTATTTGACTCGCTCAAAACATGGTTGCGTTGGATCCGAGTCCATCACTATTTACTTTTTGTTTTTCTTTCATCCATAAATTATAATTTGAAATATATTATTCATTAACTTTGTTTACAAACATGGGCGGACCTAGCCTTAGGGGTTGAGGTCACCCCGCTCTGTATGGATTGAATCAATAGTATCCAAAAATCAAATCAAGATAATAAATTTCAATTCGGGCGAGAACTTGTAGTTGCCGCGTGAGAAGTTCATCTCGCGCGAGAACTATGAAGTCGTACGAGAACTATAATACCCGTAAAAATAATAATAATAATAATAACAATAATAATAAAAGTAATAATAATAATAATAGTTCAGGGGGTATTGTGCCATTGTTTAAACTTAAATTAATAAGTTTAAGCCTCAAATGAAAGAAACATAAACCACAGGGACCAATGGTGAAAATTTTTAAAAACCAAACCTCTTTCTCTCTCCACCCTCCCGCATTTCCGGCGGGTTTTCGGCCGGAATCCGGTCGCCTCCGGCGAACCCCCAAAACACCTTTAAAATTCGGTTTTCAAACCCCACAACGCACCAAATCGTCGTGAGTCAGATTTCAACCATAATACACGCGTTAATTGAAGAAAAATCGTCCGGATTTCACGGTTTGTGGAGCACTAACGAACCCATTTTAACTCACCTAACTAAATCCACTCAAACGTGGATAATAATCAAATTAACTCGAATTAATCAATCATATACCCATTACTAATCTGTCTATACTCTCAAACCGACCTGCAATCCACGAATTCATCCTGTTTGATTCCTTCTTAGTCGCGAACTGCAAGCTAAGTGAGAACCACCTTCCGAGTGATTTAAACTGAAATTGAGAAGACGTTTTACATAAAGATCATTGTTCGAAGCTACCCTCGAGTTTAATTCGATTATAGTCTGCATTTACTCATCGATTGGACCAAGGTGACCGCGACCTGTTCTTCGTGGCGTTCGTCTTCAATTCGAAACGTAATCAGGTAATTAAGAACACCTATACACTCGATTTAGGGTGGGGAACAAAAGCCCTATGAAATTAAGCATTTACAACAACGAATTGAAGGTTAATTTGGATCAAATCGTTTCTAGGGTTCTTGAAATTGGGGTTCTTAGATGCGGGACTGGTTAAAAGGAATTAAAACCAATACATATCAGGCGCAGGCGCCCTAGCCTGCTGGTTAAAGCTTAAGAGGGACAGGCAAGGGGTCCCGGGTTCGAACCCGAGCCCCTGCCATATTTTTTTTGAAGCCTTTCTGACATTTTTAAAATATGTAAAAATTTCCAAAAATTATAAAAATCAGTTCTGCTAACTCTCTTTATTTTTAAGATCATCTAAATATTTTCTAGGAATTTATTTCTTTAAATGCCTTAATATTTCTATAAAATCTTGTTATAGAAAATACTATTATTAATTATAATACTATTATTTAATTAAATAATGGATCACTATTATGTTTCAAAACAATACTGATATATTATGTAAATGAATAATATATAACTTTTGTGCAGGATCGGATTTCGGGTGGTTTTTCTCTCAACTCACTGTGAATCAACACTCGGCAAGCAGTCTATGAAGAGTTGATCACAATATAACAAGTAACAAGCAGTAAGAAAATTTAACAGCAGGTAAATTTTCAAGGTACTTTTATATATTGCTTCTCAACTCAAAGGATTACAAGACACTTGGACTCAAAATCACTTTCATAAAGAGTTACAGGGAGAAGATATATAATACTACCTACAGCCGGATATACTTTGATACCAGCTGGACACCTCTAACCTTACATCTATACTACAAGACTCTAGGTGAGGTCTTTCAGACATTGTGCCTGAGAGTTGGTAGTCAGGACATGTCCCTGACTTACCTTTTGTCACCAACTAAAGTTGGTAACATGTACTATCATAAAAAGGTGAACAGTGGAATAAAGTATGGTCAACAACATGGCTCTTTAGGAAGATGCCATGCTATATCAGAGGTCTGCAGCGGACTGTCAGGGACCATACTTTTATCTGCTGGACATAGCAATGTCTTCCGAAGGATAAAGTGCTTCGGAATAATAACTTCTTCCGAAGGCACTTATACTTCGGAAGACTGCTTCTTCCGAGGCTTGGAGTCTTCTTTGTCTTCGGAAGCAGACTTTGTCTTCAGCTCTTTCATCAGACTTTGTCTTCGGAAGCTCTTTCAGACTTTGTCTTCGGAAGCTCTTTCAGACTTTGTCTTCGGAAGCTCTTTCAGACTTTGTCTTCGGAAGCTCTTTCATCAGACTTTGTCTTCGGAAGCTCTTTCAGACTTTGTCTTCAGAAGCTCTTTCAGACTTTGTCTTCGGAAGCTCTTTCATCAGACTTTGTCTTCGGAAGCTGTCCTTCAGACTCTCGGAAGATCTCTTCTCAGCTTCGGAAGCCTTTGAATGTAGTACCAAAAGATGACTATGAAGTGATTTTGGTTGCACCAGCCTTATCATGATCCAACAAACTCCCCCTAGGCTGATGCTACCAAAACTTCACTTCCCTCTTCTTCTCAAAGCTCTCAGCACCAAGGAGAGCAGGTGTTTATCAGTGTCTTCATTCTTTCCTGCTGTGATGCTGAGAATCTTGTACAAATCTTTGGTGGACAGAACCTCTACTCTGTCACCTTGGATTATGTGTACCCTCTGTTGTGGCCCTCTGAAAAGAGTTAGTTGATGGGAAGTATAGTCATATTCCCATCAAACTATTGGTTCCAATTCAGGACCTTCCACCATCTGTTGAAAGGCTGTGCCTATGGTGGTTGATCTTTCCTTGTCTTCCACTCTTTTCAGCTTCAACTCTTCTTCAATCTTGGCTCTTCTACTTCGTTCAGCCAAGTGGAGACCGCTGATGTGGTTTCTGATGTGTGCAGCAGTCTCAGAGTTGGAGGGATTGGAGAATGGCTTCTCTGCAAGCTCAGCAAGATCAAATCTGCTGAGATGCAGTAGAGAAGTGGCATTGAGCCTGTTGGTTTCACCATTCTCCCTTTCCACAACAAAGTTGTGAGAAGGTTCATCGAACCTCCACTGGATTATTGCATTTCTAGGTCCAGGAGATTGACCAGAAATCCTGTCCTCTTTCCTGGTATCCAGCAGAGTCACCAGTCTTCTTCTTAGTCTCTTCTCCTCAGCATTGAGGGTATCGGAGTTGAGACCAAGAAGTCTTGCAGCCTGGCCCAAGTGTCTCTAGGCAATTCAAGAAATTTGCCTAGGGTGAGGGAGCTTGAAGAGTTATCAACATAGGTGATGTTGATAACTTCTCCCTCGCAGGAGATACTGCTCAAGGTAGTGCAGTTAATGAGCCTCATCTTGAACTCCTTTATTTCCTCAAAGGAGAGATGTTTAGGAGGCTGAGGGGATGGTCTTGGTTGTTGTTGGGTAGGCTTAGGTTTAGTGGTTTTGGGTTGAGTCTTGGGTTTTAGGATGGGTAGTTTGGGCGGGTTGAGGTGATGTGGTAGGTTTGGGTAGAGTTGTGGTTGAGGGGTGAAGGTTTCATCAGTGGGTTCGGGTTTAATGGGAAAAGGGGTTGGTTCTGGTGTGGGTTGTGGCTGTGGTTGAGTGGCTGGGGTTGAGACCGTTCCCTTTACCCTCCTATACATCTCCCTTCTCTTCCCCAAACAGATGTCAGCCTTTATTTCACTGACTATCCGCTGGAGTGTCCTTTCGAACATAGGTCCCACCTGCCTACCAGAGAAGCCATGAGCCCGGAGGTAGTCCTTCATCCAGGCTTTGTCAGTTGACTTCTTGGCAGCAGTGACCTCCTTCTCTTCCTCCCTCGTCCTCTTCACCTTCAACTTCTCCCTAGCAGCCTTCTTCCTTTCCTTCTCCATTTGATCCTGCTCTTTGTTGTGGAGCAGCAGGATCATATCATCGTCATGTGGAGACAGTTCAGGAAGACTGAAGCCTCTTGAGAGTAGGAATTTGATCCTCTCCTCTCTCAGCTTCAGGGCTGCCTCCCTCTGCTCTTCTTCTGCCTTCTCCAAGGCCAACCTGGCTTCCCTTTCTTGTTGTAGCCTGGTTGACCTCTCCAAAGTCACCAACTCCTCTAGTGGTAGCAGGAGTATTTCCTCATTGACAGCTCCTAGGCTGATGAGCTGGTCAATGAGTGTTGTTCTTCTCTATAGGTTGATTTCTTCTTGATTGGCTGCAGCTGCCTTAGAACTAGCAGCTAACAGCTTCTCAGTAGGAAACCGACCTTTCTTTTTGGCCTTCTCAATCTTCTCCTCCTCCTGAAGCTCTTCCGCAGTCAACTTTCTTTTGCCTTTGTCTTTGATTGTGCTTGACTGTGGTGGTTCTTGGATGGAGGGTTGTGATTGAGAGAGAAGTTCAGCTGGTGCTTGGGTTGGAGGTATATCAGAAATGTCCTCCCTGCTCACCTCAGATGCAATTTCAGCAATGACATCTGTGATGGTCAGTTCCTCGGACATCTGAAATAGGCCTTCCGCAGCTTCTATTTCGGCCTCGGAAGACTTGTCTTGTTCTTCCGAGGCTTCATGTAAACTTCGGAAGCCTCAGCTAGAGCTTCGGAAGATGAGACTGCTGCAGATTCTGTCCCATCTGTTTTAGTTGCTGGGCCATCAGTCCCCATTTCCCCTTCGAAGCTAATCTCAGGTTCCATGAAGACCTTAGGTTGACCAACTTCCTCCACAGTGGTAGAAGGTGCAGTCAGTCTTTGAAGCTCCTCAGCCCCAAAGTATGCAAGTGTGGTGTCGGGGCTGGGCTGTTCTAGGGATGATCTCAATACAAACTTTGTGAAAAGTCTGTAGAGATCTTGAAGCATCCTTGAGTCAATCTCCAGAAAGGATTGAGATGACTCAGGTGGTGTAATGATTTGTTGGGTGAGAATGAGTTGGGTCTGTGGTTCCATAGGTGTTTGTCTCTGAACTTTCTCCCCCTTTTTGGTAGCATCATCTTGAGAGCTAGATGAGCTAGAGGAAGAAGTCATTGAGACCTGGATTGGTACATGCCTAACAGACCTCTCCGTCTGTTTCTCAGCTAGTTGAGCCTTGAGAGAGTTAATCTCAAGTTGCTGAGTGGCAGTCCTTGATTCTAAGATCTTCACCTGTGATTCCAGGTTGGAGACCTTAGAAAGCAAGTACTGAAGTGTTAGTTGCATACTTCCCTCCTCTTCATAGGAAGAATCACGGGGAGATGAGATAACATACCTAGTATGCTCACTCTCACCACCAGATGTGGTTTCTTGGCACCCTGGTTTCCTTTGCTCAGAGTCATCTCTTTCAGAGATATCAATGGGCAAAGTTGCCGTAGACTCAGTCCTAATTATGTTACCATTGTCCTGAGAGCTCAATGAGAGACTCTGAGTAGTGGCAGCTGAGTCTACATGAGTCCCCTCCACATCAGTGGGACTCACCTCAGTAGCAGGCTTCTGATGGGGGCTAGAGACAAGGGATCCCTCTTAGCTCGGTTGATCTCTCAGTGGGTGTTGTAGATCAACTTCATGGCCATGGAGAGATGTAATCTCTTCATCAGTTCGGAGCAAAAGGTCAGTGAAAGAGAGGGTGGTTAGTCCTACTGACCCGGGACCTTGATCAATGTCTACAGGCATTGAGCCTATGGTGGGGCTGTCCCTAGAAAGCTGCACAGGGGAGTGTAGAGACTCACCCTGTAGGCTAAAGGCTTGGGGTTCGGGCTCAGGGGTTTGAGACTGAGGAGACTCAAAACCCACATTGAGGTCAATTGTGAAGGATGGTGTGACCTCGGACTGAGTAGGAGCCCATGATTCCACTCTAGTCCTTTGGGTGTGAACAGAAGGTGCTTGTTCAATCAGAGTAGATTGAACAAGGGTTCGTTTGGGGCGTCTCTGATATGTGGCTTTGATGGGTAAAGAAGGTTTTGTATTATGGTGGATGTTGCTGGTGTGGGTTCATCACCTGTGGGGAGAACAGGGATGTCACCAGGAGCTATGCGCTCAGTCATCTCTGGAGGTAATGGAGTGTACCGTCCAGTGAAGTTGGTGGACATCTTCTTCAGTGTCTTGAAGATGGTAGGCCTCATTTGTGGAACAGGAAGAGCAGCTGCGCAGACAAGCTTGCTTGGTTCCATCTCACAGTTGATTATGTGTTGAAGAAATCGGGGATACATGAAGAATGTATCCCTGCTGAGATTGGCGATTAGGTTGTTCAACACGAATCGTGAGTAGTTGAATCTGAGGCCTCTCACCAACCCATGAACTAGGCATCCTAGTTCTATGGGATTTGATCCCAACCCCCTGATTTGTTGGAGAGGCAGTGCAAAACAATGTGCAGCAGGAACTTCCAATGGTAAGAGAAGTTGAACTTGTATACTGTGGACCTGCTGACATCGCCTCCATATCCCATGAGGATATAGGTGCCTTCCAAGTCTTCGTTGGGGAACTCAGTAGGAGCCCCATCATCGTGAAGCTCGAGATGCTCCCTAATGATCTGTTCATTGATGACCAACTCTTGGCCACAAACTCTGGTTCTCAGGACTCGAACCCCATTCAGCACTGTAGTTTCTCCGTTGCTCCAAAATTCTGACATATGGTTGGAGTATACGGTTGGGTTAACTGTGAGTGCAGTGAGGTAGGTGGATTCGGTGAGAAAGGTGATGATTTGGGTAAAGTCAGCATCCCTTGACGAGTCAAGTAATGCGACTTGGTTGTGCTGAGGGTTTAGCGCCATTGGAGAAAAGGTAAGCTTGAAATTTTGAGTGAGATTTATGGTTTGACAGTGAAGGGAACAATTAGGGCTGTAAAGTGGTAAAAGAAGATGAAATTGATAAGTCAAGATTATCTAAAAGGGGTGAATAGTGGTATGGTGGTGGTAATAGGGTAACTGTTTTGGGGTTACTATGGGTGGTATGGTGGTTTACGGCGGAGAATGATGATGGCGGCAAGGATAATTTTAAATAATCTGACATTATCAACAAAATCTTTACTTTTTACAGAGTGGGGCCCAAAAGATATCCGTTACAAAAAAAATCTTTACTTCCGAGGGTAAAACATTTCCGAAGGTAATTTTCTTTCTAAGGCAATTTTATCTTCTGAAGCTTGGCATTGCTTCCGAAGGTAAAGTTGTCTTTCCGAATGGAGAGTTGTATAAGTTTCGGAAGTAGATCTGATATAGAATCAATCGCTTCTTCCGAGACCAAAAACTCTTCCGAGAAGAAAATTTCCAATGAGGAATTTTGGCTTCGGAAGTTATTCAAGAATATCTTCCGAGAGTTAATTCCTCTTCGGAAGGAATTTATACTTGGAATAATTTAAAGATCTTTTGCAACAGGGCTTAAATTGTATTGACACAAGACATTACTTATTTAAAAAGGTCTTCAAAAGAGGTAGTTATTCAATGTTTATCATCCCAATTGCTGATATGAGATACTTAAACCTTTGTTCATCAAACGCCTTTGTGAACAAATCAGCATATTGTTCATTTGAGTCAACTTTGATTAACTTTATCAGTTGTTTCTCATGAATATCTCTAATGAAATGATACCTGATATCAATGTGTTTTGTCTTGGAGTGCTTCACCGGATTCTCAGTAATGGAGATAGCACTGTTGTTGTCAATATGGATAGGAGTAGTCATGAAGTTGAACCCATAGTCTAACATCTGATTTTGAATCCATAGCAGTTGAGCACAGCAGCTAGCAGCAACAATGTATTCAGCTTCAGCAGTTGATGTAGAGACACAGGATTGTTTCTTGCATTGCCATGAGATAATCCTTCCACCAAGAAATTGACATCCTCCTGATGTTGATTTCTTGTCAATGTTGCAGCCACCATAGTCACTGTCAGAGTATCCATAGAGATTAAAATCACTATTTCTTGGATACCAGAGACCTAGTTTAGGTGCTCCTTTGAGGTATCTGAGGATTCTCTTTGCAGCAGCTAGGTGAGACACCTTTGGAGCAGCCTGATATCTTGCACAAATGCATGTGGCAAACATGATATCTGGTCTACTTGTAGTGGGATACATCAGAGAACCAATAATTGCTCTATACTGATGTTGATCAGTATCCTCCCCCTCAAGGTCAGGGCAAAGATTATGGTTTCTTGGTATGGGTGTCTTGGCTGGCTTACAGTCCTTCATTTCAAATCTTTCTAAGATGTCTGAGACATACTTAGATTGACTTATGAAGAACCCTTCCTTCATTTGTTTCACCTGGATTCCTAGGAAAAAGTCCATTTTTCCCATGGAACTCATCTCAAACTTCTGCTTCATAATGCTTTCAAAGTCTTTGCACATTTGGTCGTTTTAAGAACCAAATATGATGTCATCAACATAGACTTGTACAAGCAAAATGTCTTCTCCACTCTTTCTGATGAAAAGAGTCTTGTCAATGGTACCTCTAGTGTATCCATTCTTCAGGAGAAACTGAGACAAGGTCTCATACCACAGCCTAGGTGCTTGGTGCAGCCCATATAGAGCTTTGTCCAGCTTGCACACATAGTTCGGGTGCTGTGGGTCTTCAAATCCTGGAGGTTGACACACATAGATTTCCCTATCTATATCCCCATATAGAAAAGCACACTTGACATCAAGTTGGTAGACTGTGAAGTTCTTGGATGCAGCATAAGCAAGGAAGATCCTAACTGCCTCAAGTCTTGCAACTGGTGCAAAGACATCAGTATAATCTATTCCTTCCTCCTGGGTGTACCCTTGAACTACTAGTCTTGCCTTGTTCTTGATAATCAAGCCTCTATCATCTTTCTTGTTCCTGAATACCCATTTAGTGCCTATGGGTACTTGACCAGATGGTAGTGGGCATAGATTCCAGACCTTTTGTCTTTTGAATTGAAGCAGCTCCTCCAGCATCGATTCAACCCAACTACTATCCTTTAAGGCATCTTCTACCTTCTTTGGTTCCATCTGAGACAGGAAGCATGAGTACAAGCAGACATTCCCATGATGAGTTTGTCCTCTTGTTCTCACGCCCTCAGAGACATTCCCTATGATGTTCTCAGTTGGATGAGTGTTGTGAATCCTAAGACGAGGAATCACTTCCAATTGCAGAGATAAGTCTAGGTTAGACATATTCTGATCAGGAACTGGATCACTCTGTCCAACTGCTGTTTCAGAGTCATTCAATGAGGACTGATTGAATGATTGAGAAACATTATCAATGGTTGGTTGTGAAGTAGTATTAACAGTTGCTTGTTCCTTCAGAATACCACTTCCCTCAACCTGGTGTTGTAGTGGATCACCTGAGGAACTTTGAGGTTGATCAAGTGATTCACTTGTTGAAGCTTCACTATTTCTGGAGATAGTTACACTGTCAGATCTGTGAATAGTTGAAGCTTGTTGCCCTTCAGCTCTTGGAGAATTTGGAATAGGTCTGGGAAGCTCATATAGTTGACCTGCATCAGCATCAGCATCACTTTGAGCACCTGTTCCAGCTGAAACATTCTCATAAGATGGTTTAGAATAGTTTGGAAACAATTCTAAATCAAAGATATACTCAGGTCCATTCCCCCTAACACAAGGAGTGTGCTCATTAACAACTATGTTGGATGACTCCTCAAATTGTTGATTCTTAATATTGTATACTCTATAAGCTTTGGAGCTAGAAGAGTATCCAATAAAGATAGCATCATCCGACTTCTCAGCAAACTTTGCCAAGTTGTCCTTTGTGTTAAGTATGGTACACCTGCAGCCAAAGGACCTTAGAAAGCCAATGAACGGTGGCCTCTTGTTCCATAACTCATAAGGGGTTTTTCCATGGGGCTTAACTACAAGAACCCTATTCTGCACATAGCATGCAGTGCTGACTGCCTCTGCCCAGAATGTTAGAGGCAGCTTTGAATCAGCTAACATGGTCCGAGCAGCCTCAATAAGTGTCCTGTTCCTCCTCTCAGCAACACCATTTTGTTGAGGAGTTCTGGGAGCACTATATTGTCTGGCAATCCCTTTTGAGTCACAGAATGAGTCAAGAACGAAGTTCTTAAACTCAGTCCCTTGATCACTTCTAATAATCTTAACCTTGTGATCAATTTGATTTTCTATTTTAAGAATAAAAGATTTTAAAGTTTCAGCAGTTTCGTTTTACTTCTTAAAAAGAATACCCATGTAAATCTTGTAAAATCATCAACGATCACAAGGCAGTATGATTTCCTTCCAATGCTCATTATACTTGTGGGACCAAAAGATCCATGTGCAATAAGTGTAATGGAGTAGTGATAGAGTTAACACATTTGGATTTATGAGATGATCTGTGTTGTTTCCCTTTCAGGCATGCAACACAGTTATCTTTGCAGAAAAATTCCTTTTTAGGCAAACCATGTACCAAGTTATTTTTAGCCAATTTATTCATTGTTTTAAAATTCACATGACACATGCGTTTATGCTATAGTGTTGACTCATCACTATCAGCTTTGGAAAGAAAGCATGATACTTCACCCATAGGAGAAGCATTGTTCATATCCAGCTTGTACATATCCCCTTTCCTGGGAGATCTGAGAAGCACCAATTCCGGAGGAATTGTCATCCCTGGTTTGAGGATAATGCACTCATGTTCTGTGAAAAGCATCTGATGCTTCTGATCACAGAATTGAGAAACACATAACAGATTGTGTTCAAGCTGTTTGACAAAGTGAACTTTGTCAATGTTTATTCTGCCATTGGATATACTTCCTCTGCCAGAAATATATCCTCCGGCCTCACCTCCAAATTGGACAGGCCCTCCATCAAAGTTCTGGAATTGTTGAAGGAGAGATCTGTTCCCTGTCATGTGCCTGGAGCATCCACTATCTACAATCCAGATATTGTTGTTCTTGTCAAATGGATGTCCCTACACATAAGATGATATGGTTAGTTTTGTTTGGAAGCCCAAGCCTTGCAGGTCTCGGGCTCTTCCAAAGATAGTGACATAATTGAACCAAAAGATATGCAATGGGGTTCAATAGAGGTCATTGTTGAAGAAGAGGTTTGGGCTGTAGCATCTTCCTTGATCTTCCAATCCATCCTTTGGTTGATCTTTGAGGATGAGCTTGTTGAAGCTTTTGCAGCATGGTCTTCTTCCGAAGCTTCTCTCTTTTCGGAAGAAGCCTTCACCACTTTTTCTTCCGAAGTAGTCTTCTTCTGAGATGGTTTCAAGGGAGCCTTCTTGTTCTTCCGAACCTTAGAAGGTTTGGCTTCCGAAGCCATTTTCCCTTCGGAAGAAGCAGTTTCTTCTGAAAGCAACTTGGCTTCCGAGACCAACTTTCCCTTTTTTATCATTTGGACCTTTTGAAGTGGTCCAACTGAGAAACCTTCTCTGACTACTTCTTTTCTAACATTATTTGCATAATGTGTGCTTGCTGGATTGTAGTAACAATCTTTAGCAATGTGGTTGTGCAGACCACACATTATGCATGCAATGTTAGTCTTCTGGGAACTTGCAGGTTGCTGTTTCTTGGGTTTCTTCTCTTCATCAGCAACTTTCCCTTTCGACTTCTGATCCTTCAGTAGGACAGGAGTGCTGGTACTACACTCCTTTCCTGAATCAGGAGTACCTACCACTTGAAACCCGACAGAAATGAAGACACCCTTTTGCTTAGGGTCAAACTTAAGCTTGGACTCTGCAACCTTCTTAGCAGTCCTTCTAGCAGCTTTAGCTCTGCTTCTTCTTGCCTTGGTGGTCAGGATTTGGTCATCACAGGTGGAGATGGGTGTATCCTCCTGTTTCTCCCCTGTGGAGGCCACTATTTTTACTTCATCCTCTAGTTCCAATGGAGAAGGGTCAGCAGTTGGAACCTCTTGCTCTTCAGTACCACATCTAGGTAGTCTAATAGACTCATAAGAGTGTGGTGGAGCTATTTCACTGGTTCCCAACCCTTCTTTGTTTTGATAAAACATTTTGGAATGAGAGGTTGATGCAAGAATAGTTTGGAAGCTTTGCTCAGCAATAGCTTGCTTCCTGGCCTGAGCCTCAGCTGTGACTAACTGGGCTTGAAATTCAGAAAGTTTGGAGATCAGATCTTTGATTTGAGTCTTGTAGTTAGTCTTTTCATGTTTCAAAAGAGACACAGTTTTCTCTAACTCATCAATTTTCCTTTGATAGTCAGATTCAGCTCTTTTAAAGTCAGATTTTAGCACATTTAAAGACTCAACCTCAGATCTGATTTCCGAAATGTAATCCTTATACAATTTAACTTTAGCAATACAGGCAGCAATACAAAGATGTTCATATACCTGATCATCATCTGTTCCGGCCATGAGTGCTTGAGCGGGAGTCACATCCTGTACCATGAAGCTCCAGTCAACTTCCTGAGCAACAGCAGCTGTTTCAGTTGACTTTTCTTCATGCTTGGGAGCAGTGGGATGTGTGGAGGCCTGTGGGGTTCCCGGGTTGTTCTTGGGAGCCTTGCATTCCCTAGCAAAGTGACCAAGTTGGTTGCAGTTGTAGCACCTTGCTTTGCTCTTATCAAACCCAAACTTGCTGTTGACTGGGTTTTGAGGGAATTGCCTTCCAGTTCTCTTGAAGAACTTCTTCGCTCTGTAAGTTAAAAGAGCCATCTGCTGGACAATGTCCATGTACTCCACATCATCTGGATTGAAGCACTCAAGATCATCAAAGCAGTATTGAAAATCACCAGAGTGTCCACTTCCAGAGACAAAGGCACAACTATCCTGAAAGGAGTTGTGTTGAACCTTTTGAGACTTTGGAGTCTCAGGTAGAGTGATGAAGGGTCCAGTATGTGAGTTGTCAGGGTAGCATAGCAACTGATGTTGTGGTTCCATGCTTTCCCTTTCAACCACATGAAGGGCTGAACTCTGTTGGTTATTGGAGTGGTCAGAGGAGTTCTGCATGTTCATCTCCATCTGAAATGCACTTAGGATACCATACAACTCTGTGAGAGAAAGAGTCTTAAGGTCCGAAGTTCTCTTGATGACAACACAGTAGTGAGTCCATAGTTTAGGAAGAGAGGACATGAACTTCCTAACTATGTCTCAGTTCTCAAGAGCTACTCCAATATCCGCCAGAGTATCTACTAGCTCAACATACCTGAAGTATTGTTGAGTCAAGGTCTCACCAGCCTTGAAAGTAAAGTTCTCAAACTGCTGCTTCAAGAGATCTTTCTTGTTCTCTTGAGTTTCCTTGGATCCCTCATACATCAGCTTCAAAGCTTCCTATAAATCTTTAGCAGTCTTGCACTTCTTGAAGCGTCTGTAGACGGAGTTGGGGAGAGCAGTTTGGAGACAAGTCATAGCCCTTTGATCCAGCTCTATTCTCTTCCTATCTTCCTCTGAGTAATCATCAACATCTTTTGGAATGATGCGATTACCAGTGGCAGATGTAGTGCTTGGTATGAAAGGACCATTGACAATGGAGTCCCACATCCTTGAGTCTTGACACTTGATGAAGCCTTCCATCCTGATACACCATGTGTCAAAGTCTTCAGGGGTGATCATAGGGGACTTGGTCAAGGTACCAGTTTCCATATCAGCCTTGGAGAGAGCAGCCATTTGAGTGAGTGGATTATGGTGAGGACTGAAAAACAGGTTGATTAGGATGGTAAGATCTCACAATCAAGAGCCTGGTGCTCTGATACCAATTGCAGGATCGGATTTCGGGTGGTTTTTCTCTCAACTCACTGTGAATCAACACTCGGCAAGCAGTCTATGAAGAGTTGATCACAATATAACAAGTAACAAGCAGTAAGAAAATTTAACAGCAGGTAAATTTTCAAGGTACTTTTATATATTGCTTCTCAACTCAAAGGATTACAAGACACTTGGACTCAAAATCACTTTCATAAAGAGTTACAGGGAGAAGATATATATAATACTACCTATAGCCAGATATACTTTGATACCAGCTGGACACCTCTAACCTTACATCTATACTACAAGACTCTAGGTGAGGTCTTTCAGACATTGTGCCTGAGAGTTGGTAGTCAGGACATGTCCCTGACTTACCTTTTGTCACCAACTAAAGTTGGTAACATGTACTATCATAAAAAGATGAACAGTAGAATAAAGTATGGTCAACAACATGGCTCTTTAGGAAGATGCCATGCTGTATCAGAGGTCTGCAGCGGACTGTCAGGGACCATACTTTTATCTGCTGGACATAGCAATGTCTTCCGAAGGATAAAGTGCTTCGGAAGAATAACTTCTTCCGAAGGCACTTATACTTCGGAAGACTGCTTCTTCCGAGGCTTGGAGTCTTCTTTGTCTTCGGAAGCAGACTTTGTCTTCAGCTCTTTCATCAGACTTTGTCTTCGGAAGCTCTTTCAGACTTTGTCTTCGGAAGCTCTTTCAGACTTTGTCTTCGGAAGCTCTTTCATCAGACTTTGTCTTCGGAAGCTCTTTCAGACTTTGTCTTCGGAAGCTCTTTCAGACTTTGTCTTCGAAAGCTCTTTCATCAGACTTTGTCTTTGGAAGCTGTCCTTCAGACTCTCGGAAGATCTCTTCTCAGCTTCGGAAGCCTTTGAATGTAGTACCAAAAGATGACTATGAAGTGATTTGGTTGCACCAGCCTTATCATGATCCAACATTTTGATAGTTATAGGTATATATAATACTAACAAACATTTTAAATAGTTCATTTTGTTTAAAAATAAGCTTTAAATAGTTGATTTAGTTCCGTATTTTACAGCCAACTTACGAAGGCCATAACTTTTTCATAACAGATTCAAATCAGTTAAACTTTATGTCCATGGCGAAGTTCGTCGAAAGTCGAATCTGTTGATATATAAAACATTGAAAAACTCATTCATTTAGACCTCCAAACAGTCATTTTCGTAACAGCTAGCAGTTCTGCGCAGCTGTAAAGATCCACGTTTTTCTCATATTTCGGTAATCCAAATCAGAAACTTTTCTAAATGAAAGTTGTTCAGAACTCACTAATCTAGTAAACTGGAGATTTTCAGAATTTTTAAACGTCTTTTAGTATTTTTAACGAGTGCGAAAAGACAGAGGCAGAACTAGAATTTTTCAAACTATAATTTGCGTTACGTTATCGTAGGTTCTCACGGCGTTAACCGAGCCTAGACTTTGTTTCTGATTATTGTCATTCGTGTATAAGGTATGGATTCCGACCTTTCCCTCTCGTAGCATGAATACCTCTCGTTTCATGATCTTTACTTTGAAATTTCTAACTTGACTGCGTGATTATTAACTCTTTGAGATTATGGATTATTGATCATAAGTATTGATTGTTCACATGCGATAGGATTTAATTGCTTGTACTCATTGTTGCATGTCCTTGAATTGCTCGATTATTAGTTATGACTAATGACATTGATTAAAGAGTATGAACCTTAGTGCAAATTATTGTTTTCTTTTGAATTGATTGTATTGTATTATTGACCTCCGTACCCGAGCACATCCACCTATGGGGACATAGGGCGTCATTGTGGCACAAGTGACGTGCTCTATCTGTGGCAGAGCGATTGGACCACAGCGTCTCTACATTATTATTACGTGCTAAGTTGTTGCACATATTAATTAGTGTCAAAGGAGGCGTATGGATCGATCCTAGGATATCATTGTTATTGTTATTGGTGAGATGGTTAGGTGTGTGTGCCCACATTCCTATCTCACATATTGGTGCATTAGAACTGCAGCTAATGTACACATTGTTAATTGTTATTATTATTGGCTCATATGGGTATTCCTTTTAGATGATCATTATTATTTGATTTTCAACTTGATCATCTCATTGTTATCATGATTGATCATTGTATTGCTATTGTTTATTTCCGTTACTGAGTATTCTTTGGCTCAGCCATATTTTCTTTTGTTGTTTTCTCTTATTTTTATAGCAGGTACTCAAGGGGCTCAGGGGAACGAGTGAAGAGTGTTAACTCAAGAAGTTAGGATGAGAACATTTGGATTAATAAGATTTAATAGTATTTTGATTTTAAGACTTTATTTAAATTATTTGGACCTATGTAAGGATTTGTGTGTTTCTTAGTACTTTAATTCTATCATTCATGAAACTCTGATTACTGTTTATGTGACACGTCAACCTTACCCGGGTTGGGGTGTTACAGTTATGGTATCAGAGCTTAGGCTCCTTCCTGTAGAAAACTTAAACCAAATAATTAAGACATGTGAGGATTGGGTAGATATTGGGTTAGGTTCTCTATATATTATATGGCTATTTTCTAATTCACGTTGTTCTGATTAATGTGAAATGTTTTCATTTTAGATGCCTCCCAGCCGTAATTCACGAAATTCTAGCGGGTCGAATGGACCTGATCCAAACCTTGTTGGTGCTATGACCCAAGCACTTACTGCTATACTACCGACTTTGATTGATGCGGTACGTAATCCGAATCCAAACCCAAACCCAAATCCTAATCCAAATCCAAACCCAAATCCGAATCCAAATCCAAACCCAAATCCGAATCCAAATCCAAACCCAAATCCAAACCCGAATCCAAACCCAACTGGTGCAGATGTTTGGCTAGCGCGATTTCAAAAGCAAAAACCACGATCATTCACTAAGGCGGCTACACCTGCAGTGGTCAAAGACTGGATCGCTCATATTGAGAAAATTTTTACCGTGCTTAGAGTTGACCAGCAGTACAGGACGGGTTTAGCTGCTTATAAGTTGGAGGAAGATGCTCAAGTATGGTGGGAGAATGTGGTAGCTGAAAGAGGAGGCGAATAGTTCGTGGAGACTCTATCTTGGAATGATTTTCGTTCCATATTCTTCGACAAGTATTTTACGAATGTGGATAAAGCAGCATACAGGCGGGAGTATGATAACATCCGTCAACGAAACGATGAATCACTCACTGATTTTACAGACCGGTTTTATCGACTGTTGGGATTTCTAGGTTCTTCTGCTGGACCACCTGAGGAACGGGCTGAAAAGTATCAATGGGCAGTATGTGATCGGATTCGTAAGGCTATTATTCACTCCACTTTCAACAATGTTGAGGAAGCAGTTAGGGCTGCAAAAAGGGTGGACCTGGAGAGAAAAGAATTTTTGTTAAAATTTGAGGATAATAAGAAGCGCAGTAGAGATGGGACTCGTATTCAGGCTGGCGGTGAGTCATCTCAAGGATCTGACCGAAATGGAAATGATCGTCAGAAAAATCAAGGATCGGGGAAGAACACTAAGCCATGGCATGGTAAGACTCGAAGTCAAGGTCAAATGATACCCTATCAACAACCAATTGCAGCTCAACCGGTGAATCAAAAAGGCAATCCTTCCAGACATCCGATGTGTACTCATTGTGGAAAGCATCATCCCGGAACTTGTCGTCGACTTACAGGAGCTTGTCTTGGTTGTGGAGATATGGGGCATAGGGTTAGTCAATGCCCAAAGGCGAGGAACCGACCAGTGAATGATGCTAAGGGAGCCAATGCGCCACCCACTACTGGAGGTCGAGTATTCGCACTAACTGTAGGGGAAGCTGCTAATGCTCCAGGTATATCTTCCCGTACTAATTCATTCTAATAATCATAATCTACTTCCATTGATTCTAGTTTTACCGTCGTTAGTATTCATTAGTTATCAATACATAGGTACGATTTGTGGTATACTTCGTCATGGTGACTATGATGTTTATGTATTGTTTGATACTGGCTCCACACACTCGATAGTATCTCATCTATTCACAAAGCGCCTTACGATCATGCCTACCGCTCTAGAGCCTGCATTAGTGATTTCTACTCCTGTTGGAGAATCGATTGTTATTTCCCAAGTGTACCAAAACTGTCCTATTCAGATCGAATCAACCAAAAGAGAGGCTGACCTAATTCCTATGCACATGGGTGATTTCGATATTATTCTTGGCATGGATTGGTTAACGCGACACCAGGTTACCATAGAATGTCAAACTCGTCGTGTGCTATTTGGTGATCCTATGAATCCTGACTTAGTTTACCAAGGGAGCCTACCTCGGAAGCCTCTCAAAATTATCTCTGCTCTGAAAGCCCAAAAGCTTATATTCCGTGGATGTGAGGTATTCTTAGCTTCTATAAAAGATACATCAGCGGATACTCCTCGTATTGAAGACTTTCCTATTGTTCGGGAATTCTCTGATGTCTTTCCTGAAGAACTTCCAGGGTTACCACCTGAGCGTGAAGTCGAGTTTACTATTGATTTAATCCCCGGGGCGGAACCTATTTCTAAGGCACCTTATCGGATGGCCCCAGTAGAGTTGAAGGAATTGAAAGATCAACTGCAGGAGCTATTACAACTCGGATTCATTAGACCAAGTGTTTCACCATGGGGGGCACCGGTATTATTTGTGAAGAAGAAAGATGGTAGTATGCGTATATGCATCGACTACCGAGAGCTTAATAAGATTACTATCCGGAACCGCTATCCGTTACCGCATATTGACGATCTCTTCGATCAACTACAAGGGGCAAAGTTCTTCTCTAAGATCGACCTCAGATCAGGATACCATCAATTGAGGATCCGAGATCAAGATGTTCCTAAGACAGCATTCCGCACCCGTTACGGTCACTATGAGTTCCTAGTTATGCCTTTTGGCTTGACCAATGCTCCAGCTGTCTTTATGGACCTCATGAACAGAGTGTTCCATGAGTATTTGGACCGCTTTGTAATTGTTTTTATCGATGATATCTTGGTATTCTCTAAAAGTAGAGAGGAGCATGAAGACCATCTTCACACGATTTTAGAGACCTTACGCCAAAAGAAGTTATATGCTAAATTTTCTAAGTGTGACTTTTGGCTTGAACAGGTGGCATTTTTAGGCATGTTGTATCAGCTAAAGGTATCACTATGGATCTGGCAAAGGTGGAAGCTATTACTAAATGGCCTCGACCGACATCCGTCACTGAAGTTCGTAGTTTTCTTGGTTTAGCGGGCTATTACCGACGTTTTGTGGAAGGTTTCTCTCGTGTAGCATTACCTCTAACTCAACTTATGAGAAAGGGTGTAAAATTTACGTGGGACGAGGATAGAGAAAAGAGTTTTGAGGAACTGAAGAAAAGACTGGTATCTGCCCCTATTCTTACGTTACCTTCGGGTTCTGGCGGATACCAAGTTTATAGTGATGCATCGAAGAAGGGACTCGGTTGTGTTCTTATGCGGCATGGTAAAGTTATTGCCTATGCTTCCCGACAGCTTAAACCGTACGAAGTAAACTACCCAACACATGACTTAGAGCTTGCAGCTGTAGTGTTTGCATTAAAGATTTGGAGACATTATTTGTACGGAGAGACATGTGACATCTTTACTGATCATAAGAGCCTTAAGTATATTTTCACTCAAAAAGAACTCAATATGAGGCAGAGGAGATGGTTAGAACTACTCAAGGATTACGATGCCAACATCCAGTATCATCCGGGCAAGGCGAATGTCGTGGCAGATGCTCTCAGTCGAAAGAGTGCAGGTGGAGTGGCATGTCTTCAAATCCAACCACAGATTATCTCAGATCTGGATAGAATGGAAGTTGGGTTACAGCTTGGTGAGTCTAACGGTTATCTAGCCAAGATGAGGATAGAATCTGATCTTATTACACGGATCAAGGAAGCTCAGAATCAAGATGGAGAACTTTGGGCGATATTACAAAATTTGAAGATAGGGAAACAATCTGAGTTTCGAGTTGATGAACAAGGAGTTATCTGGTGTGGGAATAGATTATGTGTGCCAGATGACTCAACCCTTCGTGACTCCTTATTAGCAGAGGCACACAGTTCACCATTCTCTATTCACCCGGGAGCCACTAAGATGTATAGAGATTTAAGGCAGAACTTTTGGTGGAGTGGTATGAAAGAAGATGTAGCTAAATATGTGAGTCATTGTTTAACTTATCAGCAAGTAAAGATTGAGCATCAAAGAGCTAGTGGATTACTGCAACCATTAGATATTCCTGTGTGGAAATGGGATGATATTTCCATGGACTTTGTTACAGGCCTACCAAAAACATTCAAGAAGAACGACGCCATTTGGGTCGTAGTTGATAGACTCACAAAGTCGGCTCATTTCTTTCCCATCCAACAGGGTTACTCAGTTAGCAAATTATCAGAGATATTTCTGCAAGATATTATTCGACTTCATGGCACGCCATCATCGATTGTATGTGATAGAGATCCGCGTTTCACGTCACGCTTTTGGAAGGGTTTCCAAAATGCTTGGGGAACCAAGTTAAGATTTAGTACCGCCTTCCATCCGCAGACTGACGGACAATCTGAACGCACTATTCAGACTTTGGAAGATATGCTTAGAGCATGCGCACTCGAATGGACGGGCAATTGGGATGAGTATCTATGCCTAGTTGAGTTCGCGTATAATAATAGTTGGCAGGCTAGTATAAATATGGCCCCGTTTGAACTTCTATATGGTCGAAAATGTAGAGCACCGATATGTTGGAATGAGGTTGGAGAAAAGATAATCGAAGGACTAGAATTGGTTAGAATTACTAATGACAAAGTTGCCATTGCCAGAGAGAAGTTGAAAGAAGCCCAAACTAGACAAAAGAGTTACGCCGATCAACACCGACGAGCGTTGGAATTTAGAGTCGGAGATCATGTGTTTCTCAAAGTGTCACCTTGTCGTGGCATACGTTGATTTGGAATTAAAGGAAAGTTAAATCCACGTTTTATCGGTCCGTTTGAGATTCTTGAAAGGGTTGGTGAAGTCTCCTACCGTTTGGCTTTACCACCTCAACTGTCACATGTGCATAACGTCTTCCATGTCTCTTTGTTGAGGGGATACAACTATCATCCGTTACACGTTATTAGTTACCCTCTTCACGCGATTCAAGAAGATCTTTCTTATGAAGAAGAACCTGAAGCTATTATTGATCGTCAAGAACGAGTTATGAGACGCAAGTCTATACCGTTCGTTAAAGTTTTATGGAAAAATCATTCTGAACGCGAGGCGACATGGGAGACAGAAGAAATGATTCGTTCACAGTATCCATACTTATTCGATAACTAAGTGTATGTATTCTAAGCCTAACTGTTAGTGATTACTCTATTCGTAAGTGGTGTGTGCTTAAAGAAGTATTATTTTCACCGTATTGTATTTTCAGAAGGATTCATGCTACATTATTTAGAATTTCGAGGACGAAATTGTTTTAAGGGGGTAGAATTATAATACCCATAAAAATAATAATAATAATAATAACAATAATAATAAAAGTAATAATAATAATAATAGTTCAGGGGGTATTGTGCCATTTTTTAAACTTAAATTAATAAGTTTAAGCCTCAAATGAAAGAAACATAAACCACAGGGACCAATGGTGAAAATTTTTAAAAACCAAACCTCTTTCTCTCTCCACCCTCCCGCATTTCCGGCGGGTTTTCGGCCGGAATCCGGTCTCCTCCGGCGAACCCCCAAAACACCTTTAAAATTCGGTTTTCAAACCCCACAATGCACCAAATCGTTCGTGAGTCAGATTCCAACCATAATACACGCGTTAATTGAAGAAAAATCGTCCGGATTTCACGGTTTGTGGAGCACTAACGAACCCACTTTAACTCACCTAACTAAATCCACTCAAACGTGGATAATAATCAAATTAACTCGAATTAATCAATCATATACCCATTACTAATCTGTCTATACTCTCAAACCGACCTGCAATCCACGAATTCATCCTGTTTGATTCCTTCTTAGTCGCGAACTGCAAGCTAAGTGAGAACCACCTTTCGAGTGATTTAAACTGAAATTGAGAAGAGGTTTTACATAAAGATCATTGTTCGAAGCTACCCTCGAGTTTAATTCGATTATAGTCTGCATTTACTCATCGATTGGACCAAGGTGACCGCGACCTGTTCTTTGTGGCGTTCGTCTTCAATTCGAAATGTAATCAGGTAATTAAGAACACCTATACACTCGATTTAGGGTGGGGAACAAAAGCCCTATGAAATTAAGCATTTACAAAAACGAATTGAAGGTTAATTTGGATCAAATCGTTTCTAGGGTTCTTGAAATTAGGGTTCTTAGATGCGGGACTGGTTAAAAGGAATTAAAACCAATACATATCAGGCGCAGGCGCCCTAGCCTGCTGGTTAAAGCTTAAGAGGGACAGGCAAGGGGTCCCGGGTTCGAACCCGAGCCCCTGCCATATTTTTTTGAAGCCTTTCTGACTTTTTTAAAAATATGTAAAAATTTCCAAAAATTATAAAAATCAGTTCTGTTAACTCTCTTTATTTTTAAGATCATTTAAATATTTTCTAGGAATTTATTTCTTTAAATGCCTTAATATTTCTATAAAATCTTGTTATAGAAAATACTATTATTAATTATAATACTATTATTTAATTAAATAATGGATCACTATTATGTTTCAAAACAATACTGATATATTATGTAAATGAATAATATATAACTTTTGATAGTTATAGGTATATATAATACTAACAAACATTTTAAATAGTTCATTTTGTTTAAAAATAAGCTTTAAATAGTTGATTTAGTTCCGTATTTTACAGCCAACTTACGGAGGCCATAACTTTTTCATAACAGATTCAAATCAGTTAAACTTTATGTCCATGACGAAGTTCGTCGAAAGACAAATCCGTTGATATATAAAACATTGAAAAACCCATTCGTTTAGATCTCCAAACAGTCGTTTTCGTAACAGCTAGCAGTTCTGCGCAGCTGTAAAGATCCACGTTTTTCTTATATTTCGGTAATCCAAATCAGAAACTTTTCTAAATGAAAGTTGTTCATAACTCACTAATCTAGTAAACTGGAGATTTTCAGAATTTTTAAATGTCGTTTAGTATTTTTAACGAGTGCGAAAAGACAGAGGCAGAACTGGAATTTTTCAAACTATAATTTGCGTTACGTTATCGTAGGTTCTCACGGCGTTAACCAAGCCTAGACTTTGTTTCTGATTATTGTCATTCGTGTATAAGGTACGGATTCCGACCATTCCCTCTCGTAGCATGAATACCTCTCGTTTCATGATCTTTACTTTGAAATTTCTAACTTGACTGCGTGATTATTAAACTCTTTGAGATTATGGATTATTGATCATAAGTATTGATTGTTCACATGCGATAGGATTTAATTGCTTGTACTCATTGTCGCATGTCCTTGAATTGCTCGATTATTAGTTATGACTAATGACATTGATTAAAGAGTATGAACCTTAGTGCAAATTATTGTTTTCTTTTGAATTGATTGTATTGTATTATTGACCTCCGTACCCGAGCACATCCACCTATGGGGACATAGGGCGTCATTGTGGCACAAGTGACGTGCTCTATCTGTGGCAGAGCGATTGGACCACAGCGTCTCTACATTATTATTACGTGCTAAGTTGTTGCACATATTAATTAGTGTCAAAGGAGGCGTATGGATCGATCCTAGGATATCATTGTTATTGTTATTGGTGAGATGGTTAGGTGTGTGTGCCCACATTCCTATATCACATATTGGTGCATTAGAACTGCAGCTAATGTACACATTGTTAATTGTTATTATTATTGGCTCATATGGGTATTCCTTTTAGATGATCATTATTATTTGATTTTCAACTTGATCATCTCATTGTTATCATGATTGATCATTGTATTGCTATTGTTTATTTTCGTTACTGAGCATTCTTTGGCTCAGCCGTATTTCTTTTGTTGTTTTCTCTTATCTTTATAGCAGGTACTCAAGGGGCTCAGGGGAACGAGTGAAGAGTGTTAACTCAAGAAGTTAGGATGAGAACATTTGGATTAATAAGATTTAATAGTATTTTGATTTTAAGACTTTATTTAAATTATTTGGACCTATGTAAGGATTTGTGTGTTTCTTAGTACTTTAATTCTATCATTCATGAAACTCTGATTACTGTTTATGTGACACGTCAACCTTACCCGGGTTGGGGTGTTACAGTTAGAGAACTATTCGAGAGCTTCATGTTAAGTGTAAATAGTTGTTTGCTGATTTAATTAAGTAGAGCTTTTGCCATTTCCTGTGTAAGGATCGTTACGACAACGATCGATCTCGTTATGTGAATGTGGAATATAAACGATCAACGGAGTAAGAAGAAGTAGAATTAATCACACAAAACACAAATGAAAATAAATTTCACTTGTATTGCTCTCTGAATTGAAATGTTTACAATGACTACAGAATTAAGGAAATGATCAAAAGCTTTCTCTAACTAATTACAAACAATAAGTTCTATTTTTAATAAAATGAAGTTCTCGCGCGAAAACACTAATTCTCACGCGACTAGATGTTGTTGCTTGAGAAGCAGTTTTAGCGTGGTGACTTTCGTTCTCGTGGTGCTGAAATGTCTGATTTAAATGAGAGACACTTGGTTACAAGGAGAAAAAGATGATAGTGAGACTGACAGTGATCAAGTTGGGAACATCCCGTATATATTGCAAGAACGTCCCAGAGTGCGAGAAACTCCTGCCAAACGCATTGTTGAGGAACGTGATGCTGATTATGTTCATGATGATGTTCCTCTTATTACCCGAGAAAGGAGGAATAGAATGACAAGAGTAGCTGGTGATAGTCCACGTGGTAGGGGTAGAGGATGTGGAGTGTTGAGGAAACGTCGGACCCCGATGACCACAGTAACAGCAGAAGATGTTCCAGTATAAGATATACCAGCCACAGCTAGTGAGGCCATTGCACCTATGATTGTTGTTGGATCTAATGAAGCTGGTGAAACCAAAACTACACTTAGAAGATTTTGAATACAATTAAAAAAAGGCTTCCGAAGACAAAGACGCACTTCCGAAGCAAAGTTTAAGATCTTCTGAAGCTTAAAGATAAAGAACTTTTGAAGGAAGAACTAAGTCTTCTGAGACTAAGTAGTTCTCCTTTCGAAGTACAACACTTGGAAGATTCAAGACAATATCTTCTGAAGGAAAGAAGTCATGAAGACTTGCAGAAGTCTCAGAAGAAGTTATCTCTTCCGAAGTGAAAATGGTTTCGGAAGACTTTATTCTTCCGAAGCCATTTTACCTTCGGAAGATATAACTATGGACCAGTGGACATAAGTAATGTCTAACTGACAAGTCTAAGATACTGCATGACGTTTTCCCACACCCATGTAGTTGATCATACTTTATTCCACTATTTACCTTTTATTAGTTAATACAGTTACCAACTTTAGTAGGTAACAAAAGGTAATTCATGGACCTGCCATGACTACCTAATCTAGGATAGTATTTTATCTTAGATACCTTACTTCTAGCAATGTAGTATTGGTTTAAATATAAGTTCCAACCGGTTTTCTAAGTATAACTGACTGTAAATAGTAGTATATATAGTTTCTCAATATAACTCATTATGCATTCTTTATAAGAGTCTTGTAAACACTGAGTTGAGAAGTAATATATACATGTATCTTGAAAAACCATTTCTTGTGTTCATTAACTTAGTTATTATCATGAACTTAGTTTGAGATTTTGCATCGTCACACGAGTGAAACTTAGTGAGTTTGAGAGAAAATATTATGTTGAGTGACCAACACTGATCCTGTAATTGGTATCAGAGCATCCAGGATCTTGATTGTGAGATCTAACCATCCCAGATCACCCTAATTTCCTCATACTCACTCAATCAACTCAAATGGCCCTTAACCAAAAATATTCTGAGACTAGGATGGGAACCATGACTAAGGCTCCTATTATCACCCCTGATAATTTTAGATGTTGGTGTCAACGTATTAAAGGATTCATCAAGTATCAAGATAGCCGGATGTGGAGATTTGTCACTCATGGCCCTTACAAGACAAAAGTGGCATCATCAACTGGTAATGGAACTATGATTTAAAGGAAATTGAAGACTACTCAGATGAAGACTTCAAGAAGATGGACATTGATAGCAAAGAATGTATTGCTCACTGCTATACTAAATTCCATAATGGTAGGCTTTGAGCATTGCACTACAGCTAAAGAACTCTTTGATGCTTTGACATTGATGTAATCTGGTTCCTCAACCAAAGAATCTAAGAAAGATGTACTGATGCAGAAGTTTGAAAACTTCACTTACATTGTTGGTGCGACCTTGAGCGAACAATACTTGCGATACATGGACATAATTGCATCTCTTCAGTCTATGGGAGTGACTCTTGAGAAGAGAGCACAGAAATAAAATTCATGAGTGCACTTCTTCATGAATGGACTTTCTATTATGTCTATATCAATAGAACTAAGAACTTGAATACACTCACCATGACTGAACTATATGGGATCCTTGATGGATACCGTATGGAGATGGCCCACTACTAGAAAACAAGCCTAATGCAACATTTTAAAAGCAACTTTTTAAAATAAGTTACATTTGACTCTAATGCAACTTCATTTAACAAAAATGTTGCATTAAAAGGTTTAATGCAACTTTTTTCTTAAAAAGTTGCAAAAATTGATTGAAATTGCAACTTTTTTATTTGAAAGTTGCAATTTTTTATGAAAAATGCAACATTTTTTTTAAAAGTTACAAAATTTATTGAAATTTGCAACTAATTTAGAAGGGCTGCATTGGTGAAAGTTTAATGCAACTTTATTTTAAAATATTGCATAACACTAATACGAATATATATGTGACTATTATTATCAATGACAGGTTTAATTAAAATAGTTATTTTGTTGAAAAGTTAATGGGATGGACTTACATACATTAGAAAAGGTTCAAGGACCCGATTAATATTTTTTGTAATTAATAGATTATATAATATTATAACTTTGAGTGAGTAGCAAATTTTAAATTATAGCGTCGACCCAATTATTTTATAAGAAGAATCAAACGAAATGTAACTGAAAAAATACATGACTAGCTAATAGCAAACATTATCATACATTGTACAAGTGACTACAAGTTACTATTAGAAAAAAAAATAGAACTTTTAAAATTGAAAAAATACATGACTAGCTAATAGCAAACATTATCATACATTGTACAAGTGACTACAAGTTACTATTAGAAAAAAAATAGAACTTTTAAGAAGGCTGCACAAAGAATCGAACCTGTGTCATCATTTGAATTGAAAGTAGCTAACTGGTTACTATTAAGCCCACTATACATTCTATTTAAGTAGGCTAATATTTAATTACCCACTTAAACGTAAGCACAAATAAAAACACAATAAAACCCTACCCCCACTAATTTCCCCAAAACCATTCACCTGCTAAATTGCACAGCCCCACCTCGTTCACCTGCTGAATTACACCGCCCCCACTCGTTCGCTTGCTGAATTGCACAGCCCCCACCTCGCTCGCTATTGATTGCACAGCCCCCACCTCGCTCGCTGCTGTGCACAGCCCCCACCTCGCTCACTGTTGAAGTGCCCTGCCCCCACCTCGTCGACCGCTGCTGATCCTTTATCGACCGCTGCTGCCATCACTCTGCGGTCGTCAGCCATCATTGCTGTTGCTCGGCTGCTCCATCCTCCACGACTCCCCCTGATTTTGAGGATTTTGTGTTTTATAGTTGACTAGGTAAACTACAACTCTACAAGTCTTCAATTGTTTGTTTCAAGTGAGTTCTAAATTTTTGTTATTTAAGAAGGTGGTAGTGTGTTACAGAGGTCAAATGTTGGATTGTTGATATAGGTACCTCCTTCCTATTCGTTTTGGTTTGCAACCAAAGAGATAGAATAAGTATATCATGCGGAAGGTCAAGATCTGTTGCTGCTTCACATCTGTTCTTGACCTCAATTACTTTATCAATAGTTAGGTTTTAACCTTTTGTTAATGTTTCATATCAAGTTTTATGTTTCTGATGCAAATAACTCATGTAATTGATTTATACCTATAGGAATTGCAACTAGAAATCTTCATTTGAATCCTTTGTTGCTTGATCATCCTCATTAAGTTGTTGCTTCATCATCACCCTAGACATAGTGCAAGGTTAGTATGACTAGTCTATTGTTCAAGAAAACCTTTTGCGTTGGCATTTTGGCTTGATAACAAGTATATGAGAAGTTTATAGAAAATTTCATTGAGTTTATTAGAAGTATTTTTGTGGATTTGTAGATTAATGTTTGCTTTTGTTAAGCTTGGTTATAAGCTAAGCAACTGATCTATGTGTATTCTATATCTTTTTCACTTGAGAAAGTAAGAATGTAAGTGCAACTTCATAGCAAAAAATCCAAATTTCTGACTTCGAGATAAACAAAATGAATATGTGATCATGCTAGTCCTGGTGATCTTCATGAGTTTGTGATCTTAGTACTTATGAGATCAATAAAATGAATTCATGTATCAGTTTAGTTGATCATTTTGAGAAGCTGTATATTTCATTTTCTTGGGTTATGGGACATGATATTTAATTGTTGAATAATACTTTGATAGGAGTTAAAGACTTAAGTTTGTTGATTTATAACTTTAGATCGTATAATATCTTGTCTGAAAGGTGTGTTTACATAAGATGAAAACTTGATAAACAATATAGTCATTTTAAAGCTATCTTGCAAGTGCATTGGAAATAAGATTTAAATGAAAATTTCTAATATTATTTTCATCATATCTAGAGAACAATTTTCATAAAATTTCCCACCTAGTTTTGGTTAGATGCTCTTCTGTTTTACCTTATTTGTGGTGGTTTTCATTTAGACATACAAAACATTCGTAAACTGAAAAAAAATGATTCAATTAGAACCTTAACTTTGAACAAGTTCATAGGCAATCTAAACAAATAATGCATTAGTGTTTCAAAGATTTTAAACTCACACTCTTTTAATTATTTTGGTTATAAATATGCTCGAATATTAACGAAAATTAATAGAGAAGAATCTAGAGAAAAAGAGGTTTATTCACGTCTAAGCTCATGATTTGTTATTCATCGGCCGCTTTCAACAACTAATGATTAATAAAATTGATGTTACCTGAGTTGTATAGGATTATAAGCCATTACTTTCCCATATGGTTATTCTATTAATAATATTGCAGCTTCTAATATGCTTGTTTTCAGTTCAATACAACTGTTAAGTTGATTTTCTTTCATCAATTGATGTTTTTTTGTATGTAATATGTTTATTAAATTAATCTTGCTAATACATGAGATATAACACATGTTAAAGATAGTCTGTTCGTCCATATATTAGCAATAACATTAAAGTCATATTGTTTCTTTAATGTTTCTATTAACTTCAGAATACAAGAGAGATGAGACATGTTAGAGATTGGATGTATTTACCTAGAAGATTACCAGAATTTGAAGCTGGAGGTATTGAATTTCTTAGTGCTTCTTTCCATAAGGCAGCAAAAGGCTCTCAAATATGTTGTCCTTGTAAACGATGCAAAAATCGTTACTGGTATCATAGAGATGAAGTATTTGATCATCTAAAAGGACACGAATTTGTAGAAAACTACTATGTATGGTTTTTTCATGGAGAAAGCTCCTCAGAAAGAAGATTTAATACCAACATATATGATGATGGAGATGCTATGAATGAAAATTTTGAGGAGTTATTGCATGATAGATTTAGAGATACTGTGGAGGAAACAAGTACGACGCAAAGTTGTTTAATGAAGATACCAAAAATTCTATAAGTTAATAGAAGATGGAAAGTAAGAGTTATTCCCTGGGTGTAAAAGTTTTTCGAAGCTATCTTTCATCATTAGACTTCTTCACTATAAGACTCTTCATGGGCTTAGTAATATGGCATTTGATGATCTGCTACAACTTTTACAAGAGATGATTCCAGAAGCAAAACTTCTAGCAAGTTTCACTCAAGCTAGAAAAGTCATAAAGGATTTAGGGCTTGATTATAAGAAGATTCCTGCTTGTCCAAATGATTGCATGCTTTATTGGAAAGAGAATGAACATACTGAAGTGTGTCATATTTGCCACACCTCAAAGTGGAAACAACTAAATGAGAACCAAAAGTTAAAACATAATAGTGAACACTCTAAAAAATCATCAAAAGTTTCGGCTAAAGTGGTGTGGCATTTTCCTTTGAAACCAAGGTTACAAAGACTTTTCATGTGTTCAGAAACAGCTAAACATATGACATGGCATGATGAAGGACGTCTTAAAGATGGAAACTTATGACATCCGGCTGACGGACAAAGCTGGAAGGAATTTGATTCTTTGTATCCTTATTTTGCAAAAGAATCTAGAAATGTGAGATTAGGGTTATCAAGTGATGGATTTTATCCATTTGGAACAATGAGTATTGCTCATTGCACTTGGCCCGTGGTGTTGGTTAACTACAATTTGCCTCCATGGATGTCATTGAAACCGGAATACTTTATGTTATCCTTGTCATCTCTATGTGTACTTATTTTGTGTTTATATGTAACTTGTGGTTTATAAGTGTTATTAGTGTGCAGAACACTTATCTAATACAACCTGCAATCATTCTCAATTTCACATTTATAGATAGATAATATAACGCCTTTGTGTGTATTTGTTTTAGAGTTTTAAAAATGGGTTAACATGTACCCTATAGGTATGGGATTGTAATTAGCAATGCTCGTTCCATACTCTGTCCATTACCATCCGTAATTGTAGGAATTACCATTTTGTTGAACATTCTTACTATTGTTGTTGCTATGAATTACTCTGTTCTGTTGATAAACTACTCAATTTTATGTTTAACAGGTATAATGGCTAACAAAGGGCACCTAAATGATTATGAAAAAATAAACTATTGAGGATTCAAGAAAACCAAGAAAGGCTACGTGTTTTGGGAATTAAAAACATTGCAAAGTCATTGACAAGTTTGGTAGAAAGTAATAAAACAAAGAAAAAGAAGGTGAACACAACAAATTTCAAAGCCAGTGATGTAGACTTTATTCATAAAATGGAGGAGGATTATGGTGAAGATTATCTAGAGGTTTCTCGAAGTGCTAGAGTAGCCAAAAAAGTAATAAGGTTATCTATTATATATTTTTAGTTTATATACTTATATATATGTAATTAGTTTATATACTTATCTATTATATAATAAGTAATAAGATTATTATATGTAATGAGTTTGGACAACCGGTGGGTCCGGTAACAAAGGAGAAGGATGTAGTTGGAGAATTCTCTCGATTTTTGGGTACAACCGCTCGTAACAATTCTTATGCACCATTAATCTATACTTTATGGAAGAAGGTGCCACGTAAAGATAAAATATGGGAACATGTCTTGGTAAGTTTATAAGTACTTTTTTTACTTGTTATATGCCATTTGTAACTATATTCTATCTTTTTTAAAGGAAAAATATGATGTGCCTCATGTTTCCAAAACTTGGGTTTTAAAGAGCATTGGACAGTTGTATATGGTACATAAATGTCGGTTTAAGAAAAAATACTTCTACCAACATAAGGATAACAAAACAAGATGGAAGAATCGACCTAAAAATATTCCACAAGATGACTTTTCACAGTTGCTGAGGTTACGAAATAATAAAGATGTGACGGTATTTTCTTGACAATTTATGTATTAGTAGTATTTTCTATTTAGAGTTTCCTGTTGTTTTAGTCATTTCCTTTAATGTATTCAGAAGCGTTGTTTGAGGGCTAAGGAAATACGCATGTCACAAAAAAATTTGCATACAGCTGGTCCAAAAAGCTTTGCTAGGATTCGTGAAGAGATTGTAAGATTTCTATTTTTGCTCATGATTTGTGTTTTCGTACAGTTCAAAATGATAATTTTATCTATTTATATATGTTATCATGAATGTAGAAAAATGATGACCCAAACAATGAATTGCCTACTTTAACACAAATGTTTGAACGTACACGTAAAAGGACCGATAGACGTGCATATCTTGATACATATGATGACACCGCAAGAAAAATTGTAAGTTCTTTCTAGTTTTTCTTTTAGAGAATTTTGTCTGAAGTATCATGTATGTGTGTAATAAAATCAAATGAGTTGGGCTAAAGTCTGATACTACGATTGATATGTTACCATGGCTCTTCACATGTTTACTTAAAATGTGTCATACCTCTCACCTGCTTAAATTTGAAATTTAGAGGAATAATTTGAATTTTATGATCACATATCTATATTTGACTGAATCATATATCTGCTATGTTCTTCTATATTAGTGCTTAAAACTAGTATATCATGCTTCACTTATGGTTTGAATAACCACGCGTGCTTGAAGCTTGGCTTAACCACTTCAACAAAATTCGAATCTATGTGCATGCTTACTTATAATAATAATAACTAAATAACCATTATGTGTATATATACATATATATATATATATATAACCAATTAATATAATAGCAAATTACAAGAGATTCATTTATTTAGGGTCAATAACATCTTTATTATAAATCACACCATAGGAATACTCATATGCTCCCATTATAACCTCTTGTGCCTTTCTTTTTGTTATGTTCATCATCTTCAATATCAAGAAGCTTTGTTTATACTTCTGTAATTGTCATCTATGAATAATCAACCAATGCTTTGCTTTTGTTTTATTCAAACAATCATCTTTGAACATTTCAATTACTGCAAATTAGGATAATAAAAAAAGGATAATCATGTCAATTCTATAATAAGTTTAAATGTAGTAATGTTCTCTCAAAAAGAAATTATTGTTGATTTAGTTATATAATATATACATAACATACATTTGATGAAGTAGATTTGATGTCAAGAAGATTAAGTGTAGCTCTTCTTTTTTGGGCGATTGAAGTAATCGTATTTTTTTAAAGATGTTTTTGATATGTTTAAGTTTAGTTAAGCTTGTATTGTGTCTAAATGTTGGAATGTGGTTGGCTTATGAACCTAGTTATACTTGCTTATATATACTCTCACAGGTGTTGAACTATTGTTATTAGCAATAAAATTCATGTGATGGTATTGACCCTAGCATCCTTCTAGTGTTTTTAAAGGATTCATAAAATAGAAACCTATACGTCTTAATATGGATAGAGAAAATGCCTAAAATTGATTCACCAAATGCCTAAATTATGTTGTTTTACTATTTTTTGTATTATTTTCATCCTGTTTTGCTGCTGTTATTTGTTGATCTCAAGCTGCTTTCATGCTCGTTTTTTTTGTTATGTTGCTGTTGTTTTGTTGTGTTTTGGTGCACTTTTGAGACTATTATTCTACTGCTGTTTCGGTGCTAGTTTCTTGCTGTTTTGTTACTATTTTAATATCGTTTTATTGACGTTTTCATGCTAATTTGTTGCTGTTTGGGGACTGCTATTTTGCTATTAGTTTCATGTTGTTTGCTACTAGTTTCATGCTATATTTTAATGTTGGTTTCATGTTGTTTTGCTGCTAGTTTAGGTATCTATTCTGACCCGAATCTATTTTATTTCATGTTGTTTTGAATCAAATCTGTAAGGTTCTTACAAATTGTGGTTATTATGTCATTATTTTCCTTAAGGTGGGTTCTTGCAAAAGGTTTCTTGAGAAGTAAACTTGTGATCTTGTTTTGCCAATCTTGGAGCCAACTGAAGTGGGTTTGACTTGTGATCTGTATTAGTTGTTTGGCTTTTGTATTATTAAGATATTTTTACTCTTATATTTTGAAGGAACAAATGAAGAAATACAAACCATCAGAAGATGAAAGTACTTTGGTCGATCCTTTTACGGTTGTAATGAACAAGGAGCACAATGGCTACCTTCGACTTTATGGCAAAGGTGTTACTAAGAAAATGGTGAAAAAATGGATGGTGGTGAGGTGCAATACATGATCCCCGGGGGGCTTATGGAATCATTTAAAGCGAGCCTTGAAGTTGAAAAAACACAGTTGCTTGAAATGCGTAAAGAAATTGAAGAGGACCATCAAAGGAAAAAGGCTGAGATAGAAGATATGCGAAAAGATTTTGACAACCAACGAGCGAACTTTAAAACTACAATACGGGATATTATGGAAAAACTACCTACTGGAATACTTCAAAATCTTAAAGATGAGTAGAACATGTTCGTTACTTCTTATAATTGTAATTGACAATTTTATTTTTGACTATGTTGTTATTTTGAGATTAGACATATGCTAAGTTACGATATATGAATATATATTATATTTATGTTAGTATTGTGTTGGTGTAATTAGATACGATTGCATATTAATAGAAAATTTATTATTTCAACAACAAGTTGTAAAGTTGCATTTGCTTGTAAATAAGGTTGCATTTATTGTAATTAAGTTTATAGAAAGTGTTGCATTTGATGTAAAATAGTTGCATTAGAATATAACAAATGTTTCATTATATTCTAACAAATGTTGCATTTGAGGCGGCAAAGATTGCATTTGTGAGTTTGATTTGTTGCATTTAAAAGGTAAGAAAAGTTGCATTAGCTTGTAAAAACGGTTGCATCTTAACGAAGTTGCATTTGAATAGTAAATGCAACTATTTAAAAAAAGGCTGCATTATCTAATAAAAAAGTTACATTAGGTCTAATGCAACTTCAGCTAATGCAGCCCTAGATAAAAGGTTGCATTAAGCCTAATGTAACCTTTTCAAGACCTAATGCAACTTTTTAACGGGGTTGCATTATCTTCATTTTCGTGTAGTGTGGAGACTCAGAAGGGCCATCAAATAAATAGAAGCTCAAACCCTCTGTCAGCAATGTTGTACATATTGTTCAAGGTTCAAGAAATCCCCAGCCCCAAATGTACCTGTGCAACAATCAACAACCATCTCACTCCTATGGTCCTTATATCACATTTCCTTAGACAACCAGGTGTCAATAATCTCAACAAAGTCATTTTCAAGATTGTTGTGATTTTGTTTCAGGAAATGAACACTCTAGTGATTTTCAGTTATGCTTTGATGATCTAGAGTGTGTCAGTCCAGATGATGTTGAGTACATGGACATTGTCCGACAGATGGATCTTTTAACCTTCAGAGTAAAGAAGTTCTGGAAGGCAATTTCCCCAAAACCCAACTAACACTAAGTTTGGGTTTGATAAGTCAAGGCCAAATTTTACAACTGTAACCCACTTGGTCATTTTATAAGAGAATGCAAAGCTCCTAGATCTAATCCTGGAGCTGCTCAAGCCTCTCAACATCTTGCTACCCTAAAGGCTGTAACCAAGCAAACTGAGCAGTGAACTGTAGTTGTTGCTCAGAAAGTTGATTAAAGATTTATGGTGCAAGATATAACCCCTGCTCAAGCTCTCATGGCTAGAACCGATGATGTTAATGTAAATGAACATCTCTGTACTCCTGCTTGTAGAGCTAAAGTTAAAATGTATCAGGACTATAACATGGAATCAAGTCTGATATTGAGTCTTTAAATATACTAAAATCTAATTTTAAGAGACCAGAATCTGACTATAAATTAAAAATTGATGAGTTACAGAAAACTGTTTCCTCTTTAAAGCATGAACACTCAAACTATAGAGCTCAAATAAAAGATTTGGTTTCTAAGTTGACTGAGCCTCAATCCCATTTAGTAATAGCTGAGGCTAAAGCAAAGGAGTATGCTATTCAAGAGCATAACTTCGACACTATTCTTGCATCATCCTCCTACTTAAAGGTGTACTATCAAAATAATGGGAACTAATGAAACTGCTACACGAAATTATTATGCGTTTATATAACAACCAAGGTGTGGAACTGATGAGTAAGAGGTTCCAACTGCTGATCCACTCCACTTTGACAAGAAGAATGATGTAATAATGGTAACCACCACAGTGAAGGATAAGGTAGATATACTAATCCACATAGCTGAGGATGAACCTCTGACCACGAAAGACAGAAAGAACAAGATCAGAGCAGCTAAGAAAACTGCTTAGAAGGTGGCTGAGTCCAAGATGAAAATTGACCCTAGACAAAAGGGTGTGTTCATTTCAGCTGGATTCTAAGTCGCTGGAAATTCTAATTCAGGAAAGGATGTAGTACCAGTACTCCTAACCAGCTTAAGAATCAAGAGTTAAAGTGCAAGGCTATTAAACAAGACAAGAAATGCAAGAAACAACAGCCCCCATGCCCTACTAAAGTTAACATTGAATGCATAATATGTGGCTTGCACAATCACATGGCCAAAGATTGTTACTACAATCCTACAGGCACACATTATGCAAATAATGTAAAGAAAGAAGGAGTCAAGGAAGGTTTCATATTTAGTCCTTATCATATCGTGAAAATGTTAAAGAAAGGAAAGATTGTTTTCGAAGCCAAGTTGTTGTCAAAAGAAACTCATTCTTCGGAAAGGAAAATTGCTTCGGAAGACAAGCCCATAACCTAACAAAGGAATAAAATGAATCCTTTGAAATCTTTTGAGAAGAAGACTGCTTGAGAACAAAAGGTGGTGATTACTTCTTCCAAGAATAGAGAAGCCTTGAAAGTAAGTCATGCTGCTCAAAGCTCTTTAGGCTCATCTACACTGATCAACCATAGGATGGAATGAAAGATCAGACAAGATGGTACAGCCCAAACCTCTTCTTCCCAAACCATAGTTGAAACCCCATGCATACATTATGGCATGGGCTTCCAATAATAACTAATCACTTAACCTTATGTGCAGGGATATCCATATGAAAAGAATGGAAATATTTGGATTGTAGATAGTGGATGCTCTACGCACATGATAGGGAACTAACCCTCCAAATCCCAACTAGCTGCTCACATAAGAAAACACTTGGACAACTTTTATCTTACTGAACTAACCAAAAGGCAAGAACTGAAGAGGAGTTAAAAGTTGAAGAAGGAAGTGAATTTTCGGTAGCATCAACCTAGGGGAATTTGTTGCATCTAATGAGACTGGGCAACCAAAACTACACTTAGTAGATTTTGAGTACAAGTGAGCAAAGGATTCCGAAGTCAAAGATGCACTTCTGAAACAAAGTCAAAGATCTTCCGAAGCTTAAAGTTAAAGAACTTTTGAAGGAAGAACTAAGTCTTCCGAGACTAAGTAGTTATCCTTCCGAAGTACAACACTTGGAAGATTCAAGACAATGTCTTCCGAAGGAAAGAAATCATGAAGACTTGTTGAAGTCTCAAAAGAAGTTATCTCTTCCGAAGTATAAATGGGTTTGGAAGACTTTATTCTTCCTAAGCCATTTTACCTTTGGACGATATAACTATGGACCAGTGGACATAAGTATGGTCTGATTGACAAATCTGAGATACTGCAAGGCGTTTTCCCATACTTATGTAGTTGACCATACTTTATTCCACTGTTTACCATTTATCAGTAAGTATAGTTACTAACTTTAGTAGGTAACAAAAGGTAAGTCACGGACCAGTCATGACTACTGAATCTAGGATAGTATTTTATCTAGATACCTTACTTCTAGCAATGTAGTATTTGTTTAGATGTAAGTTCCAGCTGGTTTTCTATGTATAACTGGCTGTAGATAGTAGTATATATAGTTTCTCAATGTTACTTATTATGCATGCTTTGTAAGAGACTTGTAAACACTGAGTTGAGAAATAATATATACAAGTATCTTGAAAAATCGTTTCTTGTGTTCATTAACTTAGTATATTATCATCAACTTAGTTTTAGATTTTGCATCATCACACGAGTGAAACATAGTGAGTTTGAGAGAAAATATTGTGTTGAGTGACCAACATCGGTCCTTCAATTGGTATCAGAGCATCCAAGCTCTTGACTGTGAGATCTAACCATCCTAAATCACCATTATTTCCTAATACTCACTCATTCAACTCAAAAGGCCCTCAACCAAAAATATTCTAAGACTGGGATGGGCACCATGACAAAGACTCCTATTATCACCCCTAACAATTTTAGATGCTGGTGTCAACGTATTAAAGGATTCATCAAGTATCAAGGTAGCCGGATGTGGAGATCTGTCACTCATGGCCATTACAAGACAAAAGTGGCATCATCAACTAGTGATGGTACTATGATTGGTAAGGAAATTGATGACTACTCAGAAGAAGACTTCAAAAAGATGGACATCGATAGCAAAGAATGTATTACTCACTGCTATACTAAATTCCATAATGGTAGGCTTTGAGCATTGCACTACAGCCAAAGAACTCTTTGATGCTTTGACATTAATGTACTCTGGTTCCTCAAGCAAAGAATCCAAGAAAGATGTACTGATGCAGAAGTTTGAAAAGTTCACTTACATTGTTGGTGCGACCTTGAGCGAACAATACTTGCGATACATGGACATAATTGTGGGGTTTGTTAGAACTTGAAACATAGTTTAACCATTTAAACTTTGTAAAAACGCAGCGGAATGGAACTTTATAACATGATTCATGAACTGAAAAATCAGAGTCCTTGTAGATATTATAAAGTTATAAACAAACCCAAGAACAAAAGGATCTTTATATGTGAATATAACTAGCTATATAACACGAACTACGTATTATGGACAGCCATAAAAGGAGCTGCCATAAACTACCTTTCAGCAGCAAATGTGATGAAAATGGAGGATGATATTGAGCTAGAAATCGACCAAAGCACCAATGGAGGTCCTCTCAAGCTTGTATACCCCAAGCTCTATAGGAAACACTTCTTGTTAGGCAGAATAACACCTAAAAAGCAACTCAAAACCCTCTTCTTCTTACTGCTACTGCCGTGAGTTCTAGAGAGGAAAAAGATAGAATTTTTTCTTTGTGTTTTGCATGTATGAGAGAGATTTTGGGTGGTGTGTTGTACTAGTTAATATTGGAGCTTCTCAAGAAAATAAAGGACCAACCACAATGAGAGAGGGGGGCGGCCGAATCTTTCAAGCAAGGAGGGTTTCCCCCTCAAATTTTTAATCAAACTCCAATATTAAACTAGTCTCTAAATAAGTTGTACAATTAACCTCTTAATTGTATAACTCATACACCCTTTTTATTATTTGATGTTATCTAACTAAGTTAAATAACACTTCAAATAATATTTTTTGAACAAAGTATCCTAATAAGTTGTTCTATCACATATGCAACTAATTTAGAAAAGCCATTTTCTAAATTGGTGTAAATATTTAATTGCATGATCATATCATCAATTAAATATCAATTTGTGTTTGCTAAGCTTGTTATTGGGTATAACCCGACTTGGATCATAACGTACTAACCGCATCAATATTCTACGTGTCTTGGGCATAAAGAATCCAAATATGACCTTCATCCACATATCCAAATACAAAATTTATAGATTAATTCCAATCACTAGAATATCGAAGTCCCATGGCACAAGTATGACCTTCATGCTTTGCCTTTTCTAGGAGCTTCGTAAGAGGATCTGCTATATTTTGACCTGTGTGAACTTTGTGAATACATATCTTTCCTTTCTCAACTTCATCTAGTATGTAGTTGAATCTCCGCTCAATGTGCCTAGTCTTTTGGTGAGCATGAGGTTCCTTGATTTGAGCAATCGCACCTCGTTATCACAAAAGATCTCTAGGGGGTCCTGAATGGAAGGGACAACCCCTAGATCGGCAATGTATTTCTTCAACCATGTAGCTTCTTGAGCTGCCAATAATTCAGATTCTGTAGTTGATAAAGCCACCACATACTGTTTAGAGCTCTTCCAAGAGACCGCTCCTCTATTCAGAATGAAAATGTAACCCGATTATCATCGTGAATCATCACGATCGGTTTGGAAACTCGCATCCTTGTAACCTTTTACAACGAGTTCCTCATCAGCAGATCCATAGATTAGGAACATATCTTTAGTCCTCCTTAGGTACTTAAGTATGTTCTTAACATCCATCCAATGACTGTTTCCAGGATTTTGCTGGTATCGGCTTGTCATGCTTAAGGCGCATGAAACGCCCGGTTGAGTGCATATAATTGCATACATGATGGATCCAATAGCAAATGCGTATGGGATTGCCTTCATGTTATCCTGCTCATCCTTTGAGCTAGGACATTGAGTCATACTCAATATCGTTCCTCTTTGAATAGGTACCGTTCCTTTCTTAGAGTTCTCCATCTTGAACCTTTTCAAGATTTTATCAATGTATGCACTTTGATTTAAACCAATCAACCGCCTTGATCTATCCCTATAGATCTTTATTCCCAGAATATAGGCGGCTTCCGTAAGATCCTTGATGGAAAAACAACTTCCAAGCCAGGTTTTTACACCTTCCAAGGTTGGAATGTCATTTCCAAATAGTATTATGTCATCAACATACAATACTAGGAAAGAGATGATGCTCCCACTAGCTTTCTTATATACACAAACCTCATCAGCATTCTTGATGAATCTAAATTTAATTACTTCTTCATCAAAACGGTGATTCCAACTTCTTGATGCTTGTTTCAATCCATAGATTATTTTCTTTAGCTTGCATACTTTGTTAGGATGTTTTGGATCAACAAAACCTTCAGGCTGAACCATATAGACATCTTCCTTAAGATATCCATTTAGGAAAGCGGTTTTGACATCCATTTGCCAAATCTCATAATCATAATGAGCAGCTATAGCAAACAATATCCTAATAGACTTTAGCATTGCTACTGGTGAGAAAGTTTCATCGCAGTCAACCCCTTGAGTTTGAGTGAAACCTTTTGCTACAAGTCTAGCTTTATAAGTATCCAAGTTTCCATGCATATCGGTTTTCTTCTTGAAAACCCACTTACTTCCAACTATTTTGGAGTTAAGAGGTGGTACAACCAAGTCCCATACTTTATTGTCATACATGGATTGCATCTCAACGTTCATGGCTTCAAGCCATTTGTCATAATCCAGTTGCATCATGATAGGTGGTTGGTTCATCGGAATCTACCACATAGCATCCATCTACTAAAAATCCATATCTTTCAGGTGGATTACTAATTCTATCAGATCTGCGAACGTTTTGTGTGTTTTGATCAACCACTTGATCATTCTCAACATTCTCATGTTAAGTGCCAGTGTCAACCAAAATTGTATCGGTTTGTGGTTCTTGATCCTCCTTAAGATCCACAGTTCTACTGCTAGTTCCTTTCGTAAGGAACTTAGCTTCTAAGAACTCAGCTTTTCTGGCAATAACTCCTTTTGTTCCAATGGATCATAGAAATAGTATCCCATAGAATCTCTAGGGTATCCAATGAAGATACACTTAGTGGAATGGCCTTCTAGTTTGTTTGAGTTGGGAGTCTTAACATAAGCCTCACAACCCCATATTTTTAAATATGAAAGCGATGGAACCCTTCCATGCCATATTTCAAAAGGTGTCGTTTCCACTTTCTTGGTTGGGGCCATATTCAAATACGGGCCGCAGAGAGCAGAACAAAACCCCAAAATGACAGAGGTAATGAGCTTCTAGCCATCATAGATCGAACCATATTCAATAGAGTTCGATTTCTCCGCTCAGACACGCCATTACGTTATGGTGCTCCGGGTGGAGATAGTTGTGAGACAATCCCACAACTTCTAAGATGGTCCCTAAAAGCATCATTCAGGTATTCACCTCCTCTATCGGTGCGAAGAATTTTAATTGACTTATTGAGTTGATTTTGTACTTCATTTTGAAAGATCTTGAACATTTCAAAAGCTTCATCTTTGTGTCTTAACAAGTACACATACCCATATCGACTATAGTCCTTAGTAAAGGTAAAGAAGTATCTTTCATTGTACCTTGTCATAGGTTTAAAAGGACCACATACATCCAAATGTATGATACCTAATAAATCCTTTGCCCTTTCGGCTTTGCCACTAAAAGGTGCCTTGGTCATTTTACCTTGTAAACAAAACTCACATGCATCAAATGAATCATATTCACTTGTTTTTAAAAGACCATTCTTTTGTAGTGTTTGTATTCTTTTCTTGTTTATATGACCAAGACAGCAATGCCAAAGGTAAGTGTCACTCAAATCCGATTTGAGCTTCTTGGTACTAGTTTGGTACAACAAGCTATCATTCAATGTATTTTCATGAACCAATTCATAGATACCATTGATGGGAATAGATTTAAAATAAAACATGTCATTCATAGTAACATGGATTTCATTTCCAATAAATGATAATACATATCCAAATTGTTTTAATAGGGCTACAGAGATGATGTTCCTAGTCAAACTAGGAGCATATAAAACATTATACAAAATTACTTCCAAACCATTTGGAAGTTTCAAGATGTAGTCACCACGGGCTTCAACTTGAACTTTAGCCCTATTGCCTATGTAGAGGCTAACATCCCCTTTGTTGAAGTTGCTACTTCTTTTGAACCCCTGTAACAAATTGTAAATGTGAGTTCCACATCCGGTATCTAATACCCATGTGTTAGAGGATATTATGTTTAAATCAATATGGATCATGTACATTGTACCTGAGGTTTGCCCGGCATCCCTCTTTGCTTTCAACTCTTGGAGATGGACAGGACAATTCCTTGCCTAATGTCCAATCTCCCCACACTTGAAGCATGGGTCATCAGTAGCAACCTTTTGCTTCTTCTCTTGTGGTTTGGGTGGCACCCTTGCCACCCCTTTCCCGTTTCCCCATACGGGTCCCTTACCCTTGGCAATTTTTGCTTACCCTTGGCAACTTGTGCCTTGGGTGCGGGAAGAGGCATTTTCTTGTTCCCACCTTCATTGATGGTGAGAACGGGTAAAAACCTTTTACCCATGTCCGCCTCAGCCGTTTTGAGCATTGAGTGAAGCTCACCAATGCTTTTGTCCCAAGCATTCATGTTGTAGTTCGGCACGAACATCTCGAACTTCTTGGTAAGGCCATTAAGGATCAAATCCCTGGCCAATTCCTTCAAGACGGGACAATTAAGCCTTTTGAGGCGGTCAATGTGGCTTTTCATCTTAAGTAAATAAGATGAAACCGATTGGTTGTCATCCATACGACATGCATGGAGTGCTCGAACCGTTTTGAAGCGCTCAACCCTCGCTTGCTGTTGGAACGTTTCCTTCAGCTGGGTTATCATGTCATAAGCTCCGTGATGTTCATTCTCCTTTTGGAGATTTGGAGTCATGCTTGCTAGCATGAGGCAAGACACTTGGACGGAGTCCTCAGTGTACTTCAGCCAAGCGTTATAGGCCTCCTCATCATCCTCAGTAGGTTGATCGGGGATGGGGTCGTCTAAAACATATGATCGTCTCTCTTGCTTAAGAACGATTCTCAAGTTCCGATACCAATCAATGAAATTGTTATGATTTAGACGTTCCTTTTTGAGAATTGCTCGTAAAGATTAGGCGGACGTGGATGAGTTATCATGATTATCATTATTGGTGGCCATCTACAAAATTTAACAAAGATTTATTTTAGTATTTTTGATATTGCTATTTTTAATAATTAATTAATGCCTTTTAAGGTCATTTTCATATTAAAATCTAGAACCCAACATTACATTTAAATTGTGGTTAGCTGACCTTTATCCCACAATTTAAATTAATAAGCTTGTCAACGATTGACGGTTGCAACCATTTGCAACTTCTAAAGGTATGGGATCAATTTGAAACATCATATGTAAAGTCGGCATGTTAATCCCATCAACACCATTTGGAAACCATATTGTAGGTGATCCATTTAACATGGTTTACAATTCAAGTTACCCTACTTGCACACACATGTGAGTTTTTCAACATAAGTGGTTAGGTGATCTTTATCCCACAAATGTGGTATCCCCACCTCAAATCACAAGTTCTCTCAAAATGGTTAGGTGACCTTTATCCCACTAAGAGTTTCCAAGTGACGCAATTGTTGTGCAAAAGGATGGTGTTAGATTTGTTATCAAAGAAATTTATAGTTTTCATAATCTTAGTTTAGAAAACTCTATGTACCTTATATTTACATGCTTTCAAATACAAGGTACCCTATAGTTCACTTTTAATAAAACCTCTTTTATTAAAACCATTAATCCTTTTAATAGCCTTTTATTAACCACTTAATGATAAAGAACCATCAATTTTCAGCTTGTTAAGTTTGTTAATGAGTTTGTAATGCATGTCCAAATATCAACCAAACAATCAAACAACAAACATTCAAACAATCATAAACATATAAACATGAGTGCATAACCATAGCCACTAAGTTGACCACACTTGTTTGCCATCACAAGTGTTGTCATAAGGTCTTTCTTAAGGGTGAAGATGACACATCAAAATGTGTCCATGAACTCCCACTTGAATCCATATCCAAATGCTTCAAGGTCCATGTCTTTCATGTCCATCTTTGGATCTTCATCTTGTGCATCTTCCTTTTACAAAACATTATATCCTAATACATTTTTCTAATAAAAGAAATGCACCTAATCTATTTATTACATAACCAAATGAATAAATAATTACAACCCAAATAATAAACATAAACATTACAACCCAATTGAATGAATAAAACAACTATTACAATCATCCAAACAACACAAGGCCAAAAGCTAGGTTATGCATCATAATAAACAATGATCATATCATCCAAAATAATAATAAAACCCCACTAAAAACCACTAAATTTCAGCCAACATAAACTGAAATTTCAGGTTTTATTTTGTCCAAACAAATAAACAATTTAACATACTTGTCTTTCAAAGTTTAATCACAAGCATGTGTGATATAACTTTGAAAGTTTGGGGAATCATAATAAATGAACATAGCAGCCCCTAAAGGGGTTTTAAAGTCCCTTAAAACAAATTTTCAAGAACAAAACAATCTAGCTATCCACATAACCGGCTCTAGATGCCAATGTTGGGTTTGTTAGAACTTGAAACATAATTTAACCATTTGAACTTTGTAAAAACGCTGCGGAATGGAACTTTATAACATGATTTATGAACTGAAAAATCAGAGTTCTTGTAGATATTATAAAGTTATAAACAAACCCAAGAACAAAAGGATCTTTATATGTGAATATAACTAGCTATATAACACAAACTACGTATTATGGACAACCATAAAAGGAGCTGCCATAAACTACCTTTTAGCAGCAAATGTGTTGAAAATGGAGGATGATATGAGCTAGAAATCAACCAAAGCACCAATGGAGGTCCTCTCAAGCTTGTATACCCTAATCTCTATAGGAAACACTTCTTGTTAGGAAGAATAACACCCAAAAAGCAACTCAAAACCCTCTTCTTCTTACTGCTGCTTCCGTGAGATCTAGAGAGGAAAAACAGAGAATTTTTGCTTTGTGTTTTGCATGTATGAGAGAGATTTTGGGTGGTGTGTTCTACTAGTTAATATTGGAGCTTCTCAGGAAAATAAAGGACCAACCACAATGAGAGGGGGGGGGGGGGCGAATCTTTCAAGCAAGGAGGGTTTCCCCCTCAAATTTTTAATCAAACTCCAATATTAAACTAGTCTCTAAATAAGTTGTACAATTAACTTTTTAATTGTATAACTCATACACCCTTTTTGTTATTTGATGCTATCTAAGTTAAATAACACTTCAAATAATATTTTTTGAACAAAGTATCTTAATAAGTTGTTCTATATCATATGCAACTAATTTAGAAAAGCCATTTTCTAAATTGGTGTAAATATTTAATTGCATGATCATATCATCAATTAAATATCAATTTGTGTTTACTAAGCTTGTTATTGGGTATAACCCGACATAGATCATAACGTACTAACCGCATCAATATTCTACGGGTCTTGGGCATAAAGAATCCTACAATAATTGCATCTCTTCAGTCTATGGGAGTGACTCTTAAGAAGAAAGACATAGAAATAAAATTCATGAGTGCACTTCTTCATGAATGGACTTTCTATTATGTCTATATCAATAGAACTAAGAACTTGAATACACTCACCATGACTGAACTATATGGGATCCTTGATGGATACCGTATGGAGATGAAGACTCAGAAGGACCATCAAATAAATAGAAGCTCAAACCCTTCTGTCAGTAATGTTGTACATATTGCTCAAGGTTCAAGAACTCCCCAGCCCCAGATGTACCTGAACAACAATCAATAACCATCTCACTCATATGGTCCCTACATCACTCATGAATTCAAACACCTAAGCATGTCAAAACATACAAACCCGAACACATAAAACACATAAGAACATAGGAACTCGGTTTCTTGGTCGAACATCAAATAAAACCGAACCAATTATTCAAAATTTACTTACCTAAGCCAAGTTTTGCTGCTCTCTCTCTCTAGAATCAAAGAAAATATGCTTTTCTTCTTCTTCTTCACTTTTATTGACAAAAGCAGATGGATTTGTATATATGTGGGCGGCCATACCCATAATATACTATAATATTTGACTTCGTACAAATTTTCACTAAGCCCCCTCCCACTTTGGCCTCTTTTCTTTTCTTACAAAATACTTTTCTTTCCTTACAAAATACTTTTCTTTTCCATTTTCTTATTTCTTTTCTTTCTTTTATTTTGTCAAAATTTCCAGATTTTACAAGTCCACCCTCTTAAAGTGATTTTGTCCCCGAAACCCGTCACTCTTCGAATAACTATAGGTAATGCTGTCTCACCTCTTCTTCAGTCTCCCACATAGACTCCGAACCCTTTCGGTGTTTGCACTGATGTACACAACTGACCCCGAAGTCAACATTCTAAACTTTTACCTCCAACAATTATGGCTACTATTATTAATATCTATAATATAATTATTATTACAATTTGATTTCTTTCTATGATTATTATTATGTGTTTGTTTTTCTAGATGCTACATTAGATTTTGCCTTAGAATAAGATAATTTAACGTTTTAAAATTAAAACTTAACACGTCAAAATGTTAGAATTAAATTGAAAACAATCAATTTTATGTAAACATATATGATTCACGAATTAATTATAATCATACACATCTAAAACAAAAAAAATGTTTAACTAGAAACTATCACCTAAAATACTACACTACATAACAAAACTACACTACATAACAAAACTACACTACTTATATTAATTTACAAAAAAAAAATTAAAAACACACCCACACACCCACACCTCGGCCGCCCCCTCACCACCCAATCCCTCCCTCTCTTTCCCACTTACACAACTACAACCACACTCCACCACCTCCCACACTCTCCCATACATGCAAACTTCCTCATTTCAAACTCCCTTATCTCTCTCTACCTCTCGGCCTCTCCACCACCGAAAACATACACACACCTTCATTTTTCAGCCAAAAATTTGAAGAACACAAGTGTTTCAAAATCAATCAAGCACAACACAAGCAAGAAGGTGACGTTTGGTGTTTGTTATGCATGGATTCTTGAAGAAAAAATCTACTCCAGCCCTTCTTCATGAATAATCAACTCACCTATCCCTTCTAAACTCTCAAAATCATGAACAATTTGAAGTGTAAGCCACAACATACCCGAACCAAGCTATATCTTGTGTTTTACTTCTTGAATCTACCAAAAATCTCACATTATTTGTTTTAACATAAAATTTCGACCATAACCTTGTTATTGGAGAGTTATTAACATCACACAAGGTATACATCATGTTATGTTGGTAAACATGCGGTTAGAACACAAGTTACACCTTGAAAAACCCTTTTTTTACATGAAATAACACTATCCATGAACTTGTTTGAAAACCCTCCCAACCAAGACTCATAACCTGCTCAAAAACAACTTTTCAACACCTTAATAATCTGATTTTAATGTAAAAATGTTGATTAGGTGATGTTTGGGTATGAATCATAGGAGTTATACTAGTGCAACTGGTGTAAATCATCAAGTTATTGCAACACATGCATGATACATGAAGATCCGAGACTTATGTTGTATTTTCAGTAGTTTTGGGATTATTTTAAATGTTTTAAGTTCATAAGATGGGTGGAAGTATAAAAAGTAGGAGCTAGGGCTTATGATGGACTTGTTTTGAGACCCGAGAAGGGTGAAAATCACTCAAAATTAGAAAAATAGAGGAGATTTCCATTATAAAAAGAATTCCTGCCTCTAATATGAAAATAATAAGCAAATGGTCGAACTTGGTGGTATTTGGATTAAACTCATGATTAAATGAAGTTATAAACGTGAAAAACGGGACTTAACCGGGTAATTTTTAGGTAAAATCTTTAAAATAATAAAAGAGACCTAAGACCCATCAAGAACAAAATATTTTAGTAATTTAGGGACATTGAGTCATGAAATTGGTGAAAACTTGAATTAAAACGTATTCGGACGTTTGGTTCTGGGTAAAAAGGTGTTTTAACGGGTAAATCAAAAGAAAATGAAGTTTTAATTAAAAGAACTGTAACACCTGGATAATTTTTAATAGACAAGAAAGAAAGAATAAGTGTGAATAAAAGGAAGAAATGCAATTTAACCCAGGTTGAGGGGTTAAAAGTGTCAAAAGGACAAAAAATATCAAAAGTGGGTACAAAAGATGGTATGGCTGCCCATGTTGTCTGCACACCTCATTTCAACCGGCTTGTAGAGAGAGAAAGAGCAGAGAGTTCGGGTTCTAGAAGAAGAACAAGAAAAAGATCGAATTCAAGCTATCTTTTTGATGATTAGAAGTGTTCTTGATTGATTTTCAGTCTCGGGTTTGTGCTTATGTCTGTTTGTGTGTTCGGTTATGTGTTTTGGTGGTTTTTTAGGTGTTAGAACTCGTAAGTGCATTCGGATTGAAGAAGTCTATCCGAAAGATTGCTAGAGGTGAGTTTCTAGAACCCCCTTTTTACACGTTTTAACTGATTTTAGAGCTGGAAATGCATGTATGTATGTTTTTATAAAAGTGGGTATGTTACCCATATGTTCATGTGTATGTGTATAAGAGTGGGGCATGTCTTGGGTGACTATAATGTCATGATGATCTTGTTGATGTGTTTCTGTTGCTTAGAATGTAAGAACTAAGCTTAGAACATGTTAGAATTAGAATTTGGATAAAATTATGATGATGGTAGTTAGAGTTGGTTATCATGCGCCTAAGTCCCATGTGCCTGAAACTCATGCGCCTGAATAGTATCCATATGCCTAGAATTAGGGAGAAATTGACTACGTGTTCCATGCGCCTAGATTGCCCATGCGCCTAGGCACTCATGCGCCTGCATAGTGCCCATGCACCTAGATTTACCCAGAATGACTAAGTGTTGGGCCATGCACCCCAATAGTGCCCATGCGTCCAGAACTTGTCCCATACGCCTAAGTGTTCCTATGCGCCCAGAAGGCCATGTGCCTGCATAGTACTCATGCACCTAAGACAGAGAATTATTTTATGAATTTTAGGAAAAATTTAAAGTGTAGGCATTGACTGGGGAGGTTCCCAGGGGTGATGTAAGTTGACTTTTGGTGATGGATGATGGGTGATATGTCATGTATGATAATGTTATGCTTATGTATGATTTGTTCTTATATTCCTTATGTTATGACATATTGACGTGTGACTTTACATGGTGTGTTTATAACCATAAACGTAAAGTATTATCATTAATGAAAGAGATAAGATTAATGATAACGTAAGTGGACATAAAGAACGAAAGAAAGTAAAGGCTTGCAAGCGGAAAGAAAGAAAGATTACAACTCTTTGTGAGTTGATAGCTCAACTGTGTGTTATAACGTGTGATTTTAACCCATGAGAGTTCACACACAGGGGGATCAGTCTAGGTGACTGAGCCCATAGTGTAACATCTCGTATTTTCGTGCAATAAAAGTTAACCTCATTAAATTCTTGTAGGGACCTTTTTATGCCATTTGTAAAACTATGCGGGTTATTTATGATTGTTGCTTGTATTTTATTCTTTTATTCTTTAAATTAATGGTTAATAAACAAATTTATTAAAATAAACATAATAATAATAATGAAAACAATAATAATAATAATATTAATAGTAAAATAAAATAAAAATAATAATAACCATAATCATATTATTAAGAACAATGATAATAATAATAATAATAACAAACAATATTTTTGATCTTGTTTTATTGAGTTAGAAATTAGAATTAATTAGTTTCTTACTTAAAATAATAAAACTTTAAAATCTCATGGGCTAAAACCGTAATTTAATTTAAACTAAAACTAAAGTTTTAAAATCAATTTAGCAAAAACTAAACTAGAGGGATCTAAGTGTAATTTCCCAAAACTTTAAAAAAACCACCTCTCTCTCTCCTCCCTCAAACTTTTCCGGCCGCCGGCCGGTAAAGCTCCGGCGCGGCGCCGGCGAGGCCAAACGGCCGGTTTTTCAAGCTTCTTTTAACTCCAAATCGATCCCAAATCGTTCCAAATTCCTCTGTATGCATGTTTCGAACTTAAATGCATGATTTAACTGTGTTTAAAACACCGGTTACTACTTGAATTATCGTGTAACCGATGCCGCCAATCGTTTGAGCCGTTCGACATTAAAGACACAATAATAACTCAATTAATCAAGCATGGACAAATGTTTAACTATCCCTAATCTATCTACACGCTCAATTTTACCTGAGAAGTATCCAAATAACAAAATCGATCACCCACTTTATCACGACCTGCAACTTACTAGAACTTCAACTTCGGTACGTTCTAATTCCAAATTGACAGTGGGCTTTCGATCTTAAACACCATTGGAAGCTACTGGTACAAGGAATTCGTTTATAATCAACTCTAACCTATCGAACCAAAGCACCACAGCCGCCCCTTTGTTCGAACTCGTATCCATTGTTGTTCTATGAATTAACAGGTAATGAAACTATCTATTGTTTCGTTTTTACATGGGGAACAAAAGCCCCATGTTTAATTTATGTTAAGATCATCGATTTAGGGTTCAATTGGATCAAAAACTACCTAGGGTTCTTGAGAGAATTTGGGGGTTTCTTTAAGACCTATGTTTTAACTTTTAAAAACCATGATAGACCACGGCTGCGGCCCTAGCCTACTGGTTACAAGCACACATTCATAACTAGAGGCCCCGGGTTCGAACCTGGGCACCCCAAACATTTTTTAGGGCTTTTCAGCTTTTAAAATAATATAGAAAATTTCCAAGAAAATATAAAAATCAGTTTGTAAACTCTACTTATTTTTAAAATCATCCAAGTATTTTTCTATAAAGTTAATTCGTTAAATACTCTAGTATTTATATAAGATATTCTTTACAAAAGTTATACTTAGTTTATTTTGTTTATGAAAATAGACTTTATATAATAGTTAAAATCTTAAGTGATTATTTGACACCATATTATCTTTAATTATAGATTAATCATGATAAAATATATAGTTTATAAATTCACAAATGTTATTTTAGGTTGTTCTTATAAACGTACTCTAACTATTAGTTTAGATTAATAAATTTTTATTGGTCAACATGTTATTTTAGTCATTGTTAAATGATGAATATTTTAAAAAGATTACAAAGATTTATTTACATTATATATTTAAACCTTATTAATTATTATGCTTAATTACTCTTATATATTAAAAACACTTAAATAGTATACTTCTTTTCATTTAATCAAAATATAAACAATTTTATTATATAAGTTTATGTACTAGACAAAACCCCACAATTCCATTGAAACCCTAGTTCTCGTTAGAACTTTAATATTATCATTAACTTAAAGCTTGTAAATATAAATATATATTTAGGTATCTTGTGAAGGACTATATTGAAGAGTTTCTTATTGTTCTCTTTAACCATCATTTATACAATTATACATCCAGTGAGTATTTCTATATCCCTTTTTCATATTTTCACACTTTGAGGTGAAACATGTTACATGATAACCATTGCACTTGTAAAGCGTTTGATTCTTGTAAACTTATGGCAATTCACTTGTATGTTGTGGTTAGTTGATCCTTGTAGCTACCATGTAATGTCGATTATATGTACAATCATTAACTATTGCTAGCCTGGCGACCTCATAGATCAATGGGCCTGACAAGCGTGCTTGGTTAATCCAAGTACACTTAGCTAATCGTATATACTCGTAAACGTTTGAGACTTGTAAAAATTTGTCAAGGTTTGATTATGCATTCTGTCTTACATCCCTAGTTACTTTGTTCTCTAACATACAACATGAATTGCCATCTTTTATATACTTATGTATTAAAAACTATGGAAATCTCATCAACATTAGTGTTGACCTTTTATTTTTAACATGTTTCAGGAAATACTCAAGTATGATTACTACTTTGAAGCTTATCACATCTAGGATTGGACCTAGAGAAATAAAAGGATGAACTTGTCACATTTAACTTTTATATCATGATGTTATCTTTGTTTGAGACTTATGTTTGTAATGTTACCTTTGAAACTTATGAATAATATATTTGGATTTAATAATAGCGTTATGTGGCTGTGAACGATCTTAACTCTCACATCTCAACGTTTCCGCCATCAAGGTTGGGGTGTGATAGATTTGTATCAGAGCCCATAACTATAAGGATTTAGGTTATTAGAAATGGTGACCTAGACTATAGCGTATGCATGAACCTTATAGAATCATATTTCTATTCTTGTAAAAATACATGGTTTGCATGCTACATAATGCTATGCCTTCTTACGTGCGACTTGATGCCTTAGCATAGGATTGCCTTATGTATGCTTAAACTTTGTTACCTGTCTCCCCTGAACTTAACATTGACTCTTTGATTCTCCCCGACAAATGAACCTTCTAAATCTTATTCTCGACGACATGTGGAATCTACACTTATTATCGTAGGTTTAATTCCTTAGACTCTATGTCTAGTCTATGAAAATCTCATCAAGGTTCTGATTCCATGAACCTAAGAAATTTGTGTGACGTATAGACACCTGTATTCTGGATTTTCTGGCAAAAGGCCTTCGGGCTAAGGCAAGCATATCGTATAAATCTCATTGCGAGACCAGTTATGCTTACCTAGGGATTTCTGGGATGAGTGATAAATTATGGTCAACATACACAAGTTTATAAGGCAAATGGGTCAATTCACCTCGACGTGTCCATGTTCCTATTGGCTATGTAGCACCAAATGGAGCCATCCTATTTATATTTTAAAAATATAAAAAATTCTTGATTTCTTGAACTGGTTTGTTATCGAATCCTAATATCTTCATTCATCTTATAGAATGTACTCGTTAAAGTTGAACTAGTTTTACTCCTCAATTCCATGGTTAAAACTTCGTTATACATCATGTGCCTCATGTAATTATCTCTATACGTTGGTCAATGCGTATATAAATCTTAATGCATATTTAAAGGCATTGTGTGCCTAAATCAAATAGTTTCTAAACTTTAAATTGTTACTTATGGTTTTCAAATCTCCTTAAAGTGTGTCCCATAACTGAATTCATGCAATGCTAAAAAGTGGGATACCTGTATCTCGGGATATTTTGTCTAGGCAAGGTATACACAGTAATGCGATTCGATCGTTGGATCCATTTACCTGACCTGGAACTCATGAGATGAGTGTTCGCTTGTAGGTACGCGTGTTTTCAGTAAAGTTCTGGTTGACGTAACACTTTAAGAAGTCAACGCATTTCCCTTTTATTACGAACCGAACGTTTACATCTCGTTGTTGAATCGCATCGTTTTCGTCATTGATCTTGTTTTTCTGATTTAAACCATTCAAGATTTGAGCACCTATTACAATTAACTATGTTATCCCGAACTTCAACCTTAATCCTAGCATGTATGATTTTCTATTCCTGTTAATGTTACATCGATGGAACTTGAAGTTTTTTTGAATTTCTAGCCGATAATCTCTTCGTTTGCTAAGTCGAGCTCTGTAAAATCTTTTAACCATTTCTCACCATAGGTAATGCAAGAGTCTGCAAGTCAATCTATGACTAAGGACACTCGTATCCCCTAAATGAATCTATCTCATCAAAATAGGGGTGACTCCCTTACTTTGGTGATAACTTTACATTCGCTATTATTGTTTTTATGAAATTTCATCATCAAGAGAGAAGTGAACCTCTTACCTTGATGACCATTTCTCCTTCTTGTTCTTACCAATTTGTATTTTACCAGTGGAATTACCTCCTTAAAATAGGAGTAAAATTTCGTGGCTTGATGATGGTTTTTAGTTTTTCTATTGTGTTTTTTATGAAATGTCGTTATTTGAATCGGGGTGATTTCCTTGTCTTGAGGACAGATTTCAATTATTTTCCTTTGGAACTCGTATTTCACGAATGAAATGACCTCACCAAAATAGGACTGAATCCCGTACCTTGGTGACAAATGTTGATTCTCGTTTTTTTATTGTTATTATGAAATCCAATAATCAAGATAGGCGTGAAATCCATACCTTGATGATAATTTCACCCGTTTAAAATTTTATGGATGGTATTTTTCTCAAATGAAATGACCTCATCAAGGTAGGAGTAAATTCTATACTTTGATGAAGCTTTCAGTTTGCTATACTATGTTTGATAAAACTTCACTATTAAGATAGGAGTGATTATCCTCACCTTAATGGTAAGTCACCTCATTTTATTCCTGTGGATCCTTAACAATGAGTTAGGATCAAGCTCTCGCTTGGTAGTTAAGAGTCATACTTTGGGAAATACACCACCAAGCTAGGAGTGATAACCACACCTTGGTGACTAATCCCATTACTTGATCTCAAACTTACTAAGGTTTTAAGACTTCAATTGACAAGAAACATGTAACAACTTGAAGGGTGAACACCGTTATCTGATTTATCGACGATAGTGTTCCAACCAGTCAAGCTAAAGCATGATTCCTGAACTCAAAAGAGGTGTTTGTCACCTTAGGGTAATCTTAGTTCCAAGCCTGGAACGTTTAAAATTTTAAATCGATTTCTCTTCTCATGCCGTTATGTTTCATTTTGTCGTTTGAGCAAGCTTTATGGAACTTTTTATTTCTTACTTATCGATTTTCCTTCGGCTTATCATCAACACTTAATTGCACGATGATAGCACTCCTAAAATAATCCTTCGTACAAGATAGTCATTATAAATTTATGTCATGCTTTTCTGGTTATACCAATGTGCAGTTATGTTCATGGGTTTGATGAATCGCGTGTGCAAGCCGTACTTGGAAAGTTATTTGTGATTGTCTTTATCGTCGATATTTTGAATTATTTAAATTTTAATCCGATCAAGAACGACATCTTTGTTTCATTCTTTACCTATAATTAAGGATGCAATACCCATTATTTTGGATAATCTTGAACTTCTAATCTTGAAAATCTCTAAACCTCTATCTTGATTGCGACTCACAAGACTTGTTATTACATTCATTCCGATGTGGACAAAAGGTTCATGAATTTCCGCGATTAGTATTCATGGTTTGGCATAACGGAAAAGGGGACATAGCTTGGTATATGTCCAAATTGCCTCGTATTTCTTGATGACATAATGACATTGGTGCATTATTGACCGATTGACTAGTTTCGCGCATTTCATAACTCATGTGAGATAACGAGTCGAGAACTTGACTCGTACTTACCTCAAATAGATGGTCAACGTGGTGTGTCGTTAAACATTGATCGTTAATTTTGATGATCGATCCACCTTCTGTTATTAGCAACGTCTCTAACCATCTTTGGAAACCCAACTCAAAATCTCTCGTATCATTCTTAATCTGACGGTTTGACCGAAGGAGTAATACATATTTACAAGATACGCGTAAAGATTGTGTCATTATATATAGTGGCACTTGGGATTCTTAAATTTCGTCGGTCAAACTCTCATACCATTACGGGACTTTTTCATTGGCTTTAAGACGTCACCTTAATACATAATTTCATTCTAGATGTTGAGGGTAGTGTGACTTAGAAGTCTAATACGCCTCAGGAACCCATCATCGTATTCCAACGTTTCATGTGTAAAATCTCAACGAGTTAGTTTGTCAATGATAACGTTCACATATCCACGGGAAGAGTTCAAATTTGCATGCATCATGTCAAGAACCCTATAAAATTTCATAATTCGCAAAGTGAAGCATCTTACCCATAATCAAACGCCAATCACAGTCCGTTAGTACACTTATCTTTCATCAAAAGTCTCCTGTTCGTTTAAGTTTCATTCTTAATTTCGGGACGAAATTCTTAAAGTTAGGGAGACTGTAACATCTTGTATTTTCGTTAAATAAAAGTTAACCTCATTAAATTCTTGTAAAGACCTTTTTATACCATTTGTAAAACTATGCGGGTTATTTATGATTTATTAAAATAAACATAATAATAATAACAAAAATAATAATATAATAATAAAATAAAATAAAAATAATAATAACCATAATGATATTATTAAGAACAATGATAATAATAATAATAACAAACAATATTTTTGATCTGGTTTTATTGTGTTAAAAATTGGAATTAATTAGTTTCTTACTTAAAATAATAAACCTTTAAAACCTCTGGGGCTAAAACCATAATTTAATTTAAACTAGACTAAAGTTTTAAAATCAATTTAGCAAAAACTAAACTAGAGGGATCTAAGTGTAATTTACCAAAACTTTAAAAAAAACCACCTCTCTTTCTCTCTCCTCCCTCACGCTTTTCCGGACGCCGGCCGGCGGAGCTCCGGCGCGGCGCCGGCGAGGCCAAACGGCCGGTTTTTCAAGCTTCTTTTAACTCCAAATCGATCCTAAATCATTCCAAATTCCTCTGTATGCATGTTTCGAAGTTAAATGCATGTTTAAAACACCGGTTACTACTCGAATCATCGTGTAACCGATGCTGCCAATCGTTTGAGCCGTTTGACATTAAAGACACAATAATAACTCAATTAATTAAGCATGGACAAATGTTTAACCATCCCTATCAATTTCACCTGAGAAGTATCCAAATAACAAAATCGATCACCCACTTTATCACAACCTGCAACTTACTCTAACTCCAACTTCGACACTTTCTAATTCCAAATTGACAGAGGGCTTTCGATCTTAAACACCATTGGAAGGTACTGGTACAAGGAATTCGTTTATAATCAACTCTAACCTATCAAACCAAAGCACCACAGCCGCTCCTTTATTCGAACTCGTATCCATTAAGGTTAACCGGTTTAAACACAACTTTAAAAGAGGCTAATCGGGCCTAAGTGCAGGGTTGATTATGACCCCACAACAACGATACATTGATTTTAGAAGTTAACTTATGGACTTTGAAGAGCCCTTTTGTTTTTAAACTTTAAGCACTTGAATTCACCAACTTTTTAGTTGACACAAAAACCTTTTTGAGCATGTTTCAGGCAATCCCTAATGGATCTGGCTTGATTGGAGAACTGGACTCGGATGACCTAGAAATTCGACTACCTATGGCATTACGTGACTGTGAAACACTTGAACAATTTGGATTATGATTGATAAAACACTGAATATTTATGTAATGAATTTGTAATTATGTGATGAGCTAGACTGTTATAGCCCGGTTTGACTTTAATCATGTAATGCCATTTTATTTCTCTCCTTGTGCGCTCTTGTGATGGTTTGTTTCCGCTGCCATGTATGTTGCTAGTCTGTGATGTCCCACCCTCCTTGGGCTCGTGGTGTGACAAATTGGTATCAGAGCCATAGGTTGTAGAGAAATTAGGAATACCTTAGTAGAGCCTAGGATACAACCCTGATACCTTAGGACTGTCTTTGCCTTGGTAAATGTTGGGGTAAGCAGGTTGGATAAATTGATGAATACACTTGATCAACGTAATCATGAATTTATTGGACGCGTAAATTTTAACATGAAACTGAAGGTGTGAAACTAATATAGATGACTTAGGGAAAAAAATTTTATCACAGTCTAAAAGTAAATCTTAATTGAACTTTTATGTCTGTTATTGCTTGACGATGCTACTGCTTATTGATGCTACTGCTTATTGAAACTACGACTTCTTGATACTACTACCATCACTACTATTACTAGTACTATTAATATCATTTTCATGAGCTCTGAGAATCAAAATTACTCATGATAATTTTTACAGGATATCGAGACTATGGCTGATCGAGGAAAGGCACATGCACACCCGGTTGACGAGACAGCTCCTACTGAGACTCTTAGGAGGGTTAAGCCCCAAACTAAGTACGAGGTGTACTTGTGAAGATGCAGACATCCAGGCTGGCTATCTACAACTTCTGATGACACTGACCCATCAAATTACTCTTCCTCGACATATCCGGCTAGGAGTCGAACGCGCTCCAACTCACCGCATGTCATAGCGCCTGCCCACTCACCTATCCCACCCATTGGGGGTAAGGGTGCTTGTGTGATCACTCGACCTAGAAAGAGTACTAGGCCTGGATTTTCTATCTCTTTTAGGATGCCTCCTCCTCCTCCTTCTCTTAGGGCCCCGATACCGGCACCTCCCATGACTGATCAGCTTGGACTCCTTACCCAGGACGAGTACTTGCTGCCACCCACGCGTATTTTATATGATGGGCCTAGCATTCTTGTCGGCGATCGATACTCCCAGTAAACCCGTCGGGCTAGTGACTTCGGACTTTCTGATCCCACCTTGAGTGAGATACTAAAGACCATCCAGCGTCATGAGTTGACCTTCCAACACGCCACACGAACATCACAGTCCGCTCAGCATCTGGCGATGATGGCATCGCATAGCGTGCAATGACTGGAGCAGGAACAGAAAAAGAAGAGCCCGGGTTGGTTCGGGTGGCTAAAGAAGAAGTGAATGTGAGGCAGTAGTGTTGTTCGTCAGTTAAGCAATTGGTTTGATACTATTTGAAGAAGCTATTTTATTATCTATTTCAAAAACTATTATTATATGGGGGTGATGGCACCTTCTAACTTGTGAAACTGTGACACTATTATGTTCTATTGATTAATGTTATGTTTGAATTATCTAAGAAAATATGGCTATTGATGCTAATGATGTAGGGTAACTAAATTTGAATTGCAATATTATATGGTGAAAATTTGATTTGTGTGATATAAATGATTCACCCCATGTGATTGAAGAAAATCTATGTATATATTTGTGTCATGCTATGTGCATTATACCATCATGTATGAGATGCTAAATAAATTTATCTATGATGCTATCAGAATGCCGACCCGATGAGGAACTCTCATTGGGGAACAAGGAGCTACTAGAGGTCGACACGCGGGAGCTAGACCTACCGGGAACCAACCACCTACTCCACCTGGGACACCACGTGGAGGGAATGTTAACCAGGAAAATGATGAAAGAATTGCCAACCTAGTGGAACAGCAAATTGCAATTGCCATCCCCACAATCATTTCCCAGATCAATACTGACCGGGGAAATGCAACGGGAACTAGTGGGCCTGAGAATACTGAAGACAACAATGAGGAAGCCAAAGCGATAAGGAATGGGTGCTCCTACAAGACATTCATGGCCTACAAGCCGAAGGACTTCTATGGCACCGAGGGAGCAATTGAAACATATAGTTGGCTAGACGAAATCAAACCTGTGTTGGATATCAGTGAATACAAGCTTGAGCATATGGTGAGATTTTCTTTCCAATCTCTCAAGGGACCAACACTGGAATGGTGGAAAACCATCATTCAGCCCCGAGGCCGGAATGCTGTTGGTAGATTGACCTGGTCTGAGTTTATAGAACTAATCACCAACAAGTACTGCCCGATCAATCAATTGGAGAAACTGGAGGTCGAATTTCTGAGTTTGGAGATGAAAAGCCCAAACTACACTGAATACATCAACCGATTCCTGGCATTGTCCCGACTGGTACCACACTTGGTGATGCCTGAATCCAAGAGTGTAGATCGCTTCATTTGGTTATTACATCCAAGGGTTAGAGTCAAGGTCCGGTTTTCCAAGCCTGAGACCCTGCAAGCTGCAGTGGATTTCACAAGTAGCCTCACTGATGACCTAAGTAGGGCTGGTTGGGCTGAGCACGGAAGAACCAAGGATAAGAAAAAGGGCAGTAGAAGAGAAAAGGAAATGGTTTGATGCTAGGAACGTGGTCAGTAGCAGTAGTAGTACAAGCAAAAGGTCCAGTGAAGAGGCAAGATGAAATGAACATGGTGGAAAGGCTAGGAGGTTGTATTTGGGCACGAGCCCCTTCTACAACAAATACAAGCTTCATTATCAAGGTGAATGGAACCCCATTCCTTGTTTTCGATGCAAGAGACCAGATCATCTGTGTTAGGACCGTGTACGTACGGAGTACTAACTGATTCTTCGTTATACCGAATCAAATAATGCGGAATCCTATTTGATTGGCGATCCAATCAGGGAGAACGTAATCCGGATCAAAACTAACGATTAGAAAACGTTAACAATTGATTAGCAATGATCAGGAACGCTCTGTGAAGTTGGAATGGACGATCTGGATGCTCTGGGTCGACTAGGGTTTCATGTATTCGAAGTGTTATGTTTTTCCACGAATTAAGTGGTATTTATAGGTTACAGCTTTCATTCGTATGACTGAGCCAAGCGACTGGCTCAGTCGTGCGACTGAGTCATACGATTGGTTCATTCGGACGACTGAGTCAGTCTCATGACTCAATCGTACGATTGACTCAATCTCCTGGTTCAGTCGTCCGATTGGCCCATTCGCATGGTCCAGTCGTGCGACTGAATCAGATTACTTAGTTAAACACACTCTTGAACCTTTAATGATTCAGAACTATGTCTCACAACTGTAAACCTATATAACATGGTCGTATATGCATGTAACAATAAATAATGTAAGTAGATATAACATTAAATAACCAACAACCATATATAGAAGAGATTCTCATTATATTGATTCAACATTACATATGAGTTACAAGAAGAAGTTCTATTACATTTAAACATACTAGACTAGAACTGGGGACATGTGTACCAACAAACTCCCCCTTGGACCTAGTTCTATCTAGACCTTGACGTCCTTTTTGAACTCTTCAAACCTCTTTAATCTCTCTTCTTTGGAAACCCCGGCATGGATATTCAGTGCAAAGCATAGACGTATTATGTGCTGAAACTGTAGTGCTTGCATAATATCCTGCGTATCAAAAAACAGTGGCCACTTGTACAGCGTATACACATCAGACGCTGACAAGTTGATAAGCCACATTGGGTCAAACACCCTTATTGCTTCCATCGACCCGTCCTTCTCCAAAATAATGACTGCCTCTCCTGAGCGCCAGTCATAATACCACCACTTAAAGTGTGGGGTAAAGTCCTGTGGCATCTCCCTCAGTGGAATTCGGGACATTGTGCGCGGAGGTCGCCACTTCAGGACAATCTTTGGTTGACCAGTAATGGGACTCACTTCAGACCTTCTGATGTAACGTGTGGCCTGCTGTGGTCTGAAGTTGACCCATCTAGTCCTGTACTCTCTTTTCAGGGCAGCGTCAAACCAGCCAGACATCTTCTTAGGATCAGCATAAAGAAGCTTTAGTCGTGCCAACTGGTTTAGCTCAAAACTTGGGAGAGTCTTCAAATCATGAGGGAATCTGAAGTACTCGATTCCCCTCTCCCTCTTCACGGCATATACACCAAGATCATCAAAATGAGCCTAAGCAATGATCTTCCCTGACACCTTCATATTCTTCTTTACTTTGTATAGCTTGGTGTAGGTACTCTGAGTTGTTGTAATACGTTGGGCTCGGACCTCGGCGAAGCAAGCCGCCCATTCAGCCTTTCGAATGTCATCTTCGGCGTCCGAGGCTTGAGCTTGGCTTGTTGAGGCTTCTGCTCCTTTCTCCTTATCATTGAGTTTATCCAGAATATCACTGTCAAGGTTGTTTACCAGATCAGGAAATACGTTTCCCTCTTGATCAGTGTATTCTGGATAATGCTGATCTGTGATGTCTTCAATTTCAATTTCTTCAACATCTTTGAGTTCGTCATCATCAGCATCTTCAAAAATTGGAGCATCTTTAACAATTTCGTCTGGATTCGGACGAAATATGTCAGCCAGTTGCTCATCAGTAAGGTCGTGAATAATTTCTCCTTCTTCAGGAGTATAACTCACTGACCTTCTGACGATCCCCTGCAGATCAAGAATCATTGTGAGTTGAGACTTGACCTGTTGGAGGGGAGCAACATCATGTTCATCTCTCTGAAAGTTAGGATCTGTTTGATTTAAACATGCAACACAATACTTGTTAGTAAGTAATCAAACACAATCATTAACACAAGATATAAATATTCATTACATAAATATAACATAATTTCAAAACTAAAGGTTTGTTAAATACATAAACATGAATAACTAAACAGTACTTTTGTCTTGAATTTCCGGAGTGTCTTCAGTTGGAGCAGACAAAGAGGGTCCTTGATCTTGACGGTGTTTAGAACGCCTTTCGTCTGCTACATCATCGCTAATGTTTCCGGTGGTCTCTCCTCCTTCACCTCCCTTATCATCCTTCTTCTCATCACCATCATCACTGTCATCACTCTCATCATCATCATCGTCGTCATCTTCATCATCATCGTCCTCACCATCATCATCATCACCTTCCCCGATCTTGAGGGGCTCACTCTGAGTGTTTTTCAGCCTTAGCACTAGAGTCTTGTGAGCTGCCTCCAGCTTCTCAATCTTCGCATCAGACTCAGCTTCGTGTTGAAGCAATCCAGTGATCTGATCAGTCTGTGAAGTGATCAACTGGGCTTGTGAAGATGTCAACTCCCTCAGTCTCTCAATCTCAGCTGCTTGTGTAGAACTTTGCTCTTGCAGCTGGAGAATCTGAGCCGTCTTAGCCTTATCAGAGGCTAGTAGCTGGAGCACCATACTGTTCAGCGCAGCAAGTTGCTCAACCACGGAGACCGGTGGTAGAACTGAGCTCGAGGGTGCAGGTGAGGGTTGTGTTTGGGACGTGGTGTGGGTTGTGGTGGCTGTGGTGAATATGGGAGGAGGTGGGAATGATGTAGTGGGGGGCACAGTGGTGGTGGTAGATGTGGAACCTGTGGTGGTGGATGGTGTGGTTGTTATGGTAGTGGATGGTGTGGTGGCTGTGGTGAAGGATGGGGTGGTGGCTGTGGTGGTGGATGGTGTGGCTGTGGAGGTAGTGGTAACAAAGGTGAGATGACGTTTCTTCTTCTTTTGACCACGGGGTTGAGCCATCCTTTTCTTCCTCGTTCCTGTAGAAGTGGATGCTCCCCCTACAACCCTGCTAGCTGACTCCGGTGCATAACTCGGATCAGTAGCTATCTCTCCTGAGTCTCGTGGGCCTTCACCGACTGCCCTTAGCCCATGTTCTGTGGGAACAACCTTGCTTCCCACAGTACGTGTCAAGGGCTCCTCTTCAGACTCCTCTTCCTCCACATCAGGAATAAAATCCTGATGGAAACCATCCGACTCAGTTCTATCATGGGTGGATGGTGGAGATGGTATATCAGTGGTAGTGGCCCTAGATGGAACGGGGCCTATATCTCCACCATCACCACTATCATCATCATCAGAATCATCTGATGGTATCGCAATCACCTCCGTATCAGAATCGCTGTCATCATGACGCCACTTTCTTCGAGCTGGCGCCACATAGTCTTTCCGGGCAAGGTGCCCAAACAAACTCCTCACCGGGGGTTTCACTTGCTTCCCTCGATAGACCTTCATCCTACCCAACATAGTATCATCCATGATCTCTAAAACAACTGCATCGTCTTGGGCTTTGGGCAGCTGTGGAAGTTTCTGGTCGATGATCATCTGCAGAAATCGATGGTACATGCAGAATCCCTCTTTCCCTTTGGCCTCTATATTCTCCACCATATATGTGAATATCATCCTGGAGAAACCAAATGGGTGGTTCAGCACCAGAGCGACGTATGCGTTTTGCATCTGGTCTGAAAGCTCATCGAATCCACCCTTTCTGGATGCTATGCATATCAGAAGTACATGAGCCAGATACTTAAACTGGGGGCACAAGTTGCTCTTGTTGATCATGCTTGTGTTAATGTCCCCAGAATATTTGGCCCTCATAAAGCAGCCACGGACGGTCAGGGGGTGTAGTCGTGTTGGGCAGTCAGCATCATCCCCAAATTCAAGGACCGTCTGTATGTCCTTCTCAAAAATCTGTATCGGCTCTCCAAAAATAGAACTCCTGATGGAATAGGGATCAGTCGACCTATCCACCACTGCGTTCTCCCAGAACGCCTGCTGTATCGATCTATATGGTGTACACTGAGCAGATATCGCTCTGGAGATCCTCGAACGGCGCAGAAAAGTAATAATCCCAGTAAAATCTGCCGCGTTGCGGGATGTCAAGTCTAGATGAGCACATATATTATGCTTAGTGCTCATAGGCCATCTGCTCGCCATCTGTGACACAAACCAAGTAAACGTTAGATCATGTGGAAGATAGCTAATTTCAGTCAATGAACATTAAACCTTTTATTTAATCGTGCGACTGAACAAACGACTGAATTCCAGTCGTGTGATTGAACTGTGCGAATGAGATTTAGTCGTACGATTGAGTTCATACGTACGACTGAGTCCTGCGATTGGACTTAGTCGCATGTCTTCTCATATGTGTATCTCAGTCGTGCGCCTGAACTCATTCGCAAGGTTCAGTCGTACGAATGAATCATTCGTCCAACTCAGTCGTACGATTGAGACAATCGGATAGCTCAGTCGTACGATTGAAGTTCATCAGTGTGTCCAGTCGTTCAGTCGACTGGTTGTCCATTCAAATTCCTGTTTTGAGCAATACTAAGTGTTAAACATCAAAATTATGCTCATTGCACTCAGAATTAGCCGATTAAGCCTATAGTAACCTTAATTTGATCATTAAGTTCAGGTTTTAAGGTCTATTAAGCCTATTAAGATTACGAGTACTGTTCGGTCATAATTTGTGCCATTTTTGATGATTCGACACAGTTTGTTCGATGATTCCTCTTGTTTAGTACCTGTATGAGCGAATGCAAGTGTCAGCGACAATGTAATCGAGGTTTAAGGAGTTTTTGGAAATTTTGGCAGAGTTTCGCTATGTCGTACGAGTGAAGTAGGCGATTAGGGCAAGTGAGCGACTGAGGGTGATTTCCCTGGTATTTATACTAGGGCAACCTTCAGTCGCACGACTGTGCTTAGTTGGATGACTTAGTCGTGCGACTGAGCCTAGTCGTATAGTTGAGTCGTACGACTGAGTGTCAGTCGTACAGTTCACCTAATCGTCCATCTTCAGTCACACGATTGACCTTCATTCGGATGTCTACCATAGTCAGTCACTTTCAATCGTCCAATTGGGCTCATTCGCATGGCCCAATCGTACGATTGTGTTCAGTTGTATACCCCATTCGTACGACTGAGTCAGATCAGATTCAGTCGTACGATTGGGCTATACTTGTGCCATTTTAGTCAACTATATTTACCGACCCTTAGATTTCTTAACCAATTGATAAAACATTATGTGCCATTGATCATCTCAGACATGATCCATTTATCCACCTGATCACCTCAGACGTGATCCATTTAACCACCCGATCACCTCAGACGTGATCCATTTAACCACCCGATCACCTCAGACGTGATCCATTTAACCACCCGATCACCTCAGACGTGATCCATTTAACCAACTTATCACCTCAGACGTGATATTTTTATCCTTTCAGAAACAATTTTTAAATAAACATTTAGCTCGTTTAGTGACGTTAACAGATAACCGTAGACACACAGTCCGACATTGACACACTAATACTAACCAATAAATAAAATTTAAACTATGAACAAAAATGAACATCTTTTTGTGATTTTTGTTAGGGCAGGTTTGTGTAGCCTATCTGCATTGACATTATATCAGGAACAGACTCATTTGGAATCAGACATGCATATACACCATTACTTGGAACATTCTGAGTTGATTTCATTTTCCATGATGGCATATCACAGTTTGTTCTGATCTAAGACTTCTAAGTACTAACTGGGAATCATGTTTGATATGATACGTAAAACACTTTGATCGTCAACTTCAGTCGGTGCATACAAGACGATTGTCAGTATATTTGTCCACTTAAATTCATACACAGACTTTTGACATACATTGGTAATGAATTATGTTATATTATTTCAAACAACATTTGTGTTTCCCACTCTTATATGGTAATCAACATTCCTTAAAGGACTTTCGAGCGGTCTTTAGGTATTTTTGCAAGAAGAGACTATTCTTAGATCTTTCAAAGAGAAGCCAATCCTCAGGTCAGTGCCATCGTACAGCAGAGAGGCGGCAAACAACAATGAAGTCTAGAATATGTAGGTTATGCTTATCCTCAGGTCAGTGCCATCGCACAGCAGAGAGGCACACAACCTATCTCCTTGTTAGAGCATTTCTTATTTTCTTTTGCACATAGCGCACCAACAACATAAGTTATCAGCTTGATTACGCTAGTATTCATTTTTTTCGTGCTTTGCTCTTTTTGTGGTCATTTGTACACCTTTGGTGGCATTTATTTGCTCGTTATCCCTTATCGGAAGAACTGATTGTGTTAACCAGTGATAAGATGGGAACCCACAGTTGATTGAACCTTTTAGTTTATATTAAGTTTACCAATGAAGTCTACTTGTCTTTTATGTTGAATCTACTGACACATCATATAATGAACTAGCACCTCCCTAGATCAACTTTCTCCGTGTAATTACAGTAACAATCAAACGTACTATCATTTTCCCATTTTGTTAGACTTAGACTTCTCTGATTTTTTTTTTCATTTTTAGTAAATTAATTAACATTTTTGATCTCAAACTCATTTTGTTGTTCCAAATAACTCGATGCCTGTGTACTATCATTTTCCAATTTTGTCGAGTCACATTTCCTGTTTTGTTGTCTTTGCCTTTTCAGCTTTACTCACCTTCCCCCCCCCCTTTTTTTAAGTAAATAAATACTGAATTAAACCTAATCTCCCCCTAAAATGCTAAAACAGAAAATCTTTTTGTGTTTTTGGATTTTTATAACGACAAGGAAATTAAATAAAATAAAATAAAAGAAATACTAAAAATAAAAAAACGGTGTCGGACTATGTATCTGTTTCGTCTAGTATAACATCACTTTTCTTTTTAACCCCGTTGACCTCAAGCAAATAGAAAAATCTTGGTTTATCAAATGGTTTGGTGTAGAGGTCAGCGCGTTGAAAATCCGTGTTAATTTTGACCACATCAATTAAGTGTTTTTCATAGCAATCGCGTATGAAATGATACTTTATGCCTATGTGTTTGGTCTTAGGATGTTGAACCGGATTTTTAGTTACTGCAATTGCAGCAGAATTATCAACATAGATAGGAGTAGAAGTGAATTGCAAACCGTAATCCCGCATTTGCTGTTGAATCCAAATGATTTGAGAGCAGCAGCTGGCGGCGGTAACGTATTCAGCTTCACAGGTAGACAGAGCAACTGATGTCTCCTTCTTGCACTGCCAAGTTACCAATCTTTTCCCGAAAAATTGACATCCTGCTGACGTAGACTTGTAATTCATCTTGCAGCCTCCGTAATCCGAGTCACTATACGCCGTTAGCTCAAAGTCATCATCATGAGGATACCACAACCCCAGTGTTGGAGTACCCTTTAGATAACGAAAAATCCTCTTGACTCCAATTAGATGATTGAATTTAGGTTTTGCCTGATATCGGGAACATAAACATGTGGCATACATGATATCTGGACGAGAGGCAGTGAGGTACATGAGAGATCCGATCATCCCACGATACATGGTGGCATCCACCAAATCCCCATTCTCATCAGGAGCCACATCGTGATTTGTGGCGAGAGAGGTACTGGCTGCAGTGACATTTTCCATATCAAAGCGGCTAAGGATGTCACCAACATACTTAGTTTGATGCAGAAAGATGTCGGTAGGTGTTTGGTCCACCTGTAATCCTAGGAAGAACTTCATTTCTCCCATGGTACTCATCTCAAACTCAGCCTTCATCACAGATTCAAACTCTTTACATAACCCTTCGTTTCGTGAGCCGAAGATTATGTCATCCACATAAATCTGTACCAAAAGTAAATCACCATCCTTCTCTTTGATGAACAATGTATAGTCAATCACACCCCTGCGAAAGCCATGTTTCAACAGATGGGTGGAGAGCTTTTCATACCAAGCTCGAGGAGCCTGATGTAGCCCATACAGAGCCTTGTCTAACTTGTAGACTCTGTCCCGATGATAAGGATCTTCGAATCCTTCGGGTTGACTTACATATACTTCTTCACGGATTTCCCCATGCAAGAATGCACTCTTAACATGTAGTTGATAAACTTTGATCTTCATGTAAGAGGCGTAGGCTAGAAAGATACGAATTGCTTCCATTCTAGCTACGGGAGCAAAGACTTCATTGTAGTCGATTCCTTCGACTTGTCTAAAACCTTGAACAACCAACCGTGCCTTGTTTCTGATAACAACACCCTGGTCATCCTTCTTGCACTTTAGTACCCATTTGGTAACAATTACCTTTACTCCTTTGGGTCGGTCAACAAGAGTCCACACTCCAAGTTTCTTGAACTGTAGCAACTCCTCTTGCATAGCATTGACCCATGCTTCATCCTTAAGGGTATCACTTACGTGTTTGGGTTCTATTTGAGAGACAAAACATCTGTAAGCTCCATCATTCACATAGCCCTTTTCCATTACTTCAGCGTAATCAGCAGTGTACAATCTACTACTGGTCTGCACGCCGGAGTGAAGATCACCAATGATAGCATCTGGCGGATGACTTGTACTGATCCTAGTCAAAGGAGTTATAGGAACGACAACTTCAAAGTCCATAGTCGTGACTGGAGGTTCAGTGTCTGTGGTTTCAGATGCAGGTGAAGCAGCTGAAGAGCTCCCTTCTTGATCAACATTAGGTGACTGAGCTGGTTCAGTTGCTTCTTCATCCTCTGAGGAGTCTTCACTATCGGTCTGATCGGCTGAGGCAGATCCCGATGACCCATTTGCAGGAGTGCTATTGCCAGTGTCCAGATTCGGTGAGTTGAGAACATCGTGCATCAACTGAGTAGCAATATCATCATCTGAAACTAACTGAGGAAGATTGAATGATTTGAAAAAGCCATCGTAGTCGAAGAATGACGATGGTCCTTTTCCAGCAGGGGGGATAGTGAAACGTTGAACATCAACGTTGCACCATACTTCTACCTGACCAGTAGAGTTGTTGTAAACTCGTTTGTTGGGTATACTGTATCCCAGAAAGATCCCCTGATCTGCCTTTTCATTGAACTTGCCTTCTTTAGTTTTCTTCAGAAGAGTACAAGGAGCACCGAAAGGTTCCAGATACTCCAGGTTTGGCTTACGCTTCTGTAGCAACTCATAGCAAGTCTTCCCGTGCCTTTTCACTACTAACACATGATTAAGTGTGTAGCAAGCGTTGGCTACAGCTTCGTTCCAGAACTGTACTGGCAGTTTTGAGTCTGCCAACATAGTCCTCGCTGTCTCGATCAGACTCCTGTTCTTTCGCTCAACAACTCCATTCATCTGTGGTGTGTATGCAGAGGTGAATTGATGAACAATTCCCTTTTCTTTGCAGAATGCATCCATCCACTGATTCTTGAACTCGGTTCCATTATCTGAACGAATCTTTCGCACTTTAAGCTTGTAAAGTGACTCCAGGGTGGTGACCAACACTTTGAATGACTCAAATGTTTCTGACTTAGCTTTCAGAAACATCACCCACGAGAATCGTGAGTAGTCATCGGTGACTACGAAGCAGTACCAGTCTCCAGCGATACTCTTCGTGCTAACTGGACCGAAAAGATCCATGTGCAGTAGCTCCAGGGGTATCTCAATAGAATGGACATTCTTGGTCTTGTGAGATTTCCTGGTTTGCTTTCCTTTCTTGCATGAGACACAAAAATCAGGAAGCTTAAATTCTTGACAGGAACTCCATCAACTAGGTTGTTATGAATCAGGTGATTCATCTTCCTATGATTAATGTGTCCCATTCTTCTGTGCCATGAAATGGAGTCCTTCTCTGTAGCTTTAGATAAGAAACATTGAACAGTAGAAGCACTAGTAGAGGCATTAGACATATCTAGAACATACAAGTCATTATATCTAGATGCTGACATTAATACCTGTTCCTCTGGAATATCCATTTCTTTCTTCAGAATGTAACATTTGCGATTATCAAACATGACTTTGAATCCCTTGTCGCAAATCTGAGACACAGAAAGCAGATTGTTTTCTAACTGTTGAACAAAGTTCACTTTATCGAACCTTACCTTGTCATTACCTACTTCGCCCTGAGCGGTAATGTATCCTCCTTTATTACCAACAAATGAAACTTGTCCCCCTTTAATTTGTTTGACATTGAAAAGGAGAGACTTGTTTCCCATCATGTGCCTGGAAGCTCCGCTATCTACTATCCATGTATTTGTAGACGCACTATAGCGGACAACCTGCACATATGAGAAAGTCATCAGTTAAGGAGGGGGACCCAAGCCTTGACTGGCTTGGGTTTCCCAGAGGAATCATCCATCATGAATTCGACCCACTGTCCTTTATCAGTGGGTGGAATCTCAACTTTCAGATTGTCCTTGCTCTTAGACACATCAGTTGTCTTGGCTTTCCATAAACCATCCCTGTGAAAGGATTGTTTGTGGTAAACCATAGACTGATTTACGGTTTGAGCATATGGTTTAGATTCAAAAACAGGTTTTACCTCTGGCATCACGGACTTGTCGGGGACTTGTCTGTTTTGCCTTTGGCGAGGTGGAGACAGAAAAGACCTAGAAGGTGTTTTAGACCTAATAGGTGTTTTTGATCTAACTGGAGTCTTAGAACGCTGTTTTGAATCTACTTTGACTTTGTTGTGTAGCTCAACCTTAGTTCTTGGTGTCTGATAACGAGGACAGTTAGTCGAAATATGACCGCGCTGACCACAAGTATAGCAGGATCTCCATTCATCAGGGCTAGGAGATCTCTTGTGGGGCGGTGAATAAACCTCAGATTCTTTCTTTTTATTATCACTTTTAAGATTTTCACCTCCTTTGACAAATTTAACTTGTTTAACATGATTTATGTTTTGTCTTGGAAATTGGTGATTATCTTGTTTCACTGGTTTAGCTTGAGTGATTTTGGAAATCTTAGGTTGTGTGGAAGTTGACTTTTTACCCAACCCAAGAGATGCTTGAACATTCTCTTCCACTCGTTTGCCAGTGATTTGTGTGCTTGTAGTGCTTGATCCAGAATCTGTCTGGTCAGGAACCGAAGAGGCAGTGGTAACTGCTGTATCCGGATCACAGACTAGAGGAGTTGTCACCACATGATCCTTGATGGGGTTATCATTTATTGGACGTTGTTTTATGTTTAAAAAGGACTCATGTGGTGGTTTGCGTTCTTTAACCAAGTTTTTCAAAATATGTGAGGAACTAGCTAGACTATGGAGTTTTTGTTTCAAAGACTCGTTTTCAACTTGTAAAACCGCTCGTTCCTTCTTAGTTTCCTCTATTGTCTTTAAATAAAACTTGATATCATTTTCTTGGTTAAAAGCTACAACTTCAGTTTCTTTTAACTGTTTCTTTAAAGCATCAATCTTTTCTTTATAACTGTTTTCATTCTGTTTTAAGATTCTGTTCGCTTCAGTGCACAGTTTTAAATCATTTACTAAGTTATCATTATGATCTAATAACCTAGCAAATTTCAGGTCAATGCTTTCCCTAAATTTTTCACATTCAACACAAGCATGTTTAGTAAATAATTCATCCTTTGATTCTACCTGTGCCGATGTTGATGTTCCAGCCATGAAAGCATTTTGGGGATCAGATTGTGCTTCAGATTGTGCTTCAGACGCAACATTCAGTTCATTCTCCATAAGCTGATCAACATCAGCTATGTCATTATCCAATTCAGCATTGTCAGGCTCAGCTGGGTTCTCCCCCTCACTTGCTGAGTCTTCATTCAGATCCTCAACAGAAGCTATGTTGGCTTCCCCATCAGATAAGAACCAGAAGGACCAGTCCTGTCCTTCATCACCTTGTGCCACCAATGCCTTGGAATCACTTCCTGCTGGAACTGGCTTCTTATCTTTATCTTGCCTGTTGAAAGAGGAGAAAGGATTTCCGTTTCCTGTCTTCTTAGGCTTCACACATTCCCTCTTGAAATGTCCTTTCTCCCCGCAGTTGAAACACGTGACTTTGGACTTGTCAAAACCAAATGTAGTATCTTTTGTAGCCACGAGGTTCTGCCCTGTCTTCTTCACAAACTTCTTTGCTCCTCGCACAGCACTTGCGAGAGCCCACATAATGTCCATTCTCTCCAACTCATTTTCATCCACCTGCTCATAGTCTTCATCAGCCAAGTGGCAGTTTCCTATCTTCCCTGCAACCAAACCATCATAGGAATGAACCACTGCAGCAAGTAGGTCCATGTGTTCCTTGGTCACTTCCATAGTGACTTTACCCAGGTTCTCAGTTATTAACTTTGTCGAGTGAGCTTCAGTAATACTGTATTGAACCCCTGATGAAACAGATGACTCACCCCCAGACGAAGAGCTTTGACCAGATATATTAGAAACAAATGCAGTCTGCAGAGGAGCATTGGAAGACTTTGCAATTGGAGTTGGAGTCACATTGTAAAGAGTAGGATCCTGAGCATATGCACCCTTCTTCACCTCATACTTATGTCTGACCTCTTCCTCTCGCAGTTTCATAATAAAGTCATTTATATCCAAAGTCTCGAGAACTGAATTGTGTCTCAAGGAGGAAATAAATGAATCCCATTTTTCTGGAAGACCTTCAGCTAAACTGGCGACATTTTCTTCTTTAGACATTGTAACCCCATGAGTGTGAAGTTCACTCATTAAATGATAGAAGCGGTCAATGATGTCGTCCAAGCTCTCGTTCCCAATAGCAGAGAAATTGTCAAACTCCTTTTTGAGAGCTTTTGCCTTCAAGGATTTCAGAGTTGAGCTCCCTTCATACCTTTTCTCGAGAGCTTTCCAGAACTTTTTACTCTGTTTCTGATCCGAATACTGATGGAAGATCTCTTTCGGAATCGACTGAGTGAGCATAGCATAAGCCTTCTTTTCAGCATTATAGGCAGTCTTTTGGGCATCAGTCATTCCACTCAACGTTAATGGCAAACCATTAGCACCAACTGGCATTGTGTAACCAGTCTTAATAGAATTCCATAGATTAGTATCCACACCATTGAGATGAATCTCAAACCTTTGCTTCCACTGCGGGAACTCATCAATGGATAGAAGCTTTGGCGGCTTATTGTGATTACCAATCTCATTCTCCAGAAGCAGTAGGTTCTGGATCCTTGAGTCTTTCCCTGCTGAGAATGCGAAGTTTCCCGAGTCCATGATAAATGTTGACTTAAACTTGAAAAACAGACTGTTAATGCGACTGGATGCGATTGAACTCAACCGTGCGATTGAACAGGCGACTGAGCTACAATCGTGCGATTGAACACAATCGGGCGAATGGACAAGGCGACTGACTAAAACTGGGCGACTGAACTGGCAAACGACTCAGCTGGGTGACTGGAGTTGACGATTGACTCAATCGGGCGACTGGCTATACGACTGACTCAATCGGGCGATTGACCTGGGCGACTGGGTTCAGTCGTACGATTGAAATAATCGTGCGACTGGGTCGGCTGAAAACAAGATTTTTCGGAAACTTTGACCTAGAACGCAAGTTTTTGCACCCTAGACGGCTGAAACTCGAAAAATATTGATTTTTCAGAACATGCACACGTAAAGACTCGATTTTTAGCAGAAAGATTGGATCTTTTTGCGTAAAAACGTAGACTTTTTCACAAAAAACGATTGAATCAACGAAGAATCAAGAGCCTATGCTCTGATACCACTTGTTAGGACCGTGTACGTACGGAGTACTAACTGATTCTTCGTTATACCGAATCAAATAGTGCGGAATCCTATTTGATTGGCGATCCAATCCGGGAGAACGTAATCCGGATCAAAACTAACGATTAGAAAACGTTAAGAATTGATTAGCAATGATCAGGAACGATCAGTGAAGTTGGAATGGACGATCTGGACGCTCTGGGTCGACTAGGGTCTCAAGTATTCGAAGTGTTACGTTTTTCCACGAATTAAGTGGTATTTATAGGTTACAACTTTCATTCGTACGACTGAGCCAAGCGACTGGCTCAGTCGTGCGACTGAGTCATACGATTGGTTCATTCGGACGACTGAGTCAGTCTCATGACTCAATCGTACGATTGACTCAATCTCCTAGTTCAGTCGTCCGATTGGCCCATTCGCATGGTCCAGTCGTGCGACTGAATCAGATTACTTAGTTAAACACACTCTTGAACCTTTAATGATTCAGAACTATGTCTCACAACTATAAACCTATATAACATGGTCGTATATGCGTGTAACAATAAATAATGTAAGTAGATATAACATTAAATAACCAACAACCATATATAGAAGAGATTCTCATTATATTGATTCAACATTACATATGAGTTACAAGAAGAAGTTCTATTACATTTAAACATACTAGACTAGAACTGGGGACATGTGTACCAACAATCTGATCAAAGACTGCACTTATAAGCCTAGAAAACAATGTTATGAGTGTGGAGATCCCGGACACATGAGGAATAAGTGACCCAAGCTGGCAAAAGACAATGATACCAGACTGAACAAACCCAAGGGAAGAGCATTCATGATGGACCCGAACGGTTCACGTAAAGAACCCGATGTGGTGAACGGTACGTTCCTCATAAACAACCATCCTGCAACTGTTCTATTTCATACTGGAGCAACTGCTAGTTTTGTTTCCAATACCTTTAGGCCTTTGATTGATTTGGCAAAACGCACCTTAAATGATATGTTTACCGTCAAATTGGCTAACGGTAATGTAATAGAAAGTAATGAAATCATCAAAGATTGCAAATTGGTCCTAGAGGGTAATTCATTCGGTATAGACTTGATGCCTATTAAATTAGGAGGTTTTGACGTGGTTGTAGGAATGGATTGGTTGGCTAGAAATAGGGTTGAAATCGTGTGTGACAGGCGTTCACTTAAGATTCCTTTAACCAACTGGGAGATGTTAGTAGTCCATGGAGAAAGAAACCACCCACTGTGCCCTATGATATCCCACCTAAAGGCCACCAAGAGCCTCAAGAAAGGGCACATGGCTTTCATAGTCTATATGATGAGTGCCAAAAGAGAACTGAAGGTTAAAGACATACCTGTGGTGTCCTAGTACTTGGAGGTATTTGCTGAAGACCTACAAGGACTCCTTCCGACCCGACAAGTGGAATTCCAGATAGATTTAGTACCTAGCGCCGCACCTGTGACCAAACCACCTTATCGACTCGCTCCGCCTGAAATGAAATAGCTGATGCTCCAAATCCAGGAATTACTTCACAAGGGGTTTTTACGACCCAGTGTTTCGCCATGGAGTGCTCCAGTACAGTTTGTCAAAAAGAAAGATGGAACCTTAAGAATGTGCATCAACTATCGGGAGTTGAATAAGCTTACCATAAAGAATCGATATCCTCTTCCCAAAATCGATGACTTATTCGACCAATTGCAAGGAGCTAGCTATTGTTCTAAGATAGACTTGCAATCGGGGTACCACCAGCTGAAGATAAAGGAAGAAGACATCCCTAAGACAGCTTTCAGAACCAGATATGGGCACTATGAGTACCTAGTCATGCCTTTCGGATTGACTAACGCGCTAGCAGCATTCATGGATCTCATGAACCGTGTGTGCCGCCCATACCTAGATAAGTTTGTGATTGTGTTTATTGATGATATCTTGATCTACTCTCAAAGCAAAGAAGATCATGAGAAGCATCTTTGGTTAAATCTTGAACTCCTCAAGAACGAGCAATTATACGCAAAATTCTCCAAATGCGAATTTTGGATGCGTGAAATCCAGTTCCTTGGACACATAGTGAATAAAGATGGAATCCAGTGGATTCGACAAAGTTAGAGGTTATCAAGGACTGGAAGATCCCAGAAACTCCTACTGAGATCAGACAATTTCTTGGTTTGGCTAGTTACTACAAGAGGTTTATCAAGTACTTCTCTCGGACAGTACAACCACTAATTGCTTTAAACAAGAAGGGTACAACTTATGATTGGGGAAAGGAACAAGATGAAGCCTTTAATCTGTTAAAGGAAAAACTACGCAGCGCACCAATCCTTACCCTACCCGAGGGAACTAAGGACTTTGTAGTCTATCGTGATGCCTCGCGTCAAGGATTTGGATGTGTGCTAATGCAACGGGAAAAGTAATTGCGTATGTGTCCAGACTATTGAACGAGCATGAAAGGAATTACAAAAAACATGATCTGGAGTTAGGTACTGTAGTGTTTTCTATCAAAATGTGGAGACACTACCTTTATGGCACTAATTGTGTTATTTACACCAATCACAGAAGCCTGCAGCATATCCTAGATCAGAAAATGTTGAACATGGCCAGAGAAGATGGGTAGAATTGTTGAGTGATTACAAATGTGAGATCCGCTATCATCCAGGAAAAGCAAATATAGTGGCAGATGCCCTGAGCAGAAAGGAAAGGGAAAAGCCCCTTCGTGTTCATGCCCTAAGGATGAGCGTGTACACTAGCCTTGTCGCTAGATTGAAAGAAGCGTAAGAGGATGCCCTCAAGGAGAATAAGCTGCCTCTAACCCTTGTCGCTAGCCTTGCCCATGAAGGAAGCCAAAATCAATAAAAAATTAAACTTTGTTGAGGAGCCCATAGAGATTACCGATCGACTGGTCATGAAGTAGGGTGAAGCTGTATACCTAAAGTGAAGGGAAGGTGGAACTCCAAGCGAGGACCTGAGTACACTTGAGAGCGTGACGATGAAATGAGAAGGGATTATCCACACTTTTTCAAACCCGCCTATTTGGAAACCTAATCGAAGCTAAATTTCAGGACGGAATTTTCTAAACGGTGGGAGAATGTATCAACCGACCCCGAGGTCAACATTCTAAACTTTGACCTCCAACAATTATTGCTACTATTATTAACATCTGTAATATAATTATTATTACTATTTGATTTCTTTCTATGATTATTATTATGTGTTTAATTTCCTAGATGCTACATTAGGTTTTGCCTTAGAATAAAATAATTTAACGTTCTGATATTAAAACTTAACACGTTAAAATGTTAGAATTGAATTGAAAACAACTAATTTTGTGTAAACATACATGATAATTATAATCATACACATCTCAAACATAAAAATGTTTAACCAGAAACTACCATCTAAAATACTACATTACACAACAAAACTACACTACTTATATTAATTTACAAAAAAAAATTAAAAACACCCACCCACACACCCACACCCTGGCCGCCCCCCTCACCACCCAATCCCTCCCTCTTTTTCCCACTTACACAACCACAACCACACTCCAACACCTCCCACACACTCCCATACATGCAAACTTCCTCATTTCAAACTTCTTCATCTCTCTCTACCTCCCCACCACCTCTACCTCTCCACCACCGAAAACAGACACACCTTCATTTTTCAGCCAAAAATTTGAAGAACACAAGTGTTTCAACATCAATCAAGCACAACACAAGCAAGAAGGGGACATTTGGTGTTTGCTATGCATGGATTCTTGAAGAAACAAGCTACTCCAGCCCTTGTTCATGAATAATAAGATCACCTAGCCCTTCTAAACTCTCAAAATCATGAACCATTTGAAGTGTAAGCCACAACATACCCGAACCAAGCTATATCTTGTGTTTTACTTCTTAAATCAACCAAAAATCTCACATTATTTGTTTTAACAGAAACTTGCTGCTATAACCTTGTTCTTGGAGAGTTCTTAACATCACACAAGGTATACATTTTATGTTGGTAAACATGTGGTTAGAACACAAGTTACACCTTGAAAAACCCTCTTTTTGCATGAAATAACACTATCCATGAACTTATTTGAAAACCCTCCCAACCAAAACTCATAATATGCTCAAAACAACTTTTTAACACCTTAATAATCTGATTTTAAAGTTACAATAGTGATTAGGTGATGTTTGGGCATGAATCATAGGAGTTACACTAGTGGAAGTGGTGTAAGTCATCAAATTATTGCAACACATGCATGATACATGAAGATCCGAGACTTATGTTGTATTTTTAGTAGTTTTGGGATTATTGTAAATGTTTTAAGTTCATAATATGGGTGGAAGTATAAAAAGTAGGAGCTAGGGCTTATGATGGACTTGTTTTGAGACCCGAGAAGGGTGAAAATCACTCAAAATTAGAAAACTAGAGGAGATTTCCATTTTAAAAAGAATTCCAGGCTCTAATATGAAAATAATAAGCAAATGGTGTAACTTAGTGATAACTTGGTGATATTTTGGTTAAAGTCATGATTAAACGAAGTTAAAACATGAAAAATGGGACTTAACAGGGTAATTTTTGGGTAAAATCTTAAAAATAGTAAAAGACACCTAAAGCCCATCAAGAATAAAATATTTCAGTAAGTTTGGTTCTGGGTAAAAACGCGTTTTAACCGGGTAAATCAAAAGAAAATGAAGTTTTAATTAAAAGAACCCAAAAACATGATTTTGACAGCTTATTAGACTAATTATAAGTCATTAAATAATATTTAGAGGTTAACGAGATAGAAACAGAAGAATTTAAAACAAACTGTTAAAATCTTCGGTTTTACCGTGACCGGTAACTAAAAACATAAGTTTAATTACTCCAAATTAAGTTCTGGAAAAATTGGAATTTAACTTGTTAAAAATGCAATAATGAACTCCTAGAAACTAATAAGGGGCCATAAAAGTAATGAAATCAAAGAAAACAAATTTTAGGGTAAAACTGTAAATTTTGAAACTAGATGGACTAAACTGAAAATCTTGCAAAATCCTTGGAAATTCGACCCTTTGACTAAAAATACATGATAAACTTATTTCCACTATAATAAACTGATTAAAGCCATTAAACCATGTTGCTTATGTTAAGAAACCCTAACTTTCCTAAAAAGGAAACTTTTGGAGCCAATCTTAACAAATCAAGCTAGTGAACTTTTAACCTTATAACACACCTAGTTACACCCGACATGACCTTAGAGCACATAGCTTATTACTTGAATCTTGATGCGAGGGTGCTATGATTGAATCAATTTCTGTACTCGCAGATCCGTTGCCTGAAACCTAAGGTGAGTTCTAGTGTCCCCTTTTACTGTTGTTTTGGAATGAAACATGCTTTGTTGAATTGAAATTGTTACTGTGATATTTATGATACTTTTGTCGTGGATAATAATTGAACATGTTCTTAATTGTATCATAATCATTAATTCTTGTGTGAACCGCTTGTCCTATATGGGTAGATCTACTTGGGGAATCCCCCACACACAGTGCCTTTCGGATAGGAAGGGTACCCCACTAAGATCCTGAGGGATCGTTGTGTCATGTAATAGGTTTTATAAGATACTAAGGTGAACCATCCAGCAGGTATGGTACACTATTTGAGGCTCAGTCTCATTTAAGGTTAACTGCTTTAAACACAACTTTAGAAGAGGCTAATCGGGACGAGTGCAGTGTTGATTGCGACCCCACAACAATGATACATTGATTTTAGAAGTTAACTTATGGACTTTGAAGAGCCCTTTTGTTTTTAAACTTTAAGCACTCGAATTCACCAAATTTTTAGTTGACACAAAAACCTTTTTGAGCATGTTTCAGGTAATCCCTAATGGATGTGGCTAGATTGGAGAACTGGACTCAGATGACCTAGAAATTCGACTACCCATGGCATTACATGACTGTGAAACATTTGAACAATTTGGATTATGATTGATAAAACACTGAATATTTATGTAATGAATTTGTAATTGTGTGATGGTCTAGACTACTACAGCTCGGTTTGACTTTAATCATGTAATACCATTTTATTTCTCTCCTTGTGCGCTCTTATGGTGGTTTGTTTCCGCTACCATGTATGTTACTAGTCTGTGACGTCCCACCCTCCTTGGGCCCGAGGTGTGACTACTGCACCCGCACAAGTGGAACCACTTTATTCCGTAGCCTTTTCTCTTTTCGGTCGATGATTGCCACTGGTTGCTCTATATAATTGTGTCGTTCATCCACTTCAATATCATCCAGTGGTACAATCATATCTACATCAGCCAAGCACTTTCTCAGATGAGATACATGAAATGTCGGATGAATTCCACTTAATTCATCTGGCAATTCTTGCTGATAGGCCACCTTCATACTCGTGCGATGATTTGGAAAGGTCCTATGTACCTCGGGCTTAGCTTGCCCCTCTTCTGGAACCGAATGATTCCTTTCCAAGGTGAGACCTTCAACATAACTCGATCGGCCACCTTGAATTCGTTCGGTCTACGCCTTTTGTCGGCGTGCGACTTTTGTCTATCCTTTCCTGCTTTCATGAAAGCCTTGATCTCTGTAACTTTTCAGTTGTAGCCTTGATCACCTCAAGGCTTCCCAACTTTTCTGCCCAATGTCACCCCAACATACGAGCGTTCTACACCTCCTACTATATAGCATCGCGTAAGGTGGCATACCAATACTAGCATGATAACTTTGTTATATGAGAATTCTGCTAAAGGTAAGTGATCATCCTAACTTCCACCAAAATCGATAACACATGCTCGAAGCATATCCTTAAGCGTCTGGATCGTTCTCCCAGACTGACCATCTGTCTGAGGATGATAAGTCATGCTAATATGTATCCTCATCCCCCTCGCATCATGGAATCTCCTTCAAAACTTGGATGTAAACCGAGTGTCGCGATCAGAAACAATAGACACCATCACACCATGACGAGCTACAATATCTTTAATGAACAGATCCGCCAATCTCTCGGATGAATACTTCTCGCGGATCTATAAGAAGTGAGCACTCTTTGTCAGACGATCTACAATCACTCATATGGTATCGTAGCCCCTTGTCACATGACGTAGCTTAGTAATAAAGTCCATGGTGATGTGCTCCCACTTCTACTCGGGTATATCCAACGGTTGGATCTTCCTGTATGGTTTCTGATGTTCCACCTTTACTTACAAACATGTAAGGCACTTACTCAAAGACTCCGCCACGTCACGTTTCATACCCGGCCACCAGTAGTCCGTCTTCATGTCCTGATACATCTTGGTGGCACCTGGATTAATGGAGTACTTATAAGCCTCATCCATAATTCGTCCCCTTAGATCTCCGTATCAGGGAATCCATATCAGCCCGAAACGGGTTCTCACCCCGTGAGCGTTTTCTCCCAATTCTGTGACTAGACCTCTCATCCTTTTAGAGTTAACATGATCTTCTTTCAACGCCTCATCTTGAAATACTTTGACTTGTATCATCACATCAGCGGTCATAACCAACTGGTAAGACTTCACCCGAATCGGCTCGGGTTTCTCCTTACAACTAAAGGCATCGGCCAAAACGTTGGCCTTACCCGGATGATAATGGATCTCACAATCATAATCTTTTATGAGCTCTAACCATCTCCTCTGTCTTATGTTGAGATCCTTTTGCTCAAAGAAGTACTTCAAGCTCTTGTGGTCGGTGAAGATGGTGCACTTTGTCCCAGAAAAGTAGTTCCTCCAAATCTTCAACGCAAAGACCACAACCGCTAACTCCAAATCATGGGTGGGATAATTAGCTTCATGGGTTTTCAGCTGTCGGGATGTGTAGGGTATAACCCTTCCATATTGCATTAACACGCAACCTAGTCCCGAATAAGAAGCATCCGAATATACCACTAAGTCTTCACTCCCTTCAGGTAATGTCAAGACACGACCTTGAGTAAATCTCGTCTTTAAATCCTCAAAAGCACTCTTCTATTTCTGACCCCACATGAACTTCACATCTTTGCAAGTCAATTTGATCAAAGGTGAGGCTATCTTAGAAAAGTCTTGGATGTATCTTCTATAATATCGCGCCAAACCTAAGAAATTGCGAATCTTGGTTGGCGTCTTTGGAGAATCCATTGCATTACTACCTCAACCTTTGCCGGTCCACCTTAATTCCTTCAGCATTCACCACGCAGCCCAGCAATTGAACTTCACGTAACCAAAAAGCACAATTAGAGAATTTTGCATGCAACTTCTTACTCCTAAGTGTCTCCAATACTTCGCATATGTGGTCGGCATGTTCTTCCTTACTTTTTGAATAAATCAGGATATCATCAATGAAGACAATCACTGATTTATCTAACATTTTCTAACACACTCGGTTCATTAAATCCATAAAGGCAGTTGGCGCGTTAGTCAAATCGAAAAACATAACGAGAAACTCGTAGTATCCATAATACATACGAAAAGTTGTCTTAGGTATATCCTGCTCCTTCACCATCAATTGATGGTAACCACATCGAAGGTCTATCCTTGAGAACCAACTGGCACCTTGGAGCTGATCAAACAAGTCATTAATCCTCGGTAACAGATACCGATTCTTCACCGTCAACTTATTCAGCTCTCGGTAGTCGATGCACATCCGCATACTACAATTTTTCTTCTTCATGAATAAGACTGGAGCACCTCATGGAGAGATACTTAATTGAATGAACCCTTTATCCATCAACTCCTGTAGTTAATCCATTAGTTCTTTCATCTCGGTAGGAGCTAATCGATCACTAGCTTCTTCAACTCTGGGCACCTCATCTTTTAATGGCCCTACTGCCCTCGGCTCGGACAATATTGTCCCAGCAGCACAGAGCCGAGTCAATAAAAGAGTGAGTGGCAAACTTCACCTTCTGATCCTCCCTGCACTCACTACTCTGCTTCCATCTCTCTCACCCATCAGTGAGTTGCTGCAGCATTACCATTTTCATCAAAAGCCGGGGGCATGCATCTTTGAAATGCCCCATAGTTATATCCTTATGTAGTTTCCTGCACTGCTTCCTCCTCCTCCTCCTCCTCACTCGAGACAATCATCTCGGTCTCTGATCGCTCCCTTTCCTCCCTTCCGGTGGTCCTTCTCCTCTCTTTCTTCTCATCCTCCTTTACAGCTTTGATCACTTTAGTCATTACAGATTACAGAATTGACTGCATGACTTGATGGACTTCCTCTACTACTGCCTCTTTTACTGAGGCCCTTAAGTTCGCAGTCTCATCACCACCTTCCTGGTGATGCATCTTGGGCTCTCCACGGGCCCTCTCAACACTCTTAGTCATATTCCTAGTAACACTCGGTTCAGCACCACGTCCTCCCTTTACTCCACCCCTAGAGGCCCTAGATGATCTACCTCCATCCATTGTCGAATCACTATTAGATGTTTCTAGCTCATTTACAAATGTTATCAATGCTTGTTTTAATAAAAATGATGAATGTATAAATGAAGCTTCAGTATGACTTACAGACTTGAATTGGTTTAAAAAGTTTCTCTCTCATCCTATCCCATCTTTTACCCTAATTTGGATTTCTAAACCGAGAGAAATAGGAACATCTTCCTCAGAAATTAAAATCACCAATGTAAATGAATTAGAATCTGCCAAAATTAAGGTCTCAAAAGAAAATGTAAAAGAATTATATGATATATGCAACAATCCTGATTCACATGTGACTGATTCTAAGGAAGAAAGTGCACTTGATCACACTCCTCTTCCTCACTGTAAAAAGAAGGGTTTGAAATCCCATTGCTTTAAATATGGGAAGGATGATCATGTAATTAAAAATTGTCCTAAATATGTTGATAAAAATGTACATAATCGTTCTTTGGGAAGTAGATTAAATCACTATGTAAATAATTTATTTCGTAAAAATTCTTATGATTCTAAACCTATGTTAGTCAAAACTTGGGTACCTATTTCTAAAACCTAACGATCATTGTCTTCTAATGCCAGGATCATTCAAGAAAAGCTGTCAATAGCTTATGGCATGTTGATAGCGGATGTTCCAGGCATATGACTAGGTTGAAGGACCTTCTCACCAACTATAGGATAATAAATGGAGGATATGTTGCATTTGCTGGAGACAAGAAAGGTGGAAAGATGATTGGTTAAGGTCAAGTCTCAAATGGTTCATTGACTCTGGAGAAAGTGAACTATGTTCCAGAACTAACATTCAACTTATTGAGTGTATCACAGATATATGATAAAGACATTCCAGTATTGTTTATGTCAAATGATTGCTTGTTCCTGAAACCTGAGTTCACTGTTCCAGAGGATTTAATAATCATGCGAGCTCTAAGGAGGAATGATACATACCTGCTGGATATAGGATCAACAAAATCTACCACGACCGTGACGTGTCTTATGTCAAAGGCTTCATCATTCGAATCTTTTTCGTGGCATAGACGTTTAGGACATGTTAATTTTAAAATCATAGATAAGTTGGTTAAAAACAATCTTGTCAGGGGCTAACACTCAAAGATTTTTAAGTGGTGAAAAAGTGCATGGCCGGTGCTAAAGGAAAGCAACACAAAAGGCCACACAAGCATAAGCTGAAAATACAATTTCAAATCCCCTTGAATTGTTACATACTGATTTATTTGGTCCTATAAGTGTTAAATCTATCACTAAGAAATCTTATTGTTCGGTTGATACAGATGATTTTTTCAGATATTCTTGGGTAAGATTTCTTGTAAATAAAGGTGACATCGCAGAAGAGTTGCAGAAGCTGATCCTGTCAATTGAAACCATTATCAAATGGAAGGTTATGGCCATCAGAAGCGACAATGGAACCGAATTCAGAACCACATCTTTGACTTATTCTGTGTAAGTAAGGGCATTCTCAGACAATTTCATGCTGTGAGGACACCTCAACAAAACGGTGTTGTTGAAAGAAAGAATTGGACGCTTATCGAAGCCGCAAGAACTATGCTGATTGAGTCAAAGCTTCCAATTTTTTTATTGGCGGAAGCAGTTAATTGCGCATCTTATGTACTGAACAGGGTGCTTATCATAAAAGACAAGATGAAGACTCCATATGAGCTTCTTCATACACGGAAACCCTTGATTGACTCCTTTCGTCCATTTGGTTGCTAATGTACCTTGATGAATATGCAAGCAAAAAATTCAAGTTTGGTGTTGTTTCTGACGAATGTTTCTTTTTTGGCTACTCTTCCTCACAAAAGGCGTATCGTGTGTACAATAAAGACACGCATTGTGCAGGAATCCTTCTATATTGATTGGTAAGAGTCAAATTAACCAAACATGGGATCGGACCTAGAATGGTTTTATGACTCTAACACTGTCTTCAAATCCTTCAATCTTCCAATCTTTGATGATGATGTTGTTCCTCAAACTAGTGTGCAAATCATTCCTCCACCTGAACCACAACAACAGCCATAACAAGCCCCACAACCCGAACGTCAACCACAACAACCAATTGACCTTCCACCTACATTTGATATCCCACCCAAACCTCTATCACAACCACTTCCTTAATCACAATCATCTTCCACTTCCTAACCATCCTAAACGGAATCTTCAACTCATTCAAACCAATTAACCCTTAATACCAATTTCAAAACCCTAAAAGACCACCACACGACTACATCATTGGTTCTATTACTGATGGTGTAAGGAAACGGAGTCAATCTGTATTGATAAATTAATGTCTCTATGCATGTTTCTTATCTCAAATTTTACGTAAAAATGTCATAGCAGCACTTTAGGACCCAAGTTGAGTCGAATCTATGCAAATGGAGCTTCAGCAATTCAGGAAACTGAAGGTTTAGAAACTAGTCGATCTTCCACCAAATAAGTTTCCCATCAGGACTAAATGGGTGTTTTGGAACAAACTAGATGATTGAGGAGTTATTATCAGGAACAAATCTAGGCTGGTTGTTTAGGGATTTGCTTAAGAGGAGGGCATTGATTATACTGAAGTGTTTGCTCTGGTTGCTTGCATTAAAGCTATCAATATCTTTCTTGCTCACGCTGCTCATAGGAACTTTAAGGTCTTTCAAATGGACATGAAGTGTGCATTTCTATATGGAAACATTGATGAGGAGATATATGTCGGTCAGCCTCCAGGTTTCTAGGATCCAGATTTCCCAGATAAAGTGTATAAGCTTGATAAATCCTTATATGGATCACATCAAGCACCTCACATCTGGTATGAAACCTTAATACAATATCTTCTTAGCAAAGGCTTCTCTCGTGGCACCATGGATATGACACTATTCAAGAAAGAAGTTGATGGTGAAATGCTGATTGTTCAAGTGTACGTTGATGACATCATTTTTGGGTCAACCAATGAGAAATTATGTAGAGAGTTTGAAGAAGTGATGAAGGATCGCTTTGAAATGAGCATGATGGGGGAGTTATACTTTTTCTTGGGATTGCAGGTTGAACAAAAGCCTGATGGCATTTTGATTCATCAAGAAAAGTATGTTCTGGAGATTCTCCAGAAATTCAATATGGATGATGCTTCTCCTGAACTTACCCCGTTCACTGCTCAAACGTGCTTAACACCAGATGATAATAGGAAACCTATAGATGCTCATCGTTATCGTTCTATAATTGGGTCTCTCATGTATCTCACTGCGATTCATCTGGACATTACTTTCGCCGTGCGTTACTATGCCCGCTATCAAGCAAATCCATAAAAAGGCTGTTAAACGTAGCTTTCGATATCTCAAAGGGTCCTCCTGCTTGGGCCTTTGGTATCGTAAAGGAGGAAACTTTGATTTGCATGCATATTCTGACAGTGATCACGGAGGTTGCAAGATGAACAGGAAATCAGTCATCGGTGGATGCCAGCATCTTGGGGATTGTCTTGTTTCATGGCAAACCAAAAAGTAGACAATTGTATCTTTATCTACAGGTGAAGCTACAGATGTTGCTGCCTCTAGCTGCTGCTGCCAAGTGCTTTGGATCCAATATCAGATGATGGATTATGGCATCAATTTTCTTCATACACCACTATTCTGTGATATTGAAGCTGCCATTGGAATTGACAAAAATCCAATTCAGGACACTCAAACCAAGCACATTGAAACAAGGGTTCATGCAATCTAAGATGCTCAGGAAAAGGGTTTTTTTTGATATTATTCCAATAGACATAAAAAGTCAAAGAGTAAATCTTTTCACTAAAACATTTGACAAACCTCATTTTTATGAACCGATCTCTACGTTGGGTTTAATATCTTTTTGAAAATCTCTTTTCCTAATAAAATGTACAGCTTTTGTAAATAACTCTTTTCACTTTTTACATTTGTTAAATGATTTTCGATATCCCATATTCCTTCTTATTTTATTTTATTCATTTTATTTTATTTTTATCTACTTTCATATAAATAAAAAACAAAATAAATTTCTATCCCCGTGAGGGTAAATAGAAATTTAGGGGGAGATTACACTTTTAAAGAGTTTTCCAATTTTGTTCTTTCAGGAACCCCAGTTAGAAAGAGGTCAACAGCTTGTGTGGGGATATGCATGGTAGACTCAGCCTGAAAAGGAAGTAAACAATGATTGTATAGCTAAACTAAAGATCAAGAACTTGATGATAAGGATTATTCTCATGAGATTTTATCCTGCAAAAAGATACAAGTCTCATCAAAACTTGGTTGAGAGTGGCTGATTTATGTCTTGAGTCTTTTCTTAGTCTGTGTTGGGTCTATCATCCCTTAGCCCAAATTGTATATTATGTATAATAAAATGCATGTTTATCTCCTCTGCTATATGTGAGCATTGACTTGGAGTGATGATCTTCTCTGCTATGCAAAAGCATTGACCTAAAGCTCTCATCAACACGCTAAGATGATCTTCTCTCCTATGCGGAAACATTGACCTGAAGGTCTTATCTTTTGGAATAAGATGTACATATCCTCTATTCTACATGCGTATTGACCTGGAGATATCATCATAGAGTCTGTATAGTAAAGTGTCTCGTCGAATGATCATGCTATCATATGCATACATCTGTGCAAATTCTGAACTATTCAAGCAAAATCAATGATTACACTTAATAAACCTTGATGACGGGAAAAGTTCTTCGCCGGATGTCTATGGGAACCAAGTTACCCGAGCTTCCCTAATTGAACCTAAAACATGATAAAATCAGTTGCAGGTCACTCGTTGAAAAGAATAAGGCATGGGTTTAAGTGGACAAACATATCAGCAATCTCTCCAAGACTTGATTCTTAGAAATATTTCAAGAAGAGGATGCATACTATATCCTTTTAATATTTTATTTCCTTTTATTATATTATATTATATTTTATTTTATTTTATTTACTCATATTATAATCGTTTAGTAATTTGTTTGTCTTTAAGTCGGAACTGTGGGGTGAGGAAATTATTTTTAACAAATGTTTATATAAACATAAAACTTATTTTAAAAAAAAAAACAAAAAGCGGCAAAACTATGGGAAAACTATAGTTTCGCCGAGCGAAACTATACATTCGCTAGCAGTCACGCTCAACTGTGAGCATCTCTCCTACACGGGCGAAACTATAGTTTTGCCATCAGGGAAACTAGGTGGTATATATTGCATAGTATTAGATTCGAATCTCATAAGTGCGAATATGGTTTTAACCTAGTTTCTCTCGGCATATTTAGTGAAAATCTTACGTTGATCTTGTTTGTTGAAATAAACGGACTATTTAAGCTTAGGTTTGTTAGGCGACCTTGTACTTAGCTCTAATCGGTTTGATTTTGGTTAAATAATCTACTAAATTTGATTTGCTGAAGTTAAAAAGTCGCATTTTCGTTCAGCGAAACTGCGAGATACTTCAGTGAATCTGAACAAAAGTTCATAGTTTTGAGCGAAACTGTAACGTTGTCCTGTCCAAGCACAAGTGACAGTTTCGCTAGGAAAATTTCAGCAAAACTGTAGATTCTCCCGGCATGGATTTCTGAGTTTTAACTTAAGAGAAACTAATAGCGAAATATAGTTTCTCTTAGGTGAAATTACAAAATTAGTTGTCAGTGAAACTGATTAACAACTAATACACATAACTCAATGCCTTAGACTCAGTGAATCTACACTTTATTATCAGCGAATCTATGGTTTCTCGACAGCAAAACTATCTATTTCGCCCAGTGAAAATGTAGTTTCGCTGCCAGCGAAACTAGCCAAATTTTTGTATAATTTGTTTTGTCTCTTATTGTGTATATCTTTTTCACTAACCTATTTATGTTTCCATTTCAGTTGACATGGCTAACTTAAAGTTTGACGATAAGTTCAACATCGTCGCACTTCTAGATGATAGGAATCCTAAAGCTGTGGGATTCAGAGACTGTATCAGATGGTTGAGGCAATCTCCCATATATTGTGCCATTTCATATATGCCTACCATCTACGATCTTCATTTGAGAGACTTCTGGAGATCTAATGATTACGATATTGGATCTGTACCGAACCAGATAGTTGCCAGGATAAAAGGACATGACATAGTTATCACTGTGGAAACTATTGCCAGAGTACTTCATCTTGAAGATGATTGTGGGCCAGAAGTGGCGCTGTCTGATGCCCAAGTTCTAGAGGCATTCAAAAGTATCACGTATGTAGGGCCACCTTTTGGTTCCAAGAAGGATGAAACTGTGTTTCACAGCCGGATGAAACTAAGGCTTTGGTCAGGACAGTTTCGCTACCCAGCGAAACTGTCAGCGGAAGTATAACTGCTATATATATGAATTTTGTAATCTTTTATGGAAAGTTTTGCACAACCCTAATTCGAGAATATACTTTTGCATTACTTTTCTTATGTGTATTTTGGCAGGAATCATCATTTCTTTATCATTGAGCCTTGTTTTTTATTCTACTTGGTTGAGGCCTTGGCGCAGCGGTAAAAGCTGTTCCTAAGGGACCAAAGGTCTCAGGTTCGATCCGTGGAAACGGTCTCCCCACAAAATGTGGGGGAAAGACCGCGTACATCTTCCCTTAAATGGGACGGACCCTCCCTGGACCCTGCGAAAACGCGGGAGCTCTTTACAGCACCAGGTACGCCCTTGGTTGAAATGGTTCTATTTTTAAACTCTTTTGATAAACTATTGTTTAGATGCTTGTCTTAATGGCATTTGATTGAGATTTATTATCATTAGCATTGTTATTTGATCTTTGATGGACCAACAGATCAAGTTTCCTTTAAAGGTTATTATCTTCGTCTCTCGGAAGAACACTTTACCCTTGGAAGCAAATTTATCTTCAAGACATAATTTGCTTCGGAAGATAAAGTGGTTTTGGAAGACAATAAGGAAAGAGAAGCTCTAATCTCTTCTTGGAAGCAATTTTATGTTCGAAAGAAAACTTTATTGTATAATGGATATCTTTGGGCTCCACTCTGACATAAAGTATGATTTTATGGAAGATTGTCAGAATATTTTAATAATTTAACCTTACCTCCCCTGTCAAATCAAACCGCATAGTGTCACTTCACCTTATCAATTTGAACTTTTACCCTACATTTAAAAGCTTTTGACTTTCTTTTCTACTTTCATTACCACTGTAAAATCCCTAGATACCAATTTCCATTACCTTCTCCAAATTCAAATTCCTTCCTTAAAATAGTATCTTCGAACAGTGGCTCTAAACCCTCAACACAACCAAGTCACCATCCTTGACTCTTCAAAGGATGTCGACTTTGCCCCAATCATCCAATTCCTAATACAATCTGTGTATCTTCCTGCTCTAACTGTTAACCCCACCGTCTATTCAAATCATATCGCTGACTTCTGGGTGGATGGTCGAGATGAAACACTTAACAATGAAAGGGTTATCCGGTCCAGAGTCTGTGGACAAGAAATTATTATGAGTGAAACCACCTTAAGAGAACATCTGGAACTCCATGACGCAGGAGCCCCCACTAAGTTTCCCAAACCAGATTTAGAAGACAGCTACACCCAAATGGGGTACGAGGAGATATGAGCAAGTCTACAGTGTATAAATTCAACCTCTCTTACAACTGGAAGTACTTGTCGCATATCATACTTCACAACTTGTCAAACAAATAAGGGGGTTGGGATCAAATTCCTTATGATCTGGTTGCCTCGTTCATAGGTTGGTAGAGTGCCTAAGGTTCAACTACTCTCGATTTGTGCTGAATAACTTAAGAGGAAATCTCCTCTGTAATACATTTTACATGTATCCCTAATTTATTCAACACATAATCAACTATGAGCTAGATCAGGACAAACTAGAATATGCAAATATTCTAGTAGTTCATCAAATGAAGCCGGGTATCTTCAAAATGCTAAAGAAGGTATCCACCAACTTCACTAGGAGGTTTGTTCAACTACTTCCAAATATGCTTGAGCCTATGGCTCCTGGTGACATCACTGCAGGCCTAGCAGGTGATGCACCCACAACAGACACCACCACGTCACATCCAATACCTTCCTTCCACCCTATCCAAATCAATTACCAAAGTCGCCCTAAATGAACCCTTGTTCAGTCCACTCTGATTGAACAAGTCCTTTTGGTTCAAGCCAAAATGGCTAGAGTGGAACACAGGGTCCCCCTCAGCCAGAGGTCCAACCATCCTTAACAATTGCCCTTAATATCAGTGTTGAGTCTCCTCAGTCTCAACTTGATGAGCCCATTGCTCAAACCTCGATCCCTCAGGGTGAGTCCTAACACTCCCCTAAGTAGCCAAATAGGGACGGCCATATTACTGGCACAATGCTATTAGATGTTGACCAAGGTCCTGGGTCGTTAGGAATAACTGCTATATCCTCACTGACCTATTAACCTAATCTGATGAGGATTTCATGTTTCCTCAGGGCCATGATGTTGATCTATCACACCACACTCTAGATCAATAGAGCCCCAGGGAACCTCTAATCTCTAGCCCACATCAGTTAAGACAAACTGAGGTGAGTCCCATGGGTGTCGAGGGGACTCGTGTAGGCTTAACTGCCACTATTAAGAGTGTATTATCTACCTCCAAGGACAGTGATAACATCATTGAGACCGAGTCTACAGCAACCATGCTAATTAATATCTCTAAAAGAGACATCAGTTCACAAGGGAAACCAAGGTGCCAAGAAACCACATCTGGTGATGAGTATGAACATACTAGGTATGTTATCTTATCTCCTAGTGATTCTTCTAAAGAAGATGAGGGAAGTTTGCAACTCATCATTCAGTATCTGCTTTCTAAAGTCTCAGATCTTTACTTCAAGGTCAGGACTTTGGAAAACAGGCATGCCACTCAGCAACTTGAGATTGAAAATCTCAAGGCCAAACTGGCTGAGACACAGGTTTAGAAGCCTGTTAGGCATGTACCCATTCAAGTCTCTTTAAGTTCTTCCTCTATATTATCTACTTTTCAAGATGATGCTACCAGAAAGGGGGAGAATGTACAGAGACAAACACTTGAGGATCTTACCCTGGCCATCTCAACTCCATCTTCAACTTACCCTACACCACAATACTCCACAACTATCTTCCCGCAGATACCTCAGGTAACAGTTCAAGTAGACCCAAGGATGCTTATTAATATTTAGAAATTCTTAACCAGATTTCTAATCAGCTTCTCACTTGAAAAACCTTCACTTGATGTTGCCTTAGCCTACTTTGGAGCCGAAGAGCTTCAAAGGCTGAGTGGACCACCTACCACTAAGAAAGAAGTTTGTCAACCTAAGGTCTCTATTGAACCTAAGATTGACTTTGAAGGGGAAATAAGGACTCATGGCCCAACAACTAACTTAGTTGGGAAATGTGGTGTCATATCAGTCTCTTTTGAAGGAAAGATTCATGCTACGGAAAAGATATCAATCTTTTTCGAAGCAGAGATCCAAGCTGCAAAAGGGATTGTTAAACTATCATCATTATCTAATAATTTGATACTCATAGAGGCTATCCTTGAATTAGCCTCTGAAGTAAACAGTGAAGAATTTCTCATGACTCCTCTCTCCTAACAAGCACCACAAGATGAACCTCAATCTCCCCAGCCTGAATCTTCAAAACCAGAGTCTCCAAAGGCAGCATCTTCCTATGACCGCAAAGCAAAAAGGAAATTGACTACTTAAGAGCTTCTTGAAGAAGAAAGGTTTGAAAAGTTGAATAGAAAAGGTAGACTCACCATTGGAAAGATGTTGGCTGGAAGCAGCAAGACAACAACAACAACTCAAGAATCGATCAACAATAAATGAAGAGTGGAGGTGATTGATAGGCTCATCAATCTAAGTGTAAATTCTCCTACTCCCACTTGATGAGCTTATAAAACTAGAAAAGGCAACATTGCTGCAAAAGGAAAATGAGGAAGCAGCAAGGTTAGCCGAAAAAGAAGAGAAGTGGAGAAAGAAGGGATAAGATAAGCACACGTAAAGGGTGTAGAGGACAGCCTTCTTATGCTCCAGAGGCTATTCTTAGGAAGAGCTGACTCCTCATAAAAATGAGATGATCTTGTTCCTTTTCAACAAAGAACAAGATCAGATTAACAAGGAGATGAAGAAGGCTGCAATAAAGAAGGTGAAAGAAAAGAAGAAGACGGAAGAGAAGGCTAGACTTGCGGCTGTTAAGAAGGTAGGAGACAAAGCCTGGATGAAGGCTTATCTCATGGTCCATGGCTTCACAGGCATGAAAGTAGGTCCTATGACTGAGAAGACCCTACAACAAATTTCAGTGATATTAAAGCTGACATTCAGTTAGGAAGAAGGAAGGAGGTATATCAAACTCAAGAAGTGTAGAGGATGGTAACCAAACAAACACCCAAACCTAACCAATAACACCTGAGCCTACACCTCTTCCCTTCCCTAATAAAACTAAACCCATCACTGAGCCTTACACCCCTGAACCTACATCATGTACGTCAACCCTACCCTCATCCGTTGCTTCTCAATAACCACCACCACTACTCATCCTAAAACCCAAAACACAACCCAGAACATAACCCAGAACCCAACAATTACCAAAACCATCCTCTAAACCATCCAACCCTTAGAGGAATTCAAGGAGATCAAAAAGAAGCTCACTAATTGCTCAATCCTGAGCAATATATCTTGTAAGGAAGGGACCATAACACTAAAATACATGTATGGTTCCTCCTGTTCCTGCACAAGAGATGCATTCCTAGATCTACCCCGGGGAACTCTAGACTAATCTCTTTAACTCTTAGCTACAACTTAACTCCTCTCAATGAAGAAGAGAAAAAGCTAAGAAGAAGATTGGTAAACCTGCTGGATACCAGGAAAGGGGACAAGCTGCCAAACATTCCCCTCATTCCTAGAAAGAAAATTGTCCAGTGGTGGTTTGATGAACCTTCTCACAACTTTGTTATGGAAAGCGAGAATGGTGAAGTCAACAGATTAAATGCTTCATCTCTGCTACACTTAAGCAGATTTGATATTGCTGAGTTAGCAAAGAAACTATTCTCTAATCCCTCTAACTCCTAAGTAGCTGCTCACATAAGAAAACACTTGGACAACCTTCATCTTGTTGAACTAAACAAAATGCAAGAACTAAAGAGGAGTTAAAAGTTGAAGAAGGAAGTGAAGTTTTGGTAGCATCAGCCTAGGGGGAGTTTGTTAGATCTAATGAGGCTGGTGCAACCAAAACTACATTTAGAAGATTTTGAGTACAATTGAGCAAAGGCTTCCAAAGACAAAGAAGAACTTCCAATGTAAAGTTGAATATCTTCCAAAGCTTAAAGATAAAGAACTTCTAGAAAAAGAACTAAGTCTTCCGAGACTAAGTAGTTCTCCTTCCCAAGTACAACACTTGGAAGATTCAAGACAATGTCTTTCGAAGGCATGAAGTCATGAAGACTTGCTGAAGTCTCGGAACAAGTTATCTCTTCCGAAGTAGAAATGGTTTCGGAGGACATTATTCTTCTGAAGCCATTTTACATTCAGAAGCTATAACTATGGACCAGTGTACATAAGTATGGTCTGACTGAAAAGCCTGAGATACTGTATTGTGTTTTCCCACGCCCATGTAGTTGACCATACTTTATTCCACCGTTTGCCTCTTATCAGTTAGTACAGTTACCAACTTTAGTAGGTAACAAGTGGTAAGTCATGGACATGTCATGACTACCTAATCTTGGATAGTATTTTATCTTAGATACCTTACTTCTAGCAATGTAGTATTTGTTTAGATGTAAGTTCCAGCTAGTTTTCTAAGTATAACCGACTGTAGATAGTAGTATATATAGTTTCTCAATGTAACTCATTATGCATGCTTTGTAAGAGTCTTGTAAACACTGAGTTGAGAAGTAATATATACACGTATCTTGAAAAAGCATTTCTTGTGTTCATTAACTTAGTATATTATCATTAACTTAGTTTGAGATTTTGCATCATCACACCAGTGAAACATAGTGAGTTTGAGAGAAAATATTCTGTTAAATGACCAACACCGATTCTGCAATTATCAAAGCATCAACAACTATGACATCAACTTCTATGCCCACTACAGAGGATAGTGTGAGGACACCACCAATGGGGCAAACACAAAATGATTTGTTTGGTGAAGCTGATTTTCTTAACACTACTCTTGAACCCCTACCATAACCTGAGTCTGCAACATTTTCACCCACATGGGTTACTTTAGAGTAGAGGCTTAGTGTGTTACAGAGAGAGCTGCTCAAGAAGACACAATTAATTAATGATATATGTTGAAGTCTGCAAGAAAAAGATGAGAAGATTAAAGGTTTCGAGTGCCAGTAGGAGTGTTTGTTCTCCTATGTACATATTATGGACCAGAACTTAAAGGATCTCACCTCATGTGTGTATTCATCATTCACACAACATACCACTGGATAGCAAACAACTGATTTTGAGATTGCTGAAGAACTAATTGTTAATACAAAGCATGTTGTAGATCCAGTTGATAATAAAAGGACTACAGACATAGCTAATGTTGATCAAGAGCCAATATTAGATGTTCATATTTATCCTACGAAGAATCAACCTATACCATTCATTAGAGAGGCGCTTGTAGAGCCTTAGCATATAATGCTCATTCCTTATCCAATAAATGATGATGATGATTTTGATATGGTTGATTATGATTATAGTGATGAAGAAGGTGATGATGATGATGAGGATGATAATGGTGATAACGGTGATGAGGGAGATGAGGAGAAGGATGATGATAAGAAGGATGATGATGATGATGATCAAGGAGGTGAATGGGTGCTCCTACTGGTACTGCTGGATCATCAGGTTCTACCAATGTCTCTAGATTAAGTCCTCATGATACAGTAGGCTACAAACCCTTAGATCCTACCACAGAAGAAGCATATAAGAAGGAGTTTTACTCTTTCCAGCAAAAGATAATTGTCAAGGAAGAAGACGAAGGCTTCGCTTTGTTTGAAGATTAGGAGGAGATTACAGCGGATTACACCGATGTATTCGGAAATAGTCTGAAAGACTTATTTTCTGATATTTTGATTTAAGAGGGAAAGATTGTTGGAGAAACTAGAGCTGAAGATGTGATTGATACGCCAATGAACCAAACTGGTCAAATGGCTATAATCAAATCGGAAATCTTACTACTGAAGCTTTTCCACCACCGGCTTATATTCACACACTAAGTTATTCCAAACCTTTCACAAGGTACGAAAACTCAAAACCTATCATGAGTTGGTCGTATGATGCAGAGAAGAAACTTTACGTGATAAAGAGAAGTGCCAGAGTGATAGAGTATTATAAGGCTGAACACGACTTTCATACACTCAGAGCATCAGATTTATACGCTATGGGTCATGTTCCATTCATTAACCCGAGTAGTTTTGGAAAGGGTAATTGGATAACAATCCTGATTTGGAGGCACAGTAAAACCAACTTCAAAGACTTTAAGACAGCCAAATCCAAAGTCATTAAAGACGAGAATAGGACTGATCGTAACATGAACAGGCCGTTGAAGATAAGGGTTTATAAGCATCCGAAGCATGTGTAAAAGATCCCTATACATGCTCTAGTGCTAGTTAATAGCTTGTTAAAGCTTATATTGTGGAGTTGTGAGAAGGAGAATGGACACGCGTTGATACATTATGTTGATAGAGATTATCGTATCATCGACCCTATGGATCTGCTAAAGTTTGGAAGGCACGATTTGATAAAGCTGTAGGCTTGTCCTGTTACCGTTGATGATTCAATTCATCTTTTAGCACCATAGTTTGGTTGGTTGATAATGAAGGCCCTGACAATAAGATGTGCGCATATGGGGGCTATTACCAGGTTGCAGATTTCAACTTCTAACAGCATTGATTTATCAAGCCTAGGGGGAGATTGTAGGGGTTGAACCTAGAGGCTTGGGAAATCAAATCAGGATGAAGATCAAAATCAAAGTACATGCGAGAACCAATTACCATGGGAAAACTACTTCTCGCGGGACAACATCTAGTCATGCGAGAACTAGTGTTTTCGTGCGAGCACATCATTTTGTTATAAATAGAAGTCTAGCCTTTGTAATTAGTTAGAGAAAGCTTTTGATAACTTCTTGAATTCTATAGTTCTTGTAAACATTTCAATTCAGAGAGCAATACAAGTGAAATTTATTTACATTTGTGTTTTGTGTGATTAATTCTACTTCTTACTCCGTGATCGTTTATATTCCGCATTCACATCACGAGATCGACCGTTGTTATTGTAATGATCCTTACATATTGAGTTCGTACTTACTTATAATCACTCAAAATCAGAGAACAATATACTTGAGAAGTTTATTTACATTGGTTCTTATCTTTACTATTCAATCTTAATACCTTGATGATTATATTTCACGTTATTATCACGAGATCGATCTTATGTTGTTGTTGATCCGTACAATTGTATCAGAGATTGGTATGCTCTGGATCAATTGAATTGAATATTGAATAGTGTTTTTCAAGTGTTCTTGAACTCCAAACTTGAATTCTTTAAATATTAACTTGATTTCTTCTGTTTTTTATTATATTTAAAGATGTTAAGAGTTGTTATGCTTTTGCATGAATAGTTAATGTGTTTATGTGATTAATTGAGCTTAATTGAATCAATTAGAGACAAGTAGGATTAAAATTGAACCTAAATGACTAATTGTAAGCTTAATTAATTACTTTTGGGCAATTTGGTGAAATATTGAAGTTGGAATCTTTAGAATTGGAAAAAATTAGTCAAGCGAAAACTTGAAATTCAGACATGAAAAGTTCTTGCTCCTGTGATAAGTTTGGTTTTCATGAAAGTTTGTTGGAAAGTTTGTTTGAAAGAAGATTCCTTTCTCTTGATAAGTTCATCTTTTCATAAAAGTAAGTTACAAAGGTATCTGTGTGAAAATTTTGTGTGAGAAGCTTGTGCGAATAGTGTTGGTAAAGACTGCTCACGCGAGAACTTTCATATTCACGCGAGAACTTCAGGTTTGAAGATTTTTTAAAAGTTTGCTTACCGAGTTTCAAAATGGCAAATCTAAAGAACATCATTGCTACCCTTAACCTCAACAATGAGATTGACACGAGCACCAAACCTACTAGACTTCTCAGTGAAGAAGATTATCCTGACTGGGTTTACTGATTTAATAATCATATTACTTACACCAAACACTGAATGATGCAGTCAATTAATCAAGGATCGTATATTCCTGTGCATAAAAATGAAAAGGGAGAGTTGGTACCTAAACCTAAATATCTCTAGGAAGAGAAAGACATGAAGAAGCTTAAGCTTGATGTAAACACGTATGCTACTGTCACTATGACACTTACTACTATGATTGCTCAATAGATCAAAGATTTCAGAAGGGCTAGCGAGGTATGGAATGCAATAGAGGAACATATCATGGGAAATAAGGACATGAGGTAAAGCCAAAAGGACATGTTGAAACAAGTGTTTAACATGTTTAACCATGTGCTGGGTAAGACATTGGAGGTACAAATATCTAGGTTTGCTTAGCTGATAAAAAAGGTGAGGAGTGCCAGAATTATCTTAGAGTATTTCAGTAACCAAGAAGCTATTAAATTCATTGCCTTACAGCTGGAACAACTACTGCACCACTATCAAAACAATAAAGGATCTTTTCACCTTGTCCTTCAACGATCTAATTTCCACTATAAAGTCATATGAAATGGATGAAAAACAGAGAGCTGTAACCATATTAACACCATCAGAGCTGAAGCATTTGTGTTATATGTGAAAATAACAAGTGATCCCAATTACTATGTCAGCTATTCCTAGTTGTGTCAATAATAATCAGCCAACTCTATTATTCCAATTGTCAAAGAACCATCCATGACTCAATTTCAAGCATCTCATCAAAAACAGTTCACTTCGATACAACCTCAACCTTAGGTTTATCCAAACAGTCAATCCTCATAACCTACACAACAAGCTTTTGTTATAAATTTCAAACCATCCAAGCAAACCATTCAAATAGCTTAAGAGCATCTTACTCTATTCATAACCTTCATGAATTGCTACAAAGCTTTCACAGCCGGAAAACTCATTGCACCCAACATAATAGGTGACTTGCAACAAGTTAATCCTAATGATGTTAAAGAAAATGATATCAAGTATTAGATGGCTATGGTGGGCTACATGGCAAAAAAGTTGTAAGGGGAACGGGAAGGAAGATGTTTGGTTGAAACAACTCGAGCAAGATTTGGTTTGACTAACAAGTTTAAGATGTTATAACTGTGACCAACCAGGTCACTTTCCTAGAGAATGTATAGAAGGAAAGACACAACAAACAGACAATGGAAAGCAGATGCTGACTGTGGAGGTAGAGTAAAAGGGAGATAAAGCAAGTTCATCAATCAACAAAGCACTGGTTTCTGAAACCAATGAAGAGTATGATTAGTCAGACCAGATAGAGATTTTGAATATTAAACTATCTACTACTTTGTTAGCTAAAATTCAAACTGATGAAAAAAGTGTTGATGAGAACATGCTTGTTGAGTTTGTGTCTGATGATATGATGAAGGGGATCCTTTCAGAAGAAGAAGTTGAGAAAGTTGAAGAGGTGCTTAAAGAAGAGGTTATTGAGCTTATTCCGGCACAATCAAAGATGACTGAAGAGGGTAAGGAAGAAGTTGAAGAAGAAGCTATTGAGTTTACTCTAGTTGAGGATGAAAAGAAGGTGAACGCTGTTGAGGAAACTCCGGCACCTGCTCGTGATGACACTGTCAATGCTGTTCAGATTACTCTGGCACCCAAAGCAAAAAAAAATTTATTCTAAAAACCTTCATGGCAAACGCCATACCTGAAGAGAAGACCAAGCAAAAAGATACTGATGAGCTATACACCAATCTTTGTTCAAATACATGTTTAGAAAAGATTCAAAGATAGAGATTTCACAATGAACACTTGATCTTGGAAGTTGAAAAACTTTAATATCAAGCTCGTGTATATAAAAATGATGAGAACTTTTTTTAAAAATATAGAAGGATTAAACAAATCGATTTAGCAATCAAAGTTGAATCTTCATGATAAAGATTGTAAGATAAATAATTTGAAAACACGTAATAATGAACTATCTTTAAAAGTGAATAAATTTAATAGTGAACTCGTATCAACAAAATTGATTGTTGAAAAGTTTGAGTTGTTCTCAAACATGGTTTAAGGTATAATTAAGTCTCAAATGACTTAGAAAATTAATAATGGTAAAAGTTGAGTTGAATATTCTAACATTGCACCACCAATTAATCATGAGTATACATGTTGACCTTCGTCAACTACCGCACTAGACGAAGAGACCTGTGGATTAGGTTTTCAACTTAATCAGACTTAATACCTCCGTTTAATTTTTCACTGACTGTTGACCCTGTCATAAAAACTAAAATTAAAATTAATGATGGCAATTAATTTGTAGGAAGTATGAAGAAAGAAGGGTTGGTAGAAGAATGGGAAAATTATGATGAAATAGATTTTATGGAAAATAAAAGTTGTAATGAAAAATCTTAATGTATATTCTCACCAGTTATCATTGAAATTTATAATTTTTTGTTTCTACAAATTATTGTTCAAACATATCTAATAAACAACAAAAATTATATGAAAGATTATTCACAAAGATAATGAAAGAAAATGTGTCATAGGATCTGTACCTAAATTGAAAACTGATTTCAAGAACATATTTATTTTAAAAAGCAAGAAAGGTAAGGAAGATCATATCTTTCAGGAAACAAATGCTTGTTTCTTTAGGTATAAATCTTCTATTACTGCTAACTCGGTGAAACTAGATAATTTGGTCCCATTCTAGTACACACAACTAAAAATGATAAAGCTACAGTTCATGACTCATCGACTTCATAAATGAATGAAAATGTTTAGAAAAACTAGCTTCATTCTTTCGGATTTAGCTAAAAATGTTCTTAATAAAAGCAAGAAAAGAGAGATTGTTAAAGAAGCACAAGGGCAAGGAAATACTAAAGCCAGATTTTATGATAACTGTGGCAGTTATAATAAACAGTTTGTGAGAAATATATGAGAGCCAAATGCATATAATAAATGTGTTTTTATGTGTGTGGGAAGCCAAAAAGCATATGGTTAGAAATTACAATCATCAACACCAACTAACAGGCAAACAAAGATTTCATAACTCAATTTCAAATAATAGAAAGCAATTCTTTATAAATGCAAAAATCGAAAGAAATACATATATATTCATTCATATGTGGAGGAACAACCATGGCAAGTTATCAACAGTGTTTTGCATGTTGACAGTGGTTGTTCTAGGCACATGACTATTAATATATCTCTGTTACACAACATATAACCTTATAACGAAGGATATGTTATTTTTGAGGGAGACAGAGGTGGTAAGATTTCAAATAAAGATACAGTGTCTAATGGTGTGTTAAGTTTTAAAGATGCAAATTTTATTGAGGAACATAAACATAATTTGCTAAGTGTCTCTCAAAAATTATGACAAAAAGTATTCAACATGATTCATTGATAAAGAATGTCTTATTTTAACACTTGGATTTATAATTCCAGATGAATGGATTCTTAAAAGAACACCTAGAGACAAGGGCATGTACTTGACATGAATGGTTCATATTCATTTGTAACTGCATCTTGTTTGTTATGATAAGCCTCGGATGTGATTCAATGATATGGCATCATCATCTTGAATATGTAAATATAAAAAATATGAACAAGTTGGTTAGAGAAAATCATGTTGTAGGCTTAACATTGAAAGAATTTCAACTTACTGAACATCATCAGTCATGTCCAAAAGGAAAACAACATAAACTTCATCATAAATCAGTTGCTCATACTAAAATTGAATTACTCCTTCAACTGTTACACAGGGATCTATTTGATCCAGTGAGTGTTTTGAGTTTGGGACATCATGCATATATTATTAATGATGATTTTTTTAGATTTACTTGGGTTTTCATTTTAGCAACTAAGGATGAGATGCATCATTCACTGATAAAGTTCATGACCCTAGTGGAGAATCAGACTGACAAAACCATCAAGTGCATGCGAAGTGATAATGGAACAGAGTATAGCAATTATACATTGAATGAATTTTGTGATTCAAAGAAGATAGCTAGACAATTTAGTTCTGCAGAAACTCTATATGAAAATGGAATTGCTTAAAGACGTAACAGAACTTTAATTGAAGCAGCTAGAGCAATGTTATCAGCAGCCAAATTACCGTCTTTCTTTTGGGTTGAAGCTATTAACACTGCATGTTATGTTCAAAACAACAAAACAAGAATCCTTATGAAATGTTTTTTTAAACATAAACCCAAAGGCAAATTTTTCCAAACATTGGATGTTGTTGTACTTTGTTACACATGTCTGATTCTAAATCAAATTTGTTGAAAAAAGTGATCAAGGTTATTTTCTTGGATATACAGCCAATAAAGTTGCATACAAGGTTTATAATAAAAGAACTAAACAAATAACTGAGTCATTTGATATAGATTGTAATGAATCTAACAAAACAGATGAATGTTTAGCTCCTTCAGGGTATACGGTTATGCTTTATTATTTGAAACATTTTGTAGGACTAGTTAAGGGAGGTCAATACAATCACCCTTACAAGGAGGAGAGTGTTAGAACATTTAATAGATCAAATAAGGAACCGGGTTTGAGTATGAGATGCAAAGAACACAAGCAAACAAGAAGACAGAATCAATGTAGAGTCAAGTTCTTTTACAAGTGTTATAATGCATAAAATAAGATATAAGACCCTGAGATACTTTATACTACATCCTACAACTGGCTATACTTTGAAAGCCGATTGGAAACATTGATAGACAACAAAATCAATGTAGAGTCAAAAGACAGATTGCCTTTTGACTAGTGACTATGACATGTCATAGCTCATATCCTAATATATTATAATAAGGATAGAAGTATATAAAGTAAAAAGTTATAGACTCTACACCTTAATGTACAGTTTCAAAAGCATGGATCTTTTCACAAATTTATGCAAGTTGGGGAAACATCAGAGTTGTAACGGAAAATGGGTCAGCTTTATACATAGGTACATCTAAGGAAAGTATATTTTCCTTTGTCTTCAGATGAAATTAGCCTTCTCTTCTTTTGGCTTTGGAAGAATTTGTCCTTAAAGCTTTGGAAGATTTCATCTTTTGGCTTTGAATGATTTGGCTTTGGAAAGTATATTTTCCTTTGTCTTCAGAAGAAATTAGCCTTCTCTTCTTTTGGCTTTGGAAGACTTTGTCCTTGAAGCTTTGGAAGATTTCATCTTTTGGCTTCGAATGATTTGGTCTTTCGCTTCGGAAGATTTTACACTTGGAATATTTTTAGAGTGTAAAACTTCCAAAGCAACTTCTACCTTGTATCTAAAGCATGCATGTAGGAAGTCTTTGTCGCTTTGGTTGCATCAGCCTTCTTATATAACCTTACAAACTCCCCCTAGGCCGATGCTACCAAAACAAAGAAGATCGTTTAGCAGTTGATAGTCCTCAGTGGGATCAAGACCATTCCCTTCTTAATCATTTGATTAGGATCCCTCAGACTCTCATAATATCTTCTCATGTCATAATATCTTGACAACCTTGATCTCTGGTGACATACCATTTGTCTGGATTAGCAGTAAAGGTCCAGGACAACATGGGTTTTCTAGATGCAAGAGGCTGTGATTGAGTAGGAGTTGGTTGAGCAGCCTCTTATTGCACTTCCTCAGGATGCTCTGACTCATCCTGGGGCCTTGAGAAGTATGTCTTTGGCTTCTTCTTGGATACACTCTTCATGGTCATCCTTTTCTTCCTCTTTGGTGTCTTTAATAGAGAGGGGTGGTCTTGAGTACCAGGTTGTTCTGTTATGCCTCTCTCAGTTAGGTCCTCTTCCCTCATAAGTATAGAAGGAAAGGGAGTTGAACCCTTCTATGGAATAGAAGGTGAACTTGGTCAGGATGTGGCTGAAGGTCCAGGTTGTTTTGTCTGAGTTGGTTCAACCTTAACCTCAACCTCAGGAGGAGCTTGGATTGGTGGAGAATACAAGTTCACATGCTCTCCCTTTTTAATCTTCTACTTGATCACTCTAATGTGCCCATCCATAATGGATAGAGACGTTGGACCAAGCCTCCTTCTAGAGATTCCATGGCTCTTGACTTTGCAGCTTCTTCCCTCGTATTTCTCTTAGCAGCCTTTTGTTCTTTATTGAACTATTGTTCCAGCTACTTAAGATATTCAAATTCAATGTACTCATATGAGAGGGGAAGAAGTGCAGATGCCTGATAGAGGCCTGTGGCACTTAGGTAGTTGATCATGTTTGTCTATCTGCATCCTTATCTACCTGAGGTTGTTCAGTTGCAACAACCTCTTTCTCAGGACTTTCAAGATCCTGGGAAAGGGTAGAATCATGGTTGTAAAGCCTCTTCTATACTTTTTCTTCTTTAACTTTGAGGAGCAACTCTGCATCCTCTGCCTCCTTCCTCTCCTTTGTCAGCTCTAAGTCTGTCAGTTTATTTAATTCTTTTTAGGGAAAGGGATGAGTTCATCTATATTATAAATTTTGGTCCCTAGGTAGTTTAATCTAGCAGCCCTAAACTCATCATCCTAAGTGTTTGGCCTGGGGGCTTCCCTGATTGCTGCTACCATGAAGCATGGAGACCTACTTGAACTCTATCCCCTTATCTTCCTCTTCCTTTCTCTTTCCTCCTCCTTAATCTCCTCAGGAGTCATTTTCCTCTTCCCTTTGTCACTCACAGGCCTTGGTGACATAGGGTGGAGAGAGCTTTGGCCTTCATTTCTTGGTTCAACAGTCAAGCTTTGGCCAGAGAGAGGTCGTGAAGCACCTTCACCAATTGGTGCATTATTGAGGGTAGAGCATGTTAAAGCAGTTGTTTCTGTGACAATGCTCATAAATTTTATCATTGTGCCTTCATCAAGGGTTCCCCTTCGAAGCTAATCTTAGGGTCCACCTCAACAGCCAGTTGACCAATGATATTGCCTGTTTGTATTTGTTTTCTTCTTTGTCTAAAGTCTTTAACAATCATGTCTTGAATCCTCTCAGCCATTCTATCAGCTAACCTATGTTGAGTTGGGTTGACAAGTGACATATTCACTAGAGGGAGACTCTCATAGTAGTTCAAGGTCTAAAAGTTGAAGACCTCTTACTACCCTTGAAACCTATGTAGTATCAGGGCTCTTCTATCAGCATCATACCTCCACCCTAGTATTTCTTTTTTAGCTCCATAGGGTAGGGAGGACATTACCCTTGGTATACCCTCCTCAAACAAGCTTTGTATGAGGGAGTCAACGTTAGTTCGAACTTGAGGAGGTTGCTAAGTATGGACAATTGCAAGTGAGGGTGGTGAATCCTCAATATACATACTCTATGAAGGCATCCCCGGTTCTTAGATTGCTTTGACTTCTTCCCTTTTTTTGGTAGCATCACCCTCTTTCATAGGTGAGCTTAGGGTTAAGTCTATCAGATCCTTAGGTTCTTGTGTTTCTGGTTGAACCCTCCTGAAAGGTCTCCAAGCTAGTTGTTTCTTCAACTCAAAAATCTCAAATTGCTAATCATTGACCAACCTAAATGGGTGCATGTTTTGGTCAGTTGAGATTCCAAGTGACTGACCTTAGAGACTAAATAGGTGCATGTTTTGGTCAGTTTCTGCACCTTTAGTCTAAGATTTCCCTCATCTTCAATAGAAGAATCACTAAGGGAAAAGAGAATTGGACCTAAGTCTTCTTCCTCATCACCAGCCTGTTGTTCTTGGCTGTTGGATTTCCCCTGCACATTGACAGCTTCAAATTAAGTGTCAATAGGCCGGGTTGTAATGCTTGAGGTCTTAATGATATAATCACTTGCAGAAGTGAAGGCCTCTTCCATATGGGTCCCCTGAACATGTTCAGGAAGATCGACTTCAGTAGTAGGTGGATGATGTGGGCTAGATATGGGAGAAAGAGGAGCACTCATCTCTCTTTGAGAAGGGAAAGAGAAAAGAGACTCATGGTACTCACTGAGTGTCATATCCTCATCATCATAGAATTTTAGGCTGGGTATTGCCTGGTTTAGATTAAGAGGCTGGGGATGGTAACTTTCCCTTGAAGGTTGTTTAATAAAGTGTTGAGACTCTATATGAAGGCTTAAGGCCTCTTGGGTTATGAGCTCATCAGTCTGAGCATGAGGAACCTCATCACTGATTATTGGTGAGATGGGAGTGGTTTGCTCCTCAGGGAAGTGGGAGCTCTAATATCCACTTCCTCCTGTACGAGTGGTGATATAGGGGACTGCATAAGTTTAATAACTTATGCAATGGTACGTTTTGTTTTTTTGGTTGGTGATTGTTATTTGTGGCTGTGTGGGTTGTCTTAAAGTGGAAGATGTGGGTTCAACACTAGCTGGTGTTGTTAGGTTGTCACCATAAGTAATGAGCTCTAACATTTTTAGGACTAGGGCTGTTTCTACCCCTGAGAATCCCACAGTAGGCTTTCTTATAATTTTAAATATGCCGGGCTTCATCTGTCCTAATTTTAGAACATTACCTATTCCCCTCAACTATGAGCCTAGTTCACAGTTGAGAATGTGCTGGACATATCTAGGGAAGATATAATACTCTAAGGAGTCCAATTTTGCAAGTAAATTAGTGTACACAAATAAGGAATACCTGAACTTGACCTAATCAACCATCCCATGGACTATAAAGGAGAGGTGTTCTGGAACTTGTTCCCATCCTACATGTTTTTTAGGCAAGCTGCGGATGATGACATGGAAGAGGTACTTCCATTGTGAGGAAAGCCTCCCTTTTTAGGCATACTGAGAAGTCACCTTCATATCCCATCTACTCAAAAGATTGGTTTACAACAGATTTAGGAAAGGACAGTTCACTTTCTGCATCATCCAGCTAAAGATGAGTGTTTATGGAGGCTAGAGAGATGAAGATTGTCCTCCCCTACGCTATGGCAGATAGTGCCTTCTTTCCATCCATGGTGACCTCTTGGAAAGCCCTCTAAAAGTCCAAAAGTTGATCCTCATAGAGTGGAGGATCAATGGTGAGGGAGGTGATATAGTTAGATAGAGAGAGAAAGTGGCAAACCTCTGAGAAACTTGGATCTTTCTCAGAGTTCAACAGAGTAACTTGATTATGTTGCCTGTGAAGATGCATGGAAAAATCTGGTTGGTTTCTACGGTCAGGGTTGGCCATTTAAGTTAGATTTGAGGTGAAGAAAGGTAAGAACATAATGAGTGGGGTAATTTTGGTTAAAGAAGTTGCAGATGAAGAAGATAATGAAAGAGGGGGGAATCATTGGGTATATTTATATGAAATAGATTTAAGACAAAGTTAATGTGAAATGATAAACTTTAAAATCCGAATATTGGTCTCACCTCAGAAAAGGTGCTGAAAAAGATAGCTTTCCTGGAAGTTGAAATTCTTCGGAAGGTACATAATCTTCAAAAGTTTTTATAAAAGCTTCTGAAGACAAATTTTGAATTCGGAATATATTCCTTGGCTTTGTGAAAATTTGCTTCAGATGAAAATTTTCTTTAGTAATTTTTCTTCTGAGGTTTGGTTTCATAAGATATTAAAACTTGGCTTTGGAAGAAATTTGTTCTTCAAATACATATAAGTACTTATAAGCATATTTTGGCTTCGGAAGAAATATTAATATTTCTTCCAAAGGTAAATTTCTTATAAGTAGTTATCTGTTTTGATGACTTAAAATTCTTCCGAAGACAATTTTAATGTCTTCCAAAAGAAAATATATTTTAAATTTTCAAAATTCTAAGGAATTTTGTTTGAAAAAGACTTTCTTCCAAAGTAAACAAGGCTTATGTAGGTCATAGTTTAGACAACTTAGGACACACAGTTCTTTTTAGAAATAATATTGAATTAAGTTTTAAGAAAATCTATTCAAAATTACTCATCCCAATAGCTGATACAAGATATTTAAATCTTTGTTCATCAAAAGGCTTTATGAACAAATCAGCATATTGTTCATTTCTTTTAACTTTGACTAGTTTTATCAATCCTTTTTAATAATTATTTCTAATTAGATGATACCTGATGTCAATGTATTTTGTCTTGAGTGATACACAGGATTCTCGGTGATAGAGATGACACTGTTGTTGCCTATATGGATGGGAGTCTCTTTGAAGTTGTATCCATAGTCCAACATCTGATTCTAAATCTAAAGCACTTGGGCACAACAGCTAGCATGAACAATATATTCAGGTTCAGTAGTCGATGCAGATACAAATGATTGTTTCTTGCATTGCCATGAGACAATCCTTCCACCAAGGAATTAACATCTCCCAGTTGTAGACTTTGCAGTCATGTTGCAGCCACCATCGTCACTATCTGTATAGGGATAAATATTAAAGTCAGAATTCTTTGGATACCAAAGGCCTAACTGAGGGGCTCATTTTAGATATCTAAGAATCCTTTTAACAATAAGCAGGTGTGACGTCTTAGGATTAGCTTGATATCTTGCACATATGCATGTAGTAAACATAATACCAGGCCTGCTGGCTTGTAGATACATGAAAGTCCCAATCATAGCCCTGTAAAGATGATCATCTACACACTCCCCCTAAAGATCAGGTCCAAGGGAATGGTTTCTAGCTATGGGTGTCTTTGCAACCTTATAATCAGTCATGTTTAATCATGTAAGTATATCCTGTACATACTTTGACTGACTTATGAAGATTCCATTTTCAAATTGCTTTACTTGAATTCTTAGAAAGAAATTGAGTTCCCTAATGGCACTCATTCAAATCTAATCTTCATCAACTTCTTAAATTCTTTGCAGATCTTTAGATTGGTTGAGCAAAAGATAATGACATCTATATATACTTGAACTAACATTAAGTCATTTCTTGTCCCTTTGATGAAGAGAGCTTCATCTATAGTACCTCTCTTATAGCCATGCTAACAGAGATACTAAGACAGTGTCTCATACCACCTCCTTGGAGCTGGGTGCAGCCTATAGAGAGCTTTATCAAGCTTATAAACATAATCAGGATGATCTGGGTCTGCAAATCCAGGTGGTTGTTTGACATACACCTCTTCATCAATCACCCAATATAAAAAAGCACACTTGACATCAAGATGGTAGATCTTGAAGTCCTTGGATGCAGCAAATGATAGGAATATCCTAATAGCTTTAAGTCTTTCTATAGGCGAAAAGACATCAGTATAGTAAATTCCTTCTTCTTGTGTGTACCCTTGAACAACTAGTCTTGCCTTCTTTTTGATGACAGGTCCTCTATCATCCTTCTTGTTTTAAAAACCCACTTGGTTCATATGATAGTCTTCCATTGAGGAAGAGGACATAGGTTACAAACCTTTTGTCTCTTTAATGGAAGCAGCTCCTCTTGCATTGCTTCAACCTAACTTCTATTCTTCAAAGCCTCATCAATTTTCTTTAGCTCTATCTGGGATAAGAAGCAAGAGTATGGACAAACATATTTGTCATGGTTTGTCCTCTTGTTCTCACCCCTTGATCAATATCTCCAATGATATTTGTGGTAGGATGTGACTTGTGGATCCTAAGTCAAGAAATCATAGCAAGTTGATTTGACAAATCTAAATTTGTGAAGTTTAGATCTAGCAATAAAGTGTATCCTACCACATCAGCACACTTATCAAGAAAAGCTTGATCCAATGAGTGTGTGACATCATTGATGTTGTCTTCAATGGTGTGGTTTTTAGCATAAAGAAATTCTTGATCATTGTCACCGCTACCATTTCCTCCTACATTTGAATCTCATTCATTTAATTTTTGTCCCTCGGAGCTGGAATTTGTAGGCACCTCAGATGTATCAGCTTGATTTGTCATTATTGTGTTGATAAGAACTCCATTTGCAGGGTTAGTTACAACTGGAGCTGAAATAATAGTCTTGCTTGGTCCTCTCAGTTCAAATCTTGGATCAGGATCTCCTATTGATAAATTTCCTATAGATCCTAAAACATTCTCACAAGATTTGTTAAAATAGTTGGTAAATAATCAAGATCAAATAGCCAGTCAGGACAAGAACCTTTCACATAGTGTATGTGCCCTCATTGAAGATCACATTGGCTGATTCGTCAACTACTCTAGTTTTGAGATTGTATACTCTTTAAGCCTTAGCTTGAGGAGAGTATCCAATAAGTGTCCATCATCTGATTTCTCAGCAAACTTTGCTACCTGATCCTTGGTATTCAAGATGGTGCAAGGACATCCAAATGATCTGAGAAAACCAAAGAAAGGTCTCCTTTTGTGCCACAGTTCATAAGGAGTCTTATCATGAGTCTTAACTACTAACACTCTATTCTGCACATAGCAGGCTGTGTTAACTGCCTCTGCTCAGAAGGTGGTGGGCAGTTTAGAGTCTGACAACATGGTTCTTGCAGCTTCAATAAGTGTCCTATTTCTCCTTTCAGCAACACCATTTTGCTGAGGAGTCATGGGAGCACTATATTGTCCTGTGATACCCTTTTCATCACAAAATGTGTCAAGGATTTGGTTCTTGAATTTAGCTCTTTGATCATATGTTATGGTCTTGACCTTGTGATCACTTTGATTCTTAATTTTCCTAATAAAGTTCTTCAAGATCTCAGTAGTCTCATCCTTACTTTTAAGGAAGAATACCCAAGTGAATCTTGTGAAATCATTCGTGATCACTAAATAGTATGAGGTCCTTTCTAGACTCATTATACTGTTGGGACCAAAGAGATCCATGTGTAACAAGTGTAAGGGAGTAGTGATGGAGTTCTTTTCCTTTGGCTTGTGAGAAACCAAGTGTTGTTTCCTTTTTAGGCATGCAACACAGTGATCATCAACTTTAAACTTTTTCTTTGGCATTCCAGTTACCAAATCATTCTTAATTAACTTATTCATATTTTTAAAGTTTACATGGCACATTCTTTTATGCCAAAGGAAAGACTCGTCACTATTTGTTTTAGATAGAAAGCAAGAAACTACTCTTGAACGGGCTACAAATCCATCTTGTACATGTTCCCCTTCTGGGGTGCTCTAAGCAGGATATGCCCTTGAGGAATAACCACCCCGAGCTTGAGAACAATGCACTCATGCTCAGTATAAAGCATGTCACATCTCTGGTCACAAAATTAGGATACACTCAATAAATTGTACCCAAGCCCCTTAACAAAGTTTACCTTCTCAATGTTGAGCTTACCATTTGTGACCCGATCCCTACCTATAATGTAAACTACTGCATCTCCTCCAAAAGCAACAGACCCTTCATCAGTTTTCTCAAACTCTTGAATCAAAGAGCCATTGCCTGTCATGTGTCTAGAATAGCCACTGTCAATCTTTCATACATTCCTTTTGATCTTTAGTTGTTCCTACATAAAAAGAAGAAGTTAGTTACATTTGGAAACTCAAGCATCATTGGTCTTGGGCTTTTTAAAATGGACTGAAGAAAATACAATAATAATTGATACTGTGTTAAGACATTGGGGATCATTTGCTGTTGTTAATGAAGAACTTTCAGTCACATGGTCTTCCTTTATCTTCCATACCATCTTTGGAAGATTAGACTTGACCCTCAACACTTTGGAAGTTTTAACAACTTCGGAAGTTTTGGAGACTGATGCTTCAGAAGACTTTGCTTTCACTGCTATACGTTTTAGTGCTTCAGAGGTATTCCTTTCTTTCAAGACCAAAAAAATTTCCGAAGGCAAGTTCTCACTTGTCTTCATTCCCATTCTAGTGCTTCCGAAAGAAAAATATTTTTCTTCTGAAGCTTTCTTCTTCTTGCTCCTCTTGGAACTCTTCTTCTTGGTTATGTTGACAGTACTTTTGAGATTGTAGATGCAATCCTTAGTAAGATGAGAAGTACTACCACAAATGATGCAATACATTTGCTATCGTCCGGGAGTCTTCTTGTGTATGAAGGACTGAGTTTGATTACTTTCCATCTCCATCCCTATCTTTTCAGATGTTGTAGCGAGCTCCCTAGGGTGAGTCTTGTCTTTGGGGGTAGATAGTCCATGTGGTGTAGCAGTCGTACATAGCTGATCAGGCTTCATTCCTTTACAAGAATGAGTTAAACTCTTGGTAGTATAGTTCATGGTTGAATCCATAGTCTTCACCACTTCAAACCCTGCAGAGATAAACACTTGTTTCTACTTGGAATTGAAGGTAGCCTTGATCTCTTGAGCTTTCTTGGATCTCCTTTTGGCTCCTCGGATCAAGTTCTTCCTTTTTGACTTTGTCATTCCTAGCTTCATCCTCTCCTCAGGAGAATAATGACCCTTGTTAGGATGATCTTCTTCACTCTTCTATAATCTATCCTTCCCCCATCTCCTTTTCATCCTCTTCATTACTGTGGTCTATGGATAGAAGCTCTTCTTGACTAGTTCCACACCTAGGAAATCTTACAGACAATAGAGAGTATGGAGGAGCTATCTCACTCGATCCCAGTCCCTATTTGTTTTGATAACACACTTTGGCATATAGGGTTGAGGACATTATGTTCTTAAAGGTATCTTCTTCAAGAACATGTTTCACTACCTTGGCTTTGTTGATCACAAGCTCAGCCTGGCACTCAGTCAACTTAGTGATGGGATCCTTAATTTGAGTCCTATAGTTGGTATGTTCATGTTTGAGAGTTGAAATGATTTTCTTTAAGTCTTCTATTTTTAACTTATACACATTTTTAGATCATTTGAAATCAAATTTTAAGATGTTCAATGACTCAAGATCAGATCTCATCTCTAAGTTAGAGGACCTATATCTATTTACTTTAGTAACGCATTTTGGGGTACACAGATGTTCTAATACTGTGGCTTCATCATGATCTGCCATTAGTGCTTAGTTTGGGGATACATCTTCAACTTGGAAGCTCAAATCAAAGCCTCCTTCTTTAGTAGCAACTGCAGCTTGCTGCTTGGGCTTCTCAATTTGTGGAGGTCCCTCGGTGTAGCTTGGCTTAGGTTGTGCTTGGCTACCATTAGTCCTAGATGCCTTGCACTCTCTAGCAAAGTATCCCATCTGGTTACAGTTATAACACTTCACTTTGGTTTTGTCCATGCCAAACTTTCCACTGGACACATTGCTAGGAAACTTCCTCCCTATCTTCTTGTGGAATTTCTTGGCTTTATGAGTGAGAAGAGGCATCTGTTGGACTATCTCCATATACTCCTTGTCTGTGCTTTAAGGGTGAAGAGGAAGTTGCCTGTGCTTTCATCATGAGGCACAAAGGCTTGTGATAACCTTGTCTCTTGGAATGGGCTTCCCTGGATGTAGATGTCCCTGGGTGTCTTTTGGAAGGTGATGAAAGGGCCCTTTGGTGAGTTGTCAGGGTAAGAGATAAGATGGTGCTATGGTTCTTTATAATCCCATTCAACAACATGCAGGGTAAAACTTTGGTAGCCACTGAGGATGCCATATAACTCAGTAAAAGTGAGGGTCTTGAGGTCTTCATTCCTCTTAATGACCACACAGCAGTGTGTCCATTGTCTAGGAAGAGAGGACATGAACTTCCTCATAATATCCCTGTTCTCTAACTTTACTCCAACATCCAATAGATTGTCCATAATCTCAACATACCTAAAGTATTGTTGAGTCATGGTTTCAATTTTTTTGAAGGTAAAATTCTCAAACCCCTGCTTTAAGAGGTCTTTCTTGTTTTCTTTGGCTTCATTGGACCCCTCATGCATTAGCTTTAGTGCATCCCACAGTTGCTTGGCAGTCTTCCACTTCTTGAAGCCTCAATAGACGGCATTTGGAAGAGTAGTGTGGAGAGCAGTTTATGGCATTTTGATCTACATCTATTTTTTTCTATCTTCTTCAGAGTAGTCAGCCACTTCTTTTGGTATCGTGCCACTTCTTTTGGTATCGTGCCACCTCCAGCAGCAGTTGAAGATGTGTATGGAATGTAAGGTCCTAAGGTAACAGACTCCCACATTCTACTGTCTTGTGACTTGATAAAGCCTTCCATTCTTAGGCACCAAGTATCAAAATTATGAGGAGTGATCAGCGGGGAATTTACCAATTGTACACGTTTCCATATCAGACTTTGAAGCTGCCATTTATGATGGTGAGATCTTACAATCAAGAGCCTTAAATGCTCTGTTACAGTTTACAGGACTGGTTAAGGGAGGTCAATTCAATCAATCTCATAAGGGGGAGAGTATTAGAACACTTAACAGATCAAATAGGGAACCAGGTTTGAGTATGAGATGCAAAGAACACAGGCAAATAAGGAGACATAACTCAAGAACAATATATAGGGTTTTAAGAATGATGTATATTAATCTCAATTTTTTTATAAGTGTTACAAAGCATATATTAAGATACAAGACCCTGAGATACTTTAAACTACATCCTACAACCGGCTATACTTTGAAAGCCAGTTGGAAACATTGATAGACAACAAAATCAATGTAGAGTTAAAAGGTAGATCACCTTTTGACTAGTGACTATGACATGCCATATCTGACATCCTAATATCTTACAATAAGGATAAAAGTACATAAAGTAAAAAGGTACAGACTCTAGACTTCAATGTACAGTTTCAAAAGTATGGACCTTTTCACCAACTTATGCAATTCGGTGAAACATCAGAGTTGCAGCGGAAAGTGGGTCAGCTTTATACAAAAGTACATCCGAGGAAAGCATATTTTCAACAATATTCAGAAGAAATCAGTCTTCTATTCATTTGGCTTTGGAAGACTTTGTCCTTGAAGATTCAAAAGGCTTCATCTTTTGGCTTCGGAAGGTTTTGTCTTTGGCTATGGAAGATTTTGAACTTGGAATATTTTCTGTGCATAGTGTAAGACTTACAAAGCAACTTCTACCTTGTATGTAGTGCATGCATGTAGAAAGCCTTTGGTTGCTTTGGTTGCATTAGCCTTCTTATATAACCTTACACATTTAATCAATCTTCTATTCTTTCTATAACTAATCCACCTTTGTCATCATCCATTCAATACATTTTTCTAATGATGTTGGATCTATGTCATCTTTAGCTATAGAAAGATCTTTAGACATACATTCTTCTTCAAATGTCCTAGCTATTCAACAATTAGTTTCTAAAACTAAATTGCTTTATTCTAATCTAATAGTTGAACAAGCTCCATAGGTTTCTGATTAGAGTTCCTCTTCTAAGTAAAATGATCCAATTGATACCATTCAAGTTTCATTTGAATTTTTATCTGTTGATAAGGATATTCATCAAGAGGAAACCTGAAGGAGGAAATACTATTGAATAACATGATGGTCATACGTCTAATTTATACGAAGGTATTTCTTAAGATACCATTCCTTGGTTTAGAATTCATAAAGACCATCCAACTTAAGTAATCATTGGTTCGTTATAACAAGGTGTCTAAACTCCAAGTCAATCTTGAGCAACACATGCTTGTATACATGCTTTATCTCTCAAATTATGCCAAAGAACATTGAGATGGCATTGAAGGAAAGCATTTGGGTTGAGGCTAGGCTAGATGAGCTGATGCAATTCAAGTAGCTAAATGTTTGGCATCTATGTGAACATCTTACGGGTAAGTTGCTGATCGAAACATAATGGATATTCAGAAAAAAAATGGATGAAAAGGATGTGATTGTTCGTAACATGGCTAGACTTGTTGTTCAAGGATTTTGTCAAGTTGAAGGTCTTGATTATAAAGAAGTATATGCTCCAGTTGCAAGACTTGAAGCTATACGTATTTTTCTGGCTAATGATTCATACAAGAACTTCAAGGTGATGAAAGAAGAAATCTATGTTTGTCATCCACCTGGTTTTTAAAATCCAGATCATCCTGACTAAGTTTATAAGCTAGACAAAGCACTTTATAGGTTACATTAATCACCTCGTGCTTGGTATGCCACCCTCACTGAACATTTGCTTGCAAATGGTTATACATGGGGTGCTATTGATCAAACATTATTCTTAAGGAAGGTTGGTGATGATCTTATTCTTGTCCAAATATATGTTGATGACATTACCTTTGGATCTACCAATAAAGATTTGTGCAAGGAATTTGAAGTTGTGATGTAGAAGAAATTTAAGATGAGCTTTCTTGGAGAAATATTATTTTTCTTGGGTATACAAGTTAAACAAGATGATCAGGGTATACTCATACATAAAAAGAAATATGTTCACAGTATTCTAGGCAGATATAAATTTCAAGAATCCAAGATTGCACCAACTCCGATGTATTCTCGTCCTACTTTAACTCCTGATCTCAGGGGTGAAGACATTGATCAACATTTGTATCGATCAATGATTGGATCTCCTTTGTATCTCAGAGCTAGCAGGCTAGACATCATGTTTCCTGTCTATCAGTGTGCACGATATCAAAGTAATCCGAAGGAGTCATAGATGAAAGTTGTCAAGGAGATTTTCAAATACCTCAAGGGCCAAAACCTTGGACTTTGATATCCTAAAAATTACAATTTCAATTTATATGCTTATACAGATAATGATTATACAGGATGTAACTTGGACATGAAATCAACAACAGATGCATGTCAATTTCTTGGAATAGGTTGATTTCTTGGCAATGCAAGAAGCAGCAAATCGTATCCACATCCACTGCAGAGCTAAATATGTGGCTGCATCAAATTCTTGTTCTTAGATCATTTGAATTCAACAACAACTTATTGATTATGGTCTTAACATCTATAACACCATGTTTTGGCATGATAATACTGTAGTGGTGAACATAGTGAAGAATTCTATCCAACATTAAAAAACAAAACACATCGGCATCCGAATGCATTTTATCCGTGATTGTTTTGATCGAAAGCTTATTTTGCTGTAACCAGTGAAATTAGATGACAACATTGTTGATTTGTTTACTAAGATGTTTGATCATTCCCGATTTGACTTTTTGGTTCAATATCTAGGATGGTTAAATTTGGTTAAAGATTAACCTCACACCCTCATAAAATATTTTTTTGTTCATGTTAGTTAAAATTGTTATTTTCTTTAAAGATAATCATAATTTTAGGGGGAGAAAATATGAAAATACCTCGAAAAAGATTTTGTTCTTAGGGGGAATAAATTTTGAGAAAAATTACAAAAAAGATTTTTGTATATAGTTCAAAAGATGAAAAAGAAAAATATATAGTTTAAAAGAGGAAAAAGATATGAAAGACAAAAACAAAAGAAAAATAATCAAAAAGAGAAAAAAGATGCTATTAAGATCATATAGGAATATGTGTCCAAATAAAATTAAAGTGTGAGTTTAAAATAGATAAAACATATTGACAATAATCGTAACCAGTCTTACTTAAAATTTTACCAAAAATATTTGAAGTTATAAGTCTAAATTTGTGTATCAACTTGTTTTTGTTTTTGTTAAATTTCATGTTTGTTTACATTCTGTTTTTGTTTACCAAAAGATTTACAAAAATTGAGGGTTTTTGGTTAATAATTAACAATTGGTTAAACATGATTTTTAAACATAATAAATCACAAGTTCAAATAAAACGAATAAAAAATTGAAATGTTGAAAAAGTAAAAAAAAAATCAATGGAAATAGAACTTCTCGCATGCGAGAAGTCAATGGATGCGAAAAGTTGATATGTGTGAATACTGACTTCTCGTGTGAGAAGTTAGTCAGCTATCAAGGATACAATAGTGTGAAAAGTTAACCATTCACACGAAAACTCCCTGATCTCACATTCTCAAAATTTTTCAATGTGTTGAACTCATATTCGTTGTTATACTTGTTCATTGTGGTCGCATATTGTTACAATAGTGATTGATAAGGTAGGTTACTAGTTTTAGATTGTTTTTATGTTTGTTCAATTCATGACCGAATGTTTAAGGGCAAATACACCTCAAATTAAACAAAATTAAACCTATGAAACCATATAATGGCCTAATCAACACTTAATGAACATGTATTAATGTTTTAAAACAACTTGAAAACGCATAATTTGAAATCTGAAAAATTGGACTTGTTGGGTGTAAAAAGTGTTCCGAATATAAACAGACATGAAAACTGTTGAATTCGCATAGAACTACTCGCATGGAAACTTTGACTTGTCGCGTGAGAAGTTGACTTTTTGTCAAATTCAATTTCACGCGAATACATAAGTTGTCGCGCGAGAAGTTTACTTGAAACTAAACTATTCGCATGCGAACAGTTAGTTTCCATGAGAAGTTTAACTTTTTTAAATTTTCAAAATTTTTTCTAAGTTTGAAAATTTGAAGTATGTGTTACTAATAAAAGTTTGTTTAATTTTCAGGTAGCTAGACCAATGGTTTTTAACAAAAACCATAACGCCATTGCATTTCTTGGGGTTATTCTGCATGACATGGGGTTATTTAGATCATTGATTAACGAACTAAAGACCTCTTGTATACATCATGCTATTACAGCTGATCCTACGATTTACACCGATGTTATCGATCATTTTGGATTACTGCTACGAACGAGAGAGACTCTCAGGGAGAACCCTATATTTCTGCTACTGTCAAGGGGAAAAGAGTTGTTATTACTACAAAGGTGATCCACAGTGTCTTAGTGTTGGAAGATCAGCCTAACGCTACTATGAAGATAGATGATGACGTGGCTAGGGAGTGTTTGACACAGATGGCTTATGACCACTGATAACCATCTTTGGAGAAGATGCATTTACCTTCATTCTGGAAGTATCTGTTTCATGTGGTAGTACATTTTTTGAGCAACCTGAAGGCTAGGTTTGATAGCCTTAGTGCTATTTTCAGATCAGTTCTGATTTCTCTCTTTAATGACATACCATACAACATATCCAATACTATAATTGTTGAGATGCAGAAGAATGTGATTGCCACAGTGAGGAAGAATTTCATTTTGTACCCCCCATTTATATAGATGATCATTAACGCTACTCATCCCGAGTTAGCTATGTCTGATTCATCCACTAATGTTGTCATGTGATGGAGAAGGACATATTCTCGTACTTGATGGGATCATGCGGGAATGCGTGGAAGGGTGATCACTTCACCAACCTTGGCTGATTCATTGATGATTTTTAGGAAAGTGATTAGCCCGCACACCAACCTGATGTTTCTGAGCTAGCAAAGACTGCTGAAGCTTTTATATACAAGTAATCCTTATGATGCTCCTGTCAGTTCTGAGGGAGCCAGGATGTCAGATTTAGACGAGCTGAGCACCTGGTTCACAGATAGTGAGACTGAATATGACCAGATTAGGAAGAAAGACCCAGAGTACAAATAACTCCTACCACATGCACTGCTGAGAAAAAAGATGATGATTTTATTCCTAAGGATTCTCTGTCTACTCAGAGGAGAAAGAAAAGGATGCCTAGGAAACATGCTAATCTTGATGTTAGTCCAATCCTGATGTTAGTCCACGTGGGAGGCGTAGATGATGACTGTTTTGCATAAGTGTCGGACCCCGATGACCACTGTGTCTGCTAGTTCTGAGATTCCGGTGTTTGAGACTCAAGTCAGGGCTAGTGAAGCTATTCCATAAGAGAAACCAATGATTGTTATGGAATCAAAAATTATAACATCATCTACTATGCCCACAGCCGATAATCTGTTGAGCACACCGGTTAGGGATCAAGGCCCTAATGACATGTTTGGCATGGACGACTTCATAAATATTATTCCTGAACCAAGGCAGCATGCCGAGACTTCTTCCGATTCACCCACTCGGGTATATCTCGAGTAGAGAGATATTAAATTGGAGAAAGAGATGATGGAGAACACTCAAACCATTGATGATATACAAAGATAGATGTTTGAGAAGGATAAGTAGATCAAGAATCTTTAACATCAGCAACAGTTCATATTCAGCTATGTTCAGATTCAGGAGCACAATATTAGAAACCTCACTTCTCATGTTCCATTTTCGTTTGCTCAGCAATGAACCATAAAAGTTGATGAGTCGAGCGGAAAACACTCTCTGATCCTGAAGCTGCTCAAGATCCTACTGATGCTACAGAACATGATGTTGATCCTATTGTTAATCACAGGACAACAGAGACTGTTGTTGTTGATCAAGAACCCATCAACCACTGTTCTTACTACGACTATTAAGGATCAACCTGTAGCTTTTACTAGCGAGGCGTTATAGAGACTGGGCCTGATATACCATTTCCTAAGCGTGCTAATAATGATTATGACTTAGATGTCGTGGATTAAGGGTTTAGTGTTAAGGATGACACGGATAATGTTGTTCATGATGATGACGATGATGATGACGATGATGATGACGGTGGCGATGAAGGAAGGATGATAAAGGAGATAAGAAGTATGATGATGATGATCAGAGTAGTGATATGGGTTCAGCCGCTGGTCTTTCTGGGTCATCGGGTTATGCTAATGTCTCCAGACCAAGTCCTAATGATACAGTTGACTATACTCCTTTAGATCCCGCTACTGAAGAGATGTTTGAGAAAGAGTTTTATACATTCCAGCAATTGATACTTGCTGAGGAATCTGATGAAGACTTCAATCCTTTTAGTGATTTAGAGGAAACTGTGGATTACACTAACGTGTTTGGAAATAGTCTTAAAGAATTATTTTAGGATATCTTGGTTGAAAAAGGAGAAATAGTGGATGATTCGAGTACTAAAGACACGACTGACAAAGCTGCAGATCATACTTGTCAAATTGTAGTATGTTAGGTCGGAAATATTAAGGTTGATGCTCTCCCCCACCAGCTTATGTACACACACTGAGACATTCCAAACCTTTCACAAGGTAAGGAAACTCAGAACCAATTATTAGTTGGGCCTATGATGCAGAAAAGAAGATGTATGTAGTGAAGAGAAAGGCTGGTGCGATAGAGTAAAAGTAAGACCAACATCAAAGACTTCAAAACTGCTAAATCCAAAGTCATTGAAAATTAGACGCGTATAGACCCTAATACTAACATGTCAATGAAGATAAATGTTTATAAGAATCCAAGATATGTGAGGAAGATCACTATACATACACCTGTACCAGTTAATAGCTTGTCTAAGCTAATGTGGTGGACCTGTGAGAAGGATACGGGACACGCATTGGTACATTGTGTAGATAAAGATTACAGTATCATCGACCCTGTGGATCTGCTTAAGTTTCGAATGGACGATTTGATAAGTTTGCAGGCTTGTCAAATTGTAGCTGATGAATCTGTTCATCTTTTGGCTGCACAGTTTGGTTGGTTGATTATGAAGGCCCAAGAGAACAAGATGTATGCTTATGAGGGTAGTTACAAGATTGTAGACATGAACTTCTAAAGCATTGTTCACCAAGCCTAGAGAGAGATTGTAGGGATTGAACCTAAAAGATCGTGAAATTATATTAAGATGATAAATATCAAGTCACGCCAGAACATAAAGTTGTCCCGTGAGAAGTCCATCTCCCACAAGAAGTATGAAATCGCGCGAGAACTATGCGAGGACTTGTAGTTGTTGATGTAATTAAGTATAGTTTTTTTCATTTCTTGATCCCATATTTAGTACTAATTACTTAAAATCAAAGAGCGGTATACTTGAGAAGTTTGCTTATCTTCTACTATTCAATCTTCATACGGTGATATTATATTTCGCGTTCTTATCACGAGATCGAGCTTATGTTATTGTTGATCCTTACAGACACCCATGAAAAAAATTCCTCTTTTAGTACATATATAATTGTATCTCGAGTGACACCCAAGAAATTTTTACACCGACCCATAAACATATTGAATGAGAAAAGAAAATGATAAGAAAAAAAAGATAGGATTTTCGGTAACCATGGATATAGAGAAACTTGAAGATGTAGAAGAAGAAGAAAAAAAAAATAATAAAGTATTTTAAAAGAAGTTAACTTGTTGATGTAGCCTTAAAAATGTGAAGTTTGCGCTTGTAAGCTATCTTGTATGTGTAGCTTTTAGGTGATAAAAATATCACAAAATCAAATTAAAATTTAAAATTTCAGCGTATTTAGTTGTAATATATTCATAAATTTATTTAGTGTTATATAATTGTTAAGCATAAAAAAATAATATGACTATTCTATCATAATTTAATATTTAGCCTTTTTTAATACTTATATTTTTAATTGTTAAATACTTTAGTATATTTTTTTGATAATACATTCAGTGTAAGCTCATAAACTGAAACACTAAATTTATAAGTTTCTTTTGTATATATACCGTCTAAACATAAATAACACGTGCATTTTTATATTAAATATTGAATAAATAAAATATAATGAACATCTGTATGCACAAGTTTTATTTAGTTATATTTTATTTATTCAATATTAATATTAAATTTAAATTTATATATTGGCTTTTAAAATATATAAATAACTAAATAATAGAGGATAGTTTAATAAAATTTTATATTACTATTTTTCAAGTGCTTTATGTTTTATAGTGGTGTACTTTATGCTTATCAAGTGTATTATGCATGAATACGTTGTACTTTTGGGTTTAGACGGTTGTACCCAACAACCTAGGTTTAAAGGGTTGTACTCAACAATTGTAACCACCGGACACGAACAAGTCGCTAAGTACATGGTACAAACATATAATGCACGTCCATCTCTATCATGAATCGGCACTCCACCTGGTGCAAAACCAACAAAAAGGTGTTGGCCATGGTGGGTCATTGGCCGGAGTATGATATAGGTCTTTTCAAGAGGAAGCTTGCACTAAGAGTGAGATAGGGTTTTTGAAGGTGGAGACGGAGTGGTGGTTCTTGGCGGTGTTAAACGACTGGAGATGGAGAGAAACAGAAGAGATACGGGGTAGAATCAAAGCTGTGTGGTATTAGTTAATAGCGGTTTTAGGGTTGGGGGAGAGAGAGAGAGAGAGAGAGAGAGAGAGAGAGAGAGATAGCGAGCATAAAAGGTGTGTTGTGGTTTGATGATCGGTATCCACAAGTTTCACGACCTGTATTTTAATTTTAAAAAACATTTTTTTTAAATTATGGAGAACTATGTGTAAATATTAGTCAAGCAAGTGATCTGTATGTGTGTTTAATTAGTAAAAATTTAAGTGTAAATTTAGTAAATCATTAAACATAATGCGTGTCTGATTTTTAAAAATAAACAACACATTGCAACATTGTTCAACGTCAAATATAATCAAAATTAGCGTAATTGTACGGCTAAAAATAAACTTATTGCATAATATTGTGTTTTTATAGATAACGATACTAAATGATTTTTTTATGTGTGTTTCTGCTACAATAACCCGGATGTCATAACGATACTAAATGATTTTTTTATGTGTGTTTCTGCTACAATAACCCGGATGTCGTGGTGTTTCCGCTGCAATGCGCGGGTGCAAAATACTAGTTTTAACTAAGCATAAATGTTTTATTAGATTTCTTAAACTTTAGTAACATGATATAACAATAATGATAATAAAAGGACTCGAGAAAAGAAAACTTTTTATAAAATGACATTTTTCCCTTATTGATAGTTGTATTTTTTTAGAAAAAAAATTGCTAGAGGGTCTAAAATACGTAATATACCATTTTTTAATAGATAAAAATCCATAGAGAACAATAGAATGATATTATTTATTTTCTAATAGCATATTTTTATCGTGAATAAAGTATTTGGTGCCATTATTTTCCTAATACGACACGACCCGGCCAGGACCAAAAAATCCGAAATCATAAGAAAAACATCGAAACATAAAAAATTTTCGCCAACCACAAAAAAAATTTCTGAGTCCGATAAACTTAAAAAACAAATGTTAACCAGTAACATTGTTATATTATTTTATATTCTTACAAAGAATTTAAATATATCTAATTTTGCGACCATGTCATGATCAAAATATCACTGGATTTGTGAGGATAAATTAAAGATTAGTTTACGAATTGCTTATCTACACTATACTATAGTACATACAAATAATAAGACAGGAAAATAAATTTCACATAACATTAATACTTTAAGTGTAATTACAAATGTTAAAACAAATTGTATAATTAATAATCTAATGCCTAGGTTTTATTTTTAACATTTTCATTTCTCACATCGGTGGGTACATCCAACATTAATAAAGCAAACCACCATAATCATAGAATTGTTACCGTTTGAAAAATTAAACAATATGTTCCATGTCCATCATGTCCTTTTTGGCTAATTAAGTTGGTTAAACAATAAGGATTTTTGGTTAACAAAAGTTGATTATTTTAAAGGAAATTTTTGAAAACTTAAACGAGGGGGAAACTCGCTTGAAAGAAACTCAACTCAATATGGACTTGCTTATGGTTCTGGCTCAAAACCATACCGAACCGCCCCCTTTAGATCCGCAAAATACACAACCTAGGTGTTTTGTTCGCATCGTATCATGCGGGCACCCTACAAGTACACTACAAGAAAACCGCGCATTAGGGGCGACGGTTTCAGCGGCGACTTTAAGCATTAGCGGCGATTGTCAATAGCGGCGACTTACTAGCGGCGACAAGTCGCCGCTATTGCTTACAATCTGTTTCGGTTGTACAGAACTTGATCTGGCCGTTCATTAAAAAGAAGATCCAACGGCGAGGGTTTGGTCGTACAAGAAGCAATAGCGGCGACAGCATTAGCGGCGACATGTCGCCGCTATTGCTTCTGATCTGAGATAACCCATCGACTTCCCTCCACATCTTCATTTTTCCCTCCAACTCCACACCACCGACTTTCAGGCGATTTTCAGGCTATTTCCGGCTACACCCCACCGTCACCATTGTCACCATTGTCACCGGAGGTTGCTCCCCAACACCCCACCCTCACCACCTCGCGGGTTGGCGACCCAACACCCCACCCTCACCACCTCGCGGATCGTCGGCCTCCCTCACCACTCCACCGGAGCCGCCTCCCGTCTGTCGGAGCCACCGTCACCGCCACCTCTAAGTGTTGTTTGAGTTTCTTGAGGTAATTTTTCTTTATTTATTTTGTGTTAAGTGAATCACTAACTTAGTTTCTTGATGTTATTCTAGTTTCTTGCTTCAAGGCTCGCGTACCGCCACCAACATCTCTAGTTGCTAGTTACTTGATTAAAAAGTATAAGGTAACTTTATTTAATGTTTTTTTGTTTGTTGTGCAAACACCAACTTGGTATTTTGTAGGTTAGAAATAAATATATTTTGCTATTTGGTTGATTAATAATTAATTGGGCATTTGATGTTTGGTAAAATAGTTGTTGAAATGGTTGAAAATTGTTTAGATGGTGTTATTTAGTTAGTTAAAAATTGATTAAAAATTGTTTAGATATTTTTTAAGGTAACTGAGATATTTAGAGTTTATGCTTTGTTGATGAATGTATTTATGTATTTTGTAGGTTAGAAATAAATGAATTTGGGTATTTTGCTAGTTAGTTGATTAAAAATTAATTGGGTATTTGATATTTGGAAGTTAGTTGATATTTTGTAGGTTAGAGATTATTTTAAAGCAATTACTAAGAAAACCAAAAGAAACGTGATATTAGTTGAACCAATTATTGTATGTTATAAGCTTTTAGGTTTCGTTACTTCATTCTAATAACCATGAGCTTAGAAATACCCGCTCGAAATTGATTTAGTAATTAATTTTGGGTTGTCCCCATTTTGGGACTGCTTTTTGAATATTTTATCTCATTTAGGATATGAATGTGTATTACATATTGTTTGTTTAAGAAAAATTTGGTCAATTTCTCTTTGCTCCTTGGGTATATATTTCTATATACTTGGGAGCTACGAGGAAATGCTGCCGAATTTTTCTTAAACAAACAATTATGTAATACATGTTCATATATGAGATAAAGTATTTAAAAAGTGGGTATAACAGCCTACCCTTTTGAATTCTCAATCTATTGTCCTACTTTTTATTTGATAAATAATGTATCGGTGGAAATGGTTTATTAGTTGTGTTATTTGATAAATAATGTTGGATATAATGATATAAACTTAACTTAGTTTATTTAGCCTTTTATGTGACTTATGGCTTATGTATTAGTTTAATAAATAACACTAGATATCAAGCATATTTGATTGGTAATTGTTCATGGTTTTCTGATGATTTTTCCCCGATCTATATATATGATGTTTAACTAGCTCAACCGTCAACCGTAACGCGTGTACTACCGTTGCTAAGTCATCTTGTGTTCGAAGCTGCTATTGAGGTTTTTTTCTAATTTTTTATTTTAGAATTTATGCTAATTGTTTGCATATTTTAAATTAGTTGTGTTAATTATTAGGTTTTAGTTTTATGAATTATGCTATAATATTAGTAATTTGGTATGAATTGTATGAATTATGCTAATTGTATGCTAATTGTTTGCATATTTTAAATTAGTTGTGTTTAATAGTTGTGTTATTAGGTTTTAAATTAGTTATGATAATATTTTATTAGTTGTAATTCGTTATTGTTTATATTATGAGGTTTTAGGTTTTGGTAAGATTCATTCTGATAATCACGAGCTTAGTAATTCCTGTTTGTTCATGTTTTGTGGATAATTTTTCATCCACTTAAATCCTAATATATTTTTCAGTACCATAATCATGCCCGTCGATAAAATTTGGCTTCTTAATCCAAACCGTAGATCAGTTGAGTATCAACAAGGACTCAACTCTTTCATAAATATGTGCGAAAATCTTACCGACAGTTATGGACAGATTCGATGTCCATGTATGAAATGTCAGAATACCGTATTATTAGGATGGGTTAAAATGAAATATCATTTAGAAATATGGGGCATGTGCCGGTCATACAAAGATTGGATATATCACGGTGAAAGTTTAATTCCTGAAGTTGTAGTTGTAGATAACGTTGCGCCAACAAACGAAATGGTTGACGTCATCGAAGATGTTATGGAGGAGAGTAGCGGTATCCATGATGATTTTGAGAACTTGATGAAGCAATTCGTGGTGGTCCTGTATGTATGAGATGGATGTATCCTTTTGAAAGATATATGAAAAAACTAAAAAATTATGTCAGAAACAAAGCAAGGCCAGAAGGTTGTATAGCTGAAGGTTATGTTGCTGAAGAAGCTCTATCATTTTGTTCGAGATACCTTCAAGATGTTGAGACTCAGTTTAATCGCCCTGACAGAAACAAGGATGTCATTATCCAAAAAAGAAACGTGTATGCATTTGAGTCTAAATGTCGTCCGGCTAGTGCAACAAAGATAAAATACCTTTCTCCAAGTGAAAAGCTTATGTTAGAATGGTTTGTGCTCGATAGCTGTCAAGAAGTCAGAGATTATATGAAGTAAAATTTTCTATCTTTATCTTTGCATCATTAATTAAATATATTTCATTTCTCACTTAATATTGTATATTTTTATCAATATTATAGTGAATTTAAATCTGAATGTCCACATGAAGATATTAAAATCAAATTTCCAACATGGTTCCTCGAGAAGGTAATATATATCTAACACGTGTTACTATATATTTGTTAGGTAATCCATATATAACATGTGTTAGTCTATATTTTCTTAGGTTTATTCGATGAAAATACAAAATTCTTCAAAATTTCACTCAGAGTTGTATGCTCTTTCAATGGGTGCGGATGTAAATGCCTATACTTACACTGCTTGCATAGTCAACAGTGTTAGGTTTATGGTAGTTGATCGTGACGCGCAATGCACAACGCAAAACTCTGGTGTTTTAGTGGAAGGAGAGAGTGGTGAGAAATATTATGGGCAACTTGAGGAGATTATTGAATTACATTATGTAAATGGGTATTCAACTGTCCTATTTCGTTGCAAATGGTTTGATTCTCGAAGGGGTGTTTCATACGACAATAATATAATTAGTATCAACACAGAATATGAATGGGACAAAGACGATTAACTCATATTTGCCTCCCAAGCTAAACAAGTGTTCTACATCCGAGAACCTTCTCGAAGAAATCAAAACAATAATCACTGGTGGGTCATCGAGAATGTTAATCATCGAAAAATTTAGGATCGCCCTACAACCAATGATGGTGTCGTGGAGAACATTCAAAATGTTGACAATGAGTTGACAGAAGATCTTGACGTTGTTCACAACCACTCTTCATCTAATAGCGTACTTTTCATTGACTTCACACAATACTTTCATAACATGCCTACTTATGTCACCGAAGGCGAGACTCCAAGTGAAGTTAATCCATCAATTGTCACCGCTGAGGAGGTGTTTGAAGACGAGGCTGATTATGATGAGGACGATTCTGAGTATGACATCAAAAAGTCTGACGAAGATACTGAAGTATATGAGGGTGACTCTGATTGAAAATTTTGTTAGGATTTTTTAAGATTTGTATATGTATTTATTTATCTAAACCTTTGTTTGCATTTCATGTTGTACTACAAAACTTTCTTCTTATTTTAACGTTGCGTTCTAAATCTTATATTTCAAGACATGATTTCATTGTGGATTGTTTGCGCATACCTTATGGCTGATGTTATGAGCCATGGAGGTGATGGCTCGGGGGATCTACCACTTCCTCCATTTGGTGGTCCTGGAAGTCACGCGTTAGATGGTAATGGTTATTATAATTAATTTATTTACTATGTTTATTTAATTATTATTAATATACGATGCAATTAATGATTTTTTAATCTAATTACAGGCACGCCTTCTCGTAAGACAAGAGGCAAAGCGAAAAATAAGAAATTGCAGCAAGAGCTAGCTAAAAAGGGAGGACCTTTATCTCTCCCATTTGATAGAGCTGCCACGTATACCCCCGTTGGCGAACTTAATGATATGTTTGTTCGCGAAGTGGGGATATACATGAAAGCTAATTTTCCTTTTAATGTTCGTTCGTATGAAAATCTTTCCGATGCTCATAAGAATGCTTTGGAAGAGCATATGGCGGTAAAATTTTATAAGTTATATGTTTGTTATTCATTTTTATATAATTAACTTTTATTTTGTAGAACTTAAATGTAGCGACGCTTTGACTTTGATGAGATATTGCGAGATCGTGAGCGCGCACAGATAGAGGGTGGAATCCGTTCGGTGTTTCTCAAACGATTTAGAGATCGAAAAAATGTGGCAAAAAACATTTTGATCGGGTTGGAGGCTACAAAAATGTAGAACAAGCAAGGGTCAATCCTCCAACAGGAATGAATCGTGAAAATTGGAGCAAAACCGTTGACTATTTTATGAGTGACGCATATAGAAATGTGTCAAGTTCAAACAAAGCAAATCGTCAACAACAAATATATACAAACCGTGGGGGGACTACTTCATATAGTAGTTATTGTTATAAGCAGGTAATGATTTAAATTTATATATTTGCGTATTATATATTAGTATTTTTTATATATAATATACTTTTTAAAAACAGAATAAAAGCAGACTTGAGGCGTTTCATGATACTCATACTGGTAAAGATGGGACATTTGACAGCGAGGTAGCACAACAATAATATGTAAGTATTTTGTAAAAGTATAATTTTTAAATATATATTTATGTATGTATAAATATGTTAATATATTTTTGTTAATTAATACAGAACCAATTAAAAGGAAAGGTTTGATGAGCTAAGTCAAACCCAAAATCAAGAAAGTGGATCATCAACGATGAATGAAGTTGATATTTTTGAGTCGGTGTTGGGACAACGGTGTGGACATATTAGGGGGATTGGGCGTAAGCCATCATCATCTGCAAGGACGAGTTCTTTTGTTCATGATCACGAACAAACTCCTCAGTCATTTACACAGGTAAGTGCATCATAGTTGGATGTGTTGTGTTAAGTTCATCATAGTTGTTTTAGGGTCAAAATGACTTTTTACTGCTAAAATAGACTTTAATTATCTAAGTTTAGCTTAAACGGGTCAAAATGGGTGAAAACGACATGATTTAAGTTTAAAAGGGTCAAAATGAGTTAAACTTGGATGTGTTTAGTTCATCATAGTTCATTTAGGTTTATTATGACTTTTTATTGCTAAAATAGACTTGAATTATCTAAGTTGAGCTTAAACGCGTCAACATGGGTGAAAACGACATGATTTGAGTTTAAAGTCTCAAAATGAGTTAAACTTGGATGTGTTAAGTTCATCATAGTTCATTTAGGTTTATTATGACTTTTTATTGCTAAAATAGACTTGAATTATCTAAGTTGAGCTTAAACGGGTCAACATGGGTGAAAACGACATGATTCGAGTTTAAACGGGTCAAAATGAGTTAAACTTGGATGTGTCAAGTTCATCATAGTTCATTTAGGTTTATTATGACTTTTTATTGCTAAAATAGACTTGAATTATTTAAGTTGAGCTTAAACGGGTCAACATGGGTGAAAACGACATGATTTGAGTTTAAACAGGTCAAAATGAGTTAAACTTGGATGTGTTAAGTTCATCATAGTTATTTAGGTTTATTATGACTTTTTATTGCTAAAATAGACTTAAATTATCTAAGTTTAGCTTAAACGGGTCAAAATGGGTGAAAACGACATGATTTGAGTTTAAACGGGTCAAAATGAGTTAAACTTGGATGTGTTAAGTTTATCATAGTTCATTTATGTTTATTATGACTTTTTATTGCTAAAATAGACTTGAATTATCTAAGTTGAGCTTAAACGGGTCAACATGGCTGAAAACAACATGATTTGAGTTTAAAGGGTCAAAATGAGTTAAACTTGGATGTGTTAAGTTCATCATAGTTCATTTAGTTTTATTATGACTTTTATTGCTAAAATTGACTTGAATTATCTAAGTTGAGCTTAAACGGGGCAACATGGGTGAAAACGACATGATTTGAGTTTAAAACGGGTCAAAATGAGTTAAACTTGGATGTGTTAAGTTCATCATAGTTCATTTAGGTTTATTATGACTTTTTATTGCTAAAATAGACTTGAATTATCTAAGTTGGGCTTAAACGGGTCAACATGGGTGAAAACGACATGATTTGAGTTTAAACGGGTCAAAATGAGTTAAACTTGGATGTGTTAAGTTCATCATAAGTAATTTATGTTTCAACATGATTAATTGACACACTTCATATACTTTGCCAAGATATAAATGTATATTTTGTTTTTGCAAGAGCAAATTTCAAGTCTGTTTCAAAACGCGCAATTTATGTCACAAATGACGCAATTAATTGCTTCGCAAAAGGCTCCAAATCAAGCCGAAGAAGACGATTCAGACGAGGGGGATGAATAGCATATTTTATGATTGTATGATATTACCTAATCAAGATTTTAAGCTTTTAATTATGACTAAATTACCTATGTATGACTGGATGATATTCGTAATCTAGGTTGTCGTTTATGTATAATTTTAAAATAATGTGTAGTGTAATCTAGATTTGAAGGGAACCATCTAGGTTTATTTTGGTTGAAAAACAGGATTTTGTAAAAAAATTTATTAAAAAAAAATATACACCATTAGCGGCGACACTAGTCGCCGCTAATAGTAATAAAAAACCATAACTTGACGAAACTATTAGCGGCGGTTTTCTGTGTATTAGCGGCGATACTTTTAGCGGCGACCTTTTAGCGGCGATTTTTTGTTCAATAGCGACGAACTTTTAGTGGCGACTTATTAGCGGCGACTAGTCGCCGCTATTACTATTAGCGGCGACAAATGGGGGTATTAGCGGCGACAGGTGTCGCCGCTAATGGTCTTCTTCCTTGTAGTGGTAGCGAAAATATGTAATATGTTGTACATACCCTTAGTAACTTGTGTATTACATGGGTTAAATAAATTATATATCAAATAGAATGAATTTGATTGATTATAAAATAATATTCTAAGATTAGATATTATTGAAAATAAATTTGAGTAATTATTATAAGTAATAAAATAATGGTAATAAAAACTACCACATGTATTTTTAGGTATGTTCTAGTTTAATTTTATGTCTAGTTAATTATTATTAATATTGTTATTATTATTTGGAGTAGTATTCTTGATTTTACAAAGCGAGAAGCGCACCAAGATGACGAGGACTAAATCCAAAGCGCAAAGCCATGGGCTTTTTGTACGCGAGACACAATGTGGTTATATAACATTTTTTTCAATATATCACATAGGTTCTAAGCATCGTTTCTATAAATATAGCTATAAATAAGGTTTATGTATAAATTTGAGCACAAAAGTAATATTTTAAACTAAATCCAAGTACTTCAAATCATAAAACACCCTTTATAAAAGAAGCCACGCCTTGGTGTGCTCTTTTCTTAAAATGCTTTTTTTTTCTGCGCCATTCATACATCATGTGCCTTGTGTAGCCAGATGCCCAAGGAATGTCGCCGTCGCTTGCCTCGCGCCGAGGCACACCTTATTTAAAATGAAGGTAGTATTAGTATACTGTTATATTTAGTCATTTGGATATTATCAGGGATATATATTGGATAGTCTAGCCTCAATTAAACATTGGCTGAGCACCCATATTTAAACAAGGTTTAGCCAATATTCAACCATGATAATAATTAGTTAACTATACCATTAAGTAACTTAGGATTACTTAAACTTTATTAGGACCCTAAGATATTACCATGTCGTACTAGGAATTGTGACTGTTAAGCAACTGTTATCAATGGTTGAGCAACTGTTAAACTGATAAGTTATCATTTTTATTTATAAAACTATGACTGTATACTTGTTTTGTCTAAACTAGTAAATGATCACGTATCGATATTCTTATATTTATACACTTAAATACGTGATTTATAAACCATAATTATATAACCATAATTATAGTAAAACAAGATAACTTTGTTTTTGTTTTGATCCATGGGTGGTGAAGCTTAAAAGAGCATAATAATGGGCAAAAGAAGTAAAATAAGAAAGTGGAAGGATAGGATGTGTATTTGCACGAAAGATATAGTCAAATTAAGTCAATCAGGCACCACTGTGTCAGTCACCGTATCCACCACCGTATCCACCACCTTATCATACGATGGCCACTGTATCAGTCACGGTATTCACCATCGTATCATACGGTTACCACCATATTAGTCATCGTATCCTGAATAGAATTCAGTGAACAAACTCCATACAACTTCATACCCGGCGTATGAAAGCCAAGGGTTGAGTATGATACTCCGGTGACTCAACAAACTTCTGAATTCCAAGGGTTTTCAAGATTATTTAAACCAAATCAATCCAATTCAAAGAGGAACTTCCCATACATGAAAATTAAAGATTCAAAGCATATTTTTAGTGATTTCAAGACTTCTCATTACTCCCAAGTCATTTATAATCATCATTAAAATAAGATCGAAGATTCAATAAAGACCATGAGCGACTAGTTCTTTCTTGACTGCTTTCGGGCGTACGATTCTTGTCAAGTGAAACAATTGTTATGATTTGATCAGGTTTTGTATTTTAACATTGAATTATTTAATGAAAAATATGTTTTTGTTGATTTAAGATGTTTGCTTATAAATAAATTTTTTTGATTGATTATTAGTTTCTTGTTTCCTTGCATCGTTCTCAACTAAACTTGTAAACAATTTGATATAGGTAAATCTGTAATATTGTGAATGAACGAATCTTAAAAGCTTGTCCTTTTGTCATCACTAATCAAATACTAAGATCTTGAAGTATTCTTTTTTCACAAATCCTAATGCAACATATCAACTGTTGATCTTGTAGAATTGGAAAGCCGAAAGTAATTGTTTTTCATTATTTAATAAATTAGTTTCAAAGTTTATTGCTTTATTTACATATGTTATTAAATTCATCCAAAGTTTTAATTTTTAATTCTAAAGTATGTGCCTTTGTTGGATCCAATAAGGTTGGTGCAATAAAAACTACACATAGAAGATTTTGAGTACAATTGAGCAAAGGCTTCTAAAGACAAAGATGCACTTCCAAAGCAAAATTGAAGATCTTCTGAAGCTTAAAATATATAACTTCCGAAGGAAGAACTAAGTCTTTCGAGACTAAGTAGTTCTCCTTTTGAAGTACAACACTTAGAAGATTCAAGACAATGTCTTCCCAAGGAATGAAGTCATGAAGACTTGCTGAAGTCTCGAAGAAGTTATCTCTTTGAAGTATAAATGGTTTCGAAGGACTTTATTCTTCTGAACCCATTTTACCTTTGGAAGACATAACTATGGACTAGTGGACATAAATATGGTTTGACTGACAAGTCTAAGATACTGCATGGTGTTTTCTCATGCCCATGTAGTTGATGATACTTTATTCCACTGTTCACCTTTTATCAATTAGTACAGTTACCAACTTTAGTAGGTAACAAAATGCAAGTCATGGACCTGTCATGACTACCTAAACTAGGATAGTATTTTATCTTACATATCTTACTTCTAGCAATGTAGTATTTGTTTAGATGTAAGTTCCAACTGTTTTTCTAAGTGTAACCAGTTGTAGATATTATATATATAGTTTCTCAATGTAACTCGTTATGTATGCTTTGTAAGAGTCTTATAAACACTTAGTTGAGAAATATATACAAGTATCTTGAAAAACCATTTCTTGTGTTCATTAAGTTAGTATATTATCATCAACTTAGCTTGAGATTCTGCATCATCACACGAGTGAAACTTGGTGAGTTTGAGACAAATATTGTATTGAGCGACCAACACTGATCCTACAGTGCTTAAGTCAATCGAGTCCTAATTCTTAAACACTTTCCACAACTTCTCTGCGGAGACGACCATACTTACCCTAATAAAATAAAGGCAGCTAAGACCGCTTATATAAATTGTGTTTGATCGAGTCTTGACAACAAGATTAGTAATATACAAAAATGTTGTTAATTTACAATTATCAGTAGAGGTATTTTGCGGATCTTTGTATGGTTAATGGGATGTGGTAGAATAGACTGAAAAAAGTATAGGGATGCTTGTATATATCATGACACTGCCATAACCATGCCATGGCCGAAGGGTTTGACATGCCCATTATTGGCGGTTATGAAAAGATCATGGTTATCACAAGTTATCCTTTACACAAAATATCACAGCCCGTGTTTGCATGCATGTCAATCGTGTTTTCTAAATTATATAACATGATCTCACTATCATCTAGCCGACGTTATTTTATGAATACGTGTCATAGATATTCAGCGAGACAACCAAGAAATGATGTGGAGATCGTGAAACCCAAAGCCCTAGATGTTCCTAGTTTTTTATGCTGTAAATAAAAACATATTTTTCTGTAAGTATTAAATGAACACTTAGTTTGCTGCCGCTAAAAGCTATATCTATTTTGCACGTTCACTCGAATTTCTGTTGGGGTGTCACACAATGCCAGCTATGTGAAACTAGGTGATGAAATACCATAAGCAATTTAAAAAACAAGACTTAATTTGAGACAACAAAGCATACCGTCCTCATAGAATACTAAACTCAAGATTTAAAATAATAATTAATTTCTTTTGCTATATCTATTATAATATCCCTAGTTACTTAATCAAGAGGTAACAACTAACAATAAAACAAACTTAAGTGGAGACATGATGTGATTAAAATGAAGATAAGTCTTTAACTGTTTATGAGTCAACACCCTTAATCAAAGTATGCAAAGTATACAATGACAACTTGGTAGCCTGATTTCAATATCAACCACACTATGGGTTTTTGTTTTAGCACAATTTAAGAGAGAGAGACCTAATGTCATAAGTAGGAAATTAAAAACTAATCACATACTAGGAGAAAACTATCTAATAAAAAGTCACAAATAGGTAAACTACGTGAAGCTTTCACTTCTTGTAACAAACTTCCTAAACCACGAGACAACCTTCTACCCTTAAATCCAAGCTTTCTACACCCAAACCAAACCTAATTCTAACAATTTTAGTAAATTTCATTAGAGAAATTGCACAAAATGCAAAGTAAAACACACTATAGGACCGGTTAAAGGATGGTCAATACAATCAGTCTTACAATGAGGAGAATGTTAGAATACTTAACAATTCAAACAGGGAACCTGGTTTAATATCAAGATGCAAAGAACACAATATCAATGAGACTAAACTCAAGAAGAACAATATATGGTTTTCAAGAATGTTGTATATTAATCTCAAGTTCGCTTACAAGAGTTACAATGCATTAGTTATAAGTTACAAGGCCCTGAGATACTTTATACTAAATCCTATAACCGTATATACTTGGAAAACCAATTGAAACATTGAAAGACAACAAAATCAATGTTGAGTCAAAAGGCAGATTGCCTTTTGACTAGTGACTATGACATGCCATAGCTCACATCCTAATATAATACAAAACAAATAAAAGCACATTGTTGGATCATGATAAGGCTGGTGCAACCAAATTCACTTCATAGTCACTTTTTGGTACTACATTAAAGGGCTTCCGAAGCCAAGCAAAAGATCTTCCGAGAGTCTAAGGAACAACAGCTGAAGACATCTTCCGAAGGCAAAAGCTGAAGTCAACAACTGAAGACAACAGCTGAAGCCAACAGCTGAAGATATCTACTGAAGGCAAAAGCTGAAGTCAACTACTGAAGACAACAGCTGAAGCCAACAGCTAAAGATATCTACTGAAGGCAAAAGCTGAAGTCAACTGCTGAAGACAACAGCTGGAGCCAACAGCTGAAGATATCTACTGAAGACAGTCTGAAAGCTTCCGAAGACAAAGTCTGATGAAAGAGCTGAAGACAGTCTGAGCTTCCGAAGACAAAGTCTGATGAAAGAGCTGAAGACAAAGTCTGAGCTTCCGAAGACAAAGTCTGATGAAAGAGCTGAAGACAAAGTCTGCTTCCGAAGACAAAGAAGACTCCAAGCTTCGGAAGAAGCAGTCTTCCGAAGTATAAGTGCCTTCGGAAGAAGTTATCCTTCCGAAGCACTTTATCCTTCGGAAGACATTGCTATGTCCAGCAGATAAAAGTATGGTCCCTGACAGTCTGCTGCAGACCTCTGATACAGTATGGCATCTTCCTAAAGAGCCATGTTGTTGACCATACTTTATTCTACTGTTCACCTTTTTATGATAGTACATGTTACCAACTTTAGTTGGTGACAAAAGGTAAGTCAGGGACATGTCCTGACTACCAACTCTCAGGCACAATGTCTGAAAGACCTCACCTAGAGTCTTGTAGTATAGATGTAAGGTTAGAGGTGTCCAGCTGGTATCAAAGTATATCCGGCTGTAGGTAGTATTATATATATCTTCTCCCTGTAACTCTTTAAGTAAGCGATTTGAGTCCAAGTGTCTTGTAATCCTTTGAGTTGAGAAGCAATATATAAAAGTACCTTGAAAATTTATCTGCTGTTAAGTTTTCTTACTGCTTGATACTTGTTATATTGTGATCAACTCTTCATAGACTGCTTGCCGAGTGTTGATTCACAGTGAGTTGAGAGAAAGACCACCCGAAATCCGATCCTGCAATTGGTATCAGAGCTCCAGGCTCTTGATTGTGAGATCTTACCATCCTAATCAACCTGTTTTTCACTCCTCACCACAATCCACTCACTCAAATGGCTGCTCTCTCCAAGGCTGATATGGAAACTGGTACCTTGACCAAGTCCCCTATGATCACCCCTGAAGACTTTGACACATGGTGTATCAGGATGGAAGGATTCATCAAGTGTCAAGACTCAAGGATGTGGGACTCCATTGTCAATGGTCCTTTCATACCAAGCACTACATCTGCCACTGGTAATCGCATCATTCCAAAAGATGTTGATGATTACTCAGAGGAAGATAGGAAGAGAATAGAGCTAGATCAAAGGGCTATGACTTGTCTCCAAACTGCTCTCCCCAACTCCGTCTACAGACGCTTCAAGAAGTGCAAGACTGCTAAAGATTTATGGGAAGCTTTGAAGCTAATGTATGAGGGATCCAAGGAAACTCAAGAGAACAAGAAGGATCTCTTGAAGCAGCAGTTTGAGAACTTTACTTTCAAGGCTGGTGAGACCTTGACTCAACAATACTTCAGGTATGTTGAGCTAGTAGATACTCTGGCGGATATTGGAGTAGCTCTTGAGAACAGAGACATAGTTAGGAAGTTCATGTCCTCTCTTCCTAAGCTATGGACTCACTACTGTGTTGTCATCAAGAGAACTTCGGACCTTAAGACTCTTTCTCTCACAGAGTTGTATGGTATCCTAAGTGCATTTCAGATGGAGATGAACATGCAGAACTCCTCTGACCACTCCAATAACCAACAGAGTTCAGCCCTTCATGTGGTTGAAAGGGAAAGCTTGGAACCACAACATCAGTTGCTATGCTACCCTGACAACTCACATACTGGACCCTTCATCACTCTACCTGAGACTCCAAAGTCTCAAAAGGTTCAACACAACTCCTTTCAGGATAGTTGTGCCTTTGTCTCTGGAAGTGGACACTCTGGTGATTTTCAATACTGCTTTGATGATCTTGAGTGCTTCAATCCAGATGATGTGGAGTACATGGACATTGTCCAGCAGATGGCTCTTTTAACTTACAGAGCGAAGAAGTTCTTCAAGAGAACTGGAAGGCAATTCCCTCAAAACCCAGTCAACAGCAAGTTTGGGTTTGATAAGAGCAAAGCAAGGTGCTACAACTGCAACCAACTTGGTCACTTTGCTAGGGAATGCAAGGCTCCCAAGAACAACCCGGGAACCCCACAGGCCTCCACACATCCCACTGCTCCCAAGCATGAAGAAAAGTCAACTGAAACAGCTGCTGTTGCTCAGGAAGTTGACTGGAGCTTCATGGTACAGGATGTGACTCCCGCTCAAGCACTCATGGCCGGAACAGATGATGATCAGGTATATGAACATCTTTGTACTGCTGCCTGTATTGCTAAAGTTAAATTGTATAAGGATTACATTTCGGAAATCAGATCTGAGGTTGAGTCTTTAAATGTGCTAAAATCTGACTTTAAAAGAGCTGAATCTGACTATCAAAGGAAAATTGATGAGTTAGAGAAAACTGTGTCTCTTTTAAAACATGAAAAGACTAACTACAAGACTCAAATCAAAGATCTGATCTCCAAACTTTCTGAGGTTCAAGCCCAGTTAGTCACAGCTGAGGCTCAGGCCAGGAAGCAAGCTATTGCTGAGCAAAGCTTCCAAACTATTCTTGCATCAACCTCTCATTCCAAAATGTTTTATCAAAACAAAGAAGGGTTGGGAACCAGTGAAATAGCTCCACCACACTCTTATGAGTCTATAAGACTACCTAGATGTGGTACTGAAGAGCAAGAGGTTCCAACTGCTGACCCTTCTCCATTGGAACTAGAGGATGAAGCAAAAATAGTGGCCTCCACAGGGGAGAAACAGGAGGATACACCCATCTCCACCTGTGATGACCAAATCCTGACCACCAAGGCAAGAAGAAGCAGAGCTAAAGCTGCTAGAAGGACTGCTAAGAAGGTTGCAGAGTCCAAGCTTAAGTTTGACCCTAAGCAAAAGGGTGTCTTCATTTCTGCCGGATTTCAAGTGGTAGGTACTCCTGATTCAGGAAAGGAGTGTAGTACCAGCACTCCTGTCCTACTGAAGGATCAGAAGTCGAAAGGGAAAGTTGCTGATGAAGAGAAGAAACCCAAGAAACAGCAACCTGCAAGTTCCTAGAAGACTAACATTGCATGCATAATGTGTGGTCTGCACAACCACATGGCTAAAGATTGTTACTACAATCCAGCAAGCACACATTATGCAAATAATGTTAGAAAAGAAGTAGTCAGAGAAGGTTTCTCAGTTGGACCACTTCAAAAGTCCAAATGATGAAAAAGGGAAAGTTGGTCTCGGAAGCCAAGTTGCTTTCGGAAGAAACTGCTTCTTCCGAAGGGAAAATGGCTTCGGAAGCCAAACCTTCTAAGGTTCGGAAGAACAAGAAGGCTCCCTTGAAGCCATCTCAGAAGAAGATTACTTCGGAAGAAAAGGTGGTGAAGGCCTCTTCCGAAAAGAGAGAAGCTTCGGAAGAAGACCATGCTGCAAAAGCTTCAACAAGCTCATCCTCAAAGATCAACCAAAGGATGGATTGGAAGATCAAGGAAGATGCTGCAGCCCAAACCTCTTCTTCAACAATGACCTCTTTTGAACCCCACTGCATATCTTTTGGTTCAATTATGTCACTATCTTTGGAAGAGCCCGAGACCTGCAAGGCTTGGGCTTCCAAACAAAACTAACCATCTCATCTTATGTGCAGGGACATCCATTTGACAAGAACAACAATATCTGGATTGTAGATAGTGGATGCTCCAGGCACATGACGGGGAACAGATCTCCTTCAACAATTCCAGAACTTTGATGGAGGGCCTGTCCAATTTGGAGGTGAGGCCGGAGGATATATTTCTGGCAGAGGAAGTATATCCAATGGCAGAATAAACATTGACAAAGTTCACTTTGTCAAACAGCTTGAACACAATCTGTTAAGTGTTTCTCAATTCTGTGATCAGAAGCATCAGATGCTTTTCACAGAACATGAGTGCATTATCCTCAAACCAGGGATGACAATTCCTCCGGAATTGGTGCTTCTCAGATCTCCCAGGAAAGGGGATATGTACAAGCTGGATATGAACAATGCTTCTCCCATGGGTGAAGTATCATGCTTTCTTTCCAAAGCTGATAGTGATGAGTCAACACTATGGCATAAACGCATGTGTCATGTGAATTTTAAAACAATGAATAAATTGTCTAAAAATAACTTGGTACATGGTTTGCCTAAAAAGGAATTTTTCTGCAAAGATAACTGTGTTGCATGCCTGAAAGGGAAACAACACAGATCATCTCATAAATCCAAATGTGTTAACTCTATCACTACTCCATTACACTTATTGCACATGAATCTCTTTGGTCCCACAAGTATAATGAGCATTGGAAGGAAATCATACTGCCTTGTGATCGTTGATGATTTTACAAGATTTACATGGGTATTCTTTTTAAGAAGTAAAGATGAAACTGCTGAAACTTTAAAATCTTTTATTCTTAAAATAGAAAATCAAATTGATCACAAGGTTAAGATTATTAGAAGTGATCAAGGGACTGAGTTCAAGAACTTCGTTCTTGACTCATTCTGTGACTCAAAAGGGATTGCCAGACAATATAGTGCTCCCAGAACTCCTCAACAAAACGGTGTTGCTGAGAGGAGGAACAGGACACTTATTGAGGCTGCTCGGACCATGTTAGCTGATTCAAAGCTGCCTCTAACATTCTGGGCAGAGGCAGTCAGCACTGCATGCTATGTGCAGAATAGGGTTCTTGTAGTTAAGCCCCATGGAAAAACCCCTTATGAGTTATGGAACAAGAGGCCACCGTTCATTGGCTTTCTAAGGTCCTTTGGCTGCAGGTGTACCATACTTAACACAAAGGACAACTTGGCAAAGTTTGCTGAGAAGTCGGATGATGCTATCTTTATTGGATACTCTTCTAGCTCCAAAGCTTATAGAGTATACAATATTAAGAATCAACAATTTGAGGAGTCATCCAACATAGTTGTTAATGAGCACACTCCTTGTGTTAGGGGGAATGGACCTGAGTATATCTTTGATTTAGAATTGTTTCCAAACTATTCTAAACCATCTTGTGAGAATGTTTCAGCTGGAACAGGTGCTCAAAGTGATGCTAATGCTGATGCAGGTCAACTATATGAGCTTCCCAGACCTATTCCAAATTCTCCAAGAGCTGAAGGGCAACAAGCTTCAACTATTCACAGATCTGACAGTGTAACTATCTCCAGAAATAGTGAAGCTTCAACAAGTGAATCACTTGATCAACCTCAAAGTTCCTCAGGTGATCCACTACAACACCAGGTTGAGGGAAGTGGTATTCTGAAGGAACAGGCAACTGTTAATACTACTTCACAACCAACCGTTGATGATGTTTCTCAATCATTCAATCAGTCCTCATTGAATGACTCTGAAACAGCAGTTGGACAGAGTGATCCAGTTCCTGATCAGAATATGTCTAACCTAGACTTATCTCTGCAATTGGAAGTGATTCCTCGTCTTAGGATTCACAACACTCATCCAACTGAGAACATCATAGGAAATGTCTCTGAGGGTGTGAGAACAAGAGGACAAACTCATCATGGGAATGTCTGCTTGTACTCATGCTTCCTGTCTTAGATGGAACCAAAGAAGGTAGAAGATGCCTTAAAGGATAGTAGTTGGGTTGAATCGATGCAGGAGGAGCTGCTTCAATTCAAAAGACAAAAGGTCTGGAATCTATGCCCACTACCATCTGGTCAAGTACCCATAGGCACTAAATGGGTATTCAGGAACAAGAAAGATGATAGAGGCTTGATTATCAAGAACAAGGCAAGGCTAGTAGTTCAAGGATACACCCAGGAGGAAGGAATTGATTATACTGATGTCTTTGCACCTGTTGCAAGACTTGAGGCAGTTAGGATCTTCCTTGCTTATGCTGCATCCAAGAACTTCACAGTCTACCAACTTGATGTCAAGTGTGCTTTTCTATATGGGGATATAGATAGGGAAATCTATGTGTGTCAACCTCCAGGATTTGAAGACCCACAGCACCCCAACTATATGTGCAAGCTGGACAAAGCTCTATATGGGCTGCACCAAGCACCTAGGCTGTGGTATGAGACCTTGTCTCAGTTTCTCCTGAAGAATGGATACACTAGGGGTACTATTGACAAGACTCTTTTCATCAGAAAGAGTGGAGAAGACATTTTGCTTGTACAAGTCTATGTTGATGACATCATATTTGGTTCTTCAAACGACCAAATGTGCAAAGACTTTGAAAGCATTATGAAGCAGAAGTTTGAGATGAGTTCCATGGGAAAAATGGACTTTTTCCTAGGAATCCAGGTGAAACAGATGAAGGAAGGGTTCTTCATAAGTCAATCTAAGTATGTCTCAGACATCTTAGAAAGATTTGAAATGAAGAACTGTAAACCAGCCAAGACACCCATACCCAGAAACCATAATCTTTGCCATGACCTTGAGGGGGAGGATACTGATCAATATCAGTATAGAGCAATTATTGGTTCTCTGATGTATCTCACTGCAAGTAGACCAGATATCATGTTTGCCACATGCATTTGTACAAGATATCAGGCTGCTCCAAAGGTGTCTCACCTAGCTGCTGCAAAGAGAATCCTCAGATACCTTAAAGGAGCACCCAAACTAGGTCTCTGGTATCCAAGAAATAGTGATTTCAATCTCTATGGATACTCTGACAGTGACTATGGTGGCTGCAACATTGACAAGAAATCAACATCAGGAGGATGTCAATTTCTTGGTGGAAGGATTATCTCATGGCAATGCAAGAAACAATCCTGTGTCTCTACATCAACTGCTGAAGCTGAATACATTGCTGCTGCTAGCTGCTGTGCTCAACTGCTATGGATTCAAAATCAGATGTTAGACTATGGGTTCAACTTCATGACTACTCCTATCCATATTGACAACAACAGTGCTATCTCCATTACTGAGAATCCGGTGAAGCACTCCAAGACAAAACACATTGATATCAGGTATCATTTCATTAGAGATATTCATGAGAAACAGCTGATAAAGTTAATCAAAGTTGACTCAAATGAACAATATGCTGATTTGTTCACAAAGGCATTTGATGAACAAAGATTTAAGTATCTCATATCAGCAATTGGGATGATAAACATTGAATAACTACCTCTTTTGAAGACCTTTTTAAATGAGTAATGTCTTGTGTCAATACAATTTAAGCCCTGTTACAAAAGATCTTTAAAATATTCCAAGTGTAAATTCCTTCCGAAGAGGAACTAACTCTCGGAAGATATTCTTGAATATCTTCCGAAGCTAAATTCCTCAATGGAAATTTTCTTCTCGGAAGAGTTTTTGGTCTCGGAAGAAGCGATTGATTTTATATCAGATCTACTTCCGAAACTTATACAACTCTCCATTCGGAAAGACAGCTTTACCTTCGGAAGCAATGCCTTGCTTCGGAAGACAAAGTGCCTTCAAAGGACTATCATGCTTCGGAAGAGAAATTGCCCTCGGAAGAAAGTTACCTTCAGAAATGTTTCACCCTCGGAAGTAAAGGTTTTTTATGTGTAACTGATATCTTTTGGGCCCCACTCTGTAAAAAGTAAAGATTTTGTTGATATTGTCAGATTATTTAAAATTATCCTTGCCGCCAACATCATTTCTCCGCAGTAAACCACCATACCACTATCCACCCCTTTTTAGATAATCTTGACTTATCAATTTCTTCTTCTTTTACCACTTCACAGCCCATCCCTTCACTGTCAAACCATAAATCTCACTCAAAATTTCAAGCTTACCTTTTCTCCAATGGCGCTAAACCCTCAGCACAACCAAGTCGCGTTACTTGACTCGTCAAGGGATGCTGACTTCACCCAAATCATCACCTTTCTCACCGAATCCACCTACCTCACTGTACTCACAGTTAACCCAACCGTATACTCCAACCATATGTCAGAATTTTGGAGCAACGGAGAAACTACAGTGCTGAATGGGTTTCGAGTCCTGAGAACCAGAGTTTGTGGCCAAGAGTTGGTCATCAATGAACAGATCATCAGGGAGCATCTCGAGCTTCACGATGATGGGGCTCCTACTGAGTTCCCCAAGGAAGACTTGGAAGGCACCTATATCCTCATGGGATATGGAGGCGATGTCAGCAGGTCTACAGTATACAAGTTCAACTTCTCTTACCATTGGAAATTCCTGCTGCACATTGTTTTGCACTGCCTCTCCAACAAATCAGGGGGTTGGGATCAAATCCCATATGAACTAGGATGCCTAGTTCATGGGTTGGTGAGAGGCCTCAGATTCAACTACTCACGATTCGTGTTGAACAACCTAATCGCCAATCTCAGCAGGGATACATTCTTCATGTATCCCCGATTCCTTCAACACATAATCAACTGTGAGATGGAACCGAGCAAGCTTGTCTGTGCAGCTGCTCTTCCTGTTCCACATATGAGGCCTACCATCTTCAAACACTGAAGAAGATGTCCACCAACTTCACTGGACGGTACACTCCATTACCTCCAGAGATGACTGAGCGCATAGCTCCTGGTGACATCCCTGTTCTCCCCACAGGTGATGAACCCACACCAGCAACATCCACCACAATACCAAAGCCTTATTTACCCATCAAAGCCACATATCAGAGACGTCCCAAACGAACCCTTGTTCAATCTACTCTGATTGAACAAGCTCCTTTGTTCACACCGAAAGGACTAGAGTGGAATCATGGGCTCCCACTCAGTCCGAGGTCACACCATCCTTCACATTTGACCTCAATGTGGGTTTTGAGCCTCCTCAGTCTCAAACCCCTGAGCCCGAACCCCAAGCCTTAAGCCCACAGGGTGAGTCTTCACACTCCCCTGTGAAGCCTTCTAGGGACAGCCCCACCATAGGCTCAATGCCTGTAGACATTGATCAAGGTCCCGGGTCAGTAGGACTAACCACCCTCTCTTTCACTGACCTTTTACTCCGAACTGATGAAGAGATTACATCTCTCCATGGCCATGAAGTTGATCTACAACACCCACTAAGAGATCAACAGAGCCAAGAGGGATCCCTTGTCTCTAGCCCCCATTAGAAGCCTGCTACTGAGGTGAGTCCCACTGATGTGGAGGGGACTCATGTAGACTCAGCTGCCACTACTCAGAGTCTCTCATTGAGCTCTCAGGACAGTGGTAACATAATTAGGACTGAGTCTACGGCAACTTTGCCCATTGACATCTCTGAAAGAGATGACTCTGAGCAAAGGAAACCAGGGTTCCAAGAAACCACATCTGGTGGTGAGAGTGAGCATACTAGGTATGTTATCTCATCTCCCCGTGATTCTTCCTATGAAGATGAGGGAAGTATGCAACTAACACTTCAGTACTTGCTTTCTAAGGTCTCCAACCTGGAATCACAGGTGAAGATCTTAGAATCAAGGACTGCCACTCAGCAACTTGAGATTAACTCTCTCAAGGCTAAACTAGGTGAGAAACAGACGGAGAGGTCTGTTAGGCATGTACCAATCCAGGTCTCAATGACTTCTTCCTCTAGCTCATCTAGCTCTCAAGATGATGCTACCAAAAAGGGGAGAAAGTTCAGAGACAAACACCTATGGAACCACAGACCCAACTCATTTCCACCCAACAAATCATTACACCACCTGAGTCATCTCAATCCTTTCTGGAGATTGACTCAAGGATGCTTCAAGATCTCTACAGACTTTTCACAAAGTTTGTATTGAGATCATCCCTAGAACAGCCCAGCCCCGACACCACACTTGCATACTTTGGGGCTGAGGAGCTTCAAAGACTGACTACACCTTCTACCACTGTGGAGGAAGTTGGTCAGCCTAAGGTCTTCATGGAACCTGAGATTAGCTTCGAAGGGGAAATGGGGACTGATGGCCCAGCAACTAAAACAGATGGGACAGAATCTGCAGCAGTCTCATCTTCCGAAGCTCTAGCTGAGGCTTCCGAAGCTTACATGGAAGCCTCGGAAGAACAAGACAAGTCTTCCGAGGCCGAAATAGAAGCTGCGGAAGGCCTATTTCAGATGTCCGAGGAACTGACCATCACAGATGTCATTGCTGAAATCGCATCTGAGGTGAGCAGGGAGGACATTTCTGATATACCTCCAACCCAAGCACCAGCTGAACTTCTCTCTCAATCACAACCCTCCATCCAAGAACCACCACAGTCAAGCACAATCAAAGACAAAGGCAAAAGAAAGCTGACTGCGGAAGAGCTTCAGGAGGAGGAGAAAATTGAGAAGGCCAAAAAGAAAGGTCGGTTTCCTACTGAGAAGCTGTTAGCTGCTAGTTCTAAAGCAGCTGCAGCCAATCAGGAAGAAATCAACCAGAGGAGAAGAACCGCACTCATTGACCAGCTCATCAATCTAGGAGCTGCCAATGAGGAATACTCCTGCTACCATTAGAGGAGTTGGTGACTTTGGAGAGGTCAACCAGGCTTCAACAAGAAAGGGAAGCCAGGTTGGCCTTGGAGAAGGAAGAACAAGAGCAGAGGGAGGCAGCCCTGAAGCTGAGAGAAGCTAGGATCAAGTTCCTTCTCTCAAGAGGCTTCAGTCTTCCTGAACTGTCTCCACATGATGATGATATGATCCTGCTGCTCCACAACAAAGAGCAGGATCAAATGGAGAAGGAAAGGAAGAAGGCTGCTAGGGAGAAGCTGAAGGTGAAGAGGAAGAGGGAGGAAGAGAAGGAGGTCACTGCTGCCAAGAAGTCAACTGACAAAGCCTGGATGAAGGACTACCTCCGGGCTCATGGCTTCTCTGGTAGGCAGGTGGGACCTATGTCCGAAAGGACACTCCAGCGGATAGTCAGTGAAATAAAAGCTGACATCCGTTTGGGGAAAAGGAAGGAGATGTACAGGAGGATGAAGGGAATGGTCTTCACACCAGCCACTCAACCACAGCCACAACCCACACCAAAGCCTACCCCTTTTCCCATTAAACCTGAACCCACTGATGAAACCTTTACCCCTCAACCAACAACTCTACCCAAACCTACCACATCACCTCAACCACCCAAACTACCCATCCTAAAACCCAAGACTCAACCCAAAACCACTAAACCTAAGCCTACCCAACAACAACCAAGATCATCCCCTCAGCCTCCTAAACATCTCTCCTTTGAAGAAATAAAGGAGTTCAAGACGAGGCTCATTAACTGCACTACCTTGAGCAGTATCTCCTGTGAGGGAGAGCTTATCACATCACCTATGTTGATAACTCTTCAAGCTCCCTCACCCTAGGCCAATTTCTTGAATTGCCTAGAGAAACCTTGGGCCAGTCTGCAAGACTTCTTGGTCTCAACTCCGATACCCTCAATGCTGAGGAGAAGAGGCTAAGAAGAAGACTGGTGACTCTACTGGATACCAGGAAAGAGGACAGGATTTCTGGTCAATCTCCTGGACCTAGAAATGCAATAATCCAGTGGAGGTTCGATGAACCTTCTCACAACTTTGTTGTGGAAAGGGAGAATGGTGAAACCAACAGGCTCAATGCCACTTCTCTACTGCATCTCAGCAGATTTGATCTTGCTGAGCTTGCAGAGAAGCCATTCTCCAATCCCTCCAACTCTGAGACTGCTGCACACATCAGAAACCATATCAGCGGTCTCCACTTGGCTGAACGAAGTAGAAGAGCCAAGATTGAAGAAGAGTTGAAGCTGAAAAGAGTGGAAGACAAGGAAAAATCAACCACCAAAGGCACAGCCTTTCTACAGATGGTGGAAGGTCCCGAATTGGAACCAATAGTTCGATGGGAATATGACTATACTTCCCATCAACTAACTCTTTTCAGAGGGCCACAATAGAGGGTACACATAATCCATGGTGACAGAGTAGAGGTTCTGTCCACCAAAGATTTGTACAAGATTCTCAGCATCACAGCAGGAAAGAATGAAGACACTGATAAACACCTGCTTTCCTTGGTGCTGAGAGCTTTGAGAAGAAGAGAGAAGTGAAGTTTTGGTAGCATCAGCCTAGGGGAGTTTGTTGGATCATGATAAGGCTGGTGCAACCAAATTCACTTCATAGTCACTTTTTGGTACTACATTAAAGGGCTTCCGAAGCCAAGCAAAAGATCTTCCGAGAGTCTAAGGAACAACAGCTGAAGACATCTTCCGAAGGCAAAAGCTGAAGTCAACTACTGAAGACAACAGCTGAAGCCAACAGCTGAAGATATCTACTGAAGGCAAAAGCTGAAGTCAACTACTAAAGACAACAGCTGAAGCCAACAGCTGAAGATATCTACTAAAGGCAAAAGCTGAAGTCAACTGCTGAAGACAACAGCTGAAGCCAACAGCTGAAGATATCTACTGAAGACAGTCTGAAAGCTTCCGAAGACAAAGTCTGATGAAAGAGCTGAAGACAGTCTGAGCTTCCGAAGACAAAGTCTGATGAAAGAGCTGAAGACAAAGTCTGAGCTTCCGAAGACAAAGTCTAATGAAAGAGCTGAAGACAAAGTCTGCTTCCGAAGACAAAGAAGACTCCAAGCTTCGGAAGAAGCAGTCTTCCGAAGTATAAGTGCCTTCGGAAGAAGTTATCCTTCCGAAGCACTTTATCCTTCGGAAGACATTGCTATGTCCAGCAGATAAAAGTATGGTCCCTGACAGTCCGCTGCAGACCTCTGATACAGCATGGCATCTTCCTAAAGAGCCATGTTGTTGACCATACTTTATTCTACTGTTCACCTTTTTATGATAGTACATGTTACCAACTTTAGTTGGTGACAAAAGGTAAGTCAGGGACATGTCCTGACTACCAACTCTCAGGCACAATGTCTGAAAGACCTCACCTAGAGTCTTGTAGTATAGATGTAAGGTTAGAGGTGTCCAGCTGGTATCAAAGTATATCCGGCTGTAGGTAGTATTATATATATCTTCTCCCTGTAACTCTTTAAGTAAGCGATTTGAGTCCAAGTGTCTTGTAATCCTTTGAGTTGAGAAGCAATATATAAAAGTACCTTGAAAATTTATCTGCTGTTAAGTTTTCTTACTGCTTGATACTTATTATATTGTGATCAACTCTTCATAGACTGCTTGCCGAGTGTTGATTCACAGTGAGTTGAGAGAAAGACCACCCGAAATCCGATCCTGCACACATACAGTAGAAAGTTACACACAAAGACCTCAATGTACAATTGCAAAAGCATGGACCTTTTCACCAACTCATGCAAGTTGGTGAGTCTTTAGAGTTGCAGTAGAAAGTTGGCTAGCTTTAGGCAAAAGTACAACAGAGAAAAGCATAATCTTCTAAGTCTGCGGATGAAATCATTCTTCACTTCATTTGGCTTCAAAAGACTTTGCCTTTGAAGCTACGGAAGACTTCGCCTTTGAAGCTACGGAAGACTTCATCTTTGGCTTCGAAAGATTTGGTCTTTGGCTTCGGAAAACTTTATACTTAGAATATTTCTTATGCAGTGTATAAAGCTTTCGGGGCAACATTGGCTTCGTAAGATTTTATACTTAGAATAATTCTTGTTTTAAGTATAAAACTTACAGAACATCTTCTACTTGGTACTGAGTGCATGCATGTTGGAAGTCTTTCGTTGCATTGGTTGCATCAACCTTTATATAAACCTTACAACCTCCCCCTAGGCTGATGCTATAAAAACATAGAAGATTTCTTTTTCAGTTGATAATTCTCATTAGGATCAAGCCATTCCTTTCATCATCATTTGGTTAGGATCCCTCAGACTATCATAGTATCTTCTCATGTCATGGAGATTATGTAGAGGTAGATCAAGTATGTCATGCCAGAAGTAGACATCTTGACTACCTTGATCTCTCATGACATACCATCTGTCTGGATTAGCAGCAAAAGTAAAAGACAAGATGGGTCTTCCAGCTGCAAGAGGCTGTACTAGATTAGGAGTTGGTTGATTAGCCTCTTGTTGCACTTCCTCAGGATGCTATGACTCATCCTGAGGTCTGGAAATGGATGCCTTTGTCTTCTTGGATACTTTCTTCATGGTCATCCTTTTCTTCATCTTTGGATTGTTACCAAGTTATGCTATTGTGCCTCTCTCAGTGGGGTCTTTTTCTCTCACAGGTTTAGAAGGATAAGAAGTAGAACCCTACTGTGGAATAGAAGATGAGGTTGACTGAGATACAACTGAAGGTCTAGGGTGTGTTGTCTGTGTTGGTTCAACCTTAACCTCTACCTTAGGAGGAGCTTGATTTAGTAGAGAATACATGTCCACAAGCGCTCCCTTTTTAGTCTTTTGCTTGATCACACTAATGTGCTCATCCATAGTGGATAGAGACATTGGACCAAGCCTGCTTTCAGAGAATCCATATAGCTTCAAGAAGCTCATCATCATTTCTCTATCAGTAGACTTCTTTTGACTCTCTTAAATAATGGCTTTTGACTTTGTAGCTTCTTCCCTCATCTTTCTCTTAGCAGCCTTTTGTTCATTTATGAACTATTGTTCCAGCTACTTAAGATACTCAAATTCAATGTATTCATATTAGAGGGGAAGAAGTGTAGATGCCTGATAAAGGCCTGTGGCACTCAGGTAGTTGATTATATTTTGTCTTTCAGCCTCCTTATCTACCTGAGGTTGTTCAGATGCCACAACCTCTCTCTTAGGGCTTTCATGAACTGGGGAGAGGGTAGGGGCATGTTTATAAAGCCTCTTTTTCCTTCTTTCTTCTTTGACTTTAAGGAGCAACTTGCATCCTCTGCCTCCTTCCTTTCATTTGTTAGCTCTAAGTGTGCCAGTTCATTTAACTCTTCTAAAGGAAGAGGGATAAGTTCATCAATGTTGCAGTTCTTTGTTCCTAAGTAGTTCAATCTAGCAGCCCTCAACTCATCATCTTGAGTATTTGGCCTGGTGGCTGCCTTGATTATAGCTTCCATGAAGCCAGAGGAACCAGTTGAACTCTCTCCCTTTAGCTTCCTCTTCCTCTCTCTTCCCTCCTCTTCATTCTCCTCAGAGGACATTTTCCTCTTCCTTTTATAACTCACCGGCCTTGGTGACTAAGGGTGGAAAGAGCTTTGGCCTTTATTGCTTGGTTTAGTAGTCAAGCTCTGGCTAGAGAGAGGTTGTGACGCACCTCTAGCAATTGGTGCATCTCTGATGGGGAAGGATGTTGAAATAGTTGTTTTTGTGACAATGCTCACAGGCTCTGCCACTGGGCCTTCGGTCAAGGTTTCCCCTTCGAAGCTAATCTCAGGTTCCACCTCAACTTCCGGTTGACCAATGACATTACCTGTTTGCAGTTGTCGTCTTCTTTGGTTGAGTTCTTCAACAATCATTTCTTCAAAGAGATTGTCATACAAGTTCAAGGTATTTAAGAATTCTTGTTGTCCTTGAAATCTATGCGGTACTAGGGTTCTTCTATCAGTATCTTGCCTCCACCCTTGAGCTCCATATGGTGGGGTTAACATTGCCCTTGGTGTTCCCTCCTTTATGTATGAGTAAGTCCACATCAATGTGAACTTGAGGAGGTTGCGAAGTGTGGACAATTGCAAGTGAGGATGGTAATTCCTTAATGTCCTTACTCTGAAAAGGACTCTCAAATACTGTGATTATGACAACTTCCTCCCCCTTTTTGGTAGCATCACCCACTTGTAAAGGTGAGCTGGAGGTTAAGTGTATCACATCCTCAGGTTCTTATGTTCCTTGTTGAGTCCTCCTGAAGGGTCTCCTAGCTAGTTGTTCCTTGAGATCAGAAATCTCAACTTGCTGATCGTTGACCCTCCTTTGCAAGGTAGTCATTTGAGATTCTAAGTGACTGACCTTGGAGACTAAATAGGTGCATGTTTTAGTCAGTTTTTTGCACCTTTAGTCTAAGGTTCCTCTCATCTTTAGTAGAAGAATCACTGGGGAAAGAGATAATTGGACCTAAGTCTTCTTCGTCATCACCAGCTTATTGTTCTTAGTTGTTGGTTTTCCCCTACTCGCTGACAGCTTCAGTTGAAAGGTCAATGGGCTAGGTTTCCATGGTTGAGGTCTTAATATGTAATCACTTTCAGAAGTAAGAGCCTTTTCCATATGGATCTCGTAAAAAGGTTCAGGAAGGTCCACCTTAGTGGGGGTGGATAATGTAGGCTACATATAAGTGACTCAGGAATACTCATCTCTCTTTGAGAAGGGAAGAGAAGAGAGATTCATGGTATGCACTAAGTGCTAATCGTCATCATTATAGAATTAAAGGCCGGGCATTGGTTGGTTGAGATCTAGAGGCTGGGGATGGTAACCTTCCCCTGAAGGTTATTCAGTAGAGTGTTGAGACTCTGAGTTAAAGCTTAAGGCTTCTTCGGTGATGAGCTCATCAACTTGAGCATGAGGAACCTCAGGACTGATCATTTGTGAGATGGGAGTGGTTTGCTCCTCAGAAGAATAGGGAGCTCCATTATCCATTTATTCCTATATGGGTGGTGATATGGGGGCCTGCATAGGTTTAATAACTGTACAGGGGTTTGTTGGATCTTCTTTGGTAGGTGAGGGTTACTTGTGGCTGTATGGGTGGTGTTGGAGTGGAAGGTATGGGTTCAACACTAGCTGGTGCTACTAGATTGTCACCTTGAGCAATGAGCTCTAACATTTTTATGACCAAGGATATTTCTACCCCTGAGAAGCCAATAGTTGGCTTTCTTATTGTCTTGAAGATGCCAGGCTTCATCTGTCCTAATTTTTGAACATTACCTATTCCCCCTCAACTATGAGCCCAGTTCAAAGTTGAGAATGTGCTGGACATATCTAGGTAACATGTAATATTCTAAGGAGTCCAAGTTTGCAAGTAAATTATTACAAACAAATTGTTAATACCTTAACTTGACCCCATGAACCGTTCCTTGGATTATGAAAGAGAGGTCTTCTGTAATTTGGTCCCAACCTCCATGCTTGTTAGACAAGCTGTGAATAATAACTTAAGGTGGTTCTTCCATTTAGAGGAAACCTTCCCTATCTTGAAAAGTCTGACTGAGAAGTCACCTTCATAGCCCATCTGCTCTAAGGGGTGGTTTAAAGTAGATTTTGGAAAGGACATTTCTACTTATACATCATTCAGTTGTGGATGAGAGTTGATGGAGGCTGGAGTGATGAAGATTGTCCTCCCCTGCACTATGGTTGACAGTGCCTTCTCCCTATCAATAGTGACCTCTTCACAGGTCTTCCAAATGTCCAAAAGTTGATTCTCATAGAGTGGATGATCAATGATGAGGTAGTTGAAGTAGTTTGGAAGAGAAAGAAAGCGACAAACCTCTGAGAAAATTAGATCTTTCTCAGAGTTTAACAGAGAAACCTGATTGTGTTATCTGTGAAGCTGCATGAAGAAATCTGGTTGGTTTCTATGGTCAATGTTGGCTATTTATGGTAGCTTTGAGATGAAGAAAGATATGTACAAAGGCGGTGAATGGGATTTATGTTTAGAAAGGTCGCACATGAAGAAGATAGTGAAAATGGGGGGAACCGTTGAGTATATTTATATGAAATGGACTTGAGACAAAGTTAATGCAAAATGATAAACTTTGAAGTCCGAATATCGGTCCACCTCTGATAAAGTGCCCAAAAATGTAGTTTTCTTGAAATTTGAGATTCTTCCGAAGGTAATTTGTATTCGGAAGATTTGTGAAAATCTTCCAAAGCCAAATTTTGACTTAGGAAGATATTCGTAAGCTTAGTGAAAAATGGCTTCGGAAGAAAAATTACTTAAGCAATTTCTCTTCTGAAGAGTACTTGGTTTCGGAATAAATTTGTTCTTTAAATACACATAAGTACTTAAAAGCATATTTTGGCTTTGGAAGAAATATGGCATTTCTTCGGAAGGTAAATCTCCTTTAAGCAGTTATGTGATTTGAAGAATTAAAATTTTTCCAAATGCAATGTTAATATCTTCCGAAAGAAAATACACTTGGTAATTTTTCAAAATGCTAAGGAATATCATATAGAAAAGATTTCTTCCAAGATAAATTAGGTTTCTGTAGTTGATAAATTAGACAACATAGGACATACACTTTCTTTTAAAATCAATATAGATTAAGTTTTAAGAAAAAAACTATTCAAGTTTAATCATCCCAATAGCTGTATAAGATATTTATTCATCAAAGCCCTTTGTTAGGACTGTGTACGTACGGAGTACTAACTGATTCTTCATAATACCGGATCAAATAGTGCGGAATCCTATTTGATTGGTGATCCAATCAGGGAGAACGTAATCAAGATCAAACCTAACGATTAGAAAACGTTAAGAACGGACTAGGATTGTTCTCAGACGTTCTATGAAGTTGGAATTGACGAACAAGACGCTCTGGGTCGACTAGCGTTGCAAGTATTCGAAGTGTTCTATTTTTCCACGAATTAAGTGGTATTTATAGGTTACAGCTGTCATTCGTACGACTGAGCTAAGCGACTAGATCAGTCGTGCGACTGAGTCATACGATTGGTTAATTCGGACGACTGAGTCAGTCTTATGACTCAATCGTACGATTGACTCAATCATCTGGTTTAGTCGTGCGATTGGCCCATTCGCATAGTCCAGTCGGACGACTGAATCAGATTACTTAGTTAAACGCATTCTTAAACCTTTGATGGTTCAAACCTATGTCTAATAACTGTAAACCTATATAACATTGTCATATATGCGTGTACTAATAATCGATATGAATAGATATAACATGTAAACAACCAATAAACATAAACATAAGAGATTCTCATTATAATGATCAAACGTTACATATGTGTTACAAGAAGAAGTTCTATTACATTGTAGCTCACTAGACTAGAACTGGGGACATGTGTACCAACAAACTCCCCCTTGGACCTAGTTCTATCTAGACTTTGACTTCTTTCTTGAATTCTTCAAATCTCTTCTTCCTATCCTCTCTAGAAACCCCAGAGTGAATATCGAGTGCGAAGCATAAACGTATGACGTGTTGGAACTGAAGTGCTTGCACGATATCTTGAGTGTCAAAAAATAGTGGCCACTTGTACAAGATGTATACATCTGAAGCAGACAAGTTAGTTAGCCACATAGGGTCAAATACCCTACCTGTCTCAACCTTCCCTTCTTTTTCCAAAACTATGACTGCCTCACCAGTACGCCAGTCATAGTACCACCATTTAAAATGGGGTGCAAAATCCTGTGGCATTTCCCTCAAAGGAATACGCGACATTGTGCGCGGAGGGTGCCATCGCAAGACCACCTTTGGTCTTCCTGAGGTGGAATCAACCTCGGTCTTATGTATTAACCTTCTGGGCTATTGAGGTTTAAAGTTTACCCACCTCGTATGATACTCTTTCTTCAGTGCCTGCTCAAACCACCCTGACATCTTTCCTGGAATAGCATACAGGAGGTTCAAGTTGGCTAGACGGTTAAGCTTAAATCCAGGGAGAGTTTTCAGATCGTGTGGGAATCTGAAATATTCAATTCCCTTCTCCCTCTTGATAGCATACACCTTGAGATCCTCAAGGTATGCCCAGCTGATAATTTTGCCAGACACCTTCTGATGTTTCTTTATCTTATAAAGCTTGGTGTAGGCATTTGACTTGTTTGGCGCATGCTGTTTCTTCATCTCCTCCAGGCAGGCAATCCATTCAGCCTTTTTGACTGCCATATCAGCATCATTTTCCTGAGGAGCTGCTGCTGTAGCAGCTTTAGCAGCTGTCATCTCTTCAACCTTGTTGAAGATACTGCTGTCAAAAGTTTCCCCTAGATCTGGGAGAACTTCGCCTTCGGCATTAGTATACTGAGGATACTCATCAGCAGTGATGTCCTCAATCTCCACTTCATCGACGTCTTGTAATTCATCATCACTGACTATGTCGACCTCTGGAGCGTCTTTCACCAGCTCGTCAGGATTCAGACTAAACAGTTCAGCAATCTGTTCATCTATTAAATCATGTATTATGTCCCCCTTTTCAGCAGTGTAACTGACAGATCGTTGTACGATCCCTTGTAGATCGAGGATCATCGTCAATTTTGAATCGATGTGACGAAGGGGCACAACATCGTGCTCATCAACTTGTTTAGCTGAACCTGTTCAACAACCAAATACAGTACAAGTAAGTGTACATTAAGCACATAACAGATGTTGATTTAACCTTTTAATTTTATATACATAGAACAGAATTTGATACAAGATTTCAAGTACAAAGTTTAAATAATAAATAAACATATAATCTTGAACTTTGCCTTGAATCTGAGCTGGTTCTTTTGTAGAGTGAGAGGTAGACGGAGCAGAAGAAGAGGCCCTCTGATCTTGTTTTCTTTTAGTTCTTTGTTCTTGCTCAGGATCAGAGGAAGATGTAGCTGCGTCTCCTTCATCGGCATCATCGTCTTTGTCCTGTGAATCTTCGTCACCTTCATCATCAGCATCTTCATCATCATCCTCGTCATCATCATCCTCATCATCATCATCAACACCTTCATCACCGTCTCTTTCTCCAATCTTAAGAGTCTCACTTTGAGTCCCTTTGAGCTTTAGCAGGATAGACTTGTTTGCAGCCTTTAACTCCTCCAACTTCCTATCCGTCTCAATCTCGTGCTCTATAACCAGTGATCTGATCAGTCTGTGCAGCGATCAGCTGAGCTTGAGATGAAGTCAACTCCCTTAACTGATGAATCTCAGCTGTCTGGGAGGAACACTGCTCTCTTAACTGCTGAATCTGAGCAGTCTTGGCCTCATCCGAAGCCATCAGCTTGACCACGATGCTGTTTAGTGCAGCAAGCTGCTCTACCACAGACACTGGTGGTATGAATGAGCTGGATGGAGCAGATGAGGGTCTGGTTTGGTGAGTAGTGGTTGTTATGGTGGCTGTGGTGAATATGGGAGGCGATGGGAATGATGTAGTAGGGGGTACGGTGGTGGTGGTGGTGGATGTTGGAGTGTGAGATGTAGGAATAGTGGTGGTGGCTTGAGGTGTTTGGGATGGAGTGGATGTGGTGGCTGTGGTAGTGGGTGGTGTAGAGGTAGTGGGTGTGGTGGTGGTAGTGAGCAGAGTAAGCCTTCGACGTTTGTGCCTCTTCCCTTGGGCCTGAGCCATTCGGTTTATCCTGGATCCTTTGGATTTGGATCCTGATGCTCCCCCTTGGCTACTGATCGGATCTGGGCCATATGAGGGATCTGATGTCGTTGCAGCATCCCGGACTCCACTGGGCGTCCACCTACTGCCCTCAAGCCTCTTTCTGTGGCAATAACTTTGCTACCCACAGTCCTCGTTAGAGGCTCTTCATCTGACTCCTCCTCTTCTTGCATATGGAAATCAGGGTGAATTGGAGCTGGTTCTGGTCCTCCCTGACCATCTCCTCCCTGATCAGTACCGTCATCGTCGTCGTCGGAGTCATCGGAGGGAAAAGCAATCAGCTCAACATCCGAGTCACTATCATCGTGACGCCACTTTCTCCTAGCTGGCGCCATGTAATCCTCACGGGACAAATGCCCAAACAAACTCCTCACCGGGGGCTTGACCTGCTTGCCCCGGTATACCTTCATCCTTCCCAATGTAGTGTCGTCCATGATCTCCAGGACGACAGCATCATCTTGAGCTTTCGGGAGCTGGGGGAGCTTCTGGTCTATAATCATCTGGATGAACCTTGGGTACATGCAGAAGCTTTCCTTCCCCTTGGTTTCGATGTTCTCCACCAAATAGGTGAAGATCATCCGTGAAAAGCTGAATGGAAGGTTCAGCACCAGCGTAACATATGCGCCTTGCATTTGCTCAGACAGCTCATCAAAGCCTCCCTTCCTCGAGGCAATGCAACGTAGAAGCACATGGGCAAGATACTTGAATTGGGGGCACAAGTTTCTTTTGTTAAGCATACCCGAGTTGATGTCCCCCGAGTACTTTGCCCTCATAAAACGACCTCAGACAGTAAGGGGATGCAGTCTAGTTGGGTGTTCTGCATCGTCCCCAAGCTCCAGTACCGTTCGTATATCCTCCTCAGATAGCTTGATATCTTGTCCAAAGATAGAGCTTCTAATAGTATATGGCTCCCTGGATCTGTCGACCACAGCATGTTCCCAAAACGACTGCTGTATCGACCTGTATGGTGTACACTGTGCAGAGATCGCTCGAAATATCCTCGATCTCCTCAAAAATGTGATAATGCCAGAAAACTCTGCGGCATTCCTGGAGGTCAAGTCCACATGAGTACAAATGTTGTGCTTCGTGCTCATAATCCATCGACTTGCCATCTGTCACACAATGTAAGTAACCGTTAGTGCATGTAGAAGATAGCAAATTTAAAGTCAATGAGCTTTACACCTTGGTTAAATCGGACGACTGAGCAAACAAATGAACATAGTCATGCGACTGAGTAGGACGACTGAGCTTTATATGGGTGAATTGGTTCATACGGGCGACTAAGTCAAGCGAATGGACATAGTCGAACGATTGAACCATTCGTTCATCTCAGTCGTGCGACTGAGACTAGTCGTCTTCTCAGTCGGGCGATTGAAGTTCATCAATGTGTCCAGTCGCCTACTCGACAGTTTGTCCATTCAAATTCTTGTTTTGAGCTAAACTTGATTTTAAACGTCGAACTTAGGCTCATTACACTTAGAAACGACCGATTAAGCGTATTTTAACTTCTGTTTGAACGTTTAGATTAGTTTTGATGGTCTATTTGTTCGTTAAGTTCTCGGTTACTGTTGGCTCAGAATTCGAGTGATTCTAGATGTCATTTATCAGTTTTATCAATGAAACTCCATGAGTATTACCTGTAGAAGCACAAATGAAGGTTAGAACACACAAAACGAAGGTAAATATGAATCAAATGAAATTTTGGCAGCCGTTTGTTAGGTCGTGCGAATAGAGAGGGCGATTTGGGTGAATGAGCGACTGATGCTGATTCGGCCTGTATTTATACTAGGGCAAACTCCAGTCGGGCGACTGAGCCAAGTCGCATGGCTTAGTCGTGTGAGCGAAGCTAGTCGTCAAACTGAGTCGTACGACAGAGCTTGAGTCGTACGGTTCACCCAATCGCCTATTTCCAATCGGTCGATTAAACTGCATTCGCACATCTGACCTAGTCGGTCACTTTCAATCAGGCGATTGGATGCAGTCGCATTGTCCAATCGTACGATTGTACTCATTCGTATGCTCCATTCATACGACTGGTTCATACTGATGATTTAGTCGTGCGACTGCGCCATACTTGTGACATTTTGACCATTTTACCCACCGACAATTAGCATCACTTAACAGTAGATAAAACATTATGTGCAATTGATCATCTCAGACATGATCATTTATCCATCCGATCACCTCAGATGTGATCCATTTATCCATCCGATCACCTCAGATATGATCCATTTATCCACCCGATCACCTCAGACGTGATCCATTTATCCATCTGATCACCTCAGACGTGATCCTTTTAACCTTTCAGAAACAATTTATTTAAGTAAACGTTAATCTCGTTTAGTGACGTTAACAGATGACAATATACACAGTCCGACATAGACACACTTATACTAATAAATTAAAGAAACTTTAAACTACGAACAAAACGAGCATCTTTTTGTGATTTTTGTTGGGGCAGGTTTGTGTAGCCTATTAGCATTGACATTATATTAAGGACAGACTCATATGGAATCAGACAGGCATAAACAACATTACTTGGAACCGTTGATTTGTATTTAACTTTAAACACTTGCATAAATTTCATATCACAGTTTTCTCACTCGTCTAAGACTTCTATGATCTAACTGGGAATCATGCTTGATATGATAAGTAACATACTTTGATTATCAACTTCAGTCGGTGCATACACGACGATTATCAGTATACTTGTCCACTTAAATTCATACACAGACTTTAGACACGCATTGGTGAAGAATTAAGTTATATTATTTCAACCAACATTTGTAGATCCCAAGCTTATATCGTAATCAGTATTCCTTAGAGGACTTTCGAGCGGTCTATAGGTATTTTCATAAGAAGAGACTATTCTTAGAGCTTTCAAAGAGAAATCAAGCCTCAGGTCAGTGCCATCGCACAGCAGAGAGGTGGCAAACAACAATGAATTCTAGAATATGCAGGTTATGCTTATCCTCAGGTCAGTGCCATCGCACAGCAGAGAGGCACACAACCTATCTCCTTGTTAGAGCATATCTTATTTTCTTTTTCACATAACGCACTAACAACATTTTGTTATCAATATGATTGCGCTTGTATTCATTTTTTCTTTTGCTCTTTTTGTAGTCACTTGCACACCTTTGGTGGCGTTTATTTGCTCGTTATCCCTTATCGGAAATAGCTGATTGTGTTAACCAGTGATAAGATGGGAACCCACAGTTGATTGAACCATTTAGTTTAGATTGAGTTTACCAATGACGTCTACTCGTCTAATGTGTTGAATCTACCGACACATCGTATAGTAAGCTAGCACCTCCCTAGATCAACTTTCTCCGTGTAATTACAATACCAACCAAGCGTACTATCATTTTCCCATTTTGTTAGACTTAGACTTCTCGGATTTATAATTTTCCTGTGATTTAATTAACGTTGCAAAACCAAAAATCCTTTTGGTGTTCCAAGTAACCCGATGCCTGTGTACTATCACTTTCCATTTTATAGAGTCACATTTCCTGTCTTTTTGTCTATGCCTTTTCAGCTTTACTTACCTTCCCCCTTTTTTTAAGTAAATAAATACTGAATTTAACCTAATCTCCCCCTAAAATTCTAAAACTGAAAATCTTTTTATGTTTTTGGATTTTATACGACAAGGAAATTAAAAAATTAAAATAAAAGAAATACGAAAAAAATTAAAAAAAACGGTGTCGGACTATGTATCTGTTTCTTCTAATATAACATCACTTTTCTTTTTAACCCCGTTGACCTCTAGGAGATAGAAAAATATGGGTTTATCAAATGGTTTGGTGTAGAGGTCAGCGCGTTGAAAATCCGTGTTTATTTTGACCACATCAATTAAGTGTTTTTCATAGCAGTCGCGTATGAAGTGATACTTTATGCCTATGTGTTTGGTCTTAGGATGTTGGACCGGATTTTTAGTTACTGCAATTGCAGCAGAATTATCAAAAATATAGGAGTAGAAGTGAAGTGCAAACCGTAATCCCGCATTTGCTGTTGTATCCAAATGATTTGAGAGCAGCAGCTGGCGGCAGCAACGTATTTGGCTTCACAGGTAGATAGAGCGACTGACGTCTGCTTCTTGCACTGCCAAGTTACCAATCTTCTCCTAAAAATTGACATCCTGCTGACATAGACTTGTAATTCATTTTGCAGCCTCCATAATCCGAGTCACTATACGTCGTTAGCTCAAAGTCATCATCACGAGGATACCACAACCCCAGTGTTGGAGTACCCTTCAGATAACAAAAAATCCTCTTGACTCCAATCAGATGATTTACTTTGGGTTTCGCTTAATATCGGGAACACAGACATGTGGCATACATGATATCTGGACGCGATCATCCCACGATATATGGTGGCATCCACCAAATCCCCATTCTCATCAGGAGCCACATCATGATTTGTGGCGAGTGGGGTACCGACAACAGAGACATTTTCCATATCAAAGCGACTAAGAATGTCACCTACATACTTAGTCTGATGCAAAAAGATGCCGGTAGGGGTTTGATCCACCTGTAATCCTAGGAAGAACTTCATTTCTCCCATGGCACTCATCTCAAACTCAGCCTTCATCATAGATTCAAACTCTTTACATAACTCTTCATTTCATGAACCGAAGATTATGTCATCCACATATATTTGCACCAGAAGCAAATCACCATCCTTTTCTTTGATGAACAATGTACAGTCAATCACACCCCTGCGAAAGCCGTGCTTCAACAAATGGGTGGAAAGCTTTTCATACCAAGCTCGAGGAGCCTGATGTAGCCCATATAGAGCCTTGTCTAGCTTGTAGACTCTGTCCCGATGATAAGGATCTTCGAATCCTTCAGGTTGACTGACATATACCTCTTCACGGATTTCCCCATGCAAGAATGCACTCTTAGCATCTAGTTTATAGACTTTGATTTTCATGTAAGAGGCGTAGGCTAGAAAGATGCGAATAGCTTCCATTCTAGCTACTGGAGCAAAGACTTCATTGTAGTCGATTCCTTCGACTTGTCTGAAGCTCGACCAACCGTGCCTTTTTTCTGATAACAACACCCTGGTCATTCTTCTTGCATTTTAGTACCCATTTGGTACCAATTACTTTGACGCCTTTGGGTCGGTCAACAAGAGTCCACACTCCAAGTTTCTTGAACTATAGCAACTCTTCTTGCATAGCATTTACCCATGCTTCATACTTAAGGGCATCACTTACGTGTTTGGGTTCAATTTGAGAGACAAAACATCTGTAAGCTCCATCATGCACGTAGCCCTTTTCCATTACTTCAGCGAAATCAGCAGTGTACAATCGACTTCTAGTCTGCACGCTGGAGTGGAGATCACCAATGATAGCATCTGACGGATGACTTGTACTGATCCTAGTCAAAGGGGTTGTAGGAACAACAACTTCAGAGTCCAAAGTTGTGACTGGAGGTTCAGTATCTGTATTTCCAGATGGAGGTTCAGCAACTGAAGAGCTTCCTTCTTGATCAACATTTGGTGCATTACTTCTTTTAGTTGCTTCATCTTCATCAGAAGAGTCCTCACTATCATCCTGATCAGCTGTGGCAGATCCCGATGAACCACTCACAGGTGTTGCATTGCTAGTATCCAGATTTGGTGAGTTGAGAACATCGTGCATCATCTGAGTAGCAATATCATCATTTGAATCTATCTGAGGAAGATTGAATGATCTGAAAAAGGCATCGTAGTCAAAGAATGACGATGGACCTATTCCAGCAGGGGGGATAGTGAAACGTTGAATATCAATATTGCACCATACTTCTACCTGACCAGTAGAGTTGTTGTAAACTTGTTTGTCGGGTATACTGTATCCCAGAAAGATCCCCTGATCTGCCTTTTCATTAAACTTGCCTTCTTGAGTTTTCTTCAGAAGTGTACAAGGAGCACCGAAAGGTTCCAAATACTCAGTTTGGTTTACGCTTCTGTAGTAACTCATAGGAAGTCTTCCCATCCCTTTTCACTACTGACACACGATTGAGTGTGTAGCAGGCATTTGCTACCGCTTCGTTCTAGAACAGCACTGGCAATTTTGAGTCTGCCAACATAGTCCTGGCGGTCTCGATCAGGTTCCTGTTCTTTCGCTCAGGAACTCCATTCATCTGTGGTGTGTATGCAGAGGTGAATTGATGAACAATTTCCTTTTCTTTGCAGAAAGCATCCATCCACTGATTCTTAAACTCGGTTCCATTATCTGAGTGAATCTTTCTCACCTTCAGTTTGTAGAGTGATTCTAGAGTGGTGACCAGCACTTTGAATGACTCAAAGGTTTCTGACTTTGCTTTCAGAAACATCACCCACGAGAATCGTGAGTAGTCATCAGTGACTACGAAGCAGTACCAGTCTCCTGCGATACTCTTCGTGCTAACTGGACCGAATAAATCCATGTGCAGTAGCTCCAGGGGCATCTCGATAGAATTGACATTCTTGGTCTTGTGAGATTTCCTGGTTTTCTTTCCTATCTTGTATGAGACACAGAAATCAGGAAGCTTGAAGTTCTTGACACGAACTCCATCAACTAAGTTGTTATGAATCAGATGATTCATCTTCCTATGATTAATTTGTCCCATTCTTCTGTGCCACGAAATGGAGTCCTTCTCTGTAGTTTTGGATAAGAAACATTGAACAGTAGAAGCACTAGTAGAAGCATTAGACATATCTAGAACGTATAAGTCATTATATCTAGATGTGGACATTAATACCTGCTCCTCTGGAATATCCATTTCTTTCTTCAGAATGTAACATTTGCGATTGTCAAACATGACTTTGAAACCCTTGTCACAAATCTGAGACACAGAAAGCAGATTGTTTTCTAATTGCTGAACAAAGTTGACTTTGTCGAACCTTACCTTTTCATTACCTACTTCGCCCTGAGCGGTAATGTATCCTCCTTTGTTTCCAGCAAAGGAAACATGTCCCCCTTTAATTTGTTTGACATTGAAAAGGAGAGACTTATTTCCCGTCATGTGCCTGGAAGCTCCGCTATCTACGATCCATGTATTTGTAGATGCACTATAGCGGACAACTTGCACATAAGAGAAAATAATCAGTTAAGGAGGGGGACCCAAGCTTTGACTGGCTTGGGTTTCCCAGAGGAATCAACCATCATGAATTCGACCCACTGTCTTTTATCAGTGGGTGGAATCTCAACATTTAGCTTGTTCTTGCTTTCAGACTCATCAGTTTTCTTGGCTTTCCACAAACCATCCCTGTGAAAGGATTGTTTGTGGTAAACCTTAGACTGATTTACAGTTTGAGCATATGGTTTAGATTCAAAAACATGTTTCGCCACTGGCATTACAGACTTGTCAGTGACTTGTCTGTGTTGCCTTTGGCGTGGAGGAGACGAAAACGACCTAGAAGGTGTTTTAGACCGAATAGGTGTTTTCGATCTAACAGGAGTCTTAGATCACTGTTTTGAATCTAAATTAACTTTGTTGTTCAGCTCAACCTTAATTCTTGGAGTCTGATAGCGAGGACAATTTGTCGAAATATGACCGCGCTGTCCATAAGTATAGCAGGATCTCCATTCATCGGGGCTAGGAGATCTCTTGTGGGGCGGTGAATAAACTTCTGGTTCTTTCTTTTTGTTCTCACCTTTAAGGCTTTCACCTCCCTTGACAAATTTAACTTGTTTAACATTATGTGTGTTTTGTCTTGGGAGATGATGGGATTCTTGTTTCACTGATTTAAATTGAGTGGGTTTGGAATTCTTAGGTTGTGTGGTAGTCGATTTTTGACACAACCCAAGGTTTGCTTCAAAATTTTCTTCCACCCGGTTTCCAATGATTTTTGTGTCAGTTGTGCCTGATGTAGATGCTTTCTGATCAGTGGCCGGAGGGGCAGATTTAACTGTTGTGTCCGGATCGCTTACCAGAGGAGTTGTCACCACATGATCCTTTATTGGATTATTATTAATTGGACGTTGTTTGGTGTTCAATAGGATCTCATGTGGTGGAGGCACAACCTTATATCCTAAACCTTCCCCATTGTTGCGTTCTTTAACCAAGTTTTTTAAAATATGTGAGGAACTAGCTAGACTGTGGAGTTTTTGTTTCAAAGACTCATTTTCAACTTGTAAATCCGCTCGTTCCGTATTAGTTTCTTCGATTGTTTTTAAGTAAAACTTGATATCATTTTCTTGGTTAAATGCAACAACCTCAGTTTCTTTTAACTGTTTCTTTAATGCTTCAACCTGTTCTTTATAGCTGTTTTCATTTTGTTTTAAGGTTCTATTTGCCTCAGTGCACATTTTTAAATCATTTACTAAGTTATCATTGTGATCTAATAACCTAGCAAATTTCAGGTCAATGCTTTCCCTAAATTTATCACATTCAGCACAAACATGTCTAGCAAAGAGTTCATCTTTCGATTCTACCTGTGCAGATGTAGACGTTCCAGCCATGAAAGCATTTTGAGGCTCAGATTGTGCTTCAGATTCAGCATTCAACTCATTTTCAATAAGTTGATCAACAGCAGCTGTAACTTCATCCAATTCAGCAGTATCAGGTTCAGCCGAGTTCTCCCCCTCACTGGCTGAGTCTTTATTTAGATCATCAACGGATGCTATGTTGGCTTGACTATCAGATAAGAAACGAAAGGACCAGTCCTGTCCTTCATCACCTTGCGCCACCATAGCCTTTGAGTCACTGCTGGTTGAAGCTGGCCTCTTCTCTTTCTCTTGGTTTGTGAAGGAGGAGAATAGGTTTCCATTTCCAGTCTTCTTCGGTTTGACACATTCCCGCTTGAAGTGTCCTTTCTCCCCACAGTTGAAACAGGTGACTTTTGACTTGTCGAATCCGAATGTAGTATCTTTTGTAGCCACCAGATTTTGACCTGTTTTCTTCACAAATTTCTTTGCTCGTCGCACAGCACTTGCGAGAGACCACATAATATCCATCCTCTCCAACTCATTTTCATCCACCTGCTCATAATCTTCATCAGCCAAGTGGCAGTTACCTATCTTCCCAGCAACCAAACCATCATAGGAATGGACCACAGCAGCAAGCAGGTCCATGTGTTCCTTGGCCACTTCCACAGTTACCTTACCCAAGTTCTCTGTTACTAACTTTGTCGATTGAGCTTCAGTGACACTGTGTTGAACCCCTGATGAGACCATTGACTCACCAACAGATGATGAGCTTTGTCCAGATGCAGATGTATTAGTAACAAAAGTAGTTTGCAGAGGAGCATTTGAAGACTTGGCAATAGGAGTTGGAGTCACATTATAGAGTGTCGGATCTTGAGCATAAGAACCCTTCTTTACCTTGTACCTGTGTCTGACTTCTTCCTCTCGCAGTTTCAGGATAAAGTATTCATATCCAATGTCTCAAGAACTGAATTGTGTCTCAAGGTGGAAATAAACGAACCCCATTTTTCCGGAAGACCATCAGCCAAACTAGAGACCTTTTCTTCTTTAGACGTGGTTACCCCATGAGTGTGAAGTTCGCTCATCAGATGATAGAAGCGGTCAATAATGTCGTCCAAGCTCTCATTCCCAATAGCAGAAAAATTATCAAACTGGTTTTTAATTGCTTTGGCCTTCAAAGACTTCAGAGTTGAGCTCCCTTCATATCTTTTCTCGAGAGCTTTCCAGAATTTCTTACTTTGTTTCTGATCAGAATACTGATGGAAGATCTCTTTAGGAATAGACTGGGTGAGCATCGCGTAGGCCTTCTTTTCAGCATTATAGGCAGTCTTTTGAGCATCAGTCATTCCACTCAACGTTAATGACAAACCATCAGCACCAACTGGCATGGTGTAACCAGTTTCAATAGAATTCCAAAGATTAGTGTCCACACCACTGAGATGAATCTCAAACCTCTGCTTCCACTGCGGGAACTCATCGATAGACAGAAGCTTAGGTGGCTTATTGTGGTTACCAATCTCATTCTCCAGAAGCAGTAAATTCTGGATCCTTGAGTCTTTCCCTGCTGAGAACGCGAAATTTTCGGAGTCCATAATGAATGTTGACTTAAACTTGAAAACAAACTGTTAATGCGATTGGGGAGTACGACTGGGATGCGATTGACACTAACAGTATGCGATTGAACTCAAACGTGCGATTGAACCTGAGACACTCGGGTGACTGAACAGACCGACTGACTCAACTGGGCGACTGAACTGTGCGACTGACTCAATCAGACGATTGGACTAGACGACTGACACAATCGGGCGAATCAACAGGCGACTGGACTTCAGTCGTACGATTGAGATAATCGTGCGACTGAGACTGCTGAAGTCGAGGTTTTTCGCAACTTTTGACCTAAAACGCAATTTTTGACACCCTAGACGGCTGAAAGTCGAAAAATATTGATTTTTCAGAACATGCAAACGTAAAGACTCGATTTTTAGCAGAAAGATTGGATCTTTTCGCGTAAAAACGTTGACTTTACCGAAAACATGATTGAATCCACGAAGAATCAAGAGCCTATGCTGTGATACCACTTGTTAGGACCGTGTACGTACGGAGTACTAACTAATTCTTTGTAATACCGGATCAAATAGTGCGGAATCCTATTTGATTGGTGATCCAATCAGGGAGAACGTAATCAAGATCAAACCTAACGATTAGAAAACGTTAAGAACGGACTAGCATTGATCTCAGACGTTCTATGAAGTTGGAATTGACGAAAAGGACGCTCTGGGTCGACTAGGGTTGCAAGTATTCGAAGTGTTCTATTTTTCCACGAATTAAGTGGTATTTATAGGTTACAGCTATCATTCGTACGACTGAGCTAAGCGACTGGATCAGTCGTGCGACTAAGTCATACGATTGGTTCATTCGGACGACTGAGTCAGTCTTATGACTCAATCGTACGATTGACTCAATCATCTGGTTTAGTCGTGCGATTGGCCCATTCGCATGGTCCAGTCGGACGACTGAATCAGATTACTTAGTTAAACGCATTCTTAAACCTTTGATGGTTCAAACCTATGTCTAACAACTGTAAACCTATATAACATTTTCATATATGCGTGTACTAATAATCGATATGAATAGATATAACATGTAAACAACCAATAAACATAAACACAAGAGATTCTCATTATAATGATCAAACGTTACATATGTGTTACAAGAAGAAGTTCTATTACATTGTAGCTCACTAGACTAGAACTGGGGACATGTGTACCAACACCCTTATGAATAGTAATCCTTTTTCATGATTATCTCTAATTACATGATAGCTGATATTGATGTGCTTTGTCCTTGACTGCTGTATAGGGGTCTCTGTGATAAAGATAGCACTATTGTTGTCTATGTGGATGGGAGTCTCTTTGATGTTGTATCCATAATCCATTATTTGATTCTGAATCGAAAGTACTTGATCATAGCAGCTTGCAGCAGCAATGTATTCAGCTTCAGTAGTTGATGTAGATACACAAGATTGTTTCTTGCATTGCCATGAGACCATCCTTCCACCAAGGAATTGAGATCCCTCTAATGTGGACTTTACAGTCATGTTGCAACTGCCATAGTCACTATCTGTATAAGCATACAGATTGAAGTCAGAATTTTTTGGATACCAAAAGCCTAGCTTAGGAGCAGCCTTTTACATATCTAAAATTTTTTTTGACAGTAACCAGGTGTGACATCTAGTGGTTATCTTGATATCTTGCACATATGCATGTAGCAAACATGGTATCAGGCCTGCTGGCTTTAAGGTACATGAGAGACCCAATCATATCCTTGTAAAGTTCTTCATCTACACACTCCCCCTCCAAATCAGGTCCAAGGGAGTGGTTTCTTGCTATGGGTGTCTTTGCCACCTTACATTTAGTCATGTTGAATCTTGTAAGTACGTTCTATACATACTTTGGCTGACTTATGAAGATGCCATTGTCAACTTGATTCACTTGAATACCTAGAAAGAAATTGAGTTCCTCTATGGCACTCATTAGATATCTATTGTTCATCAGCTTCTCAAAGTCTTTGCAGAGCTTTAGATTACTTGAGCCAAGATAATGTCATCTACATATACTTGAACCAGCATTAAGTCATTCCCTATTCCTTTGATAAAGAGAGTTCGATCTATAGTACCCCTCTGGTATCCATGTTCATAGAGATACTGAGATAGTGTCTCATACCACTTCCTTGGAGCTTGGTGCAGCCCATAAAGAGCTTTATCAAGCTTGCACATATAATCAGGATGATTTGGGTCTGAAAGCCAGGTGGTTGCTTGACATACACCTCTTCATTAATCACTCCACATAAAAATGCGCATTTGACATCAAGTTGGTAGACCTTGAAGTCCTTGGATGCAGCAAACGCCAGGAATATCCTAACGGCTTCAAGTTTTGCTACTGGAGCAAAGACATCAGTGTAATTAATTCCATCTTCTTGTGTGTACCCTTGAACAACCAATCTTGCATTATTCTTGATGTTTATAGTAGGGTGTGACTTATGGATCCTATGTTGAGGAATCACAACAAGTTGATTAGACAGATCTAAATTTGAGAAGTTTAGATCTAGCAATGAAGTGTCTCCCACCATATCGGCACACCTATCAAGATAAGCTTGATCCAATGAGTGTTTGACATCATTGATGTTTTCTTCAATAGAGTGGTTGTCAATATCAGAAACTCTTGATCACTTTCACGACTACCATGTCCTCCTACATTTGAAGTTCCATCATTTGTGTTTTGTGCCTCTGAGCTGGAGTTTTCAGGCACTTCAGATTGATCAACTTGATTTGTCATTGTTGTGCTGATAGGAGCTTCACCTGCAGGGTTAGTTACAACTAGAGTTGAAGTAGTATTCTTACTTGGTCTTTTCAGCTAAAATCTTGGGTCAGGATCTTCTGTTGATTTGTTACCTGTAGATCATGAAACATCTTCATAAGAGTTATTAAAATAGTTGGTAACTAAACCCAGATTAGATAGCCAGTCAGGACCAGAATCTTTCACATAAGGAGTGTACTCATTAAAGATCACATTGTCTTATTCTTCAACTACTCTAGTTCTTAGATGGTATACTCTATAATCCTTAGCATGGGAAGAGTATCCAATAAAGTTTCCATCATCTGAATTCTCAGCAAACGTTTCTACTTGATCTTTGGTATTCAAGATAGTGCAAAGACATCCAAATGATATGAGAAAACCAATGAAAAGTATTCTTTTGTGCTATAGTTCATAAGGAGTCTTACCATGAGTCTTGACTACTAAAACTCTATTCTACACATAGCAGGAAGTATTAACTGCCTCTGCTCAGAAAGTGATAGACAGTTTAGAGTCAGACAACATGGTTCTTGAAGTTTTAATAAGTGTCCTGTTTCTCCTCTGAGCAACACCGTTTTGCTGAGGAGTCCTAGGAGCACTATATTGTCTTGTAACACCTTTTTCATCACAAAATGTATCAAGAATTCTTCCCTTGAATTCAGTTCCTTGATCACATCTTATGATTTTGACCTTGTGATCACTTTGATTCTCAATTCTAAAAATGAAATTCTTCAAGGTCTCAGGAGTTTCATCATTAGTTCTAAGGAAGAAAACCCAAGCGAATCTTGTGAATTCATCTATGATCACTATACAATAAGAGGTCCTTCCTAGACTCATTACACTAGCGGGGCCAAAGAGATCCATGCGTAATAAGTTTAGGGAGTAGTGATAGAGTTCTTTTCGTTTGGCCTGTGAGACACCAAGTGTTGTTTCCCTTTCAGGCATGCAAAATAGTGATCATCACTTGTAAACTACTTCTTTGGCATTCCAGTTACTAAATCACTCTTAATTAATTTGTTCATGTTCTTAAAGTTTACATGGCACATTCTTTTATGCCAAAGTAAAGACTCATACTATTGGCCTTAGATAGAAAGAAAGAAACCTCTCCTGATGGGGATGTTTCTTGTAAATCCATCTTGTACATGTTCCCTTTCCGGGGTGCCCTAAGCAAGATTTGCTCTTGAGGAATGACGAACCCAGGCTTGAGAACAATGCACTCATGATCAGTAAAGAGCATGTTATGTCTCTAGTCACAAAATTAGGGTACACTCAGTAAATTGTACCCAAGCTCCTTACAAAGTTTACCTTCTCAATGCTAAGTTTACCATTTCTGACCCTACCCCTTCCAGTAATATAACCTCCAACATCTACTCTAAAATCAACTGGCCCTCTATCAATTCTTCCAAAGTTTTGGAGCAAAGAGCCATTGCTTATCATGTGCTTGGAACAACCACTATCAATAATCCATTGCACATTAAAGGAGAGTTAGTTACATTTGGATACCCAAGCCTTAGTGGTCTTGGGTCCTTCAAAATGATCTGAAGACAATTCAACAGTAATTGATCCTATAATGAGACTTTGGGGATCATTTGCTGTTGTTGATGAAGAATCCTCAGTCATATAGTCTTCCTTTATCTTCCACACCATCTTTGGAAGATTAGATTTGACCTTCATAAATTTGGAAGTTTTTATAACTTCGGAAGTTTTGGAGACTGATCCTTCGGAAGATCTTGCTTTCACTGTAGTAAGCTTCAGTGCTTCGGAAGCATTCCTTCCTCCCGAGACCAAATTTTATTCCAAATGCAATTTTTCACTTGTCAACATTTTAATTTTGGAGCTTCCGAAAGAAACACAAATTTCTTCCAAAGCTTTCTTCTTCTTGTTCACTCAAAAGTCATCTTCTTTGTTATGTTGATAGTACTTTTGGGGTTGTAGATGCAATCCGTAGCCAAATGAGAAATACTGCCACATATAATACATACAATTTGCTTTCTTCTGAGGGTCTTCCTATGAATGGAAGACTGAGTTTGACCACTTTCCCTCTCCATCCCCATCCTTTCAGATGCTATAGCTGGCTACCTAGGGTGAAGCTTGCCTTCGGAGGTGGATGGTTCATGTTGTATAGCAGTATTACATAGCTGATCAGCTTTCAGTCTTTCATAGGGATGAAATGGACATGAACTTGAAGTTTTGGAACTAGAGTTCAAAGTTGTATCCTCAATCTTTACCACTTCAAAACGTGCAGAGATGAAAACTTGTTTCTCCTTGGAGTTGAAAGTGGCTTTGATCTCTTGAGCTCTCTTTGATCTTCTCCAGGCTGCTCGCATCTAGTTCTTTCTCCTGGACTTTGTCATCCCTGACTTCTTTCTCTCCTCAGGAGAATAGTGACCCTTGTTAGGATGATCTTCTTCACTCTTCCCAAATCAATCCTTCACTATCTCCTCTTCATCCTCTTCATCACTTAGATCTATGGATGGAATCTCATCTAGACTAGTTCCACACCTAGGAGATCTTACAGGCAATAGAGTGTGTGGAGGAGCTCTCTCACTAGATCCCAGTCCCTGTTTGTTTTGATAACATACTTTGGAATGCAGGGATGAGGATACTATGTTCTTGAAGGGCTCTTCTTTAGGAACATGTTTCTCTGCCTTGGCTTTTCTGATCATTAACTCAGCCTAACACTCAATTAACTTAATAATGAGATCTTTGATTTGAGTCCTGTACTTGGTATTCTCATGTTTAAGAGTTGAAATAATTTCTTTAAGTCTTCTATTTTTAACTTATACTTATTTTCAGCTCTTTTGAAATTAGATTTTAAGATGTTCAAGACTCATGATCAGATCTAATTTCTAAGTTATACCTATATCTGTTTATGTTAGCAATGCACTAAGGGGTACAAAGATGTTCCAATACCTTAGCTTCATCAAGATCTACCATCAATGCTTCATTTGTAGACACATCTTCTACCTTGGCTTCATAAAGCTTCCTTCTTCCACAACAATCGTAGCTTATTGCTTGGGCTTCTTAGTGTGTGGAGCTCCCTTAATTTAGTTTGGCTGGGTTGTGTTTGGCCACCATTTATCATGGGTGCCTTACACTCTGTAGCAAAGTGTCCTATCTGGTTACAGTTGTAACACTTCACCTTGCTCTTATCCAACCGAAACTTTCCACTGGATACATTGCTGGGAAACTTTCTCCCTATCTTCTTGTACAACTTCTTGGATCTATGAGTGAGAAGAGCCATTTGTTGAACTACCTCCATATACTCCAAATTATGCGGATGGATACAGTCCAAGTCTTCAAGGGTGAAGAGAAAGTTTCCTGTACTTTCATCATGAGACACAAAGGCTTGCGATGAGCTTGTCTCTTGTAATGAGCTTCCTTGGATGTAGCTCTCCCTTGGTGTCTCTAGGAAGGTGATGAAAGGGCCCTTTGGTGTGTTGTCAGGGTAAGAGATGAAATGGTGCTGTGGTTCTCTACAATCCCTTTCAACCACGTGAAGGGCAGAACTCTGTTGATTGCTATAGTTTCCAGATGGATTTCGCATGTTCATCTCCATGTGGTAACCACTGTGTATGGCATACAACTCAGTGAAAGTAAGGGTCTTGAGATTTCTAGTCCTCTTAATGACCACATAATAGTTTGTCCTTTGTCTAGGAAGAGAGGACATGAACTTTCTTATAATATCCCTGTTCTCTAGTTTCATTTCAACATCCACCAGAGTGTCCACAATCTCAACGTACCTGAAGTAATGTTGAGTCAAGGTTTCACCTGCTTTAATGGTGAAGTTCTCAAACTTCTGCTTTAGAAGGTCTTTCTTGTTTTCTTTGGCTTCAGTATACCCTTCATACATCATCTTCAGGGCATCCCAAAGCTGCTTAGTAATTTTGCATTTCTTGAAGCTTTTGTAGATTGCATTTGGAAGAGCAGTTTGGAGGGCAGTCATGGCTTTCTATTTACATCTATTCTTTTTCTATCTTCTTTAGAGTAGTCAGCCACTTCCGTTGGGATCACGCCACCTCTAGCAGCAGCTTAAGTGTGCGTGGAATGTAAGGTCCTGTGGTAACAGACTCCTGCTATCTTATGACTTGATGAAGCCTTCCGTTCATAAACACCAAGTATCAAAATCATAAGGAGTGATCAGTGGGGACTTTACCATGGTAATGGTTTCCATATCAAACTTTGATGCTGCCATCTAAGATGTTAAGTGTTGTGCGAGAACTAAGGAGATTTAAGATGGTGAGATCTTACAGTCAAGAGCTGGAACGCTCTGATACCAATTGCAGGACCGGTTAAGGGATGGTTAAACAATCAGTGTCTCAATAAGGAGAATGTTAGAACATTAACAGTTCAAATAGGGAACCGGGTTTAAGAACAAGATGAAAAGAACACAAGTAACAATGAGATAGAACTCAAGAAGAACAATATATGGTTTTCAAGAATGTTTTATATTAATCTCAAGTTCTCTTACAAGAGTTATAATGCATTAGTTATAAGTTACAAGACCCTTAGATACTTTATACTACATCCTACAATCGGCTATACTTGGAAGGTCAGTTGGAACATTGAAAGACAACAAAATCAATGTAGAGTCAAAGGTAGATTGCCTTTTGACTAGTGTCTATGACATGCAATAGCTCACATCCTAATAAAATACAAAAGGGATAAAAGTACATAAGGTAGAAAGTGACAGACAAAGACCTCAATGTACATTTGCAAAAGCAGGGACCTTTTCACCAACTCACGCAAGTTGGTGAGTCTTCAGAGTTGTTCTTCTAAGTATTCGGAAGAAATCAGTCTTCGCTTTATTTGGCTATGGAAGACTTTGTCTTTAAGCTACGGAAGACTTCATCTTTGGCTTTGGAAGATTTAGTCTTTGGCTTCGGAAGACTTTATATTTAGAATATTACTTGTGCAGAGTATAAAGCTTTCATAGCAACTTCGTTTTTGGAAGATTTTATACTTAGAATAATTCTTGTTTTAAGTATAAAACTTCCAGAGCATCTTCTACTTGGTACTGAGTGCATGCGTGCAGGAAGTCTTTGGTTGCTTTGGTTCCATCAGTCTTTATATAAACCTTACACCCACGAAAACATCACAATATATTTGATGATCAACAATAGGTTAGGCTCACCATTGTTAGTACTATTTTGTTGAATAATGTAATTGGTTTAATGTTAGTTTACATAGTTTGTACTTTGTATGTTTTGGGGCCCTAAGAAACTATGAGTGAAATTGTATTTCGCTCATAACCAGCAGATCTAGTTTGCCCGGCGAAATTGTATTTTGTCACTGGGCGAAACTAGGTCATCGGCTAGACAGTTTCGCTGTCCAGTGAAACTCTCAACGAAACTGTCTACTGCTTCTATATTGAAAGTTTCTCTCATTGTAAGCAAGTTTCATCTTCATTATGTGAGTTTGGTGATTATTGAGTATATTTGAAACTTGTTCATTGTGTCATTGTGTGACTCATGTTTGATCAGTGGGATGTGTATGTTTTATGAATCATTTGCACTGTGTTATCGATCATATGAACTAACAATACGGTATTAGAGCCTTAGTGCTCTTGATTTGTTGAGTTTTTGAAGGGTTTTTGGAAAAAACTCTATTCTATTCATTTGAATCTTATCTTCTATGTTTTTGGTATGAACATTGATTGAAAAACATATGCTATTTGTATAGGAAGCTATCCTAATCTCTTAAGTGGGAGGGCTATCTTGCTAGAGCAAGAAATTAAAAGGAGGTTCACATATAATTTTGAAACTTTTGGATTTATGAAGACTAAAAGAAGGAGATCAAAGAAAGAAAAGGATTGGATGACAGGGAAAGGGAAAATCATATTGAAGTTGAAACCAACAAAGGCCATGAATAGAGTGAGATTACCTGATCCATTTCCCCAAACGTTGCATCAGTTTGAAAAATGGTTCTACGATAACAATACGGGGGAAGCTGTGATTAGAGCGAAGGATAGAGAAGAAATAAAACTTTTTGATCCTATGGAGGTTTTCTCTTTTTGTGATGAGGATCATGTGGTTTTGTGTAAAAACCACATCAAAGCTTGAGTAAGAGCTGAGATAAGAACTGAAGCAAGCCTGTTTATAAAGATTGCAAACACGGCATAGGGAGTCAGAGCTAAAGTAAAGGAGCTTACAGAGAAAGTTTATCAAGCTGATGAAAGTGTGGATGGATGTGCAGGAGCTTACAAGACAATTCGAAAGAGCTAGTCCACGGGGAGAAGAAGCTAGTACTACTGATGCTGAAAAGGAAACATCTACTAAAGATGTAGTAGAAGTTCAAAGCATTGAAGAAAGAATCAGAGTTGAATCAGAAGATATTGTGGCTGAGTTCCAACCTAGAGGGAGCATTGATGATCTAGAATAGGTTGGACTCACCATTCTTAATGTTTATTTTGTTTAGTAGTGTAATAGGTTTAATGTTAGCTTGCTTAGTTTGTACCTTGTATTTTGTATGTTTTGGGGGCTAGAAAAAGTATTAGCGAAACTGTATTTTGCTCATAGTCAGCTGGTCTAGTTTACCCGATGAAACTGTGTTTCATTGGCAGGCAAAACTAGGTCATGGGCTTGACTGTTTCGTTGTCTAGCGTAACTGTCAGCGAAACTATCTACTTCTTACATATTGAAAGTTTCTCTTATTGTAAGCAAGTTTTTACGAACCCTAATAGTGAAATATATCAATGTAATTCTGTTGTTTTTCAGCTGGAAGCTTATTCAGGTTATATTTAAGCCATTGGTTCATCTTCATTGTGTGAGTTTGGTGATTATTGAGTATATTTGAAACTTGTTCATTGTGTCATTGTGTGATTCATGTTTTATGACTAGGGTATGTATGTTTTGTGAATCATTTGCACTATTTATCAATTATTTGGACCAACAATATTGTTTCGACACAAACTGTTACGGACTAATTACATCTTAAAATTAAATCAAAACCCCCATAAACTTATCCAATATGATTGAAATTCATTAAAGACCAGTTTTGAATTAAAAGTCCACAAAAATTGATCACAAATTGATCCTATCAATCCGATAATCCTATAACTAGGCTCCATATCTCTCAAAATCCCTCAATTTGGATTGAAAATCAAATCACAGTGTCGGGGGTCTCTTTGGAAGTGGTCTCTCTGTCTCCCAAGACAGAGGAAATACTAGCCACCAGGTACCCTCTCAGACTCTACTTTCAGTGGGACATACAGGGTATGTTTGTTTGTTTGCTTAGAGGTGCAATCTATGTCATATGATGTGAAAATGACACCCATCAGCCTAACGGGTTGACATACACGTTAAAACTCGAAACCCTGACATGAATGGTTTAGCATGGAAAAACTTTAAAGGAATTGAAGTTATAGGACCATAGCGGAACTCTAAGGGTCTTATTTATTAGGAATAATGGTCTGCTAAGGAAGGAGTTCGAGATCATGACATCGTATCCCAAAGCAGACAGTTAAGGGATTAGGGTAAAGGCCCGCTACGCTCCCAAAAAACCACCACGTATTGATATAAAAGTTTGAATTCCATTTCAATATTGAAATATTGCATCTCAAATATGCAAATATTACCTTTTATGGTGGTAGCAGACGACAAAGGTTTGGGTAGTGGTCTGTAGCAGATATCTACAGACACTTTATCGTCGCTCGGCCTGGTACGTTTAAGTCGATGATCGATCTAGCAGGAAGACTGTACGATGTCAGAAAGGAGGTGACAGTGGTGGAGGTGAACAAGAAGGGAGGTGGAGAGAGGAACTAGAATGGGAAACATTTTGGCGGTGGTGTTTTCACCCCCAAGGGCAAAAAGGAGAAGATAGAGGGTCACAAGGTAGTTGCAACCGACGTGGTGGTAAAAGTGTGTGGTAAGTATGGAAAGAATCATGTATGGGAGTGTAAGTGGGTATTGAATGTCTGTTTCAAGTGTGGAAAGGCACGGCATATACAAGAGAATGTGGGGTAATTAGGTGTTATAATTGCGGTGAAGAGGGTCATTTGAGCAGGGAGTGCAAGAAGCCAGGGCTGAGAACTCTGGGGCAAGAACGAGGCTAAGAAGGAGACGGAGGGCCAGAGAGCTAAAGCCAGGGCCTTCACTATGACCACAGAATAGGCTAGGGCGGACCCCGATATTGTGTCAGGTATATTCTTAATGGACCAAACTTGTGCCTCTATGCTTTTGATTGTGGTGCTAGTGGGAGTTTTATTTTTAGTTCCTTCTATGATAAGTTTCCTACTAAAGTAGAAAGATTGATGAGCCCTTTGATGTAGAAACTGCTATTTGTAAGTCTACCAGAATTTCTGATGTAGTAGAGGATTTTAACATAGAGTTGGAAGGCCATAGATTCTCTACTAAGTTAATTGTGATGCCCTTAAGTGGATTTGATGTAGTCTTACGGATGGATTGGATAGCAGCATACAAGCCAAATGTCATGTGCCGTAGGAAGATGATTCGATTGATTGTGCCCGATGGGAGTTTGGTGACGATTTATGGCGATAGGGTTCGCATGATCCCGAAAGTGATTTTGATGGTGGTGGCAGTGAAGTGTATGTGAAGGATGTGGATGCGACAGTGCCATGATTTTCGGACGTACTAGTCATTTATCACTTTCCAGACGTGTTCGCAGAGGGTCTATAAGGTGTGCCACCTGATCGTGAGATCGAATTCCAGATCAATCTGATACCTTGTGCCAATCCTATTGCTAAAGTGTCATATCGTCTAGCTCCCTCCAAGATGAAGGAACTGATGACTTGGTTGCAACAGTTGTTAGACAAGGGGTTCATTCGATCGAGTATCTCTCTATAGGGTGCTCTAGTCTTTTTTGTAAAGAAAAAGAACGGTAGTATGAGGATGTGCATTGACTACCATGAGCTGAACAAGTTGACGGTGAAGAACCGGTATCCACTACTGAGGATTAATGACTTTTTTGATCAGCTCCAAGGTGCCAGTTGGTTCTCAAGGATAGATCTTTGATTTGGTTACCATCAATTGAAGGTGAAGGAGCAGGGTATTCATAAGACAACTTTTCACATGCCTTATGGACACTATGAATTTCTCGTGATGTCCTTTGGATTAACCAACGCACTAGCTGCTTTTATGGACTTGATCAATCGGGTGTGTAGGCTGATGTTGGATAAATCAGTGATCGTGTTCATTGATGATTGATTTATTCAAAGTGGAGGAGGAACATGTCGGTCATATTTGAGAGGTACTAGAGACGCTTAGAAGGGAGAAGCTGTATGCCAAGTTCTCCAAATGCGTGTTCTAGTTACGAGAGGTTCATTTTTAGGTCATGTTGTTAATCCTGAAGGGATCATGGTGGACGCGGCAAAGGTTGAAGCAGTGATGCAATGGAAATCTCCAAAGACGACATATGAGATCTGTTGTTTCTTGGGTTTGGTGGGTTATTACAGGAGGTTCATCCAAGACTTCTCCAAGATAGCTTCACCATTGACCAAGTTGACCTAAAAAGATGTGAAATTCGTATGAGGTCAAGAGCATGAGAATGCTTTCGAAAAGCTAAAGACGAGATTGTCTAAAGGTCCTGTCTTGATGTTGCCTGAAGGGAGCGAATATTTGGTGGTCTATTCAGATGCTTCTTATATAGGATTAGGTTGCGTGCTGATGCAACGGGGGAAGGTTATAGCCTATGCATCTCGATAATTGAAAATCCATGAGGTTAACTACCCTAATGATGATATAGAGTTGGCGGCTGTGGTATTTGCATTGAAGATTTGTAGGAACTAATTGTACGGGATGAAGTGCGCTATTTTCACCAACCATAAGAGCTTGAAGTACTTCTTAGAGTAGAAGGATTTGAACATTAGGCAGAGGAGATGGTTGGAGCTTATCCAGGATTATGATTGTGAGATCCATTACCATCCGAGAAAGGCCAACGTTATGGACGATGCCCTTAGCCGAAAGAAGAGGCCCGACCCGATTCAGTTGAAGGCTTATCAGTTGCTTATGACCGCAGACGTGATGAAACAGGTCAAGGAGTTTCAGGATGAAGCATTGAGGGAAGATCGGATTAATTCCGAACGTATGAAGGGTCTAGTTGCAGAGTTGGGTGGGAACTCTCTCGGTGTTAGAACCCAATCTGGGCGGATGTAGATACTTTGTTATGGTATCTAAGAGGGAAGGTCATGGACAAGGCTCATAAGACTTGATAGTCAATTCATCCTGGTGCCACAAAGATGCATCAAGAGATGAAGAAGGTTTATTGGTGGCCGAGAATGAAGCGTGATGTAGTGGAGTATGTGAGCAAGTGCCTTACTTGCTTGTAAGTGAAGGTGAAGCATCAGAAGCCATACTGGGAGATCCAACCCATGGATATGCCAGAGTGGAAATGGGAGCACATCACCATGGACTTTATCACGAAGTTGTTGCGCTTGGCAAGGGGTTACGATGCCACATGGGTCATAGTTGATCGTTTGACGAAGAGCGCTCATTTTCTGTCGATTCATGAAATGTACTAATCTGAGAGGTTGGCGGATCTGTTTATCACGGAGATTGTAACTCATCATGGTGTAGCGGTGTCTATTGTATCCAACCATGACACTCGGTTTACCTTATAGTTTTGGAAGAGATTTCATGCTGCGATGGGACGAGGTTACATATCAATATGGTCTACCATCCCAAGATAGATGGTCAGTCCAAGGGAACCATTCAGATGCTAGAAGATATGCTTCTGGCATGCGTCATTGATATCGGTAGAAGTTGGGACAAACACTTACCATTAGCCGAGTTCTCATATAATAATAGTTATCATGCCTGTATTGGTATGCCTCCTTATAAGGTGCTATACGGTAGGAAGTGTAGGAAGCCTGTATGTTAGGGTGATATTAGGCAGAAGGAGTTGGGGAGTATTGAGGTGATTGAGGCTACAGCCAAAGAGTTAGAAAAGATCAAGGCCTTTTTAAAGGTAGCAAAGGATAGACAAAATTCGTATGCTGACAAGAGACGTAGACCGATCGAACTTAAGGTAGGCGATAAAGTGATGTTGAAGGTCTCGCCTTGGAAATAGATCATCTGTTTTAGAAAGCAGAGAAAGTTAAACCCAAGGCATATTGGACCCTTCCTAATCATTGCTCGGGTAGGGGAAATAACCTATCGATTAGAGTTACCCAATGATCTAAGTGGAATTCATCCCATATTCCATGTATATCATCTGAGGAAATGCTTAGCCGACGAGAATATGATCGTGTCACTTGGGGATTTCGAGATCGACGAAGGACTCAATTATGTGGATCAACACATGGCCATCATTGATAGAAAGGAGAAGAGGTTAAGGAATAATGTGGTTCCACTCGTACGAGTACAGTGGAAGCACAGAAAAGGGTGTGAGTCCACTTGGGAAACAAGGAAGAGATGAGGCAATATTATCCTCCTTTGTTTGATGACTGAAAGGTTTGAAGGATGAAATCTAAATAAGGGGGTGGGCTTGTAACGCCCGCAAATTTGAAGAAAATAAGGGGCAGGAAAAGTTCTCGCGCGTAAGAGATGAAGCAGTCAAAGTTCTCGCGTGCAAGAGATGAAGCAGTCAAAGTTCTCGCGTGAAAGAGGTGAAGCTGGTAAAGTTTTTGCGCGAAATAAACTTCTCGCGTGAGAAGTTTGCAAAATATGATTGGGTATAAATAGCTGTGAACACCCATGCCTGTCCGTATTTCACGTGAAAAGTGTTGCTGCTAGAGATAGAAAACGGTTGTTTGGAGAGAGAAAGTGCATAATCGAGGTGCTGAAGGTATGTAACTCGTGTATGTATTAAGAAGCTATTATTGACTAATATGATGCGTGGGAAGGTCGAGTTCGTGCATAAACTTCACGACGTGAGTTCCTATTCCCTTTTTTATGCAAGTTTTTATGTTTTGGGGCTATTACGCATAGTACACTACTTATTTATGCTTGCCTTGAAGTTGGATATGATGTTAAGCATGTTAGAACAGCCTTAGACGTGATAAATTATGACTGGGCGGGAAAAAGCGTAGTTTTCACGCGAGTAGTTAGTGTGCGGTAAGAAATTTGAATCTGTGAAGTTCCCGCGCGATAAGTACTTCTCGCGCGATAAGCAGTTCTCAAACGAGAGGAAGTTCACGCGCGATAGGTAGTTTTCGCAAAGTTTTAATAGGAAGATAGAATTTTCTATAACAAAACGTGTTACATAAATGTTTAAAAATAAAAGTTTTTCGCATTGTCCTGGCAGCGCGACCCCAGCCCGGGGCGTTGCCCCTTGTACCCTACTTGGGGCTACCACCCCTAGCACCCCGCTGTCCCGCGAAGGTCAGATATTATTTATCATTCATGTAGATGAGAATGTGAATGTATGTTTCACGATGTTTCTTACTTGGTGTGATATATACTAAGTAAGAATAAGTATTATGTAATAAAGTGAAAGTTAATAATAATGAAAAGTGGAACCTAATGAATGAACGAAAGTCTTGTATGCAAAATGAAAGGAGGTTCACCACAGTGTGTTGTTAGCTCAACGATATGGGGCCTAGCTAGCCTATGAAACATGGGTCTAATCCTTGAGATTGACCGAAAGTACGAAACAGGATGCTTGTCGCTTGCCTCGATACTAGAGTCAGCTTCGTGCATAATGTTAGGGGTTTATTTATAGACTTTGGCCCAATATTAGCTTCGTGCACAAGCACAATTTTTGGGGTATAGCATATGACATTCGTTTAGATGAAAGTGAAAGATAATACTTAAAGTTAGAAATGTGAAAAATGAACGAATGATTGATAAGAAATGAATATGACGATATGTATGTAATCATAATTGATCATGCACTAAATGTAAATGTTTTGAAATGTATGAAAAAGTATTTTATTATAAAACTAAAACTCACTCAGCATAGCTGACATTGTATGCATAATAATTGGCGGGTAATTCTGATGATGAGGAGGTGTAGGGATGGATGCATAAGCTACCGGGAATGATTCAAGATCGGCATCCACATTTTTAAGGAAGTTATTGTATTAACGCAATTTTTGAGACGTATATATAACGATGTGATGATTTGACACACTTTTTGTTATTAATGAAAAGTTTAAATTCCGCTTCAAATGTCATGTTTTAAATATTTTATGCTATGAATGACCAATTGTAAGCGTTCCGGGATCGGGGCCTTACATATCGAATCTATACTTCCACTCGTGTGAAACTATAGTTTCGGCGGCAGCGAAACTGACAAAATTTCAATTTTTTTAATTAACTAATTTTGTTTTATTATTTTTCCTTTACTAATTCATATATCATTGTTTTAACTAACCCTCTTTTGTTTATTTTTCAGTTTATATGGCAAACTTAAAGTTTGACGAGAGTAACAACATTACTGCTCTATTGGATGATGGCAATCCAAAGGCTACGGGGTTTAAAGACTGCATCAGATGGCTAAAGGAGTCTCTAGGTGATATTTTTCATTCTCCATGCTTCAGCTCTTCAATTAGAAGTGTAATTCGAACGTCTTTCTTGCCCTGTAAAAACCATTAAAATATTAGAAAACAAAACGATAATAATATAACTGAAATGGGTAAAATATAATACTTCATTACAAAATAGGTCAAATAGTAAACATACAAGTATAAAATAAAACGGGTAAAAATACGGATACAAAGCATAAAAGTAATTACAGTTGTTATTATTATTGTTTCTTGAAGATGATATTTCATTAGGTGATAAAGTGTTGTTAGGGAGTGAAGAAACAATGCCTAGGACCTGATACATATAATGAAAAGAATTATTAATACATAGATACATAATCGTAATAGAATAGATACTAGTCCACACATGTACGTACTTGTATGTTCATATCGCTATGAACTGTAGACAAGTTTGCATTAGGGATATGTTCTTCGATGATGTTTAACATAACATTGACTACATTCTTTAGCTGATAGATAGTTTGTGAATTTGTTGAAGAATCACCATTTCTTTTTGCGGTCAGCATCCTTCCAACTAATCGAACATAGCCTCTTCATCTCTGATGACATTAATTGATATGGCGCCTTCGCAATAGGTGTAGTACTAGGTACTAAGTTGATGTGAAATTTGACCTATCTATTCGATGGTAGACCAGACAAGTTATCAGGAAATACATAAGGGTATCGTGACACCACCGGTACATCCTCGATCTTCCTTTCGTTCTTTGTAGTAATCACGTACAACTAGTATACCTCACATTCTTATCGTAAGTGTTTCTATGTTTTCATCATTGATATTAACTTCATTGACTTACACAATATATGTGACATGATCTTGATATTTTGACTGTTCGGTAGTTCGACTTCCAGCGACTTTCGCTCATAGTGTATATGGGCTTTGTGCTTAGTTAACTAGTCATTTCCTAGGAATATATCAAAACCTACTAAGTTCATATGAAACAATTCCAAGGGATGTTCCTAGTTATCTAATCGTAGGTAGCCATTCTTAAGCATAAACTTCGCCTAAATTTCTTGTCCATTAGCAATTTCCATAATATAAGGCTAAAAGAGTTACCTTAGAGGATAATGCAAACCAAATAGCTCTCAGCAAGCTTTTATAAGTTCACAGAAGTTAATTAGGAAGATTTGACAAAAGCACTAAGAAATTCTCTAAGTGTCAAATCTTCCTAAGCCAAAGACCATTTCTTCCGAAGCCAAAGATGTCTTCCCAAGTTTCAAGACAAAGTATTTTGAAGCCAAGAGATTGATTTCTTCTGAATACAGAGAATACATGCTTTCACTGACATGCTTTTGATAAAAGTTGATCCACTTTTCATTGACATCTCTGAAGACTCAGAAACTTATACAAGTTGGTGATATCTTTATACTTTTGTCATTATAGATAAAGGTTTTAGAGTATTTAACTTTCTACTTTGTACTTTTATCCTCTTTGACTTTACATTGATCTTATTGCCTAGATTAGTGTTCCAGCTAGCCTTCAAAGTATCACCAGCCATAGAATGTAGTATAAAGCATCTTATGTACTAGTCCTTAGGACTAAGCCTTGTAACGATTGTAAAACACTTGAGGGCAATATGCCTTATTCTTGAAAACCAAATACTTGTGTTCTGCTTGTGTTCTTACCTTTTTTTATTGTTTCATTTGCCGGTTCCCTATTTAATAGACATGCTGAATGGTTACCGGATGGAGATGAACATGCAGAATCCATAGAGTTGTATGGTACCCTGAGTTGTTAACAGATAGAGATTAACCTTCAGAATTAATTTACTAGCTCTTCCAGCAATCAATAGAGTTTAGCCCTCCATGTAGTTAAAAGGGATAGTATAGAACAATAACATTATCTCATCTGCTACCATAACAATTCACAAAAGGTCCCTTTCATCACCTTAACGGAGACACCAAAGGAGAGCTCATCCAAGGAAGCCCATTCTAAGAGACAAGCTCATCTCAAGCCTTTGTGTGTTTTAATGAAAGTAATTGAAACTTTCCCTTCACTCCTAAAACTTGGATTGTATCCATCCAGATGATCCGGAGTATAGGGAGATTGTCCGGCAAATGGCTCTGCTCACTCATAGAGCCAAGAAGTTCTACAAGAAAACCGGAAGAAAATTTCACAACAACGTAACCCTTGAAAAGTTTGGACTTGATAAAAGCAAAGTGAAGTGTTACAACTGTAAGTAGATGGGATAATTTTCTAAGAAGTACGAAGCACCATGGACAAATAGTGGCCAAACATAATCTAGACCAAGCTACAATAATGCACCTTCCAGATCTGAGAAGCCAAGTTAACAAAAAAAACAAGTTGTTGTTGTTGTTGAAGAGGGAGGCTTTGACTGGGGAGGCTTTTACTGGAGCTTTCAGGTAGAGGATGCTTCTACAAACCAAGCACTGATAACTGACCATGACAAAGCTCAGGTATTAGAACATCTCTATACACCTGAATGCATTACTAAAAAAAACATGTATTAGTCCTATAACCTGGTAGTGATATCTGAGCTTAGGCCTTTAACAATTTTAAAAGCTGATTCCAAAAGAGCTAAATATGAATATAAAATTAAAATAAAAGATTTAGAGAAAATAATTTCAACTCTTAAGCATGAGCACACAAGTTACAGGACTCAAATCAAGGATCTCATTACCAAGTTAACTGAATGTCAGGCTGAGCTTGTAATCAGCAAAGACAGGGCAGAAAAGAGTGTTTTTGAAGAGGAAACCTTAAAGAGCATCATATTTTCATTCTTGCATGCAAAGATTTGTTATCAATGCTGCCAGGGACTGGGTTCAAGTGAGATGGCTAATCCATACACACTTTCATCTGTAAGATCTTTAAGGTGTAAAACTAGTCAAGATGAGCTGCCCCTCATTGACCCTATCCAAGAAGAGGATAAAGATGAAGAACAGATAATAAAGGATGAACCAGAAGTGAGTGAGGAGGTTCATCCTAAGAAGGGTCACTATACTCCTGGAGAGAAGAAAGAACCAAAAATAGCAAAGTCTACAAGGAAGAATCTGATCATGGCTTCTAAAAGAAAATCAAAGAAAGTCCAAGAGATCAAGCCCACTTTCAATCCCCAGAAAACAAAAGTTTTTATCTTTACTTGATCTGAAGTTGTGAAGGTTAAAGACTCAACTATGGACTATAGTACCAAGAGTTCTAGTTCAAGTTCAAACCATCCTTCTCAAGAGAAAAAGGTTGAACAAACGTGCACCACTGCTGCACAACCTGAACCATGCAAATCCATAAGCAAGCTTCACCCTCAGAAGCCTGTTAAATCATCTATGAAGTTGAACAAGGAAGTAAAAAGAGACCAAGCTTAATCTTCTCCCCAAAAGAAGACCCTTAGAAGTATGCCTTTTGAGTGCATCGTGTGTGGTGATACTACTCACTTTGCTAAGGATTGCTTCTACAATGCTACGAGTACCATCCACATGAACAATAAGAAGACATCTAAGAGGAAGACCAAAATACCAACAAAAGGAAAGTAACTTTCCTTCAGAAGTTCCAAGGTGAACAAGAAGAAGTTAGGTGGAAAACTGTCTTCGGAAGAAATTTGGTCTCGAAGAAACGAATACTTCTGACGTATTAACGTCTGTTGTAGTGGATGCAAAAGCTTTTGATGGTTCTATCTCTAAAACTTTCAAAGTCATCAAATCTTCTAAAGTTTTAAAGGACAAGTACAATCTTCCAAAGGTAGTCTAGAAGATGAAGGAAGGCCATGTGACTCACTTCATCAACAACAACCAAGGATCCTCAAAGCTTGCATATAGGATCAATAACTATTGAACTCTCTTTTGTTCATCTTGATGATCCCAAGACCAACAACGCTTAGGTTTCCAAATGTAACTAACCATCTCTTTTTCATATGCAAGAACAGCTGAAGACCGAAAAAAATATGGATTATTGATACTTGCCATTAAAGGAAGACGACAAGCAATGGCTCTTTGCTTCAGAACTTGAGAAAATTGATGGAGGGCCAGTTGCTTTTGGAAGAGAACAAGGTTAAAGATCAAGAGTAGGTTGGACTCATCATTGTTAGGTTTTGTTTGTTATATATGTAATAGGTTTAATGTTAGTTTATTTCTATCATGTTAGTTGTAGTTTGTTTTGTGTTTTGAACAATTTCACTAACCCCTCGCTCATAGTCAGCTGACTTAGGTGACCAAACAAAACTGTGTTTCATAGCCGGTTGAAACTAAAAGTCTTGGTCAGGACAGTTTCGCTATCCAGTGAAACTGTCAGTGAAATTAGCTACTGCCTTTATATTGTAATGATCTATCTTTGTGTGCATGTTTAGCACAATCCTAATACAAATATTCTTCTTTTACCATTCTATTCTTAGTGGTTTTTGGCTGGAAATCATCTTCTTCATCATCTTTGAGCCTTGTTTTATGCTTGTGATTATGGTTTTGGTTTTTATAGTCATGCTTTTAAAACTCATTATCTAGATTGTTGCTAGAGTGTTATTTCAGTGGGATTTGTTAGTGTTTTATACATCATTTGCACTGATATTCGATCATGTTGGACCAACAATATGGTAGTCTCAGTGCTCTTGGTTTGTTGAGGTTTTAGAAAGGTTTTTTGAGAAAAACACGGTTTCATTAACTTCCGATCATTTATTGTGTATTTTTAGCCTGAAAATCTATTAAACATCTGTTTTGAACATTGGAAGATAACCCAATCATCCAATCATCAATTAATTATGACTTGGGTGATTTCTTGTTGATTTCTTACACAAAAACCCTTTCAGAAGCTTTCAGCTAAACTGTGTTTTTCTTCCAACGAAACTAGCACAGTGCAGCAAAACTATAGCTTGTGTGATTTACTGAAAGGTTGTCATTGATTTCAAGAGAAACTACGCTATTTGAACGAAAGTTCGCATCACATTGTTGATAAAACAAGCGAAAGTGCTGCTGAAATTGTCATCAAAACAAAAGTTCTACTAGTTTCAGCGAATACGAGCGAAACTAGACTTCTTGATGCACTGTTCTAGTGAAACTGCGGCTCAGCTGCCGAGCGAAATTGTTAGCGAATTTATCAGTGAAATTACCAGTGAATTTACAGATTCTTTAGCGAAATTAACAACTATTTACGAATGACATCAACCAATATCACCATTTCTGACTTGGAGAGTGTTGCACCAAATAGGCCACCAGGCTTATAAATGGTAATAACTTTAAGGACTGGAAAATATGTGTAAAGACTTTCTTTTACTATACAGATCACAATCAATGATTCATCTAACAATGATTCATCAACCTTTACCGAAAGAGACCTCAAGTTAATTGATCGTGATTAGAAAGCTTTTGGGGCTTTAACTTTTTACTTATCACAAGATATCTATAACCGCTTTGTTGAGCAAAAAAGTGTAAAATCCTCATATGATGCTTTGTGCGAATTTTATGATGGAAATAAAGATCTCAGGAAGGACAATAAAGCCTAAGCCAAGAAGGAACAAATCATTCGTTGGTCATAAAAATGAAAGTCTAACTAATATTACCAATTGATTTTTATCTCTATCAAGCACTTTGAAGAAATATGATGAATATTTGGGTAATCATGAGCAAGTAACTAAGCTCTTGGACTCACTTCCACCGTAATAGAGCTTGCAAGTCAGGATGTCAAAGAAGGAAAGAAACTTTGCTGATTATAAACTTCTGGATGTCATCAACAAACTAAAATCTTTTGATCTGAATTTTAAAAGAAAGTAATACAATCAATCCAAGATGCCTACCAGAGTATATCCATAAAATGTTGCATTGATCTCATCCTCTACAAACTTGTTCGTGTATGATGCAGCCTATGGTGGATCTACAGAATATGGCGTATCAGACAAATCTAGTGGTGGATCAACAAATGTTGGTTCAAGCTCAAAGACATCCATCACTACTCAAATTCCATCCGATACAATGGCCTTGTTTGGGATGTTTGTTCACAGCTATGAAGCTTTAGTTGCAGGGGAGCTGAAAGGAAAATGGATGACTGTTGAAGACATGTATGAGGTGGATCCTGATGATTTAGAAGAAACTGATATCTAATGGCAAATGGCAATGCTCACACTGTGTGTAAGAAGATTCATGGAACGAACTCTGTGGAAGATTTTTGGCAACCAAACCAAAATGCCAAACTTGGTTTTGATAAGTCAAAATTAAGGTTCTTTAATTGCAAATAGCTAGGGCACTTTAAGAGAGCATGTCCATCCCTTATCATCACTGAGCCGGGAACTTCAGGAACATCAAAAGTTATCCCAACCACTAACAAGGAGGAAGCCAAGCCAAAGAAGGAAACAACACTATTTTCAAACATTGATTGGAGTGCAGGGATGAAAGAAACTGAAGAAGAAATCAACCATGCTTTAGTGGCTAAAGTGGTCAGCAGTTACGTTGATTTAGTTGAAGACTTTAATCCTTTCAGTGAGTTCACGAATGAGATTCAAGTTGATGTTTGTGATGAAAGTGATAAGCAACATGCTAAAGATGAAGAGGTGAAGGTTGAAGAGGTCAAGGAAAAGGAGAATGGTTTGGTAGAGGTTGTAAAGAAGATGAGAGTTGGTGCAACTAATAAGTTGGGAAACATAACCAAGTTGAAAAGAGTGGGATGAAGTGGGATTTCCATGATAAAGAGAAAAAAATGAATATGAAGTTTAAGAAGCCAGGAAGAGAGCACTGGAGGAGAAATAAAGAAAAAATAATACTCTGGTTTCTCAATACGAGAAAGCCCTAGCTGCTAAAAATGTAGTTATGGGTCTACCATATGAAGGAATCCAAGACATGTGTTCACCTCCATGCAAAATCCGTTTATTTGGGATTTACAAATCTAAAAGAATATTGTTAGATAATGAAAAGGAATTAAAATAATTAAATAAGGAACTTAAAACAAAAATAATTCTAAATATTTTCTCAAGTTAAATGATGCTTTGAAAGAAAATTAGCATTTAAAAGGAATCTTTTGGAAAGAAATGTTGAAATAAATGCTTTAACTAAACGTGTAGCACTTGCCGAATTTGAAAACAACCAAATTAAAAACCAAACATGAAACATGGATAATTTCTAGGATGAAACATGAGGACCTTTGCAAGAAGCAATGGGGGGCTAGAATTAGACCGGTATGGGATGTGAAAATACACTCATGTTTATCCTCCTTCAAGTACTTATGTTATTCTCCTATGCCTATAACTCATCCAACAAATGAATTAATTTAGAATGATACTAATAGTTTGTATGCAGATTTAGAAGGAATAATTCATAAGGAGATTCAAGAGGAATACGGTTATGGTGCGAGTAGTGGTTTGGGGAGCTCTAGTAGTAGCATTGACGACCCCAAAAAGTATTTGATAGACATTAGTTTAAGTAGATTTTTGTCTCAATATTCTGTTATAGACAATGACATGTGTATTTCTAGTTCTAGTCCAACTTGTTCATCATTAGATGTTTACAAATCGACTCATGATGTTCTTAATGCTTGCATTAATGAAAGAAATGCTTGTTCAAATAGAGCTTCAAAAAGACATACAGACTCAAGTCCTTTTGAAAAGTTCCTCTCTCATCCTATCCCATCTTTTACACCAATTCAGATTTCCACACCTAATGAAACTGAGCCAACCTCCTCAGTTGTTAAAACTATTCATATAAATAAATCAGAATCTACGAAAATTAAGATCACAAAAGAAAGATTAAAAGAATCATCTGATACTTGCAGCAATTCTGATTCAAATGTGGCTGAATATGACAAAGATATAGAAATTAATCAAGCTCCTGTTCCAAACTATAAATGAAAAGGTGTAAAATCCCATTGCTTTAAATGTCGGAAGGATGATCATGTAATCAAACACTGTCCTAAGCATGTTGATAGAACTGTACATAATAGTTCTTTAGGAAGTAGATTAAATCACATTGTAAATAATTTCTTTTATAAATATTCTTCTGTTCCAATACCTAAGTTTATCAAAACTTGGGTCCCTATTTCTAAATCTTAAGAATTCTTTTGTTCAAATCCCAGGATCATTCAAGAAGAACTATCAATAGTTTCTGGAACATTGATAGCAGATGTTCCAGGCATATGACTGGGCTAAAGGATCTACTCACCAATTATCGGATAATAAATAGAGGATATGTGGCCTTTGCTGGAAACAAGAAAGGTGGAAAGATGACCGGTCAAGGAGAGGTCTCAAATGGTTCTTTGACTTTGGAGAAAGTGAACTATGTTCTAGAACTATCATTCAACCTATTGATTGTATCATAAATATGTGATAAAGAGATTCCAGTGTTATTTATGTCCAATGAATGCATGTTCTTGAAACCAGAGTTCACTATTCAAGAGGATTTAGTGATCATGCACGCTCCAAGAAAGAATGATACCTATCTGCTAGATATAGGATTAAAAGAATCAACCACCACAGTGACATGTCTCCTATCAAAGGCTCCATCATCTTAATCCTTTTCATGGCATAGAAGATTAGGAGATGTTAATTGTAAAAAAATAAATAAGTTAGTTAAAAAGTGCATGGCCTGTGCTCAAGGAAAGCAGCACAAAAGGCCACACAAGCTTAAGCTTGAAACTACAATTTCAAACCCCCTCTAATTGCTACATACTGAGTTATTTGGTCATATTGGTGTTAAATCAATTGCTAAGAAATCTCATTATTTGGTTGTTACAGATGATTACTCAAGATACTCGTGGGTAAGATTTCTAGCACATAGATGAGATACTGCTGAAGAGTTGCAGAAGCTGATCCTCTCAAATAAAACCATCAACAAAAGGAATGTTATGGCCATCAGAAGTAACAATGGAACTGAATTCAGGAATCACATTTTGGCTCCTTCTATGCAAAAATAGGAATTCTCACATAGTTTAGTGCTGCTAGGACACCTCAACAAAATGGTGTTGCTAAAAGAAAGAACCGAACCCTTATTGAAGCAGCAGGAACTATGCTGATTGAGTCAAAGCTTCCAATCATTTTCTGGGCAGAAGCAATCAACTGTGCATCCTATGTACTGAATAAGGTTCTTATCATAAAAGACAAGATGAAGAATCCTTATGAGCTTCTTCATAAACGGAAGCCCTTGATTGACTTCTTCCGTCCGTTTTCCTGCTCATGTACTTTGCTAAATACTCAAGCTCAAAAGTCAAAGTTTGGTGCTGTCTCAGATGAATGCTTTTTTGTTGGCTATTCTTCCTCACAAAAGGTGTACAGGGTGTACAATAAAAGAATACAGATTGTGAAGGAGTCTTTCAACGTTGATTGGCAAGAGTCAAATTCACCAAACATGGGGTCTAACCTAGAATGGTTTTATGACTCTATTACTGTCCTTAAATCCTTCAATCTTCCAATAATTGATGATGATGTTGCTCCTCAAACCAATGTGCAAATTATTCCTCCACTGGATCCATAACCAAAACCACAACCACAACCATAACCACTTCCATAACCTGAACTCCATCCATATCCACCATTTGACCCTCCACTTCCACCTCCATTTGATATTCCACCTACCTTCACACAACCAACTCCTTTATCATAACCATCCTCACCTTCACAACCATCACAAAGCGAATCCTCATCTCATTCCAATCCTTTAACCCTTAATACCAATTTTAAGACAGTAAAAGACCACCTACATGATTACATCATTGGTTCTATAATAGGTGGTATGAGGACATGGAGTCAATCTGGATTGATAAATGAATGTCTTTATGCATGCTTCTTATCTCAGATTGTTCCAAAAAATGTCTCTACAACACTTTAAGACCGAAGTTGAGTCGAATATATGTAGATGGAGCTTCAACAATTCAGGAAACTAAAACTTTGGAAATTAGTTGATCTTCCTCCAAATAAGTTTCCCATCGGTACCAAATGGGTATACCAGAACAAACCTGATAATCGAGGGGTTGTAATAAAAAACAAATCAAGGTTGGTTGTTTAGGGTTTTTCTCAAGAGGATGAAATTGACTACACTGAAGTGTTTGCTCCAGTTGCTCAAATTGAAGCTATCAGAACCATTCTTGCTCACACTGCTCATAAGGACTTTAAAGTCTATCAAATGGACATGAAGTGTGCATTTCTCTATGAGAACATTGATGTGGAGATTTATGTCTGTCAGCCACCAGGTTTCAAGGATCCTAATTTTCCAGATAAAGTTTATAAACTTGATAAATCCTTATATGGATTACATCAAGCTCCTTGCATCTGGTATGAAACCTTGACACAATATTTGCTCAGCAAGGGTTTTGCTCATGGAACGATAGATATGAAGCTAGCTGAACATTCAAGTGTATGTTGATGATATCATTTCTGGGTCAACAAATGAGAAACCGTGTAGAGAGTTTGAAGAAGTAATGAATGATTGCTTCAAAATGAGCATGATGGGGGAGTTGTGCTTTTTCTCGGGATTGCAAGTTGTGTAAAAGTTTGATGGAATTCTAATTCATCAAGAAAAGTACATTCTAGAGATTCTCAAGAAGTTCAAGATGGATGATGCTTCTCCAGAACTCACTCCCTTTACTGCTCCAACCTACTTAACTCCTGATGATAATGGGTAATCCGTGGATGCTTATCATTATCGCTCCATGATTGGATCTCTCATGTATCTCATTGCATCTCATCCGGATATTACATTTGCTGTGTCTTACTGTGCCCGTTATCAAGCAAATCTGAAAGAATCTCATGAAAAGGCTGTTAAACGTATCTTTCGATATCTTATGGGGTTATCCTTTTTGGATCTTCGGTATCCAAAAGGTGGAAACTTTGACTTGTATGCCTATTCCAACAGTGATCACGGAGCTTACATGATTATGAGGAAATCTGTCACTGGTGGATGTCAGTATCTTGGGGATTGTCTTGTTTCATGGCAAAGCAAAAAGTAAATAACTGTATCATTATCTATCGGGGAAGCTGAATACGTTGTTGCATCAAGTTGCTGCTACTAAGTGCTTTGGATCCAACATCAAATGATGAATTATGGCATCAATTTTCTTCATACACCACTCTTCTGTGATAATGAAGCTGCTATTGGAATTGCCAAAATTCTGATTCATCACACTTCACACCAAGCACATTGAAATAAGGATTCATGCAATCCGAGATGCTCAGGAAATGGGTTTTATAGATATTATTCCAATCGACACTAAAAATCAAAGAGCAGATCTTATCACAAAAACATTCGGTAAATCTCGTTTTAATGAACCGATCTCAATGTTGGGTTTAATATCTTTTTGAAAAACTTTATTCATAATAAAATGTATGGTTAGTTGAAAATAACTATTTTCTGTTTCTTTTTACATCTTATGTTGAGAAAATCTTTCCAATAACATCTGGTATCCCATATTCCTTCAATTTTTATATATGAAAAATAAAATTTCTATTACCTACTAGATAAATAGAAATGTTAGGGGAGAGTAAAAGTCTTAAAGTTTCTAATTTTATAACAAAATTCCCCAATTTTGTCTTTTCAGGGACCCCGGAATTTAAAAAAAAAGAGTTTGAAGGAGGTTAAATGGTTTTGTGCTGGGAATGGTAGGTTCAGCCCAAAAGCGAAGTACACAGTGATCTTGTGTCAAAACTAATTCTTCAAGAGCTCAGTAAAAAGGATCATTCCCAGGACATTTTGGTCTACACAAAGAAATAAATCCTTGTCAGAAACTGGTGAGAGTTTTAAAAACTCTGTTCTGATTCTACTAAAATCCCAAATCACCCTCACCCTAGCCCTAAATTGAGCACCTAGTTAGCAAAAACAAACGCTTCTAGTTATGCTCTTCAGAAAAGCCTTTGTTTTGAGTCACTTGTGACTCTTTCAGAATGTACAATAACGATAAAAGAAAGTGCGTGTTTATCTCATCTGTTATGTGTGAGCGTTGACCTAGAGTGATGATCTTCTCTGCTATACGTGAGTATTGACCTGAAGCTCTTATCAACATGCTTAGATGATCTTCTCTGCTATGTGTGAGCATTGACTTGAAACTCTCATCTACAAGTATGAGACGATTATCTCCTCTATTATACGTGAGTATATACCTGGAGCTCTCATTATCTTACACCGATATTATATCACAATGTTCCTTTAAATCAAGAGATTATTGTAGAAAGCTTCACCAATCAAATGATATTGAAAAACATTCACCATGGTCCTCAAATGATCATTTTCTATGTTAGCATCTCTAGAGAATCCAATGAAAAATCAGCCAGAGTCAATAATATTACTCAATAAGTTATGATGACACGAGAAGTTCTTTGCCGAATGTCTGTGGGGACCAAGTTACCAGAGCATCTTTAATCAAACTCAAAAAATGATAAAGAAAGCTGCAGATTGCTCGTTAAAAAGAATAAGGCATGTTTTAAAGGGACGAACATATTAGCAATCCCGTCAATTCTTGACTTACTGGAATAATGCATGAAAAAGAAGCGATAATATCCTTTTTGTTCCGAATATAAAATTTGTTATTTTACTTCATTTTAATATTAATTTAATTATTATTTTATTTCATTTTCATTTTGAATTTTTATTTTTTAAAAATTTTAAATTTTATTATATGATAATTTATTTTCCTGTGTGCTAGAATTGTGGGGTGAAAAAGTTGTTTTTCATAAAATTTTTATAAACGTAAAACATAAATAAGAAAAAAGGGCGAAACTAAGTTTCGCTCTGCGAAAGTATAGATTCGTAGGCAATCACACTCAACTGTGAGCCACTCAACCTTACGAGCGAAACTATAGTTTCGCCAACAACGAAACTAGGTGATATATAATGCATAGTGTGAGAATGGTTTCTCACAAGTGCGAGTAACTCGAACCCTAGTTTCTCTTTGGCAATCTTAAGAAACCTTCACATTGTTGATTTCAATCGCAATTTAGTGTATTTGAAAGCTTAGGTTGGTGTTCCGAATCGTGTACTTAACAACAATCGGGTTTTTAATGGTTAAAATGAATGTTAAGATTGTTTCGCTGCTTTTGAATGCTCACAGTTTTGTTCAGCGAAACTACGAACTCGAGAAGCGAAACTAAACGAAAGTTCAATGTTCTGAGAAAAACTGCAACGTTCTTCTATTCGAGCACAATTGACAGTTTCGCCAGGACGCTGTCGGCGAAACTATATATTCGCTCGGGATAAAAATTTATGTCTGAGCATAAGCGAAACTACAATTTCTCTAAGACGATATTACAAAATTAGTTATCAGCGAAACTGTAAAGAACTAGAACACATAATTCAGTGCCCAAGGCTTTGCGAATCTATGGTTTGGCATCAGCGAAACTATAATTTCGCCCATAGCAAAACTATTCGACTTTGATTTTTTTTTTTGTAAAATTTATTTGTTTGTTTATATATATATATGCATAACTAACCTACTTCTATTTCCATTTCAGTAAGTATGGCCAATCTGAAGTTTGATGACAAGTACAACATTATGGCATTATTAGACGATAGCAATCCAAAGGCGATGGGCTTTAGAGACTGTATTAGATGGCTAAGGCCATCTCCCATATGCTATGCCATGGCTCACATGCCTACTATTTATGACCTCCACGTGAGAGATTTCTGGGGATCTGCAAAATATGACATAGGATCAGTTCCTAATCGGATAGTTGCCAGAATTAAAGGAAATGACATTGTTATTACAGTTGAAACTATAGAAAGAGTGTTGAGACTGGAGGATGACTGTGGACCAGAGGTTATGTTATCCGACGCACAAGTCCTCGTGGCATTTAGGAGTATTGGCTATGAAGGGCCTGCATTCAGATCCAAAAGGGAAATCAAGAAATCCCTTCTGTGCAAAGAATGGAGATATATTGCTCACGTCTTTATTATGTGTCTGGATCACCAAACGGGAGGTTCTGACGGTCTGAATATGCACTGGCCCAGAACAATGATTGTATTCTATAGAGGTCAAAAGGCCAACATAGCCAAGTTATTCTTTGACTGTATGACTGAGAATATTATGTCCTTGAAGAAAGACAAATCACTATTATATCCAATGTTTGTTCAAATGCTAATAGATGATTTGATTCCCAACTTGCCAAGAGATGGAGAAATTAAGAAGCTGGCAAAAATGAATACATGGATTTTTATTGATTGCTCAGCTGTTAGGCATGATTTCAGCGGGAAGATTACTCATTTATGGGAAAATATGTATCCACCGGAGAGATGGAACTACATCAAAAGATTAATTCAGAATGAGAATAAGCATGTAGAGGAGAATAGGGAGAAACAGGAGGAGGCCATAGAGAAAGAAAAAGGTATGCAAAAGAAAAAGAATATGATTTGGAAGTAGATTTTGATGAAGTGGAGGAGGAACTAAGGAAACAACAGGAGAGGAGAATGAAAAAGAAGGCAGATCAGGGAGAAACTACCAACCTTGCTGAAAGAAGATTGAAGCATAAACAACATACTTTCTCTGAAACCCATGATAGAAGAGTTGCAATGTCAGAGCTAGACCAGGATGTGATTAGAAACATTTATGCATCTTTGGCTAATGAATTAAGCATGATGAAGACAAAGTTGATGAATCAAGAGACGAGAGAGAAAGAAAAGGATACAGTTATAGAGGGTATGAATATCATGTTGCTAGACCAACCAGTGCTTATTAAGAGACTGTTGAAAGCGGTAAATGAACTTAAAGCAGCCGCCGGCCTGCCTAATCAGATGACTCAGGATGAGCTTGATGTTGGACTCAACAAATTGCATTAAGAATTAAAGCAAGAAAGTATGATGCTTGCCATTATCAAACAATCAACCAAATGTGTTTTAAAATACAAAGCATACATTTGAAACACTTTAACATCATTAACATTCATAATAATCACTAAAATATGTGCAAATTTCTTTTCCAGATTTTATAGATAAGAAATTTTTTCCAAGTCACCCAATGCGGATGAAGTCAACCAATGCGGATGAAGAATTTCACAGCGGATGAAGTCACCCAATGCGGATGAAGAAATCTAAAGCGGATGAAGTAATTCACAGCGGATGAAGAAAGAATCCTATAGCAGATGAACAACTTCTTCATAGCGGATGAACAACTTCACCACAGCGGATGAACAACTTCACCACAACGGATGAACTTCACCACAGCGGATGAACAAACAAGATCCACAACGGATGACTTATTCTCCACAGCGGATGACTTATTCCCACAATGGATGACTTATAGACTTAGGATTAATTTTTATGTAATTTCATTTACGTAAGGGTAGATTAGTAATTATATATAGCTTTTGTGTATAGGCTATAAATAGCACTCTACCCTAATCCTTTATAAGCTTTTGAACAAATTATCAATCAAACAAGCATTTTATTCTCGTGCATTCTAACACATAATCACACACACAAACACATACAAACACACACTGATATCATACACATTGATCATGGGTTTCCGCACCATGGTTAGTGTTTGTTGATCTGTGAGAGATTTGCAAAGATCCTTTGCGAAATCAACCTCTTCATATCGAATATTGTTCTTTAAAAGTTCATGTTCAATATGTTTGACTAGACTGATTTTCATCAGGTGGTATCAGAGCTATCGCTCAATCAAACATTGATTTTGATCCTCTCAATCATCAAACACGATTTCAGTGGTTCATTCGCTTCAAAACACACATTCTACAATTTGTTGAATCATCAAAACTCATCTTCTTCTACTCATAACATTCGTTGAATGCAAATAAACATGATGTTTCAATCTATTTATGCATTTTGAAGAAGTGTTTTTGATTTTATAGATTGAGATTTCAAACAAACAAGTTTTCTATGGATTATTTGATATAACAATACACGGGTATTTTTATCATTGTCCAAAACATCACCAAACTTAAGGTTTTTGAGTTGAAAAACTCTTAAAAGTATGAAAACCCTAATCTGGTTTTTAGGGTTTTTGACATTGTTCTTGTGTTTTTCTTCGAATCCACTGTATTTGTTGAATATTCTAAATTCACTAGAGTGTTCATTATCACCACAAACAAGTGACAATCTCACTAGAAACAACTTTTGTCATTTTGTCTTTTTTAAGTGTGTGTTTTCCAAGGTGCAATTCTTGAGAGCGGGCGACCAGTGGAGTTTCTAGTTCTCGATCGTTTTTGGAGGAAATTCAATCCTGTTTCTTTCTCTGATTGTATCTAGATCATGTCTAGATCATCGGGGAAGACTATTAGAAACAATCACCTTGGCGATTTACCTGAGAAACCACCTGATCCACGCAAAGGAATGGGAGGTTTGAGACGTTTTTCATCCCGAAGTGGAAATCGCGTATTGTTAAGTGATATCAGCAATCTCAATACTGATTCTAAGGAATTCAAGGATAATCCAGAGAAGTTGAGCAATCGCAATGGCAACCCTAAAGCCATAGAGGTGCAGAGAGTTCCAAAGGATGCGAAGATCGATAAAAAATGCATTCCAGAACAGGGTAATAGTGACGGTAAGGCTCCTAAAAATGCTTATTCTTCCTCTCACAATGAAGTAGTGAATAATTTGAGCTTGAATGCTTCGAATTATTATGAACATGACAAGGAGGTTCTTAATGTTGTTCCTATTGCTACCTTACAACCTAATGAGATGCTATATCCAAATGATACTATTCCTAATTTAGATTCTATGAATGATGAAATACTAGATATGCTGAAATCTGCCATTTCTTTGGGTGAATGTAACCAATTTGTTGATTCAAAACTTGTTGAAGATGCGATCCTTGCTTTTGTGGATGGTTCAAATGAGAATTCAGAATTTCTCTCTTGTATGCAGTCCTTTATATCTCTCTACATATTGAACAATGAATTTGTAAGAAAATATGGTAAAATGTTAGACTCTAATGGAGGGTATAAAAGAAATAGAAATCTCAAGAATGCTCAAAAAGGAAGAAATGTTCACCAATCACCTGGAATCACAAAAGAAAATATGTGTCAGACGAATAATCCCTCTATTGATATGGAAGAAGGGCAATTGAATATGCAACAAGATGAATTTGTAACTGGAAAGAAAATTAAGCAGTCTGTGGTGGACCAAAAGGATAATCATATTCCAATTCTTATAGCAGCTAGAGATGTATTAAAGCAAGTTGCATCTAGTAAAGAATGTAAAGATGAACTAATTCATATTGCATATAAAGTGGCATTCAATAAATCAAAAAATATTCCCCTGCCTGTTATAGTTACTGGTTTTCAACCAGGAGTTACTAGTGATCTTGAATTTGCCACCCCTCATAGTACTTTGGAAGATATGAAAAAGTCTATTGGGAATTCTATCAAAGATGTATCAAGGAGAGTTGCAAGAGCTAAAAAAGAGGAAATGGAAAATATTAAAAACATGACAATATCACTGCTGAAAGATGTATAAAACAAAACGGTGTTGCTGGATTTGCTAGAGTCCTAGTGGAAATTCATGCTAATGATGCTACTCCAAATCAAGTCAAGGCCATTTATCCAAATGAAGGAACATACTCAGGAGGGAGTGTTGTTATTGATGTGAGTTATCAAAAAATCCCACCCAAATGTAACCATTGCAAAGTATTTGGACATGACTTTATTAATTGCAAAGTGAGACCTCAAACTGAGGAAGAAAAAGCTGTCAGACTTAAAAAGCAGGAAGAAAATGTCAAAATGAAGCAAAAAGATGTGGGGAGAGTAGGAGTTTCTGCGGAAGATGGTTTTACTCAAGTTGGAAGAAATAATAAAGGCAAAAGTAGCATTAAGTTCAGTGTTAATTCTCAAGTAAGCATAATAAAAACCAATTTACTGTGGGAGGAAATAATGCTGCTAATTTCAAGAAAGAGGAAATGAATCAGAGAAGAGGGAATAATGGGAAATATAACAATTTGAATGGTGCTAAAGGGAATATTCATATGAAACAGGGTATTAAAAAGGAATATAGACAGAAAACCTCTATCTAGGTGGAGAATGAACCTATAGTATCTAAAAATAGATTTGATAGTCTTGCTCAAGACACAGAGGGTATTATTGATGGAATGAATTATGAAAATGTTAATGAGAAGCATCACCAAGAGAATAGACAAACCACTACAAGCTCTACCAATCATGAGGATTCTCAAGCTAAGCATGATTCACCCCTCAAATCTCATCAGGAGAACACCTCTCCTTCCCCTTCAAAAATTAGCAATCCCTCCTCCAAATCCAAATCCTCTACTGCTCAAAAACCAGCCTCACTCTTACACCCTAATAAATCCCCCAATAACATCAGTGAAACCCCTGAAACTATCTCAAACAAAACTTCCTCTATACACATTAACACTCTATATGATTCTATTCCCCCAAATAGCCAAAATAGGAACTCTGCTGTTACCCAAGATGAAGAGACGATGATTCAAGGTTCTAATGTTAAAAAAACCCTTAATGTTCTCTTTAATAAACAGCAAAACCTGACTGATGATCAAGAAGATGAGATATACCTTTTAGTTGATCAAAAATGGGTCCCTGGAAAAGAGGTTTTACATAATTGGTCACAGGGCCAAAGAAACTTCTATGCTCACTTGTGTTCTATTACTCAATTTGGGAAAGGAAGCAAGGCTATTGTTGAATATGAAAAGTGGAAAGTTGAGAATGAAGTTGAATCAGATCTGGATGAGAATGCTCAGTCCATGAAAGTTGATGTTGAGGATGATTCTAATATGCAAGTTGATAGTAGCAAAATGTCCCAGAGTGCCTGTGAATTGGGTGACTCTGTTTTTCAAAAGAAGGTTTAGCATGGCTAGTATTCTTTCATGGAATGTCAGGGGTATTATGTCCAAAGACCATCAAGATACAGTCAAAGAATTGATGAATGATAATGGTGCTAGGATTTGTTGCTTAATGGAAACCCATGTTAAAAAATCTAACCTCTCTAAAGTTTGTCATAAACTGTTCAGAAAATGGGATTGGTTATCTAATTAAGATCACTGTAGCAATTGGGTGAGAATTATTGTTGGGTGGGATCCCAATTATGTGGAATGTATGCTGATTGATATGTCAGATCAAGTCATCAACTGTTTTATCAAGATCAAAGGCACTCCTCAACAGTTTTATTGCTCCTTCTTGTATGGTAATGTCAAAGCCCATAGAAGGAAGCCTTTATGGGACTCTCTTCAAAAGTTTAGTATCTTTGTCAATAAAGATCCATGGCTGGTGGTGGGTGATTTCAACACCATTTTAAATCCCTCAGAGTGTTCAACTGGTGCCTCATATGTCTCTTCCTCTATGAATGACCTGTTGGAGTGTTGTGAAGCATGTGGCCTTGATGATTTGCCAAGCTCTGGCATGAAGTTCACATGGAACAAATCCCCAGGTAAAGTGGATGGTATTTTAAAGAAATTGGATAGAGCAATGGTTAATATATCCTTTATGCAATCTTACTCTAATGTACAAACAAAATTTCTGCCTTTTTGCACATATGATCATTCTTCCATTCATATTACCATTCCTTCAACTAAAACTTGGAAAATTTTCCCATTTAAATTCATGAATTTTCTCACCAAGAAACCTGAATTTATTAACATAGTGAGGGAAGTTTGGTGTAAACAAATTAGGGGTTGTCATATGAACTCTGTTACATCTAAATTAAAAGAATTGAAAAAGGATTTGAGAAGATTGGGGAGGGAACAAGGGAACCTGAAATTGAAAGTTAAAAATTTGAAAAAGGAATTATGTAACATCCAAAATGAAGTTGAAAAAGACCCTTGTAATCAAGACCTTAGAGATGAAGAAATGGCTTATGTTAATGCTGTGAAATGTGCTGTAGAAGATGAGGAACTTTTTTTAAAACAGTTATCTAAAATTGAATGGCTTTCTGCTGGTGATCAGAACACAAAATATTTTCATAAAGTTGTAAAACCTAAACAAAGCAGAAATAGAATAACGTCTGTGTGTGATATGAATGATAATTTCTATGAGGGAGACAAAGAGGGTGATGCTTTTGTGGAACATTTTAGCAAATTTTTGGGTAAGGCTGCTAATGTGGAAACTATTCAAGATCCTATTTCTTTATTTGTTAAAAAGCTCCCTCTGAATGTGTCTGAGGCCATGGTTCAGCCTATAACCAATGATGAGATCAAGGAGGCTATGTTTGATATTGATGATGATAAAGCCCCAGGTCCTGATGGTTATACTGCTAAATTCTTTAAAAGTCCTTGGAGTGTTGTAGGGGAAGAGGTTTCTTTGGTTGTTAAAGAATTCTTTTGCAATGGAAAACTTTTAAAAGAGATTAATGCCACTCCGATATCTCTGTTTCCTAAATGTGACAATCCCTGTAAGGTTGCTGATTATAGGCCTATTGCATGTTGTAATGTGATTTTCAAATGCATTTCTAAAATCATATGTAATAGATTAAAAAATGCTCTTGATTTGATTATTAGTCAAAATCAATCAGCATTCATTCCTGGGAGACAAATTATTGATAACATCCTTTTAACTCAAGAATTAATGAAACATTATCACAGAAACAGAGGTATCCCCAGAGTTGCTTTGAAAATTGATTTACAAAAAGCATATGACACTGTTAATCATAATTTTTTGGAATGCTGTTTGAAACATTTTGGATTCCATCCTTGTATGATTTCCTGGATCATGACATGTGTTACTTCAGCCTGTAACTCTATTAATGTTAATGGATAAGTTGTGGTTTTTTCAAAGGTAAGAGAGGTCTCAGGCAGAGGGATCCTTTATCTCTTTATCTCTTTACTATGGTTATGGAGGTGCTAACTTTTATTATCAAGAGAAAGATAAAAGCAAGCCCTCAATTCAAGTATCATTGGAAGTGTGGAAAATTGGAAATCACAAACTTATGCTTTGCAGATGATCTTCTTCTATTTGCTCATGCGGATTCTTACTCTATTAATGTTCTTAAAGATGCTTTGGAAGAATTTTCTAGTGTTTCAGGTTTAGTTCCTAACCTGAGTAAAAGCACTGTGTATTTCTGTCATGTGCCTCCCAGCATCAAAAGTAACATCCTCCAATTACTGCCTTTTAAGGAAGGTACTCTCCCTGTTAGATATTTGGGTCTTCCTTTGTTATCTAAGAGGTTATACTCTAAGGACTGCAAAATTCTTATTGACAAAGTCAAAAAGAAGATTCATGATTGGAAGAATAAAAGTTTGTCTTTTGCTGGAAGACTAATGTTAATAAAGTCTATCTTATCTTCTATGCAAGTGTACTGGGCTTCAGTTTTCTTATTACCATCCAATGTGATTGAGGATATTGAAAGTCTACTTAATGGTTTCTTATGGGCCCATGGAGAAAGTGTTAAGGGCAAAGTTAGGGTTGCTTGGCATGAGGTTTGTTTACCAAAAAAGCAAGGGGGTTTGGGCATTAAATCTTTGAAAACCAGGAATTTAACCTTAATTGCCAAATGTAAGGCCCCGCTCACCGGGCACCTTACTGTTGGTTCTTCATCGCACATATAACGTACATAATGTATATAATCATAAATCAACGCAGCGGAAATGATAAATTATATACATTCTCATTCATTCATAAAAGTCATTACATCATTGACTCGATTACAAAATGCAGCTTTCTCTACTTTGTCTCTCCTCATAGGATCATACAGCGACCTCTAGAGGAGATATTGAGTTCAAAAACATAAAAATTGTATTTTATACTAAAGAATATTCCTTAGGTAATTCCGTACATCGGAACCCTGACGGAATACTCTTGACACTCTCATGCAACATATTTCGTTGCATGTGCTACGCGCACGCTTCCAATGCGTGGCGAACTTATCAAAATCTAAAGGAGATTTCTTGAGTAATCTCGTTTATTCAGATCCTCAAGAAATCTCATAATGACATGCAACGTGATGTGTTGCGAATATTATGGACCCGCAACCCATGACGTTGCAGCATTATCAACTGGAGAATGCCATCCCAAAAGAGCTGAGTAGTCGCCTCGTGCCATCCTCAGCAACACTACCTGCGAACTGGAAAACACATAAAAGTCAGCGTTGCTGAGTGAGTTCTAGTTTTATAATAAACATACTTTCATTCTCATTAACTGCTCTTTCATACATGTGTTCACACATCATATGTACACGTAGATAATATTATTATTATCTCATCATTCATTACTTACTTTCATTCGTGTACACTTCATCATTCTCGTTTACTTCCATACATACATACTTTACATACTTTCGTACGTACTTTACTTTCATTCATGCATTCATTACTTACTTTCATTCGTGTACACTTCATCATTCTCGTTTACTTTCATACATACATACTTTACATACTTTCGTACGTACTTTACTTTCATTCATACATTCATTACTTACGTTCGAACATTCATTACATTCATTCATACTTTCATTACTTTCGTTCGAACGTTTATTACATTCGGTGACATGTACAATACCCCACTTTCATCATACATACTACTGGTGCTGGACCTGTGGTGGTTAGCCACGAACGTTGTGCACAAAGCTGATCCAGTCACCTGGGGTAAGTACATGCACCACTCATCTTTTCACTTTACTTCTAACATACGTTAGCCGAGTCTGTTGCAGTGCGCGACTGCTCACCTCAGTGACAATCTTATGATTGCCTGCTAACCGAGTCTCTTGCAACACGAAGTTGCTCACCTCAGTGACAATCTTATGATTGCCTGCTAACCGAGTCTCTTGCAACACGAAGTTGCTCACCTCATTATCAATCTCAATGATTGACCCGATGTACATCCTTCGGGGTAGCTAACCCGTACACCGTTGAGCTAACACCTGCCAGGGGTGTGCACCTCCTTCATTTGCTTGCAAGCCTTTCTTACTTTCTTTCATTAATGCATGCATTCATTCATCATGTTCCTTCTTTCATTATCTTTCACTTTACGTTTTTAATACATTCGTTTCTTTCGTTCATTCATTCCCGTAAAGTTATTAAAGATAAGACACATATACATAAGGAACATACATACTTACATATCATCAGTATTCACCATCTATCATGGCAACATCATACTAACATACATACATCATACATACACTTCTACATTCACTCACATCAGCCCTGTCCGGGCGACTGAACTACCACCAGTCGCATGTCCTCCATGCGACTGGGTCATGCGATTGGGCTACTCATGCGAATGGGTACTCAAACGTGCGATTGAACTTCCTTCCGTACGACTAGACACTCTGCGACTGGGTTATATGCGACTAACTCTTAACCGTGCGACTGAACTACTCTGCGATTGAGCTTATGCGACCGAAACCCTCTGTCGCATCACCTATCGTGCGATTGAGACTCAATCGGGCGTCTGAGTCTCAGTCGAGCGATTGGACATCAACTATTACTCATTCGGCCGAATGGCCCTTCAGTCGCATAACCCTAACTGGGCAGCGACTGGAGTTCTTCATGAACAGCAGTCGCGAAACCCCGTCCCCACAGTCACCATAAACCCATTTTCAGCCCAATTCAACCCTCCCAAGCCTTAGGGATTCCTACTAGGACCTCATACAAGCATATACTAGTCCTATTTCATACCATAAACACATTACTCAAGATTTACCCAAATGGGTCAAACTTTCACTATTTCAAAACTAGGGTTTTAATGTGTCTCCAGCCCCAAAATCGTTAGAAAACATGTAAATGAGGGGTCCTAGAACTCACATTGTCAGGTAGGAGTTGGTGAGCTTCGATTTGGCTAGCTTCACGATCGATCTTGAACTCGGGCAGCACTTTCCCTCTCTTCTTCTCTGTTCTCTGTCGCTCACTGCTCTCTCCCCGACTGAAAATGGGGAGGAGAATGGAGCTACCCCCCTTTTATACCCACTTCTCAGTCGCATCTGGTCCAGGGGCGACTGGACCTTCAGTCGCATCAACACTATGCAATTGGACCCCAATCGCACATGTTCCATGCGGCTCATACTCCATTCGGGCGGTTGAACTCCAATCGTGCGGTTGAGCTTCAATCGGCCGAATAGCCATGCGGTTGACCTCCAGTCGCATAAATCACAGGCGACTGGGGCTCAGTCGTATAGCCTACCAAAAGGTCAAACTTTCGGGTGTTACAAGTCCACCCCCTTATTGTAGGTTTCGTCCCCGAAACCTGTTACTCTTCGAACAATCGTGGGTAATGCTGCCTCATTTCTTCTTCGGTTTCCCACGTCGACTCGGATCCCTTCCTGTGCCGCCACTGTACACGCACAAGGGGAACCACTTTATTCCTCAACCTCTTCTCTTTGCGATCGATAATCGCCACTGGTTGTTCTACATAATTGAGCTTTTCGTCTACTTCGATATCATCCAGTGGAACGACCATGTCTTCGTCCGCCAAACACTTTCTCAGATGAGACACGTGGAAAGTCGGGTGGATTCCACTTAGTTCATCTGGCAAATCTAACCTATAGGCCACCTCTCCTACTCGAGCAATGATTCGAAAGGGCCTATATATCGCGGACTCAACTTACCCCGCTTCCGGAATCGAATGATCCCTTTCCAAGGTGAGACCTTCAACATAACACGATCTCCCACCTGGAACTCAATCGGTCTGCGTCGTTTGTCGGCATACGATTTCTGTCGGTCTTTGGCCGCTTTCATATACGCTTTAATTCTTTCAAGCTTTTCAGTCGTAGCCTCTACCACTTCGACGCTTCCCAATTCTTTCTGACCAATTTCACCCCAACAGACGGGTGTCCTGCATCTTCTACCGTATAGCATCTCATAGGGTGGCATGCCGATACTGGCATGGTAACTGTTGTTGTATGAGAACTCAGCTAGCGGTAGATGGTCATCCCAACTTCCCCCGAAGTCAATAACACATGCTCGGAGCATGTCCTCCAAAATCTGAATGGTCCTTTCAGACTGACCATCAGTTTGAGGATGATAAGCCGTGCTAATATGTAATCTCGTCCCCATAGCATCGTGGAATTTCTTCCAAAATTTGGATGTTAACCGTGTGTCGCGATCAGATACAATCGACACCGGTACACCGTGACGAGTCACAATCTCTTTGATGAAAAGATCAGCTAACTTCTTGGACGAATATGTCTCCCGCATCGGTAAGAAGTGAGCACTCTTCGTCATTCGATCCACAATCACCCAGATTGTATCATACCCTTTCGGGGTACGTGGCAGCTTTGTGATAAAATCCATGGTGATGTGCTCCCACTTCCATTCCGGTATGTCCAACGGCTGAATCTTTCCATACGGCTTCTGGTGCTCTGCCTTTACTTGCAAACACGTGAGGCATTTGCTCACATACTCCCCCACATCACGTTTCATACCCGGCCACCAGTAATCTTTCTTCATATCTTGGTACATTTTGGTAGCACCGGGATGAATGGAGTATCGAGACTTATGAGCTTCATCCAAAATCTTCATTCGTAGATCCCCAAGACGAGGAATCCACATACGCCCAAACCGAGTTCTAACACCCGTTGCGTTCTCACCCAACTCCGCTACCATACCTCTCATTCGTTCAGAGTTAAGATGTTCGTCTTTCAAAGCCTCATCTTGGAACTCTTTGACCTGCTTCATTACGTCGGAGGTCATGATTAGCTGGTACGCCTTCAATCGAATTGGCTCGGGCCTCTCCTTTCGGCTAAGGGCATCCGCCACCACGTTGGCTTTGCCCGGATGGTAATGGATCTCACAATCATAGTCCTTTATAAGCTCCAACCATCGCCGTTGTCTCATATTCAGATCTTTTTGCTCGAAGAAGTACTTCAAGCTTTTGTGGTCCGTGAAGATGGTACACCTCGTCCCATATAAATAGTGCCGCCAAATCTTCAACGCGAAAACCACAGCTGCTAGCTCCAGGCCATGAGTAGGGTAGTTAACCTCATGAACATTCAGCTGTCGGGATGCATAGGCTATCACCTTTCCTCTCTGCATTAATACACACCCCAACCCCGAGTAGGAGGCATCCGAATAAACCACCAAATCTTCACTCCCCTCGGGTAACGCCAATACTGGAGCTTGGGTCAATCTCATCTTCAGTTCTTCAAACGCCTTCTCTTGAGCTTGACCCCATACAAATTTCACATCCTTCCGGGTCAACTTTGTCAGTGGAAAGGCAATTTTGGAAAAGTCTTGGATGAACCTTCGGTAGTAACCCGCCAAGCCTAAGAAACTACGGATCTCGGACGGCGTCTTCGGAGACTTCCATTGCATCACTGCTTCCACTTTCGCCGGATCGACCATAATCCCATCCGGATTTACCACGTGACCCAAGAATTGAACTTCACGCAACCAAAATGCGCACTTGGAGAATTTGGCATACAACTTCTCCCTTCTCAACGTCTCCAGAACTTCGCGAATGTGACCCGCATGTTCAGTCTCACTCCTTGAATAAATCAAGATGTCATCAATAAATACAATCACTGATTTATCCAACATCGGCCGGCACACCCTATTCATCAGGTCCATAAAAGCAGCTGGCGCGTTGGTCAGACCAAATGACATAACGAGGAACTCATAATGACCGTAGCGCGTACGAAAAGCTGTTTTAGGGATATCCTGCTCCTTCACCTTCAGTTGATGGTAGCCTGATCGAAGATCTATACGTGAAAACCAACTAGCACCCTGAAGTTGATCAAACAAGTCGTCGATCCTCGGCAAGGGGTATCTGTTCTTTACTGTCAGCTTATTCAGCTCGCGGTAGTCGATGCACATCCTCATACTACCGTCCTTTTTCTTTACAAACAGGACCGGAGCACCCCAAGGTGAGATGCTCGGTCGAATAAACCCCTTATCCAACAGCTCTTGTAACTGCTCCATCAACTCTTTCATCTCTGTCGGGGCCAATCGGTATGGTGCCTTGGCAACAGGTTGGGCGCCTGGTACTAAATCAATCTGGAACTCGATCTCTCTGTCAGGTGGTAATCCCGATAAGTCTTCCGGGAACACGTCTGGGAACTCACACACAACCGGAACATCAGATGGTTGTGGTGCTGGCTTCTCTACATCTTTCACATAACATAAATAGGCGTTACATCCACGCCTCATACATTTCCCCGCCACTGCCATTGAGATCACCTTCGGAATCGTAGTAACCCGATCCCCATAAACTGTCACTGGTCTACCGTCAGGCGCTGTCAAACTGATCATCTTCTTGCGACACACAATGTTTGCCTCGAAATCTGCCAACCAATCCATCCCAAGCACCAAATCGAAACCACCTAACATCATCGCAAAGGGTTTAACTGGGAATTTGTGACCCTCCAGTTCTACATCGCAACCCTCAATTACCTCACAAATCCTGGTGGTTTTACCTATAGCAGTCTCTACATCAAACGGTACATCCACACGTCTACTACTAACGGGCAATTTGGCACAAAAAGCAGCAGAAATGAAACTCCTACTGGCACCCGAATCAAATAATACAGAGGCTAAAGTTTGGTTCACCAGAAACGTACCGGACACTACATCAGGGTCCGTCCTCGCCTCTTCCTGCGTCATCGTAAATGCTCTGGCGCTCGCTTTCGACCCTTCACCCCCTGCCTTCTTCACGCCGGAACCCTCAGATCTCGGCTTCTTGCAGTCTTTATTCATATGACCACTTTCCCACAGTTATAGCACCTCATCGCTTTACACTCTTTGGCCATATGTCCGGACTTTCCACACTTGAAACATACATTCAGCCCCCATCTGCACTCACCACCGTGCTCTCGCCCACACTTCCCACACTTTCTCGATCCTGCACTTGTCACGACCACACGGCGTTCATCAACCCGTGCCTTCTTACTACTTGTCGAAGTATCACCCCGACCAAACCTCTTTCCCTGCCACTTCCTCTCATCACTTCCCTTCTTACTGCCCTCAGATTTCACCATCGCAGCCCGTTCATCGTACAACCTCCCAGCTAAATCCACCGCCGACCTGAAAGTACTTGGTCGGGCGGAAATCAAATGCCAACGAATTTCGGCTGGCATCCCCTGAATATACCGGTTAATCTTGCGAGACACCGGCGTCACTTGCTCTGGCACCAACCGTGCCATGTCGTTGAACTTGGTGGTGTATTGTTGGTGGGTCATCGTTCCCGCTTCCAACTGCAGGAACTCTCTCTCAACTCTGTCCATCTCTCGACGAGGACTAAACTCCTCGATCACCATTCTCTTCAATTCAGACCACTTCATTTTCCCAATGGCCCTGCTACCCTCGGCCTGGACAATATTGTCCCACCAGCACAATGCCGTCCCCGTAAACGAGTGGGTAGCAAACTTCACCTTTTTATCCTCCTGGCAGTCACTGATATCAAGGACCGCCTCCATCTCTCTCACCCATTGGTGAGCATCAGCAGCCGTACCTGAACCATCAAAAGTCGGAGGCTTGCATCTCATAAATTTCCCGTAATCACAACCCCGGGCTGTCCCCCTAACCTGTTCTTCCTCCTCTTCCTCTTCGTCATCAGACAATACCGTTTCTGCCTCTGTCTGTTGCTGTCTACCGGAGGACCGTCTCCTCCCTCGTCTATCCTCCTCTCGTACTGCCTTTATCGCTTCGGTCATTACTGTCGGTAAGATCGTCTGCATAACCTGGTGCACTTCCTCAATCACTGCCTCTTTTACCGAGGCTCTCAACTTGGCGCTTTCGTCCGTCTCTTCCTGGTGAGGAATCTCGTTCTCCTCACGAACTACTTTCTCTTTCCTAAGTCTTCCTCGCGTGATACGCGGCTCATCACCACGTTCACCATCACGGGAAGCATCAGATGATCTATCACCGACCATCTTCTATCACACTGAAAGATTAAAACACCAACACGGTCATTCAAGGAAATAGCTCAGTTTATGTTAAGTACAGTAAGTCCCTAATTACAGTGGCCAGTTGTGATTAGCCACTTACTCTACTCTTCGTACCCCGAGCATCACCTATCCTGACTACATTAGTATCTCAGTCTAACAGTACACATCATCCACATAACAAGCGCACATAATACCAGTTAATCTTTAAGAAAAATACCTGATGGCACGCGACTACTCAGATGGCATTCTCATTCTCCCTGTCCCATTCTCAGTTTAAGTTTAGGTTTATTATGAAAATTTACCCATTTTACTTAAACTTTTGCTCTGATACCAACTTGTAAGGCCCCGCTCACCGGGCACCTTACTGTTGGTTCTTCATCGCACATATAACGTACATAATGTATATAATCATAAATCAACGCAGCGGAAATGATAAATTATATACATTCTCATTCATTCATAAAAGTCATTACATCATTGACTCGATTACAAAATGCAGCTTTCTCTACTTTGTCTCTCCTCATAGGATCATACAGCGACCTCTAGAGGAGATATTAAGTTCAAAAACATAAAAATTATATTTTTATACTAAAGAATATTCCTTAGGTAATTCCGTACATCGGAACCCTGACGGAATACTCTTGACACTCTCATGCAACATATTTCGTTGCATGTGCTACGCGCACGCTTCCAATGCGTGGCGAACTTATCAAAATCTAAAGGAGATTTCTTGAGTAATCTTGTTTATTCAGATCCTCAAGAAATCTCATAATGACATGCAACGTGATGTGTTGCGAATATTATGGACCCGCAACCCATGACGTTGCAGCATTATCAACTGGAGAATGCCATCCCAAAAGAGCTGAGTAGTCGCCTCGTGCCATCCTCAGCAACACTACCTGCGAACTGGAAAACACATAAAAGTCAGCGTTGCTGAGTGAGTTCTAGTTTTATAATAAAACATACTTTCATTCTCATTAACTGCTCTTTCATACATGTGTTCACACATCATACGTACACGTAGATAATATTATTATTATCTCATCATTCATTACTTACTTTCATTCGTGTACACTTCATCATTCTCGTTTACTTCCATACATACATACTTTACATACTTTCGTACGTACTTTACTTTCATTCATGCATTCATTACTTACTTTCATTCGTGTACACTTCATCATTCTCGTTTACTTTCATACATACATACTTTACATACTTTCGTACGTACTTTACTTTCATTCATACATTCATTACTTACGTTCGAACATTCATTACATTCATTCATACTTTCATTACTTTCGTTCGAACGTTTATTACATTTGGTGACATGTACAATACCCCACTTTCATCATACATACTACTGGTGCTGGACCTGTGGTGGTTAGCCACGAACGTTGTGCACAAAGCTGATCCAGTCACCTGGGGTAAGTACATGCACCACTCATCTTTTCACTTTACTTCTAACATACGTTAGCCGAGTCTGTTGCAGTGCGCGACTGCTCACCTCAGTGACAATCTTATGATTGCCTGCTAACCGAGTCTCTTGCAACACGAAGTTGCTCACCTCAGTGACAATCTTATGATTGCCTGCTAACCGAGTCTCTTGCAACACGAAGTTGCTCACCTCATTATCAATCTCAATGATTGACCCGATGTACATCCTTCGGGGTAGCTAACCCGTACACCGTTGAGCTAACACCTGCCAGGGGTGTGCACCTCCTTCATTTGCTTGCAAGCCTTTCTTACTTTCTTTCATTAATGCATGCATTCATTCGTCATGTTCCTTCTTTCATTATCTTTCACTTTACGTTTTTAATACATTCGTTTCTTTGTTCATTCATTCCCGTAAAGTTATTAAAGATAAGACACATATACATAAGGAACATACATACTTACATATCATCAGTATTCACCATCTATCATGGCAACATCATACTAACATACATACATCATACATACACTTCTACATTCACTCACATCAGCCCTGTCCGGGCGACTGAACTACCACCAGTCGCATGTCCTCCATGCGACTGGGTCATGCGATTGGGCTACTCATGCGAATGGGTACTCAAACGTGCGATTGAACTTCCTTCTGTACGACTAGACACTCTGCGACTGGGTTATATGCGACTAACTCTTAACCGTGCGACTGAACTACTCTGCGATTGAGCTTATGCGACCGAAACCCTCTGTCGCATCACCTATCGTGCGATTGAGACTCAATCGGGCGTCTGAGTCTCAATCGGGTGATTGGACATCAACTATTACTCATTCGGCCGAATGGCCCTTCAGTCGCATAACCCTAACTGGGCAGCGACTGCAGTTCTTCATGAACAGCAGTCGCGAAACCCCCGTCCCCACAGTCACCATAAACCCATTTTCATCCCAATTCAACCCTCCCAAGCCTTAGGGATTCCTACTAGGACCTCATACAAGCATATACTAGTCCTATTTCATACCATAAACACATTACTCAAGATTTACCCAAATGGGTCAAACTTTCACTATTTCAAAACTAGGGTTTTAATGTGTCTCCAGCCCCAAAATCGTTAGAAAACATGTAAATGAGGGGTCCTAGAACTCACATTGTCAGGTAGGAGTTGGTGAGCTTCGATTTGGCTAGCTTCACGATCGATCTTGAACTCGGGCAGCACTTTCCCTCTCTTCTTCTCTGTTCTCTGTCGCCCACTACTCTCTCCCCGACTGAAAATGGGGAGGAGAATGGAGCTACCCTCCTTTTATACCCACTTCTCAGTCGCATCTGGTCCAGGGGCGACTGGACCTTCAGCCGCATCAACACTATGCGATTGGACCCCAATCGCACATGTTCCATGCGGCTCATACTCCATTCGGGCGGTTGAACTCCAATCGTGCGGTTGAGCTTCAATCGGCCGAATAGCCATGCGGTTGACCTCCAGTCGCATAAATCACAGGCGACTGGGGCTCAGTCGTATAGCCTACCAAAAGGTCAAACTTTCGGGTGTTACACCAAACTTATTTGGAACCTTATAAATGGTAAAAACAATGTTTAGGCTAAATGGATTGAAACTTATAGACTTAAAGGGAAGACTATTTGGGAAATTGATGAAAGTGATGGAACATGCTGGAGTCGGAGAAATGTTTTGCATTGTAAGAGGCTCATAAGAACCCATTGTTGTAAAAATATTGGGAATGGTAGTTCCACTTCAGTGTGGTATGAAATGTGGCATCCTCTCAGTCCTCTTAGTGAGTTTATAACTCCTAGAGAGATACATAATGTGGGTCTCACTCTTGATTGCAAAGTCAGAGATGTTGTAGGTAGTAGAGGTTGGTTATGGCCACAAGAATAGGAGAGAAAATACCCTGCACTTTATGAATTTCCCCCTCCCATTCTATATCCTGAAAAAACTGATGAATACTCCTGGGTTAACAATGAAGGAAAGAAGCTTGTGTTTACTGCTAAAACAGCATATGAAGATCTGAGCAGACAGAGTCCTAATGTGGGTTGGGCTAAGTTAGTATGGTTTAGCCAGAATATTCCAAGACATGCTTACATCCTATGGCTTGTTCTTAAGCAAAGATTGTTGACTCAGGATAGGCTTATGAAATAGGATATTGCGAAAAACTTGATGTGCAGCCTCTGTCACACCCAACCTGATTCTCATTCTCATTTATTCTTTGAATGTTCTTTCTCCAAAATTGTATGGTACAAGTTGCAAGAGATAGCCAAATTGAAAGAGTTTCCTCCCAGTTTTGAAATATGTTGTTAGAAATTAATGGGCTTTCCTATTACCAAACAATTTTCAAGTATTATTCAGAGACTTATGCTTGCTGCAAAATGAGTTATGTAATAAAATTAGAAACATGATCAGAATGAGACTTTTGAGTCTCACAATTTGTGAAACTCCTAATACCATTAGAGACAGTAAGATTTGGGGTTTCATGGTGCATCCACCAAAGCTGAAGAAACAAAATCTGATATGATGTGGAATAACTCATTTTCTGTGCTAAAGGGAGTTCTATTGGGACTGATTTTCAGAATTGTTTTCATGTGCTGCAACAAGACAAAATTCCTTATAAATACTTTTTCCACCATTCACCTATATGAGTGGAGTGGGGTTTTATGGGGGGATTGGTGTATGATATTATATCCATGAGAAAACAAGTTTGGATGGGATGGATTTGTTCAGGATATGAGGTGATTGTTAGAGGGCTATACAATGGTGTGATTATCATTGGGAGGAACACTTTGGGAAGTGGAGGGAGTGTGGGAGAGGGTTGGTATAATCTATTACTATCTGCCTCTAGTTTTTCTGTCATTAATTTGATATATCATTTCTCTCTCACTATTTCTTGGTCTTTAGGAAAAATTCGAGATTGGTTTAAGATTGATAGATGTGGCTTCTTGCCCTTATCAATTTTCTGAGCTACTTTGGTGTTAATAGTAAAGTGAGATGGCCAGGAGCTGGCATAAACCTGGGAGATATAAGGAAGGAGGCATCTACCAATTTTTTGTTAATTCATTCTAGATGGCTAGGCAGTGTTAATTGGTGGATCCAAACCTACTTCAGAGTCAATAATTTCTTGAGACATTCTTTCTTCTTTTGTTTGTTATATACTGGGAATGGGAATATTCTGGGTTGGGAAGGGAGTTATGGTAAGGGTATGGTAGGCAATCTTTGTTCTGAATCTAGATGTTCTGTCTCTTTCTTGCTGAACTTACCTTTCCATATTTTATATTGGTCTTTAGGAAAAATTCGAGGTATGTTTAAGATTGATAGCTGTGGCATCTTGCCCTTATCAATTTTTCTGAACTACTTTGGAGGTAATAGAGAAATGAGATGGCCAGGAGCTGGCACAACCCTGGGAGATATAAGGAAGGAGGCATCCACCAATTTTTTGACAATTCATTCTAGATGGTTAGGCAGAGCTAATTGGTGGATCCAAACCTCTTACAGAGTCAAGCAAATCTTGCAACTTTCCTTTATTTCTTGTCACTCTAAAATGGGGAATGAGATCTTATTGGGCTGGGGAGGGAGAAAGATTAAGGGTCTGGTAGGATTATTCTGGTTTGTCTCTAGATTTTCTGTCTTTATATTGCTTTTTATTCTCCTCCCTCCTTTCTATTGGACTTTAGGAAATATTCTGGGCATGTTTCAGATTGATAATGATGGCAAATTTCTCTTTTCAATCTATCCATACTATATTAGTGGTTTTAGTAAAGAGAGAAAACCAGGAGTTGGTTTAACCATGGGAGTTATAAGGCTGGAGATTCCCTCCAATTTTTTCAACAAAATATGTAGTTGGTTAGGCAGAGCTAATTTGAGGAGTCAAACCTATCCTTGTGTCAAACAAATCTTTGAGCCTTTGTTTTCTTTTTTCAGTTGGTCATTTGGGACAGGATATATATTGTTGTGGGAAGGAAGTAAGCTGTATGGGCTTCTTATGATGAATGATATGTATCATAGTCATGCTATAGATCAGGGGTGGTTGATTATATGGGATCTAATTGAGAAAACAAAATTTTGGATGGCTATTGAGGATACCATTCTTACCTTTTGCTTGATTAAGAAGTCTTGACTGCAATGGAAAATTTATATCAATTGTAAAGATGGGAAGAAGATTAGTTGGTGGAAGCTGGATTTGTATGGATACATTTGTGCAATTTCAAGCAGCGGTTTAATTTGGTATGTTGACTACTATAGTATGTGGACTAATGAAGCTCTGAGATGGTGTTTGCTCGAACGAATAAATAGCCCATTTAAAAATGGATATAATATGATGTTTGGGCTTTGTTATTGGACAAGTTGTTGGGCTGGATGTCTGGTATTAGATTACATTCACAATTGTATTCAAATTGGAGGAGAATGGGCTAATTCTTTTCGGCCTTTTGGGCTAAATTTTGAGATCTATAAGACTCAGGATGACCTGATGGGCTACTTTGGGCAGCTAGTTTGGTATATTAATCTGAAAAGAACAAATTGTTGGATTTGGAACTGGGCTTCTCCTTGGAATTATACGATGGAAGTTTGGATCAAGGCCTGGTATCATTGTACAAATAGAAATGGTGTATTTTTGATATGATTGTGTTGATGTCTAGATTTGATTGGGTCATTAGTAAAGCCCAATAAAATTTTGTGCAATTTTGGTGTTTTTTCTTAGGTTTCCTTTGGGCTAGGAAATTTATAGGCTTGATGAGTCCTATGTATTTTGTTATCTTAGCCCATGTTTGTTGTTTTTTTAGGGCTGGTGGTTTTTGTGGGTGTTATCCCATGCTTCTAGTTGCCTTTCTTTTGTAATCTCTTTTTGGTTTTAATAAAAGTTTGTCAGGGCATTGCCCTTTTTCCAAAAAAAAATCTCACTAGAAACACTTTTTGTTCAAAATTCAATCACCGGATTGAATATTTTGCATAATCATCAAACAAAAACATTAGAAAAATCCTGGTGTTTTTGTTCACAATTCACGGGAATTGTGTTTTTGTTCTAGAATATTCATCAGCAAAATTTTGTCTTGGGCAAAATGTTTTTAAAAAAAAGTTTTTGATCGAAAAAGTTAACAAACAAGAGACAAATTTTTGTTTTTGAGGGTTTTCTGTAAAAAGGGAATCTTGACTTTAGGAAAAGAACAAAAAATATCATTCCTTCTAAAATCTATCTTGAGAAAGAAACAAATCATAAGACATTAATTAAATAATTAATTAATTCTTTTATTTGGTAAACTATTAAAATTAATTAGTTTATCAATTCATCAAACAACTCCCAGAGACAAATTAGGATCAATTAAATTTTAACACCGGATTAAAATTTAAAACAATCAAGTTAACTTAATTTTAAGTTAAAATCTAACAAAAATGTCTGATGAACTTTCAGGAACAAACAGTGGTCTCAAACCACCAAGACTGAAAAACAAAGCAGACTTCAAACAATGGAAGATAATGTTTCGTAACTGGATTATCTTTCAAGACCCAGATTTGTGGACCTCCATAACTGAAGGACCTTACATTCCAGTGAACCTGGGTCCAGACTACAACACATAAAAACCAGTAAGTTTGAAGAACGTAGCTGGTGATGAACTGAAGAACGTGAAAACTGATATGGAAGCATACAATATTCTGGCAATGACATTGTCATTTGAAATCTTAACACGGGTTGAGAATTTCAAAACAACCAATGAAATGTGGAAAGTTCTTCACATAATGTGTGAAGGTAGTGATGAAATAAGAGAAATTACGAAAGAAAAACTAAGGACACAGTATGAAACCAAAGGTGATGAATAAACAAACAAAAACTGCTTTGCCATACTGAAACATGTCATTTTCATAATTATTGTTCCATTTATGAAAGGAACAATCACAACACTTCAAATTGTTTCTTCAATAAAAACAAGCTCAGGGTGAAAAATCATCTAAGAAACAAATAGTTGCTCCTAAACAGAGCAAAGTAGGAGTACAAGACCTACTCCTCATGAGAAAATTGTTTTAAATAATGACAAATCATTTTATGAAAATTTTCAAAACTTATCAAGGAAACATAAGTCTCAAATTAGACAAACCCAAGACAATAGCTCTGAAAAGAGAAGAGCTCAAAGCACTTCTCCTAATAGAGCTAAGACCAACCAAAGGAAATCTAGTGTACCTAGAGCTCCTAGAACAACAGATAATGTTGTCTTGGAAGAAATATGTGTTGTTGGAAAAGACGGAAAACCCAAGACCATATTGGTTTTGGTTGCACCATCTAACTGATTTTTGTGTTTTCTCAGGGACATCAAAGAAGGCCAGACAACATCTAGTATGCTTACAGTGGATGCTCCCGACATATGATAGGAAATTGGTCCCTCCTTCGGGATTTTAAGAGCAAACCTGGAGTAAATGTAGCCTTTGGAGGTGATAAGACAGGTGGAAAGATAACTGGTGAAGGAACATTAACAAATGGTATGATCAGCTTTGAAAATGTCAACTACTGCTCCAACCTTCAATTCAATCTTTTAAGTGTATCCTAAAACTGTGATAAGGGATATGCCACCTTATTTGACTCTAATAACTGCTACATCCTCAAGACAAGTTTTCAAATACCAGAAGATTGTATCCTTTTCAAAACTCCACGTCATAACAACACATACATTATTGATATGGACACTATTTCTACAACCACTCCTAAAACATGTTTATTATCAAAAGTATTAGAAGATGTTTCCCAATTATGGCACAGACGATTGGGACACTCTAATTATAACAGAATAAATCAACTTGTAAAAGGTGACTTAGTAATAGGCTTACCATAAAAAGAATTCTTCTGTACAGACCACTGTACTGCATATCTGAAAGGCAAACAACATAGACTGTCTCATAAGTCTAAATTGGTAAACTCTAACAACACACCACTCAAATTGCTTCACATGGACCTTTCGGCCCAACAAACATCCTAAGCATAGAAAAGAAGCAATATTGTCATGTTATAGTATATGATTACTCATGATTTTCTTCGGTTTTCTTTCAACTACACAAGTCAGAAACACCAGACATACTCAAATCATTTATCACTAAGATTGAAAATCAATTGGATCTTAAAGTTAAACGTTTAAGAAGTGATAATGGTATTGAATTCAAGAATGCCTCTATTTCCTCTTTTTGTGCAGAAAAAGGAATAAGTCATCAGTTAAGTGTAGCAAGAACTCCTTAACAAAATAAAGTAGCTAAAAGGAGAAACAGAACATTGATAGAAGCAACCAGATCAATGCTTGCTGACTCTTTATTGCCCATATCTTTCTGGGCTGAAGCAATCAACACTGCTTCTTACATTTAAAACAAAACATTAATAATCAAAGAACATACAAAAACTCCATATGAATTAATGTTTAAAAGAAAACCTTTCATTGGATTTCTTAAAGCATTTGGATGTTCAGTTTTAATCTTAAAAACCAGAGAACAATTATCCAAATTTGCTCCAAAAGCATATGACGGATTCTTTGTTGGATACTCTGGAAGCTCCAAAGATTATAGAGTATACAATCCAAGACTTAATATTCTAGAAGAAACAACTGATATTATTTTTATGAACACTCTTTCACAAAGAAAGTCATTGGATCCGACTGGTTGTTTGACATTGATTCATTAACAAAATCATTTGACACATCTTATTTTGATGTTACATGTACAAAAGAAGATATTGAATATCCTGTGGTACCTCTTTGACCAACTATTGATGTTCCTCTAATTGTTGATCCTCTAAGGAAAACAACCACATCTCCTTCAAGCACAACAGTTACACCTCTAATGAAACAAATAAATCTACACCATCTTCATCAACTCCTATGACGAGTAAACCACCCAACCAACCAAAGTCACATCAACCACACACAGTTGAAGAACATGATGATTATCATTCCTTACCAGACACACATTATGATGATGAAATACTAGATTTCTTTCAAGATTCCCCTCAAACATTCAATGAACCTATAGAGCAAGATTGTCCCACAACCACAAATGCCCTTGTCCATCCCACAACACCAGAACAAACATTCAAAAATCTTGATTCAATAATCCTTGTTGATCAGATTGAAACAACAAGAATACACAAAGATCACCCTTTAAAAAACATCATAGGTGACCTTAATACTTGACTGACAAGAAGTCAACCAGACATCGTAAACATTTGCTTGTATTCCTATTTCTTAACCCTAGCTGTACCCAAAAACATCACAGAAGAACTTAAAGACAACAGTTGGATAGAAGCGATGCAAGAGGAACTATAGTAATTCAGAAAGCAAGAGGTCTGGAAACTAGTAGATCTTCCTGAAGGTCAATATGCCATAGGCACAAGATGGCTATTTAGAAACAAAGCAGATGAGAGAGGGATTGTCATTAAAAACAAAGCAAGGCTTATTGCCTAAGGATATACTCAACAGGAAGGCATTGATTATGATGATGTCTTTGCTCCAGTAGCTATACTGGATGCCATCCGAGTGTACCTTGCATATGCCTCATCTAAAAACTTCACTGTCTTTCAAATGGATTTAAAATGTGCATTCCTTTATGGAAAGATAGATGAAGAGGTATATGTTGCTCAACCACCAGGGTTTAAATATCCAGAATTCCCTCATAGAGTCTACAAGTTAGATAAGGCTCTATATGGTCTTCATCAAGCACCTAGGAAGTGGTATGAGACTTTATCAAAGTTTCTACTACATAATGGGTATACCCGAGGGAAAATAGACCAGACATTGTTCTTAAAGAAGAAAGGACAAGACTTGTTAGTGGTTCAAGTCTATGTGGATGACACCATCTTTGGATCCACAATCACACAGCTTTGCAAAGAGTTTGAAGCTCTTATGCAATCAAAATTCCAGATGAGCTCAATGGGAGAACTCGTATTCTTCCTTGGACTACAAGTTCATCAATTACAAGATGGGATTTTATCAACCAAAACAAGTATGTGTATCAGATTCTCAAGAAATATAACGTGGCAGATTGCACATCAAGCAAAACACCATTTGCAACTGGACTAAAGTTTGGTCCAGATCTAGAAGGAACATCAGTTGATCAGAAACTTTATAGATTAATGACAGGTTCTCTAATGTACCTTACAACAAGCAGACCAGATATCATGTACGCAGTATGCATGTGTGCTAGATATCAAGCAGATCCCAAAGAATCACACATAAATGCTGTAAAGAGAATTTTTAGATATCTAAAACGCAAACCAGCACTTGGTTTGTGGTATCCAAAAGATGGAGACTTCTCTTTATATGCCTACACAGACAGTGATTACGGGGGATGCAATAACAACAGGAAATCAACTAGTGATGGTCGTCAGTTTCTTGGATAAAGATTGATCTCCTGTCAGTGCAAGAAACAAACAAATGTATTTGTGTCAATAGCTGAAGCAGAATACATAGCTCCTTCTGCATGCTATTCTCAAGTGTTATGGATTTAAAACCAAATGCTTGACTATGGCTTTAATTTTCTTAAAACACCCATACACATTGACAATTCTACAGCAATGTTTTTAACAGACAATCCTATTCAACATTGAAAAACCAAACACATAGAGATCAGATATATTTTCTAACAGATTGCTCAGAAAAGGGTCTGATCCAGTTGATCAAAGTTCAAACAGACAATCAATTGGTTGATCTTTTTACAAAATCATTTGATTCAACTATATTTGAATTTCTGGTTCAGTCACTTGGTATGATCAACTATGAAACAATGAATTAATGTTTTCAAACATTAAAGTCAAACAGTCTTGATTTTGTCAAAGTCCAAAACAATTGTCCCACTTATATCTTTTTCAAAATCAAGATAACATGCAAACAAATCATTTATAACATTGAATCACACATACACTTCATGAGAAATGATAGTTACTAGCATAACTTTTCTCTTGAGTCTTTTTCCACTAATAAAGACTGATGATACCTTGTTTGATATGTGGATAGGCTCAGCATGGGACATCTAACATCAGATACAACAGTGAAGAACTAAATTCTCCTGATTATGTGGTCAAAAACACAACTTGGTTTATGGTAAGTACTGATTTCTTCAACATAGATAGCTTGAAATCTAACTTCAATACACCAAGTGAAACAGATTATAAATTGCTCAATTTAAGTGTCTCCTCTGTTATGATAATCATAGACCTGGAGTACACTAAGACATTGTTTGTTATGCTGAGCACAGACCTGAATGTTCTTAGTTTTAGTCCATAAAAGATTCCCAATAAGGAACACAACCTATAAGGATGATCAATCAATAAAGTCTTTATGACTAGCTGCCGAAGTGAAGTGCAAAAGAATCCCAAAGTGGATCACCTAATAAACATCAATCAATAAAATAATTGTTCCCATTTATCATTTATCATCCTAATTAGCTAGGTCTTAAGTATTGAAATTACTTTCTAGCATATCTTGAGGAGAATCATACATATCATACAATCAGATGTCGGGTACAAACAACTCATGTCAATCATTCTACAACATGATAATCACTTACTGTTTAAACAAACCATTAATACCATGCTTGAGTTTAAGTTGATCAATATATCTACAATCAACACTGTACTTGTCTGTCTATTCTTCAAAATCAAATAAACAACCCAGTAAAGCACTACAGACTAGTATGATCTCATGGTATGGGCACATGATTTATGTGTTTTATGATTAAACAAGCATTTTGAGTGAACAAAGGATAAAATTCTTGATACATCATGAGTAAATCACTCTTAAACAAACAATTGGACTTTGATAATTTCAAATTAAATATATATAAATTTTTGTCAAATTTTTATAAATATGCAAAAATTTAGGGGGAGAAATTGAACATAGATATATCAAAGGCAACAGAATTGTGCATTAACATACAGTTTATCATACATTTTAACATTTAAAAAAATATATAAACAAAGCCAAAGTCAAGCCAACACTAACAAACAGCAGGTTGACACATATATATTTATTTATTTTATTGCACAATATTGTTTTAGAGTGATATCAAATCATCCATATATTGAAGTGTTAAAATTCGATATTTTAACATACATTTAAAGATTTTGAAAATATTCAAAATTAATTTGAAAGTATAATTTTTCAAACAGATCAAACAATCACAACATTCAAAAGTTTCTTAAATTTTTTGAAAATTTTCACAACTGTTCGTACAACGGATGAGAGAAAGGTTCATCCGCTGTGAACAAAATAGCACTACAAAGTTCCTTTAAATCAAACATTTTGACAACTGTACATATAGCGGACAACCAAAACATTCATCCGCTGAAGGTACAGTACCAACCAAAATTACACAAGTGTCTACAACGCATGAACAAAATTGTTCATCCGCTGTGAACATCATCCAAATTTACACAGGTGTCCACAGTGCATGAACAAAAATGTTCATCCGTTATGAATATCATTCAGTTACAAATTACTCCACAGCGCATGAACAAAATTGTTCATCCGTTGTGAGGAAATCAAACAAGTGTTTACAGCGTATGAACATTTGTTTATCTGCTGTGAACATATCAAACAAAGCAGTCAAGTGTCTTCAGCGCATGAACAAAATTGTTCATCCGCTGTGAAAACAGTGCATGTGTTATGCACAGAGCATGAACAAAAGTGTTCATCCGCTGTGTGAACAGTGCCGAAGTAAAATGCACAGCGCATGAACAAAAGTGTTCATCCGATGTGTGAACAGTGCATAAGTAAAATGCACAGTGCATGAACAAAATTGTTCATCCGCTTTGTTAACAGTACACACATAATAGGTCCACAGCATATAGCCAAAACTGTACAACGGACATTGTGTCCATAGCGGACACCGTACTCACAGCAGATAACCAAAACGATTCAAATTTTTAGACAACAACCAAACACTGTATACACAGCGGATGTACATCTATCCACTGTATATATAATCCACACTTGTCTAATTTTTACATTCACACGTAAAAAGAGAGTGTGAAGTTTACTAGTCAAAATTTGAAAACAGTCAAAACCCTTCGATAAACCCTAAGCACCGTGTTCGATTTACACAAATCAAACACAAATTTCTACTCGTTTGGTTGATCGAAAAGGTATAACAATATGATTTTGATACTTAATCAAACATCAACATTCTGAAATTTTATTCAGATTCAAGGATTGTTCGACTCAGTTGCACAGTTGATGAACAATCAATAATGAACAATTTGATGTTATTTAAAAAATCAAACATGATATATGTGAAATCAAGCATTAGTCGATCATATTTAGGCTGTTAATTTAATGATTTGGGACTAAATGTTCATGCTGATCATGAACATGCTTGATGTTCATGATAAAAAACAGACAAAATCACTGTTTAATTTGTCAAAATGATCAAAAGGTGACTAGCATGTGTTTTTAATTGATATTCATCTTTAAAAACATCAAAACAAACTTGCATTAACAAGAAATTTTGTCCATAACAAAAAACTTTTAATGCATAAACGTTAGTGAAAATAAATTGACTGTTTGACTTTTAAAAGTCTAACTTGATTTCAAAACTAACATGACAAAATGAACAATGTATGTGTATATGAACTTGTAAAACATGACAACACATCATTCAGTATGAGGAATCAATTTTGATGATCATTTCAAATAAAGAATTCAACAAGCAAAACACAAAAGTATTGACTTGCAAAAGTCAAACTGATTTGATTATTAAAACATTCAAATCATTCATTTTCAAACATAAAACAAGTTCTAAACATACATAAGTGGTTATTATTCAAACATACACATGAACTCTTAATCACCAAATCATCATTATTAATAATTGTGCACATTTATTACACAATCACTAATATGTATTTACATTTAGACAGGTATTGTTGATTTAGTGTTTGTAAGAGATCACAACATCTGTGCATTTCTTGATCCTGACTCTCCTAGGTCAGTAATTTACAGAGACATGATTCAAGCAATTAGACCAACCAGACTTGTGCATGCTATGACCTTTAGACCAGACATATATGAAGATCACATTGTCCAATTTTGGACCAATACACACCTTGGTGAGATTGATGATCAGCAAGTAGTTATATATACTATGCATAATTAGGAAATCATCATCTCTGAGGGAGTTATAAGAAGGGTGTTGCAATTAGGTGATGAAGATGCTCAAGGACCTGTTGAATTAGATGAGCACTATGTGCTACATGTATTCAGGCAGATTGGCTATACTATAACTATTGATAGAATGCAGATCAAAAGGTCATACATGTGTGCACAGTTCAGGTTCTTGGTGCACACTTATTAGAAAGCTATTACCAACAAAAAGACAGGATGGGATGCATCATCCCTAAGGGCATGTTGTGCATTAGCAAGCATTACAGCAAGAAGGCCATTAACTTTACTGCTCAAATTCTCAATGGGATTATCTATAATATCACAGAGGTGAGGAACAAATTTCTTATATTTCCAAGATTCCTGCAGATGATCATAGATGATCTACTACCTAACATCCAAAGAAAAGGAGCTATTTTACAGCCTGTTCACTTCAATGAGTATGTCTTTAACAGGATAAGATCTAGCATTTACCAAGGGGATGAGGTGCCTATACCTCCTCATATGATTGTTCATGACATCCCTGTTCCTGAGGAATTTCTAAGAATTCAAGGACAAGATGAACCATTCATGTTATTCCAATAAGCCAATCAACCAGCCCCTATCATTCAACCACAACCAATCATACAGCCTGAACCAATCATTCAACAACAACCAATCATGCCTAAACCTATCCCAGAACAATCGCCATTCATCCAAGCCCAAAACATACAGCAAGATCAACCACTATGACCACAACAACCTCTAAGCCCACAACCATTCAGCCCATAACCTTTCAGCCCTTAATCATTCAGTCCTTAACAAATATATTTTCCCTCTCCATCACACAGCCCAAACCTCTCTTATCAGTAAACACTTTCATCTATTTTAAGAAATATAGATACAACACTTGCACAACAAATAGATGAGCATGAAGATGTTGTAACTTCAGCTCATGAACCTGAACCTAAACAATCAACTACTACTACTAAGTATGTTGAACAAAGCAGTGAGATGCTCATAGAAGAAGACATTGAGCACTGCAAAGTCTTTCTTTTCACTAAGTATAATAAACTAATTGAAAGATCCTATCAAAAAGCTATGAAGTTAAAAGAAAATCTCAAAGAGAAAGAAAAGGATATTAAAAAGTTTGAATCAGGTCATAATGCACAAAAGTTGATTGTAAAGGGTGTGGAACAACAGCTTAATCAAACAAAGAAGAAATTAAAGGAGAAAGATGATGAACTACTTGTTCCTAAAGCTGAGATTGACTACTGGGGCAAGCAGTCAATAGCTAAAGAACATGATATGAATTGAAAAAGATCATAGAAGCTCAATCTGAATAAATTCAAAGATTAAACAGAGAGCTTGAATACAAGGACACTCAACTGAATGAGGAAGAAGATTCAGCAGATCTTGGTGAATATCTGAGTCATTCTAAGGAATTAGCTAATGAAGTAGAAAAAAGTCAACAACAAACTGAACAAATAGAAGTAGCACTGATCATTCCTGAAGAATCATACACAATGGATCAGTTGTTCAGTGATGCTAATCCTTCTGAAAACATACACTAGTCACACATCTTGAGACAACAGTTTCACACTCCTGATCCAATTTCTCAAGAAACAAGCATTGCTCATGATGATCCTCTAATAAACAAACAAAAGAAGTTAATCAAACAATTTCATGAATCTTTGAAAGATTCATCCAAGAATCAAGCGTCATCATCATCTGAAACTCCTTTCAGGACTTATGAAAGAAAAAGGAAGAGGTTGTATTTAGCCTCTTTACTCAAAGGCAAACAACCAGAGGGTGAACAAGAAAAACCTGAATCTCCTCCGCTTAAGCTTCTAAAAGTTATAACTGAACCTGTTGAGTTAGATGCTCCACAACCATCATCCAAAGCATCTACACTAGAAGAGGGGGAGAGAGATCAATCCTTTGAACAACAACAAGCTTCCATCATTATCTTGAGTGATTTTGATGAGGAAGAAGAAGAAAGGGATGAGGATGAGATCATGCAAAACATCCAAGAGCTCTTCACAGATGATCCTCAAACCATGATTGGAATAAAATTAACAACCAGAGGATTCCTTTATGACTCATTCATACATATTAACTTGTATGAGGTTAAAGACTTGCTCAAAGACTTTCAAGAGGTCATGCAAAATGAACAAGAGCAAACATATAAGAGATACAAAGAAATTAAAGACAAACAAGAGCTTGAAAAGAATCTTCCCAAAGATCCTCAAATAGAGAAGATGACCTATTTCCAGGTGAAAAGCTGGTTGAGTCATACAAGAGTCCCATATAGGTCATATGCAGGGAGAACTGTATCTCAGATGAAAGAGATGACAAAAGAGATATACAAAAACATGTTATCAAATGCTCTTAAGCCACAAGTCTTTAGACCACCCCTACATCTTCGCTATCCACTTATCATCAAGCTCCTCCTAAACTTCATAATATAGAAGAACCAAGACAATTTATGCCTCATAGGTTGTGGCTTGAAGGTAATGAAGTTTAGGAGATGATAAATGAGAAGGAAAATTTTGTCAACCTAAATGAGAAAATCACACTCACTTCCAATGCAAATGAAAGAAAGATAGTGGCATGGAAATATGATGAAATCTGGGATGCTATCCTAATCAAGAGAGTATTTGGACTTGTCCAGTACTTATCATACATATCCCAACTAGGATCATTAAGCTATGAAGACAGATTGGACTTGATGCAATTGAGGATGGTGAATAAATCCTAAGGGAGCAGATTTCTATCATATAATGAGAGCTTACATGAACAAACAACATCATGAATGAAAGCTAAAGCTAATAGAGAAGATAAACTACACATTGCCAAGCTTAGAAGAGAACATGCATTATCAAGAAAACAAAAGGAAGTAAGGGAAGAATCATCTTCTTCTCAAATTGATTCTCATATTCTGGAAAGGGTTGGTTACCCTTTAAGGCCATCCGACTTAAAGCTAATCTTGAAGAAGATAGATGGCAATCAATACCAACATCCAATAACCAGATGGTACTATGATGAAACTCATTTTGAAATGGTGTTAGAGAGAAAGCTTAAAGGAAAAGAAGCAGCAGACATAAGGCTTTTTGATCCTCTAGAGATAAAGATGCTTCATCCATCTTAAGTCTCATTTCTAAAGACCAAGACATTCCCTTGCATTGAAGATGTATTGTGTAAGGGAGATTGCTGCTTTTTCATACACATGCTAAGAATTTTGGGCACTGTGTATGTAAATGTTGCATTAAAACAAAGGTTGGAAACATATCAACAACCCTTAACACATGTAGAAGGGATAACAGGAATGAGAATATCAGAGAATAACAATTTAGAGATTTTGAAGGGTAATCATGTTGTAACCATACTGGTTAGCAACATTGATATGCAAAGTATTGATCAATCAACCTTGGAACAACTTTTTCATTTAAAGATAGATTTCAAATATGATGATCAAAAGAGTGTTGTTGACTATTTTGTGTAGCACATAGTCAATTGCAAAAATGCATTCAAGGTCACAACTCTGAAAGAACAAATGAATGAAGCTGAAGCCGACCAAACCATAGAGAAAGACATAGATGACACTCTCAAGACTGTGGAGGAGGCAAAGAAATAGTCAGAAGAAGCTAGACCATCTCACTCCTGAGGTTTCTTATCATCATTAGCAGAACAAACAACCAATACATATCCTTCTCTATAATACTTATTCTATCATTCAATCATACAATCATGCATACATATGTTATTATACATATAATAATCATACAATCATTCAATCATACAACCATGCATACATATGTTATTATACATATGATAATCATACAATCATTCAATCATTCAATCATGCATACATTTGTTATTATACATACGGTAATCATACAATCACTCAATCATATAATCATGCATACATATGTTATTATACATATGATAATCATACAATCATTCATTCATGCATATAAGTGATCTTATACTCTTATGAACTAACAATCATGATGTCAAATAATTTCATGCATATGAAAAACATACAAGCATACATACATGTGTTTTATAACATACACATGGATTCAAACAAACATTCATGTGTCATTGATATAAACACATGACATTCATGCAAACATACATTCATACCACAATACATACAAAATCATACACAATCATTCACATTACTTGTGATAAGTTAACACTTGTAATCATACAACCAAAATCAATCATTTCAAACATGGGTTGTAAACAATAACCTCATGAAAACATGCACAAACAAACATGCAAACAATCAATCATACATGTAAACAAACAATTCAAACAATCATACAGGTAAGATTACACTTGTGTAATCTTATAAACAATCAATTAATCAACACAGACAAGTGCTACACTTGTTACCAATCAATATACACAAGAATAATCAATCATTCATACAAAATAATCTATCATGCATAACAAACAAAAGAAACAAAAAAGACAAAACCATCAAACATACAAAGAAACATACAAACAACAATCATACATAACATACAAAAGAAACACACATATTGACATCATTAATATAAAACAAAAAACAAAATGTACATGATGTTTGGAGGGAGTACTGTTGGACTCCTTATATTAAACAAAACAAAATTAACACACACATATAATTAACAAACAAAACAAAACAAAGCAATCAATCAATGACAACATCATACTTAGGGGGAGTACTATTGGACTGAACAAAGTGCATTAAGAATTAATGCAAGAAAGTATGATGCTTGCCATTATCAAACAATCAACTAAATGTGTTTTAATATACAAAGCATGCATTAGAAACACATTAACATCATTAACATTTATAATAATCACTAACATATGTGTAAATTTCTTTTTTAGATTTTGTAGATAAAGAAAATTTTGCCAAGTCACCCAATGCGGATGAAGTCAACCATTATGGATGAAGAAGTCTACAGCGGATGAAGTCACCCAATGCGGATGAAGAAATCCACAACGGAGGAAGTAATTCACAACGGATGAAGAAAGAATCCCATAGCGGATGAACAACTTCTTCACAGCGGATGAACAACTTCTTCACAGCGGATGAACAACTTTACCACAACGGATGAACAACTTCACCATAGCAGATGAACTTCACCATAGCGGATGAACAAACAAGATCCATAGCGGATGACTTATTCTCCAAAGCAGATGACTTATTCCCATAGGGGATGACTTACAGACTTAGGATTAATTTTATGTAATTTTTTACATAAGGGTAGATTAGTAATTATATATAGCATTTGTGTATAGCCTGTAAATAGCACTCTGCCCTAATCCTTTGTAAGCTCTTGAACAAAATATCAATTAAACAGGCATTTTATTCTCATGCATTCTAACACACAATCACACATTGAAATCATACACGTTGATTATGGGTTTCCGCACCATGGTTAGTGATTTGTGAGAGATTTGCAAAGATCCTTAGAGAAATCAACCTCTTCATATTGCATATTGTTCTTTCAAATTTCATGTTTAATATGTTTGACTAGATTGATTTTCATCAGTTGATGATCTTACATACCCATCCAAGTATACATTTCTAAAAGTAGGAGCTTCATCAAAGGTAGGAGAGGGCCCAAGTGTTGCTGCAGACATAGATGCTGATGTTGGAGGAAATGATGTTGGTTGCAGTGGTACTAGAGGTACTGTTGAGGAAACTGGATTTGTGAAGGATGAAAATGTAGAAATTTCAAAAGGAAAGGAGGCTGATATTAAAGAGGCAAGATTTATTGACATAAGATTAGACATTGACACTAATTTGATTGGAGAAGAAGTGACAGTAGGAGGAGAGGAAAGTAAAGAGAAGGAGACTAAGATGAGATTGCATGATGAAGTAGAGGAAGAAGAAGAACAGTTAATTGATTATGATTCTTAGCCTAAATTCTATGAGGTTGATGAACAGATAACAACTTATGTGGCTCAGAGAGGGTCAGCTAAAGGTGATGTAATAGAGATAGCACAGGAAGATTGGTTTGCTAAAGAAAAGGAGCCTGAAGAGCTAACACCTCTATTTCAAAATATTAAAGAGCCGAGCAAGAAAGATTTGGACAAGAAAATCATCAGTTGGAAGTACAATGCCGATTTCATGTTGTTCATGATCCAAAGACGAGGAGGAAAAATTTACTATTTGAACAAGAGGAAGGCCTTTAAAACCTTTCCTAGATGGCATATGAGGAGATTACAGAGATTGCACTCCTAGAAGCCGATGTGGGTGAGAGGGTGATGTTACTGGAGAAAGAGATTAAAAAGGTATTGGATGATAACTTTGAAGCCTTTGGATATATGAATACGGAGAGATGATGATCAAAGAAAGACTTGGATTAGGCCACTAGTAAGGGAAAGATTGTGTTGAAACTAAAACCTTCCATGACAATGCACAGAGTAAAAGTGCCCAATCCACTTCCCCTGATGCTACAAAACATCGAGAAATGATTTTATGAAAACAACAATGGGGAAGCAGTGATAGGACTTAAGGATGAACAAGAAATTAGGTCATTTGACCCAATGGAAGTCTTTTTGTTCTGTGATGAAGATTGAAAGGAGCTATGTGAAAATCATATAAAAGCCGAAGGTGGAGCAGATTCAAGAAACGAGGCTAGCCTATTTATGAGGGTGGCTAACAAAGCTCGTGGTATAAGAGTGGAAGTCATGGAGCTTACTATGAAAGTTATACAAGCTGACAAGCTTAGGATGGATTTGCAGTACCTTGCAAGGCAGTTACTTCAAACAAGTACACATGCGGAAGAAGAAGGTAAAGCTGGAGCTTAACAAGTAACATCTGAGAAGGATGAAGCAAATGTTAGTCAAGTTGGTGAACAAGCTGGAGCTAAAACTAAAGATTAAGGTCAAGCCGGTGAGATCCAACCTAGGTGGAGTATTGAAGATCAAGAGTAGGTTGGACTCACCATAGTTGTTAGGTTTTGTTTGTTATTATGCAATAGGTCTAGTGTTAGTTTATTTCCATTATGTAAGTTGTAGTTTGTTTTGTGCTTTGAACAATTTCACTGACCCCAATGAAACTATTAGCGAATCGCTCGTAGTCAGCTGACTTAGGTGACCCTGTGAAATTGTGTTTCGCAGCCAGGTGAAACTAAGTCTTGGTCAGGACAATTTTGATATCCGTGAAATTAGCTACTACCTTTATATTGTAATGACCTATCTTCGTATGCAAGTTTGGCATAACCTTAATATGAATATTCATCTTTTGCCACTCTGTTCTTAGTGGTTTTTGGCTGGAAATCATCTTCTCCATCATCTTTGAGCCTTGTTTTATGCTTGTGATTATGGTTTTGGTTATTATAGTCATACTCTTGAGACTCATTGTCTAGATACCTGTTAGAGTGTCATTTCAGCGGAATTTTTGTTAGTGTTTTATACATCATTTGCACTGATATTCGATCATATTGGACCAACAAGGTGGTTACATCACAGGAAGGGGTATGGTCACAAATGGTAAGCTATGCATTAAGAAGCTAAACTTTCTAAAAAAGCTTGTATACAATCACTTAAGTGTATCTCAATTTTGTGATCGGAGAAATAAAATGCTCTTCACTTAGCATAAGTACATTGTCCTCAAGCCCAAGGTTGTCATTTCTTATGATCATATCCTGCTCAGAGCCCCTAGGAAAGGGAACATGCACAAGATGGATTTATAGGAAACCACCCCATCAGGAGAATTTTCTTTCTTTCTATCTAAAGGCAATAGTGATGAGTCTTTACTCTGGCATAAAAGAATATGCCATTTAAACATGAATAAATTAATTAAAGATGATTCGGTAACTAGAATGCCAAAGAAAGGGTTTACAAGTAATGACATTTGTGTTGCGTGCCTGTAAGGGAAGCACTATAAAGTGTCTCACAAGCCAGAGGAAAATAACTCCATCACTACTCCCCTACACTTATTACATATGGATCCCTTTAGCCCCACTAGTGTAAGGAGTTTATGAAGGACCTCAATTTGCCTGGTGATCATAGATGACTTCATAAGATACACTTGGGTCTTCTTCCTTAGAACTAATGATGAGACTCCTGAGATCTTGAAGAACTTTATTCTAAAGATTGAGAATCAATGTGATCATAAGGTCAAAATCATAAGATGTGACCAAGGAACTAAACTCAGAACCAAATCCTTGATACATTTTTGATGAAAAAGGTATTAAAAGATAATGTAGTACTCTTAGACCTATTCAAGAAAATGGTGTTGCTAAAAGGAGAAATAGAACACTTATTAAGATTGCAAGGACCATGCTCTCTTACTCTAAACTACCCATCACCTTCTGGGCAGAGGCAGTCAACATTGCCTACTATATGCAGAATATAGTTTTAGTAGTCAAAACTCATGGTAAGACACCTAATGAACTGTGGCACAAAAGGAGACCATTTATTGATTTCCTCTGGTCATTTGGATATGCATGCACCATATTGAATACCAAAGATCATATAGCCAAATTTGTTAAGAAATCAAATGATGGACACTCTATTCGATAATCTTCCCAAGCTAAAGCTTATAGAGTATACAATCTTAGATTAAGAGTAGTTGATGAGTCAGCTAATGTGACCTTCAGTGAACACACTCCCAATATGAAAGGTTCTGGTCCTGATTGGCTATTTGATCTTGATTTAGTTACCAATTGTTATAACAAATCTTGTAAAGATGTTTTAGGATCTACAGGTAAAATATTAGTAGCAGATCCTAATCTAAGATTTGAGTTGAGGAGACCAAATGATAAAATCCATCAACTCCATGGTAACAAACCCTGCAAGTGGAAATCCTATCAGCACAACCATAACTCTTCAGTAGACACATATGAGGTGCTTACCAATTCCAGCAATGAGGCATAAAATTCAACTGAATGGACTTCCAATGTAGGAGGAGATGGAGATGGTGAAAGTGATCAAGAATTTCATGATGCTGACAACCACTCCAGCGGGATACACTGGGTATGTTTGTTTGTTTGTTTGTTTGACAACCACTCCACTGAAGACAACATTAATAATATCATAAACTCATTGGATCAAGTTACACATGATAACTATACTAAGATTTTGAGTGATACTCAATCACCATATCTAAATTTCACTAATTTAAATCTATCAAACCAACATGCTATGATTCCTCAATTGAGAATCCATAAGTGCTATCTTACCACAAACATAATTAGAGATGTTAAGACTGTGGTGAAAATAAGAGGACAAACCCATCATAAAAATATATGTCTCCAATCTTGTTTCTTGTCCCAGATTAAGCCAAAGAAAGTTGATGAAGCATTAAAAGATGGAAGCTGGGTTGAAGCAATATAGGAGGAGCTGCTTCAATTCAAAATACAAAAGGTTTAGAACCTATGTCCTCTTCCTCATAGGAAGATGCCACTAGGTTCAAAGTAGGTATCTAGAAGTAAGAAGGATGATAGAGGACTTGTCATCAAGAACAAGACAAGACAAGTTGTTCAAGGCTACACTCAAGAAGAAGGGATTGACTACACTAATGTTTTCGCTCCTATGGCAATACTTGAAGTTGTTAGGATATTCCTTGCTTTTGCTGCATCCAAGGATTTTAAGATCTACCAACTTCATGTCAAGTATGCATTTTTATATGGAGTGATACATAAGGAAGTGTATGTCAAGCAACCACCTTGCTTTATAGACCCAGATCATCTTAATTATGTCTACAATCTTGAAAAAGCTCTTTATGGGCTGCATCAAGCTCCAATAAAGTGGTATGAGACACTGTCACAGTACCTAGTTTAACATGGTTACAAGAGAGGTGCTATTGACACCATACTCGTCATTATATGAATAATAATTGAGTTGATGTTGGTTCAAGTTTATGTAGGTCACATCATCTTAAGGTCAACTAATCAAATGCTCTATAAAGAGTTTGAGAAGATGATGAAAAATAGATTTGAAATGAGTGCATGGGAGAACTCAATTTCTTTCTAGGAGTTCAAATCAAACAGGTTGACAATGGCATCTTTATAAACCACTCAAAGTATGTGCTAGAGATACTAACCAAATTTCATTTGACTGAGTGCAACGTTATGAAGACTCCTGTTGAAAGAAACCACTCTCTAGAACCTCATCTTATGGGGGGGGTGTGTTGACAAACATCTATACAAGGCTATGATTGGGTTTCTTATGTACCTCATAGCCAACAGAACTGATATCATGTTTGCCATATGCATATGTGCAAGAGATCAAGTCAACCCTAAGTTGTCACATCTAGTTACTGTCAAGAGGGTTCTTAGATAGCTTAAAAGAGCTCCTAAGCTGGGACTTTGGTACCCAAAGAATTCAGACTTCAATCTATATCCATATACAGATAGTGACTATGGTGGTTGCAACATGACATCAAAGTCTACATCAGGGGGTTGTCAATTCCTTGGTGGAAGGATAGCCTCATGACAATGCCAAAAACAATGCGGTGTGCCTACATTAAGTACTAAAGCTAAATAAATTGCTACAGCAAGCTACTATGCTCAAGTGCTTTGGATTCAAAATCAGATGCTAGACTATGGATTCAACTTCAAGGAGACCCCTATCCATATAAACAACAATGGTGCTATATTTATCATAGAGAATCAAGTGCAACGCTCAAAGACAAAACACATCTGTCACACCCTCAATTTCCATGATCGGGGTTTTACCGCCAGGAGTGTGACATAACCAGGATCTCAGATAAGCATCAGTTACACCAAACGACTCGATAATTACAAATCTTATAAGTTGCTTAGCAATAATGAAATAAACCAACTTGTATTAAGTATTGTGGAAGCAAAAACAGGAAAACATTTAACAATAGTCTTGAAACATGCAAACACGCTCCCAATCCAATTTATGTAAAGTAAGTGAAATTAAATCTTGAAAACAGTTTGGGATGAAAGGGAATGACATGCAGTGGATGTTGTGCTCTTAAACGTGCCATTTCAATGTCCTGAGAGAAAACATGCAAAAGTCAGTACAAGACTGGTGAGTTCACAGGTTTATCAGAAACAGTAAGTACCAGTAATGTAATTCCCGGATTTAGTAATCAAAGCATATAATGGGTAGCTAGCCCATAGCAATCACTATGTGTATGAAGTCGCAACCGAGCTGACGTGTAATCAATAGTAATAAAGTATGCCCGACTGTGAATTCCCCACCACAACACTGTAAAACAGGCTGACCGTTCACCCGTTTGACCTCCAGAGCGTGACTAGCCCAGGCAGGGTATGTCAATCCCAGTAGATCTACTAACAATCACCTCGCTATTTGCATATTAACGGTCCGAAGGGCATAGTATAACACCATAGTATCAGGCATATGCAGTATTACAAAAACCCAATGTAATGTAATGTTAATGAAAGCATCATGTTTCTCTCCCCCAAAAAGAGTATAAAGTAAAAGTGGGGCTGTAAACTCACCTGGTATGCGTAACAACTATTTAAAGTTTATTTGGGGAATAAGTGAACCAACAACCTTCAGAGGTTACCTAGATCATGTAAGTACGTAAGTACGTTCAAACAGGGAACATGTGGAACCCTAAGTACACACAACCAAAGACTCAAGGTTTAAGAAAAATAGACATGTTTGACCCGGTTGACCCATTGGTGACATTATGAGTTGTAATTCCTTAAAGTAACATAATCATTCCTCAAGCATGGTTAACATACATCATAACAATTAATTTCCAGTCCCAAACATGATGTCCTAATTAGTAATCATCATTCAACATCATACATGATCATCAAGTTCCATACAAACCAATTAACACATTTCATCACAATAAGCATCCTTAGTAGATACTCTAGCATGATCCTAACATCATACACAACTCACACCATCAAAATAAATTCTAGTACTACTAACATTACACGCAAAAGCCAAGTACATATGCTACAGGTTGTAGGTATTCGTTTTCCAGAATCAGCTCGGCAGATTCTAGGTGTTTGGAAGATACGGTCAAACACATAACCAACCAAGGATTTAGGCCAAGGCCAAACTCCAGTAGGCTCTCCTATGAGTCAAATAAGTATGTGAAAAGTTGTTTTAGGTTTTAAGGGCCTGGAGTTATTAGAAAAACTAAAAATGTTACAGCAACACTTAACTGGAGGGCTGCTGGAGTTAGCTTGCCAAATTATGCAGAACTCCCATTTGAAAATAGATATTGGGTTAATTATTTTTCTGGAGTTTAGAGAATTCCTAGGAAAAATATTTGACCATAGGGTTTGGTCTATGTTTTTATGAAATGAGAATGGCACATCAAACAAGTCAACCCATACATTTTGTCCCAGAGGACAGAATTGACCCTTCTAGCCAAAACAAGTAAAAAACCAACTTAATCACCTCCAATTGGAGTGTGGTTACCTTTTCTGGAAACTAGACTCAGTAACAAACAATTTGGACACCAGAAACACATCATTTGGACCTGTTGTGGCACATACAAAGTGAGACTCAGAATCTGTCAGAAAGTTTGTTTCTGACCACACATCACTAAAATGATCATAACTCACGTTTTACACGTCATAATTGGACAAGGTTGGATATTTTGAAAACTAGACTCCATGAGGAACATGTTAGACTCAAGAAAAGTAGTTTTTGGATTCATCTTCATTTGGTTATATCATGATGAAAACAGAGTATGCAATCTGCCAGATATCAGAACGTGTACACATTTCACATTTGTCATACCCCACATACCACATAATGATTTCCCAATACAAGAATAATTTTTAGAGCAGGTCATAGCATCTATTAGAACATCTAATTATCACCATGAACATATCCATAACATCAATACATCAATTCCTTGCAAGATTAACATATTCTAGTATTTATCCAACCAAACTAACATCATGAAATCATCAAACAACCATCCATTTCATGTAATTAACTTTAATTTCGAATTTGAGTTCATCATGTATCAAACCCACAAATTTAATCAACAAAACCTTATAATTCTTGCATAATCAATATCAAGCAATATGTAAACCATCAAACTAAACTACTAGCATCATCAATTAACCCAAGGATCATCATCAAGAACATCAACATAACATCTAACCCTCGGCCGACCTAAAGAACCCACACAAAACATCAAACTAACCTTTAATTCTTGCAATAGAACACGAATTGATGCTTGCAACTTGTTGTATTGCTTGAATTCGGTCCAAAATCGCAGCCAAATGCTTGTTCTTGGCTGATTTTCAAAGTAAAGAAGGGTGGAGAAGAAAGAAGCCGTTGAATGGAGGTTCTAGAGGTGCGTTTTGGTTTTTAAATCCTTTAATTATCCATAGTTACCCTTTTACCCCTTATGATTTGTATTCTTATGAAAAGTAAGCTTTAAACTCTTTTAAAAGTGTTTTTAACTAAATTAATAAACATGTAAACTCATGGCAACATCTATACATTGGATCTTTATAAAACACAAAACATACGAATCTATACACACGTTTCCACGTTACGCGATTAATTCTCAATTTACATGTAAAACACACAAGCACATAAACGTAACGCAATAATCACATAATCAGTTGAATTTCCTTTAATTAATCATTATTAATTGTTATTAGGTCACCAACGTTAAACGACAACCAGTGTGCGCTCAAGACACGTGTATGCAAGACTTAACGAGACTAACGGAGTTTGGTGACGTAAAATTACCGAGTGTCACATTATCCCCATGTTGAAGAATTTTCGTCCCGAAAATTGGAACACTGAGTCAATGTACGTAGTGAGTAAGTGAAGCATTGTGAGCAAACTATTTACTTATCCAGTACGTAGACGTGCTAAGGTTTCCGAGAGATTAGGAAATAAATCCAAAATAAAGGAACGTTAGGTTCTTAAGGTTTCGTGAGAGTTGTGACATTATTCCCATGTTGAAGGGAATTTCGTCCCGAAATTGAAGGAAAATATATCTTACAACAGTATCTTAGGAATTGGAAATTTGATCGTTGAACAATTGCGGATACTTCGTTTTCATTTGATCTTCACGTTCCCAGGTAAACTCTGGTCCACGCTTTGAGTTCCACCTAACACGCACAATAGGGATCTTGCTACGTTTTAGGGTTTCGACTTCTCGATCCATAATCTCCACTGGTTATTCGATGAAATGTAATTGGTCGTCCATCTTTAGTTCCGCCAATGGCACGATCAATGATTCATCTGATAGACATTTCCTCAGATTGGATACGTGAAACAGATCGTGTATCCCCCTGAGTTCATCAGGTAAATTCAACTGATAGGCTACTGGGCCAATTCATTTGACAATCTCAAATGGCCCCACTTATCTAGGGCTTAGCTTCCCACGCTTGCCAAAACGTATTACTCCTTCCACGGTGAGATTTTTAAAAGTACCTTGTCGCCAATCTGGAATTCCAATGGTTTACGATGCTTGTCAGCATAACTTTTCTATCGATCACGTGCCGCTTCCATCAGATTACGTATTTGTACAATCTTTTCAGTTGTTTCGTGCACCAGTTTCGGACCAGTAAGTTGGCTTTCTCCAATCTCTGCCCAACATACAGGTGACCGGCACTTACGTCCGTATAGTGCCTCAAATGGTGCGGCTTTAATTGAGGTGTGATAACTGTTATTGTAGGAGAACTCAAACAATGGTAGATGAGTTTCCCAACTGCTGCCGAAATCGATGACACAGGCACGCAACATGCCTTCTAGTGTCTGGATCGTACGCTCACTCCGGCCATCGGTTTGCGGGTGATACGCAGTGCTCATATCTAGTCGTGTTCCCAATGATCGTTGTAATGACCGCCAGAAATGAGAAGTGAACCGAGCGTCACGATCAGATATAATAGATACTGGCATGCCATGCCGAGAGACTATTTCTCTTAAGTAAATGCGTGTCAGTTTCTCCATTCGGTCCGTCTCCCAGATTGCCAGAAAATGTGCGGATTTTGTTAAGCAATCTATTATAACCCAAATGGTGTCGCATCCGCTGGGAGTCCTGGTTAACTTCATAATAAAGTCCATTGAAATCTGTTCCCACGGAGTAAACCGGATGGTCTCTGGTATTCCACCTTAACTTTGGAGCAAGTTAAGCATCCACTTACATATGCGGCGATCTCCGCTTTCATGTTCGGCCACCAGTAAAACTCCTTTAGGTCTTGATACATCTTATGTGAACCTAGATGAACTGAGTAACGCGTCTTATAAGCTTCATCCATTACCAGTTCTCTCAAATTCCCATAAAGTGGCACCCAGATCCGTTGCATGAAGTAATGGATTCTATTAGTTTTGATCTCCCACTGTTTCTCCATGCCTCGCATGGATTCTTCTTTCAGGTTCTCAGTCTTTAAGTCCTCGCTTTGAGCAGCCTTGATTTGCACAGGTAGATCAGAATGTATGGTCATCTGTAATGCGCGCACCCGACGAGGTCTTAATGTTTCTTTCCGACTAAGGGCGTCAGCTACCACATTAGCTTTACCCAGATGGTACTTGATTGCACAATCGTAGTCATTGAGTAATTCCAACCATCGTCCTTTTCGTATATTCAATTCCTTCTGATCGTATATGTGCTGGAGGCTCTTGTGATCCGTATAGATCGTACACTTGGTTCCATATAGGTAGTGTCTCCAGATCTTCAGTGCAAACACTACAGCTCCCAATTCCAAATCACGCATTGTGTAGTTTTTCTCATGCACCCTAAGTTGTCTAGATGCATAAGCTAAGACTTTGTCACGTTGCATCAGTACGCATCCCAAACCTTGGATGGAAGCATCACAGTAAACAACAAAGTCATCAGTCCCTTCTGGTAAGGCTAGGATTTGTGCGCTGCAGAGTTTGTATTTAAGCGTCTGGAACGTTGTTTCCTCTTTGCTGCCCCACTTGTAAACAGTTCCCTTATGGGTCAGGGCTGTCAAAGGTTGTGCCACTTTTGAAAACCCTTCAATAAATCGTCTGTAATAGCCTGCCAAACCAAGGAATTGTCACACCTCGGTAGGCGTCTTCGGTGCTAGCCAATCCTTGATGGCTTCAATCTCTGATCGATCCACATGTATACCCTTGTCGTTCACCACATGCCCAAGGAAATGCACTTCGCGCATCCAGAAGTCACATTTTGAGAATTTGGCATAAAGTTGTTCGTTCCTCAACAATTCCAGTATGGTTCTCAAATGTTCTTCATGATCTTCCTTATTACGGGAGTAGATTAGTATATCATCGATGAATACAATGACAAACTTATCCAAATAAGGCTTGCAGACACGATTCATGAGGTCCATGAAAACTGCTGGGGCATTGGTCAGTCCGAACGGCATTACAGCAAACTCATAGTGTCCATAGCGAGTCCGGAATGCCGTCTTCGAAATATCCCCTTCTCGAACCCTTAACTGATGATAACCCGATCTCAAGTCAATCTTGGAATAGTAGCTAGATCCTTGCAATTGATCGAACAAGTCATCGATACGCGGAAGTGGATACTTGTTCTTGATCGTCACCTTGTTCAACTCGCGGTAGTCAATACACATCCTGAAGGTTCCGTCTTTCTTTTTAACGAAAAGCACTGGAGCTCCCCAGGGTGAAGAGATGGGACGTATGAATCCCTTGTCTAACAATTCTTGCAATTGCTTAGACAGCTCTTGTAGTTCGTTCGGTGCCAGACGGTACGACGCCCGAGCGATCGGAGTCGCTCCGGATGCTAATTCAATCTGGAATTCCACCTGTCTGTGTGGAGGAAGGCCAGGTAAGTCTTCAGGAAATGCTTCAGGAAAGTCTTTCACAACTGTAATATCTTCGACTCGCCTTTCATCCGTCTTCGTTTCAGTAACAAGTTCCAACAAGGCAAAGTGTCCCTTCCTGAGACATTTCTGAGCCTTCAGATATGATATGATGCCGACCACCACACCCACCTTATCACCTTCCACTGTAAGAAGTTCATCGTCCGAAATGGGTAACTTGATCAGCTTCTCCTTGCAAATGATCTCAGCACTGCTCTTGGATAACCAATCCATCCCGACAACTACATCGAAGCCCCCGAGTGTGACAGGAACAAGATATATGTAGAAAGTGTGCCCAGATAAGCCTAGCTTACAGTTTCTAAACACTTGGGTTGCTATTATCGTCCTACCATCGGCTATTTCTATGGTGTACTCAGAAGTCAAGTTAGTAGGTACCATTCCTAGTAGTTTGCTAAATTTTATGGATATATAACTTTTATCAGCACCGGAGTCAAATAAAACAGAGGCGTAACATCCATTAATAGAGAATCTACCAGATACTACAGTAGGGTCGTTTCGAGCCTCTCCTGAGCCCATAATGAAAGCTCTGCCTCTACCACCATTGTTGTTGTCATTAGACTTATTAGTAGCACCGCTATTTTCATTCCCTTTTAGCTTTGGACATTCCCTCTTAAAGTGACAGGGTTGACCGCATTTATAACACCCAGTACAGTTATAGTTTTGCTGCTGCTGAGGTGTTTTTCCTGAGAGGTTTACCCTTCAGTTTTTAGCAACATGCCTAAACTTTCCACACCTCTCACAAGTGTTCCTTGTGCATTGTCCCGCATGATGGAACTTACATTTGTTGCACTTCGGAAGATTTCCATGGTAGCCACCCGAATTCCCCATTTCATGAGAAGATTGGGATGGGTTGAACTTCTTGTGTTGGGGTTGATGATGACAGGATCTCAGCCTCTAGTTTGATCAATCAGATTGTATTCGCAGCGGATTTAGCACAGTAATTAGCGATTACAGCAAGAACACAAAAGATTTTGCATGTAAAAGTACAAACATAGAGAGAGAGAAAAGTTCTGCAAAAGATGTTTATATGACTCCACACGTTTCGGCGCCAAATGCAAAAGGCACATCGTCCTTTTATAGGAGAAAAAGGACGAATGCTGATGTCACTGACAGTGACATCAACCGATTATTAATAAACTACTGAAGGAACATTAAACTACTGAAGATGTCAACAGCTGACATCTTCTTACAAAATCTTTCCTATTACAAGTACTGAAAAGGAAACTACTGAAAAGCTACAACGACTGAAGAACAACCTCTTCAGTCGTTTACAACTACTGAACTATAACAGCTGAAGAACAAACTCTTCAGCTGTTGTACAAACTACTGAAAAGAAAAATATAAAACTACTGAAAAGAAAAACCGTCACAACAACTGAAGAAGACTTCTTCAGCTGTTGTGACAAACTGTGAAGTTTCAGCACTATGGTCTTCAGACTTTGGTCTTCAGATGATTCATCAGCTGATGACTTCAGTAGATGTCATCAGCTGATGTCTTCAGTCTTTTGCCTTCAGACTTTGTGCGTCAGTTATTGATCTTCAGGTCTTCAGTTCTTCAGATGTTGATCTTCAGCACTTGTCTTCAGTACTTGAAGTCTTCAGTACTTGTATGCTTTAGTACTTCAGACTTCAGTACTTATCTTCACCACTTGGGATCTTCAGCTGTTGTACTTCAGATCTTTGATCTTCAGCTGTTGATTCTTCAGACTTTGTCAAACTGCTGATGAAGGTCTTCAGCAGTTGTTGTGATGTCATGTGGGACTTAGAGGTTTTCCTGATCTTGGCTCATTGGTTCTTTTGGTCCAACAAACTCCCCCTGAACCAATGCAGCCAAAACCTCTAAGTTATTTATTGTCCCACTTATTGTTGGCAGAAATATTGGTCTATTTCCTTCTGGATCAGATCAGAAGTTGACCCTGATAAGCACTGGCCTGGGAGGAAGTCTCTGATATTTGTTTGGCTAAGTATGGATGGGAGCCCTGTCTTGGGGAACTGGACACAGGACTGTTGTCCCATCCATGAGACTTACCTCCCACATACGAGCCTGTAGGATTCTCTGGTGTAGGCTCTGAGGAATGCGAGTTGTTCTTCTTTGGATAGGTCCTCAGGCGCACCTTCGAATAATCCTTCACGGCCATAGAGCTCTGAGACAAACTTGGCCTATTTGCCATTCTTGAGCTCAACTGTTGTAACTTGTCTATAGGAGAATTCATCCGGGTGTCTGCCTTCTAGCAACAAGTTGAGCTCATCTTTGTGGAAGTTCTCAAGCCTCTTATAGACTAACCCTTTACTAACCACCCTATTCTCTAACATCGTGTGGGGTGATTGGTTAGCTCTATAGGCCTTCTCGAACTCTTCCACAATTTCCTAGGGTGTTATTACAAGAGCCACAGAGATCACATCATCTACAATCTTCTTAAATTGGCTCTTGTATCTCACAGGCTTATCTTTCTTAATTATCCTGCGAGCCACCCTAGATCAGGCCAAGCCCTCACTCTATCTTTATCATATTGAAAGGTTTTCTTAAGAGTGAAGAGTCTCAGAGCTTCCTTCTTCATATTTATTATAGAGGTAGAAGCAGTATAAGCTTGATCAATGCTTTTCAGCATCTCTTCATCATGTAATCTCTGCTGCTCCTCCTCTTCTAACTTGACCCTCACAGCATCCATCTGTGAGGTGGGAGTGATGGTTTTAGGTTTGGCTTTAGGTAGAGGGATGACTGCAGAAAGAGGCAGTCTATCCTCCTCATCCTCCTCTTCTTCTTCTTCTTGCAGCCTCAACACCCTTCTCTTCTTCTTCAAGGGTGGATCATTGGCTGTGGGTTTTGATAGTGAAGGGGTTGGTTTTGTGGGTTGTGTTTGGGTTGTTGGTGTGGGAATGTTGTCAGGCCTTGCTAGTAATCTAGAGATAAGGGATGGTTTGGTTTGTTTTACTAGCAGGGTCATGTTCCCAGCACCTGCTTCAGAAAGGGCTTCTGCGACCAGCCCTTTTGTGAAATCACCAGCCGAACAGATCTTGGTGGCTATAGCCAAGATTCTGTCCCTGGTCCATGCCTTGACATCAAGGACTGGCCTCCCTAGATACTTCGAAATGAATCTACTCATAGCCTCGAGTCTCTTTTTATCCTCTTGGCTATAAGTAGACCATCGGTATTCAATCTCTTTCCTTTCCATGTTCCTAATCTCCTGATCTAGCATGGCAGTGTCCTTGTCAAAGCCTTGCTTGAACAGCTGATCAATGACAGAGTCCATTGATCGGCTATGCTCAGCATCAGCCTCCTTGACAAGGACTGCTATATCAGCATCCCCCTTTTCTACCTTCTCTCCCTCCTCTCCTCTCCCCTCTTCTTTTGATAAGTGACATGAAAATCCTTTTGGATTTTAACCACTGTAATCGGTTCAGCTCTCTCCTCCATCACCTTCTCCTTCTCCTTCACCCTCTCTGTCTCTTCTACCAACACCCTCTCAGTTTCCACCTCTTTCCTTACTTCTTAGCTTGCACTGATGTCTCCCCCTGTTTGGGTGCATTGGTTGGGGTTTGACTATCAGCAAGCGCTTTGGCAACAACAACCACCACCATGGGTTGGATATGTGTGGGAAGCCTCTCATCAATGGTTTTCATCACAATTTTTGTGATTATAGGTGTGATGAGAGGTAGGGATTTCTGGAAGATAGTATCTAGCTGCTCAGGAAGGTTCTGTTCCTGAGAGCTAGTGCCAGAAGCAGAGGTAGGTGGCTGAGTTTTTGGGAGTGGTTGAGTGTATTGGAGACCTTCGGGTGAAGGTGCCATCTGTGGGTCAATGGTGGCAGATTGACTTCTATCCTGAGACATTTTGGCAAGCAGCTCTTTGAGTCTGCTTACCTCATCCTCTAGGATAGTGTTTTGAGCAACTACATCATAGAAGAAGCTCTGGTCATCATCAGTTTGCACTGAATCACCTGACCTCCTGACAGTGTCAGGATGTACATGCACTGAGTGCGGCTCAGTAGTTGCATGTACCCCTGTTTCTTGGTTCTGGGGACTTCCAGCCTCCGGATTGTATCCATCATCGGCAGTTGCCTCTTGTGAGGTCTTATTGCTTGTACCAGCTTCTTCCTGCTAATGTGCTGATGCAGGGGAAGTGGCAGCCTCACCAGAATATCCTATCTCCCTAGCCACACTGGGAGATTGGACATGAGATTCTCTGTGTTGTGGGCTCTCACCAACACTTGTGTCCACCCTCTCTTCGGTTGGAGTTTCCCCAGTTGTAATTGGTTTCTGGGGAGAGGGTGGAGTGTTCAGGTGAGTCAACACTTTGGCGATTATGAGTGTAGGGCTTTGTGGGACGGTTTCAGTGGGAGATGGGCTTGAAGCAGTGTGCACATGGGAGGGAGTGTGCATTTCAGTGGCAGTCTCCTCAAGTGAGAAAGACCCCAGATGTGTGGCCGCCCCTGAAGTGGTTGCATCAGGCTCCTGTGGAGAGGAAACCTGTGCGGTTGTGGTTGGTGGAGTCGTGGTGGCTGCTGGGAGAATCTGACCAGCAGCAACTTCCTGCGTTTGTGTTGCAGGGGCATCCTCAGGGTACTCATTTCCCTGAGTAGCCTTTGTTGGCTTCTTTTTGGTTTTTGGCATGGTGGGGACTTTGGATTTGGAGGTGGAGGCTGTGGGTTCCAGCTGCATGGGTTTTCGCAGCTTGGCAGCCTGTTTGAGTGATTGGTCGGTGTTGTGCCCGGAGTATACCTCAGCTAGAACAGCCATGGCAGGGACCCCAGTGCCAACAAATCCCTCAGCACTTAGCTGGCTCTCGATGATGGCCATTATAAACCGAGGATACAAGATCCAACGGTTAGAAATGGTTTTGTGGCCATATCCTTGATTTCCCAAAATATTATATCAGTAAAGTTCAGAGGTTGTTTTCCAAGGATGGAATATAATACCTGTTGCCACCTTGTGGACATCTGGTCCCATGAAGATGTTTGGGAGCCAGACACACATTCACCATGTGGAAGATGAGACGTTAGGGATCTGGGAAGTGTTTCTTCAACAAGGTGGTGGCAGAGAGGTCGCTCTGATAGTCGTTGGCTGTGAAAGATAGATCAAGGTCGCCTTTGGGGTAAGAGGTTGGGAAGGTGGCATCCTCCAGCTTTAGGGTTTGTCGAATAGTAGCTGGAGTGATAACCACTTGGTGGTTGTTTACTGAGGACCGGAGAGAGACCTCGCCATCATTCTCTCCGGTTTGGACGGTGATTTTAGTCCAGAACTCCGCTAGGGAGTCGGTGTAAATGGTGGGGTTTAGAAGAAAAGCGGTTTGGTATGGAGATTCAGACATGAGATCAACGGCATTGTGGAATTTGGCCCAAAATGGCGATTTAGTGAGATGTGCGACACAGTTGTGTTGAGGATTGAGTTGCATGGCCGCCATTAATGGTGTATGGGAAGTTCAGAGGTTTTGAAAAGTTAGGTCAGATGAGAATTAAAAGCTCTGAACGTTGGGTATTTATAGGGTATGGCAAAGGCTGAAAGAAAAGTACTGAAGGTTTTAGTGTTAGTCATCAGTTGTTGAAACGACTGATGACGTGGTTTTAATCTTCAGTGATTGTAACATTTGAGGACTTGGTGTTAGTCTTCAGTAGATGAAACTACTGAAACCTTGGTTGTGTCCTTCAGATGTTGTAAACGGCTGAAGACTTGTTGTCAGTCTTCAGTAGTTATAAACTACTGAAGACCTAGTTTTCATCTTCGGACGTTGTAACAACTGAAAACTTGGTGTTAGCCTTCAGTAGTTGTGAACTACTTACATTAGTAGTTGTGAACTACTGAAGACATGGTATTGCTTCAGTTGTTGTAAACAACTGAGGACTTGGTGTTGGTCATCAGTAGTTGTGAAACTACTGAGGACATGGTTTTGTCCTTCAGTTGTTTGGGAATGAAACAGCAGCTGTTGGCATCAGCTGAAGAGTAAAATTACTCATCAGCTGTTTCCGTCAAATCAGTTGTTTCATGCTGACCTCCACATTTACTCATCAGCTCTTTGCCTGACTTTCAAATGTTTCATTGACCCTTCAGCTCTTGTGAATATTTATGCCTTCAACTCTTATGATCAGATGTTCACAAGTGCTGATGAAATATTCTTCAGAGCTGGTGAACAAATTTTGTATTTAGTACTTGTGTAAAATTACATATTAGTACTTGTGTACAAATTTGTTCTTCAGTACTTACTTGTTTGAAAATTGTACATCAGTAGTTGTAATCCACCTCACTACATCAGTTGTTTTCAACAAATAATGTACATCAGTACTTTGAAGCATTTTGGTCTTCAGTAGTTGTGAAAATACCGAAGACTCAATTACTCATCAGTACTTATATTTGACCTTTGCATACTTATGCTCATCAGTATTTGTGAACTGAGAGCATCTGTATTGGTCAAATTATTCTAGCTGCAGCATACCAAGCCTTAGTACCAAATTTTGAAATGTGGCACTATCTAAAGGCTTAGTAAATATATCTGCAAGCTCATCAGCACTAGGCACAAACTTTGGATCAATCAGACCTTTTTCATAGCAATCCCTGATAAAATGATGTCTGATCTCTATATGTTTGGTCCTAGAGTGCTGGACTGGATTTTTAACAATGCAAAGAGCTGAAGCACTATCCATTAACAATGGAGTCTTAGTCTCTGTAATGCCATAATCCAAAAGTTGGTTCTGAAGCCAGAGTATCTGAGATGTACAACTTGCAGCAGCAATGTACTCAGCTTCAGCAGTGGATGTAGCAATTGATGTTTGTTTCTTACTCTGCCAAGAAACTAAACAATTTCCTAGGAATTGGCAACCACCAGAAGTGGATTTTCTGGTGACTTTGCATCCTGCATAGTCACTATCAGAGAAAGCAACTAATTTGCAAGAATGCCCAGTTGAATACCAAAGACCTAGTGATTGGGTACCTTGCAGATATCTAAAGATCCTTTTGACTGCAATCAAATGAGATTCTTTAGGTGCAGCCTGAAATCTAGCACAGGCACATGTTGCAAACATGATGTCTGGTCTAGAAGCTGTAAGGTACATCAAGGACCCAATCATACATCTGTAAAGGGTTTCATCAACCGCTTTACCTTTCTGATCTATATCAAGTTGTGTGATGCTGCTCATGGGAGTAGAACAGGGCTTACAGGTTTGTAAATCAAACTTATTCAACAACTCCTTTGTGTATTTGGTCTGATGGATGAAGATTCCATCATCTCTTTGTTTGATTTGTAAACCTAGAAAGAACTGTAATTCCCCCATAGCACTCATTTCAAACTTTTGCTTCATGAGCATTGTAAATTCATCACACAACTTTGGATCAGAGGATGCAAAGATGATGTCATCTACATAAATTTGAACAAGGAGCTTATGCTGTCCCACAGTCTTAATGAACAAGGTTTTATCAATGGTGCCTCTAGTGAACTTATTTTGGAGAAGAAAAGTTGATAGTGTCTCATACCAAGCTCTAGGAGCTTGCTTCAGCCCATAAAGAGCCTTATCAAGCTTGTACACCCAATCAGGATGTTTATTGTCCTCAAAGTCTGGTGGTTGACACACATAAACTTCTTCTTTTATTTTACCATATAAGAAGGCATTTTTGACATCCATTTGATAAACCTTAAGACTATGAAAGGCAGCATAAGCTAAGAACAGTCTGATTGCTTCCAGTCTTGCCACAGGGGCAAAGGCCTTATCATAATCGATGCCTTCCTCTTGTGCAAACCCCTGAAAAACCAGCCTGGCCTTGTTCTTAACTATTTGGCCCTTCTTATCTGTTTTGTTCCTAAATACCCATTTGGTGCCTATTGCACACTTACCTTGGGGTAATGGAACAAGCTCCCACACTTGCTGTTCCTTGAACTGAAGAAGCTCAAGCTGCGTAGCTTCCACCCATCCATTGTCTCTTAGAGCAACATGATAGTTCTTTGGCTCTTGCTGACTGATGAAGAGAGCATAGAAGCAGAAGTTGGACAATTGATTCCTGGTTGAAACTCCAGCATTGATATCACCAATGATTTGAGATGTGGGGTGATTCTTCAGCTCTTGATAGACTATAATATCTGTGCAAGTGTTTGTGGACCCATCAGTAGCAACAGATGGTGATGGAGATTCCTGAAACCATGTGGAAGATGGCAGCTCAAATGAAGTAGAGCAAGCAGAAATCTCATCAGCATTTGTTGTGGATGGAGCTGCTAAGGCTACAGGAGAATCATGTTTAATGGAATCAGGCAGGTTGTCACTAAACCTGAAGAGGTGAGTACTGACTTCATCAACATCAGTACCACCAGGTGGAGAACTGTTGACAGGCTCAATAGCTGGAGGTTGATAAGGAACATATTGCAGTATGTCCAAATCAAACAACTCCACAGGGCTTTATGAAACCTTTTCCTTTGGAGATTCATTAAACTTAACATGAAGAGTTTCTTCAACCGTCTTTGTCCTACAGTTGAAGACTCTGTATGCTTTGCAAGTTGATGAGTAACCAACAAAATACCCTGCATCCACCTTACTAGAAACTTCTGGAGTGGGTTGCTAGTGTTGAGAATGAAACATGGACACCCAAAGGCTCTAAAGAATGAAATCAGAGGGGCCAAATGATGAAGAACTTCATAAGGAGTCTTCATCAACCTCTTATTCACTAAAGCTCTATTCTGTATATAGCAAGCTGTATTGACAGCTTCAGCCCAAAAGGTCAGTGGCAGCCCTGAGTCAGCTAGCATTGACCTTGCAGCTTCAATGAGAGTCATGTTCTTTCTCTCAACCACTCCATTCTGCTCAGGAGTTCTAGGAATACTAAACTGCCTTTTAATTCCCTTGGACAGGTAGAAGTCATCAAGTGTGTGGTTTCGAAACTCTGTTCCATTGTCACTCCTCACACACTTGACCTGCAGGGAATACTGCTTTTTTACAAATAACACAATGTTCATGATAGTCTTGGCTGCTTCATCCTTGGAGTGCAAGAAGAAAGTCCATACAAACCTGGAATAATCATCCACAATTACCAGGCAGTATCTTTTCTTTTCCATGCCCATCACTCTGATAGGACCAAAGAGATCCATGTGCAGAAGCTGCAAGCAGGCAGTGAACTTTGGTTCTTCTATTGAAGGCAATGAAACTTTGTGTTGTTTTCCTTTTAAGCAAGCAGTGCAGTCATTTTGACACTTGAACTCCTTCAAAGGCAATCCTCTTACCAAACCATGGCTTATCAGCTGATTCATTTTCTTGAAATTAACATGCCCCAGCCTTCTATGCCATAGAGTGGACTCTTGAGGAGAGGCCTTGGAGAATAGGCAAGGATGGCCTTTTAGATCTATCTTTTTGGAAAGATCTAAGGCATACACTCTACCTGTCCTGTTGGCCTTCAGGAGAGTGTATTCATCCAACACCTTGTCAATCAAATTTAGAACTTTGGATGACAGAATCCGACAGTTCTGGCTTGTGAAAAGGGCAACATGGCCTTTATCACACATTTGACTGACACTCAAGAGGTTGTACTTGAGATTCTCCACATGGTTAACATCATCAAACCTTATTTCCCCATTGGAAACAAAGCCTTTTCTGATGATGTAACCCTTTGCATCATTGCCAAAGGAGACAAATCCCTTCTTTCCATGAGAGTAGTCATTAAGAAGGGAGCTGCTTCCTGTCATGTGCATAGATCCTCCACTGTCTACATACCAGGTGCTTCTTTGGCATGTTGAAGAACCCTACAATCATAACCACATGTTAGTTTTAGAGACCCAAACCTGTTTGGTTTTGGGTCTGTTCTCAACTACAGGTGCAACACTAACAGGTGTGTTATGTGTAACAGTCTGAGGTGAAGGAGATGGTGTAGAAGAGGAACCCTTTGGCTTGGACTTCCTTTTCTGTGGTTTCAACACAGGAGCATCTAAATGGTTGACTCTTCCCATTAGATGCTGAACCATCATCACCAGTTGTGTCTGACTTTGTGATAAAGCCTTCATCTCTTTAGACACATTGGGATTTCCTGATGATGGATTCCTATATTGCACCATCTTCTTTTGAGCAACCTCAGCTGTTGCCTAAGTAACCCCTACCTTCTTTTAGATTTAGCTTTGGGCTTGGGATTTCAGGCTTTGATGTTGCTAGTACAAACTTGGTCTCAAACTCATTCTTCATTTTATTTATGTCCTCATTAATTTTCTCCTTTTGTTTGAGTTTGGAACCCCTTTTGTACCAGCAATCATCAGTAAGATGATTGAACAAGCCGCATATCTCACATGGCTTCTTCTTCATCTTAGGTTGATCATCAGCTAAAGAGGATGAAACTGCTGAAGACTTGTTCTTCAGCTATTTGTTATCAGTACTAGCAGTTTTCTTCCTAGTAGTGCCTGCTTTCCTGACATCCTCTTTGGCTATCTTCAAACCTTTTCTACTGTTAGTTTTCTTCTCTTTAGTGCTGACAGTAGTTGAGGTTTGAACTTCAGATGTTATCACTTGCTCTCCAATACTTTCAGTACTTCTAGAGACAACACCTAAGTTGATCAACCTTTTGATTATGTGACAATCAGTATTTGAACCATCAGCTATTGTAGCATCAGCTGATTTGTTTTGGCAGGAGTTAATGCTGACTTCTATCTCTGATGATGCTGAATCAGAAAGTAGGTCACATGATGAGAAGGATTGGTTATTGCTTTCTCCATCAGATTCAACTTCTGCTCTTGAAGTAAAATCTGTTAGAGGAGCAGTGTGATTATAACCAATGTCAAACTTCACATTGGAAGCTGATTGCTTGCTAAGAAGCATTTCAAAACCCTTGCATGATTGCACCCATCGATCACACTCTACTTGGGTGGTTGCAAGAGTTTCCTTGAGGTCTCTGTACTTCTCTAGAAGTACATCTTCCCTAGCTTTATCATCTTTTATTTGGCATTTAAGCTTGTAAATCTCATCATTTTTCTCATTAAGTGCAGCCTCAAATTCAGCTTTCTTTTTGGAAAAGGTGTGCTCTAGCTCAAGATTTTTATCTATTAAAGCTACATTTGCTTCTCTAATAGAAGCAAATGCTGCTATGCATGATTCAGAACAAAGCTTGGCTTTGGCCTCAGAGGATACCTGCGATGAGGCATTGGATGATGACCCCTCAGCAGAGTCAAGGGCCATCATAGCAAGATTTCCAAATGGATTATCACCACCATGTTGACCAGCACCTTGGAGTAGTTGTTCCTGACCAGATAGATCATCTGGCAGACTACTCCAGTCAACAACTCCTGGGGTGAAGAAGCTGTGTTGTTGAGGTTGTGTTTGATGATGAGATTGGGAAGATTGAGGCTCAGGAAGAGCATGTGGTGGCTGAGCAGAAGGTGCTTGAGTTTGACTGGGCTGAGGTACATAGCAGCAGGGGTATGAGTATGGCATATGACCCTGAGGCACAAAATAAGCAGGTGATGCCTGTGCTTGTGATGGATGGCCAGAAGTGGAGGAATGTTGCCCTCTGTGCTGTGAGCTATTGCTTGGAAAAGTCCCAAAGGGTGCAGAGGAGTTAGATCCAGATGATCTACACTCTCTAGCAAAGTGTCCAAGCCTTTGGCACTTGTGACACCTCAACTTGCTCTTGTCAAAACCAACTTTGGTTTTGCCAGAAAGACCAGGGAATTTCCTACCAGTTCTCTTGTAGAACTTTTGAGATCTGATATTTATCATTGCCATTTGGTTCAAAATATCCATCTCCTCCAGATCATCATCTGGAATGCCCTTCAAGTCCTCCATCAAAAAGCACAGATTTTCACTGCTACCTCCTGAACTACTACTAACACCAACAAAAGCTTGTTCAGAGTGGGTAGAGAAATCAATATGCTCATCATAAGAACTCTTTGATGCAGCATATTCAGACTCCTGACTTATCAAGGCAGCATTGCCATGGACAAAGTCATCAGTGAGCTTGCCAGAGGTGGACAACCACCCCTTTTGCTCTATCTCTCTCTCAAATGTGAGCAGTTTCCCATGAAGTTGGGTGAGAGATAGAGTATCCAGGTCGGCACTGGAGCGTAGGACAATAGTATAAGTGTCCCATCTCTCAGGCAATGATCTGAGGAATCTGTTGTTCATCTGGCTATTAGTATACTCTTGTTTGACCATCTTCAACTCAGAGATCAAACAAGAAAACCGCTCAAACTGTTGAGTCAGAGTCTCACCCTTCCTATGAGAGAATGTCTCATATTGTTGGGCAAGGACTACCCTAGTATTTGCTAAGACCGAATCGGTTCCTCCGAATTGTTCCTTCAGAGCAACCCATAGGTCATGAGCAGTTTCATGATGCAAAAGCCCTGAATAAATCTCATTTGGAATAGCCATGGCTAAAATTCCATGGGCTCTAGCATCAATCTCGAACAGCTTAAGATCTTCGTCCGAATATTGTTCAGGTTTTTTTGGAACCTGTTCATTTGATTCAGGGACGCTCACCATAGGCTTGTATGGTCCATGCACCTGACTTCCAACAACCAGCACTGTTGACAGACAAGTGGTGAAGCATACGATGTTGCCATATGTTTTACTCATTCCTCATAAGCATCGGAGACTTGGTTGAGGAATCAGTATTGTGAGGATCGTTCATTGGTGTCGTCATCTCAGATTTTAGTCAAAAACAAGTTTAAGCAAAACAAATGCAGCTCGAAACCACCAGAGAACCTCAAGTTTATGGCCAGAAACAGCAGAATCTCACTCTCTATAGCTAATTCTTGCAAATTGCTAATTCGATCAAACGTAGAGATCAAAAGAGCAGTTTCAAATGATCAATAGTGAAATCGATCAATGATTAACCTGCTCTGATACCATTTGACAGTATCTCAGCCTCTAGTTTGATCAATCAGATTGTATTCGCAGCGGATTTAGCACAGTAATTAGCGATTACAGCAAGAACACAAAAGATTTTGCATGTAAAAGTACAAACATAGAGAGAGAGAGAAAAGTTCTGCAAAAGATGTTTTCTATAACTCCACACGTTTCGGCGCCGAATGCAAAAGGCACATCGTCCTTTTATAGGAGAAAAAGGACGAATGCTGATGTCACTGACAGTGACATCAACCGATTATTAACAAACTACTGATGGAACATTAAACTACTGAAGATGTAAACAGCTGACATCTTCTTACAAAATCTTTCCTATTACAAGTACTGAAAAGGAAACTACTGAAAAGCTACAACGACTGAAGAACAACCTCTTCAGTCGTTTACAATTACTGAACTATAACAGCTGAAGAACAAACTCTTCAGCTGTTGTACAAACTACTGAAAAGAAAAATATAAAACTACTGAAAGGAAAAACCATCACAACAACTGAAGAAGACTTCTTCAGCTGTTGTGACAAACTGTGAAGTTTCAGCACTTTGGTCTTCAAATGATTCATCAGTTGATGACTTCAGTAGATGTCATCAGCTGATGTCTTCAGTCTTTTGCCTTCAGACTTTGTGCGTCAGTTGTTGATCTTCAGGTCTTCAGTTCTTCAGATGTTGATCTTCAGCACTTGTCTTCAGTACTTGAAGTCTTCAGTACTTGTATGCTTCAGTACTTCAGACTTCAGTACTTATCTTTAGCACTTGGGATCTTCAGTTGTTGTACTTCAGGTCTTTGATCTTCCGCTGTTGATTCTTCAAACTTTGTCAAACTGCTGATGAAGGTCTTCAGCAGTTGTTGTGATGTCATGTGGGACTTAGAGGTTTTCCTGATCTTGGCTCATTGATTCTTTTGGTCCAACAGATGAGTAGAGGATGAAGATTGCTTCCCGCTGGTAGATGGTTCCCATTTCCTCTTGTTATCATTGGAACCAGATGCAGCACCACGCGAGGGCAGTTTACCCTGAGTGACAGCCTGGTCAGTTAGCTTGTGGGCCATTTGGACAGCTTCCTCAATGGTCAGAATCTGTCAGAAAGTTTGTTTCTGACCACACTTCACTAAAATGATCATAACTCACGTTTTACACGTCCAAATTGGACAAGGTTGGATATTTTGAAAACTAGACTCCTTGAGGAACATGTTAGACTCAAGAAAACTAGTTTTTGGATTCATCTTCATTTGGTTATGTCATGATGAAAACAGAGTATACAATCTGCCAGATATCAGAACGTGTACACATTTCACATTTGTCAAACCCCACATACCACATAACGATTTCCCAATACAAGAATAATTTTTAGAGCAGGTCATAGCATCTATAGAACATCTAATTATCACTATGAACATATCCATAACATCAATACATCATTTCCTTGCAAGATTAACATATACATGAGTTCATCATGTATCAAACCACGAATTTAATCAATAAAAACTTATAATTCTTGCATAATCAATATCAAGCAATATGTAAACCATCAAACTTAACTACTAGCATCATCAATTAACCCAAGGATCATCATGAAGAACATCAACATAACATCTAACCCTCGGCCGACCTAAAGAACCCACACAAAACATCAAACTAACCTTTGATTCTTGCAATAGAACACGAATTGATGCTTGTAACTTGTTGTATTGCTTGAATTTGGTCCAAAATCACAGCCAAATGCTTGTTCTTGGCTGATTTTCGAAGTAAAGAAGGGTGGAGAAGAAAGAGGCGGTCAAATGGAGGTTCTAGAGGTGTGTTTTGGTTTTTAAATCCTTTAATTATCCATAGTTACCCTTTTACCCCTTATAATTTATATTCTTATGAAAAGTAAGCTTTAAACTCTTTTAAAAGTGTTTTAACTAAATTAATAAACATGTAAACTCATGGCAACATCTATACATTGGATCTTTATAAAACACAAAACATACGAATATATACACATGTTTCCACGTTACGCGATTAATTCTCAATTACATGTGAAACACACAAGCACATAAACGTAACGCAATAATCACATAATCAGTTAAATTTCCTTTAATTAATCATTATTAATTGTCATTAGGTCACCAACGTTAAACGACAACCAGTGTGTGCTCAAGACACGTGTATGCAAGACTTAACGAGACTAAAGGAGTTTGGTAACGTAAAATTACCGAGTGTCACAACATCAACATTAGGTATTATTTGATAAGAGATAATTTTGAAAAAGGATTGATAAAACTAGTCAAAATTAACACAAATGAACAATATGCTCATTTTTTCACAAAAGCTTTTAATGAACAGAGATTTAAATATCTTGTATCAGCTATTGGGATGACTAACTTGAGTAGATATTCTGAAATTAATTTCAAGATTGTTTTTCAAATATGTGTGTCTTTAAAGTTGTCTAATTTTATCACTCGTATAAGCGTTGTTTACCTTGGAATAAACTTTTTCTAAATGATATTCCTTAGAATTTTAAGAATTAAAGATTTCTTTCAGAAGTCATTAAATTGACTTTGGAAGAAACTTATGTCTTCAAAACTAATAACTACTTACTAAGAAATTTACCTTTAGAATAAATTCTGATATATCTTTTTAAGTTTAAATATGGTTCTAAGTACTTATATGTTTTGAAGGACAATTTTCTTCCGAAAGCAATTAAGCGTCAAATGTTTTATTCATGCTTTGAATAAAACTTCCGAAGTTTAATATCTTCCGAATCTAAATATGTCTTGGAAGCAAAAATTACTCTAAGTATTTGTTTTTGCAAAGCAATTCTTGTCAAACTAAGGAATATCTTCCGATGTCAAATTGGCATCGGAGTTTTTCTCAAAACTTCTGAAGGCAAATTACCTTCGAAAGATTTTCAACTTTCAAGACAACTACCATTTTGGGCACTTTTTTAGAGGTGGGCTGAACTATGGATTTTAAAGTTTATCCTTTAGCATTAACTTCGTCTTACATCCAACCATATAAATAGCCTTACAATGGTTCCCCCTTTTTCTTCTTCCTCTTCATCTGCAAACTACTAACCCAAAATTCACCCATAAACCCTAATTTTTCTTTGCTTTCTTCTTGCTTTAATCTTTCTTAGATGTCCAAACCTAAACCCCAAAACCAGCCAGATTTCTCCAAGCACCTACACAGGAAACACAATAGACCTCACCGCACTCACAATCATCTTAGATGTTTCTTAGATGTTTCTCACATTTTTAAATGGACAATCCTGGTTTCTTAGATGCTACCCGCTTTCTATCTCAATTATCTTTCCTCACCGCACTCACAATAGAACCTCCATTATATGGACAATATCGGCGAGAATTTTAGAGGACCTACCAAGAGGTCATCTTGGATGGTGAGAAGGCACTGACTGTATCAGTGCAGGGGAAAACTATTTTGATCACCCAGCCTTAATCAACACTCATCTAAGGTTGGATGATGAAGAAGGCAATTTTGGCTTCCCTAAAGAAGTTGTCGGTGAATCATTCATGCGGATGAGCTATGAAGGAGACTAATCAGTCGGGACCTTCAAGAAGGGTATGGCTCTTTCTAATGGAAGTACCTCCTCCCTGTTGTAATCCACTCTTTATCAAATAAACATGGAGGATGGGATCAAATTCTAGAGGACTTATCCTATACAGTCCATGGGATGGTTCAAGGGGTCAATTTGAAGTACTCCTAGTTTTTTTACACAATCTTTCTTTCTAACTTGGACTCCTTAGAGTACTAAATGTTCCCTAGATATGTCCAGTATATTTTCAAGTATGAGCTGGGCTCACAGTTAAGGGGAATAAGTAATGCACTTAAATTGGGATAGATGAATATCGGTATCTTCAAAATCATAGGAAAACCACTATTGGATTCTCAGTGGTAGAAACAACCCTAGTCCTAAAAATGTTAGAGCTCCCTACTCAAGGTGACAGCTTGGTAACACTAGTCAATGTTGAACCCATACCTTCTACATCTTCACCACCCACACAGCCTCAAATAATCATCACCTACCAAAGAAAATCCAAGCGAACCCCTGCTTAGTCTATACAGATTGAGCAGGCCCCCATATACTCACCCATGCAGGAGAAAGTGGAACCAATAGCTCACACTTCCTTAAGCAGCAAACCACTCCCATCTTTTTAGTGATTAGTACTGAGGTTCCTTATGCTCAGCCAACCAAGCTGCAAGCCTTCACTCTGAGTCTCAACCCTAGCCTTGATACTTAAACCAACTAATCCCTGACCTGTAAGTTTATGATGATAAGGATATGGGATTCAGTGAGTATCATGAGTCTTTCTTCTCCCCAAGTGTGCTCTTAAAACGACAACATCTAGCCCATATCATCCACTTCTAACGGAGGTGGACTTTCCTAAAATCAATTTTCAAAATGACCGACACTCTTTTGAAGCTCTTATGGAGCAGAGAAAATGCAAAGCCCAAGATCCAAAATCTAGTGATAAGGGAGACGACATTGATTATGTTCTCTCATCCCCGATGATTCTTTTAATGAAGATGAGGGGAGTCTGCAACAAAGAGTGCAAACATTATCCAAAACATGCACCTACTTGGTTTCAAAGGTTAGTCACCTGGAATCTTTGGTGGCTACCTTACAAAGGCAGGTCGTTAATTAACAACATAAAATCAACGATCTCAAGGGCAAATTAGCTGTGAGGCCTGCCAGGCGTGTTCAATGAGGTCCACAAGAACCTATGGATGTGGTGGACCTAACCTTTAGCTCACCTATGCCCGTGGGCGATGCTACTAAAAAGGGGGAGAAATTCATAATTACAATCGTATAACCTGAGAACACAGCCAAGAGTATGGACATTAAGGCCTCACCATCCTCACTTGCAATTGTCCAAACTCAACAACCTCCTTAGGCCCACATTAATGTGGATGCCTTACTTCAAAGCTCATTTAAGGGAATATGAAAGGCTATGTCTACCCCATCCTATCCTGCTAACAAGCCAATAGTATGATGGAGGTATGATAATGATAGAAGAGCCCTGATACACTCTTGTAACACCCGTATTTTTAGCAAGAAATAAAAGAAAAAGGAAGAAAAGAAAAGAAAATAAAAAGCAACTAAAAAGGAGGGACCAAAAGTGCCAAATGGGCAAAGTGGTTATTTATTTTGTACAAAAAGGGAGGTATGGCCGCCCATAACCCTGCACATTTCTTTGCATTCAGTTTTTAGAGAGAGAAACAGCAGGGACTTCGATCCTTAGAGAGAGAAAGAAGAAGAAATCGGATTCAAGGTAAGAATTGGTGTTTTTAAGTTGTGTTTTGGCTAAGAAACCGAGAATGCATGTTCTTATGTGTGTGTGTTTGTGTTCGGGTTGCACTGTGTGTGTGTTTTAGGTGTAGAAATGACTGGGAAGTTAAGGAAGGAATATCAAAACCCAAAGACAAACTAAGGTGAGTTCTAGACCCCTTTTTACCCGTTTTTAAATGCTTTGGGACTGGAAAATGCATGTAAGTATGTTTGTATAAAACTTGGGTTTTATACCCGTATGATTGAATGTATGAATGTATGTGTTTATGTTAAGTTTTGCCTAGAATCATGTGAGCATGTTTAGAACTAGGCATTATGATGTTTGGGATTTGGAATATGAATTAGACACATGTCCAGGTTACTCATACGACCAATAGTGTGGTCGTATGACCAGGTGATTTTTCTAAGTGTTGAAGAGTCCAATAGGACTCATACGACCAACAGTATGGTCGTATGACCAGGTGATTTTTCTAAGTGTTGAAGAGTCCAATAGGACTCATACGACCAACAGTGTGGTCGTATGACCAGGTGATTTTTTCTAAGTATAGGATGAAAAGTCCAATAGGGCTCATACAACCAGCAGTGCTCTTACGCCTAACAGGGCTCATACGCCCAGGGGGCTTATACGCCCAACAGGGCTCAAACGTCCAGAACACTTAGGATTTTTACAGAAATTTCCTGCAAATCCGAAGTTCGAGGTTTTGACCAGGGTTGACTAGGGTTAATAAATGATGATGTTTTATGCATGTAATGATGATTATGATTAACCCTTGTTATTACTGATATTATTATCAGTGTATTATTATTGTTAACAATATTATTAATAAAATATTGTTAAGTATGGTATGATGCTATGTATGATGATGAATGTATGATGATGAATGTATGATGATGAATGTATGATGAGTGTGTATGTTCCTTGTAATTGTGTATGCTTATCTTTCCGAAACTTTACGAATAACGAGAATGAACTAATGAAGTATTATGTAACATAAAGTGAAAGATAATGAAAGAGGAACATGATGATGAATGCATGTATTAACGAATGAACGAAAAGAAGAATGATGATGAATACATGCATTAATGAACGAACGAATTATGTCTTGCAAGCATTGAATAACGCGATTGGTCCTTCTCTGTGATTGACCATGGTCAAGGTACCTCTACCGCTTACCTCTAGTACCGCGGCATACGTTTTGTTGTTCATATGTTGACTTCGGCCCGGTAGCTAATAACGATCGGGGTGTAGCATATGGTATTGGTACAATTCACCTTTCAATGTGTGCAAGTAAGTATGAACGGGATTCTTGTCATTCGACCACAGTAATCATAGCCAAGTGCTATGAAGTGGGTAAAGCCTGACAGAATCCATACGAGAAGTTAAAGATAACGATGAATAATGAATAATGAAGATAATAACGAATATTATCTCTGTGTACGTATGATGTATGAACGCATGCACGAAAGGATACTTATAAATAAGTAAAAGTATGTTTTATTATAAAACTAGAACTCACTCAGCAACGCTGACTTTTATGTGTTTTCCAGTTGGCAGGTAGTGTTGCTGAGGATGGCACGAGGCGGCTACTCAGCTCTTTTGGGATGACATTCTTTTGTTAATGTTTTTGTATTGTAATGCAAACAAACGATATTTTGTAATGAGTGTTGTATTACTTTGCAAAAGCATTTATAGTAAATTCAAAGTTTCCGCTGCATGGTTTTTATTAAGTTATATTAAATGTATGTTTTATGGGTGATGACGACCAACTGTGAGGTGCTCGGGAACGGGGCCTTACAAGTTGGTATCAGAGCGAAAGTTTAAGTGAAATGGGTAAAATTTTAAAATAAACCGAAACTTAAACTGAAAATGGGACAGAAAGGAAGAGAATGTCATCTGAGTAGTTGCGCGCCATCAGGTATTTTCTTGAAAGTTAACCAGTGTTACGTGCGCATGTTATGTGTTTATGTGTACTGTTAGACTTAGATACTAATGTAGTCAGGACAGGTAATGCTCGGGGTGTGAAGAGTAGAGTAAGTGGCTAATCACAACTGGCCACTGTAATTAGGGACTTACTATACTCGACATAAACTGAGCTATTTCCTTGAATGACCGTGTTGGTGTTTAAATCTTTCAGTGTGATAGAAGATGGTCGGTGGTAGATCATCTAAAGCTTCCCGTGGCGGTGGACGTGGTGATGAACCGCGTAACACGCGAGGAAGACTTAGGATGGAAAAAGTAGTTCATGAGGAAAACGAGACTCCTCATCAGGAGGAGGTAGACGAAAGCACGAATTTGAGGGCCTTAGTGAAAGAGGCAGTGGTTGAGGAAGTACACCAGGTCATGCAGACGATCTTACCGTCTGTAGTGACCGAAGTGATAAAGGCAGTACGTGAAGATGATAGACGGGGGAGGAATCGGTCCTCAGGAAGACGGCAACAGGCGGAAGCAGAAACAGTATTATCCGATGATGAAGAGGAAGAGGAGGAAGAGCAGGTACGGGAGACAGCCCGGGGTTGTAGCTACGGGGCATTCATGAGGTGCAAGCCCCAACTTTTGATGGGTCTGGTACTGCTACTGATGCTCACCAATGGGTGATGGAAATGGAAGCTGTCCTCGATATTAGTGATTGCCAGGAGGACAAGAAGGTGAAGTTTGCTACCCACTCTTTCACAGGGTCGGCTTTATGCTGGTGGAAAAATATAGTCCAAGCCGAGGGTAGTAGGGCTATAGGGAAGATGAAGTGGGCTGAGTTAAAAAGGCTGGTGATTGAGGAATTCAGTCCTCGTCAGGAAATGGATAGAATTGAGAGGGAGTTTCTGCAGTTGGAGGCGGGGACGATGACCCACCAACAATATACCACCAAGTTTAACGAGTTGGCGCTGTTGGTGCCGAAGCAGGTGACGCCGGTGTCTCGAAAGATCAACCGGTACATTCAGGGGTTGCCAACTGAAATTCGTTGGCACTTGATTTCTGCCCGACCAAGCACTTTCAGGCCGGCAGTGGATTTGGCGGGAAGGTTGTTCGATGAACGGGCTGCGTTGGTAAAGGCTGAGGGTAGCAAGAAGGGAAGTGGAGAGAAGAACTGGCAGGGGAAGAGGTTTGGTCGGGGTGATACTTCGACGAACAACAAGAAGGCGAGAGTGGATGACCACCGTGTGGTCATGTCTGGAGCTGGGGTGAGGAAGTGTGGTAAGTGTGGAAAGGAGCACTCAGGGGAGTGCAAATGGGGATCTAACCTCTGCTTTAAGTGTGGGAAGACAGGGCACATATCAAAAGATTGCCGGATGGGCAAGTGTTTTAACTGTGGGGAAGGTGGTCGTATGAGCAGGGACTGTAAGAAGCCGAGGGCTGAGGCTTCAGGGATTAAGAAGACGGGAAGTGAAGGTCTGAGAGCAAGCGCCAGGGCTTTCACTATGACGCAGGAAGAGGCTAGGACGGACCCCGACGTTGTGTCAGGTATGTTTCTAGTAAATCAAACTCTTGCTTCTGTGTTATTTGATTCTGGTGCTAGTAGAAGTTTCATTTCTGCTACTTTCTGTGCTAAATTGCCTGTTAGTAGTAAATGCATTAGTGAGCCTTTTTATGTAGAAACTGCTATTGGTAAGTCCACTAGAGTTACTGATGTGATAGAGGACTGTACCATAGAGTTAGAAGGCCATAGGTTTGCTGCCAAATTACATGTGATGCCCCTAGGAGGATTTGATGTAGTGTTAGGGATGGATTGGTTAGCAACCTACGAAGCGAATATCGTATGTCGAAAGAAGATGATTAGATTGACGGCATCTGACGGGAGTCTGGTGACAATATACGGTGATCGGGTAACGATGATTCCGAAGGTGATTTCGATGGCGGTGGCGGGGAAGTGCATGAGGCGTGGGTGCAACGCCTACCTATGCTATGTGAAGGATGTGGAAACGCCAACACCACAACTATCCGACGTTCCGGTTGTGTGCGAGTTTCCAGATGTGTTCCCGGAAGACTTATCGGGATTGCCACCTGACCGCGAAATTGAATTTCAAATTGACTTAATACCCGGTACCCAACCTGTCGCTAAGGCACCGTATCGATTAGCTCCTACGGAGATGAAGGAGTTGATGGAGCAACTGCAGGAGTTGCTTGACAAGGGCTTCATTAGACCGAGTATCTCTCCTTGGGGTGCTCCGGTCTTGTTCGTGAAGAAGAAGGACGGTAGCATGAGGATGTGTATCGACTACCGTGAGTTGAACAAGTTGACCATAAAGAATCGGTATCCGTTACTGAGGATTGATGACTTGTTCGACCAGCTCCAGGGTGCCAGTTGGTTCTCGAGGATAGATCTTCGATCTGGCTACCATCAATTGAAGGTAAGGGAGCAGGACATTCCTAAAACAGCTTTCCGTACGCGTTATGGACACTATGAGTTTCTCGTTATGTCATTTGGTCTAACTAACGCACCAGCTGCTTTTATGGATTTGATGAACCGAGTGTGTCGGCCAATGTTAGATAAATCAGTAATTGTGTTCATTGATGATATTCTGATTTATTCAAGGAGCGAAGAAGAGCATGCCGGTCACATTCGGGAAGTGTTGGAGACTTTGAGGAGGGAGAAGCTGTATGCTAAGTTCTCCAAATGTGTGTTCTGGCTACGCGAGGTGCAATTTCTGGGTCACGTGGTAAATGCAGAAGGAATAATGGTAGATCCAGCAAAGGTTGAGGCTGTGATGCAATGGAAATCACCCAAGACGCCATCCGAGATTCGTAGCTTCTTAGGATTGGCGGGCTACTATAGGAGATTTATTCAAGACTTCTCCAAGATAGCCTCCCCTTTGACAAAATTGACCCGTAAGGACGTGAAATTCGTGTGGGGTCAAGAGCAGGAGAATGCCTTTGAGAGGTTGAAGACAAGACTAACACAAGCTCCTGTTTTGACTTTGCCCGAGGGGAATGAAGACTTAGTGGTCTATTCAGATGCATCTTATTCTGGGCTAGGTTGCGTGTTGATGCAACGTGGAAGGGTAATAGCCTATGCATCTCGACAACTGAAGATCCACGAAGCCAACTATCCCACACACGATCTAGAATTAGCTGCGGTGGTTTTCGCGTTGAAGATTTGGCGGCACTATCTATACGGGACGAAGTGCACAATCTTCACCGACCACAAAAGCTTGAAGTACTTCTTCGAGCAGAAAGATCTTAACATGAGGCAGAGGCGATGGTTGGAACTAATAAAGGATTATGATTGCGAAATCCATTACCATCCGGGCAAGGCCAACATGGTGGCCGATGCTCTTAGTCGAAAAGAACGACCTGAGCCGATTCGGGTGAAGGCTTATCAGCTGATCATGACCCCCGATGTGATGACACAGGTTAAGGAGTTTCAAGACGAGGCTTTGAAAGAAGATCGTCTTAACTCCGAAAGGATGAGAGGCCTAGTTACGGAATTGGGTGAGAACACTCTTGGTGTTAAGACCCGATTTGGGCGAATGTGGATTCCTCGATACGGGGATCTACGTGAAAAGATTATGGACGAGGCCCATAAGACCCGATACTCCATTCACCCCGGTGCTACCAAAATGTACCACGATATGAAGAAAGACTATTGGAGGCCGGGTATGAAACGCGACGTAGTGGAGTACGTAAGTAAGTGCTTGACTTGCTTACAAGTGAAGGCGGAACACCAGAAGCCCTACGGGAAGATCCAACCGTTGGATATACCCGAGTGGAAGTGGGAACACATCACCATGGACTTCATTACGAAATTACCACGTACCCCAAAAGGGTATGATGCCATATGGGTGATAGTTGACCGACTAACCAAGAGTGCCCACTTCCTACCGATCCGCGAAACGTACTCATCCGAGAGATTGGCGGATCTATTCATCAAAGAAATTGTAGCTTGTCATGGTGTATCGGTGTCTATTGTGTCTGATCGTGACACCCGGTTTACCTCCAAGTTTTGGAAGAGGTTTCATGATGCAATGGGGACGAGGCTACACATTAGTACAGCATATCACCCTCAGACAGACGGTCAGTCTGAGAGGACGATCCAAACCCTCGAAGACATGCTTCGGGCGTGCGTGATCGACTTTGGAGGAAGTTGGGACAACCACCTGCCGTTAGCAGAATTCTCGTACAACAACAGTTATCATGCCAGCATTGGCTTGCCACCTTACGAGATGCTATACGGTAGGAGATGTAGGACGCCCGTGTGCTGGGGAGACATTGGGCAGAAAGAGTTAGGAGGTGTTGAGGTGATCGAAGCTACGACTGAGAAGTTGGAAAAGATCAAGGCCTTCATGAAGGCAGCGAAAGATAGGCAAAAGTCGTATGCTGACAAGAGGCGAAGACCGATAGAGTTCAAGGTTGGTGACCGAGTTATGTTGAAGGTCTCACCCTGGAAGGGGATCATTAGATTCAGGAAAAGAGGTAAGCTAAGCCCGAGATACATAGGACCTTTCTGGATTGTCGCACGGGTAGGAGAGGTGACCTATCGACTTGAATTGCCAGATGAGTTAAGTGGAATTCATCCTACATTCCATGTATCTCATTTGAGAAAGTGCTTAGCTGATGAAGGCATGGTTGTACCACTGGAGGATATTGAAGTAGACGAACGGCTCAATTACGTTGAGCAACCAGTGGCAATCATTGATCGTAAGGAGAAGAGGTTGAGAAATAAAATGGTTCCTCTTGTGCGTGTACAGTGGAAGCACAGGAAAGGATCCGAGTCTACATGGGAGACTGAAGAAGAAATGAGACAACACTACCCACATCTGTTTGAGGAATAACAGGTTTCGGGGACGAAACCTATATAAGGGGGGTGGACTTGTAACACCCGTATTTTTAGCAAGAAATAAAAGAAAAAGGAAGAAAAGAAAAGAAAATAAAAAGCAACTAAAAAGGAGGGACCAAAAGTGCCAAATGGGCAAAGTGGTTATTTATTTTGTACAAAAAGGGAGGTATGGCCGCCCATAACCCCTGCACATTTCTTTGCATTCGGTTTTTAGAGAGAGAAACAGCAGGGACTTCGATCCTTAGAGAGAGAAAGAAGAAGAAATCGGATTCAAGGTAAGAATTGGTGTTTTTAAGTTGTGTTTTGGCTAAGAAACCGAGAATGCATGTTCTTATGTGTGTGTGTTTGTGTTCGGGTTGCACTGTGTGTGTGTTTTAGGTGTAGAAACGACTGGGAAGTTAAGGAAGGAATATCAAACCCGAAGACAAACTAAGGTGAGTTCTAGACCCCTTTTTACCCGTTTTTAAATGCTTTGGGGCTGGAAAATGCATGTAAGTATGTTTGTATAAAACTTGGGTTTTATACCCGTATGATTGAATGTATGAATGTATGTGTTTATGTTAAGTTTTGCCTAGAATCATGTGAGCATGTTTAGAACTAGGCATTATGATGTTTGGGATTTGGAATATGAATTAGACACATGTCCAGGTTACTCATACGACCAACAGTGTGGTCGTATGACCAGGTGATTTTTCTAAGTGTTGAAGAGTCCAATAGGACTCATACGACCAACAGTATGGTCGTATGACCAGGTGATTTTTCTAAGTGTTGAAGAGTCCAATAGGACTCATACGACCAACAGTATGGTCGTATGACCAGGTGATTTTTCTAAGTGTTGAAGAGTCCAATAGGACTCATACGACCAACAGTGTGGTCGTATGACCAGTGATTTTTTCTAAGTATAGGATGAAAAGTCCAATAGGGCTCATACGACCAGCAGTGCTCTTACGCCTAACAGGGCTCATACGCCCAGGGGGCTTATACGCCCAACAGGGCTCAAACGTCCAGAACACTTAGGATTTTTACAGAAATTTCCTGCAAATCCGAAGTTCGAGGTTTTGACCAGGGTTGACTAGGGTTAATAAATGATGATGTTTTATGCATGTAATGATGATTATGATTAACCCTTGTTATTACTGATATTATTATCAGTGTATTATTATTGTTAACAATATTATTAATAAAATATTGTTAAGTATGGTATGATGCTATGTATGATGATGAATGTATGATGATGAATGTATGATGATGAATGTATGATGAGTGTGTATGTTCCTTGTAATTGTGTATGCTTATCTTTCCGAAACTTTACGAATAACGAGAATGAACTAATGAAGTATTATGTAACGTAAAGTGAAAGATAATGAAAGAGGAACATGATGATGAATGCATGTATTAACGAATGAACGAAAAGAAGAATGATGATGAATATATGCATTAATGAACGAACGAATTATGTCTTGCAAGCATTGAATAACGCGATTGGTCCTTCTCTGTGATTGACCATGGTCATGGTACCTCTACCGCTTACCTCTAGTACCGCGGCATACGTTTTGTTGTTCATATGTTGACTTCGGCCCGGTAGCTAATAACGATCGGGGTGTAGCATATGGTATTGGTACAATTCACCTATCAATGTGTGCAAGTAAGTATGAACGGGATTCTTGTCATTCGACCACAGTAATCATAGCCAAGTGCTATGAAGTGGGTAAAGCCTGACAGAATCCATACGAGAAGTTAAAGATAACGATGAATAATGAATAATGAAGATAATAACGAATATTATCTCTGTGTACGTATGATGTATGAACGCATGCACGAAAGGATACTTATAAATAAGTAAAAGTATGTTTTATTATAAAACTAGAACTCACTCAGCAACGCTGACTTTTATGTGTTTTCCAGTTGGCAGGTAGTGTTGCTGAGGATGGCACGAGGCGGCTACTCAGCTCTTTTGGGATGGCATTCTTTTGTTAATGTTTTTGTATTGTAATGCAAACAAACGATATTTTGTAATGAGTGTTGTATTACTTTGCAAAAGCATTTATAGTAAATTCAAAGTTTCCACAGCATGGTTTTTATTAAGTTATATTAAATGTATGTTTTATGGGTGATGACGACCAACTGTGAGGTGCTCGGGAACGGGGCCTTACAACTCTAGATTTCAGGGTTAACAAGAAGTGTTCAAGTTTTAGACCCTGAAATACAATGAGAGTTTTTATCTAGTTGACCTGCCACTTACCAACCCAGGTCATAACATGCAAGCTGCTAGGTTAGCTGAGAGTTCCAGCTAGGGGTGCTTGAAGAGTTCAAGAGAAGATTTTATGTATATATACAGAGGCTAGTAAGGAAAACTGTTGGTCAACTAGATATTAAGGTAGACCCTAAGATTTGCTTCGGAGGAAAACATCCGTTGAAGGCCTAACACTAGAACCTGTGAACCTTAAGACTAAAACAGCTTCAGCACCCAATACCCTTAATGAGACAGCAGTTGGTGAAGGTGTCTCACTGCCTCTCTGTGGCCAGAGCTCAAGTGCATCACCAAGTGAAGAAGGCCAAATCTCTCTTCACCCCGAGTCACCCAGCCAGTGATTGACAAAGGGAAAGGATTGTCACCTCGGAGAATATTAAGGAGGAGAAAAGTGGGAGGAAGAGGAAGTTCAGGGGGAGGGAACTAGAACGACCGCTAACTTTATACAAGCCGCAATTAGGGTTTCCCCTAGGCCAAATTCTGAAGAAGATGAGTTAAAGGCAGTTAGATTGAATTATCTGGGTCTAGGAACTACAATATTGATGAAATAATCTCTCTTTGCTTAGATAAGTTGAATGAACTGGCAGACACTAAAGTGTCAAAAGAGAGGAAGAAGGTAGAGGTAGTAGAATTGCTCCTAAAGATTAAAAAAAGAAAGAAAAAGGAAACGATTATATAAAGCCCTTGTCCTCTATCCAGTTCAAAATTGTACTAAAGTAGAGACTGTGGCAGTTGAACAAGAAACTCAGGTAGGCAGGGAACAAGATGGACAAAAGACGATAACCTAACTGAATGTTAAAAGCCTCTATCAGGCAACAACCCTACTCCCTCTATCATATGAGTACATAGAGTTTGAGTACCTCATGCAGCTAGACCAAGAAGTTCTAAAAGAAAAGAGACCTACTAAAAGGAAGATGAGGGAAGAGGCTGCTAAGTCGAGAGCCACCATCAGAGCCAATCAGCAGAAGTTTGTAATAGAATAAAGATGATGAGCTTCTTGAAGCTTTATAGGTGTTTATAAAGAGGAAGAGGATGGGCATCAGAAGGGACAAGAAGAAGAAGTCCAAGTCATTCACCACTACATCTCAAGATGAGTTAGAACATCCTGAAGGTAAATAAGAAGAGACTGCTCAACCAACTCCTCTTCAAGTAGAGCCTCTTGCTGCTGAGGGACCCATCCTGTCTTGGTCTTTTCTAGAAACTTAGACTGATGGTGTGTCATAAGAGAACACCAGGCGTCAGGACATACACTTCTAGCAAAATATGCTTGACCTTCCTCTTCATGATCTCTTTGACATGAGATATACTTTGAGAGTTTGAGGAATCCAGACCAGCTGATGAAGAAAGGAATAGTACTAAATATGATGATGACTATAAGCAAATGATGATCAAGGCTCAAATTCATCCACAAGTTTTGGTAGCATCAGCATAGGGTGAGTTTGTAAAAGTTACCTTAAAGGCTGATGCCAACCAAAGAGCCCTCAACAAGCTTTCAGAAGTATGGGGAAGTTACTTCAAAAGATTTAACAAAAGCACTAAGAAATTATCTAAGCGTCAAATCTTCTGAAGCCAAAGACCATTTCTTTCGAAGCTAAAGATGAAGTCATCCGAAGCTTCAAGACAAAGTATTTCAAAAGCCAAGAGATTGATTTCTTTTGAAGACAGAGAAGACATGCTTTCTCTAACATGCTTTTGACAAAAGCTTAACCAATTTTCACTGCCATCTCTGAAGATCCACCAACTTATACAAGTTGGTCATATCTCTATACTTTTCAACTGTAGGTTAAGTCTTAGAGTCTATAACTATCTACTTTGTACTTTTATCCTTTTGGTAATAGATAAAGATGCGAGTTATAACATGTCATAGTCACTAATCAAAAGGAAATCTCTCTTTTGACTTTATATTGATCTTGTTGTCTAGATTAATGTTCAAGCTGGCCTTCAAAGTATGGCCGACTCGGGATGTAGTATAAAGTATCTCATGTACCAGTTCTTAGGACTAAGCCTTGTAACAATTGTAAAACACTTGAGACTAATATACATCATTCTTGAAAACCAAATGCCTATGTTCTGCTTGTGTTCTTACCTTTGTTCTTTGTTTTATTTCTGGTTCCGTATTTGACCTGCTAAGTGTTTAGTCTCTCCAACCCTGTGAAACTGTTGCATCACCTTTATCTGTCCTCCAAAGGCATTGCTAATTTAGACATTATGCCGTCTAAACTAGCCATGAATTTATTTGATACAATAATCTTATTGAAACTAGTGTCAAAAATATAATCGTGTAGGTGTCTTTAAAGAAACATACCTGTGACCACATTATCGGCATTTCTGTCCTCTTCCATTCTTGTCATGGACACTCAAGCATTTCTCGCAATAGCCGCATGGCCCTTTCCTTTGTGAGGCTGGTTACAACTATCGTTTTCCATTTTGGGCATTGTACGTTCTACTACCCTTGATGTCCATATTTGAAGAATGTTAGAGGTTGAGAGTAATCATGGGAAGTGTGCCCTTCATTCCACACTTACTACATATATTCATGTAGTATATGTAAGGTTTATACTTAAAGGCTGATGCAACTAAATCAACCAAAGAGCTTCCAAAATGCATGCGTGAAGTACAGAGTACAGTTACTTTTGAAGTTTTACACACCTTAGAGAAAATATTCTAAGTCTAAAATCTTTCGAAGCCAAAGACCAAATCTTCTGAAGTCAAAGTTGAAGTCTTTTGAAGCTTTAAAGACAAGGTCTTCCGAAGCTAGACTGATTTCTTTCGAAGACAGAAAAGGCATGCTATCTCTGATCACCTTTTTACAAAAGCTGACCAACTTTTCATTGTCACTCTGAAGACTCACTTGTACCAGTTGGTGAAAAGTTCAATGCTTTTATAAACTGTAGATTACGATTTAAGGTCTGTAACTTTCTACTTTGTACCTTTTATCCTTTTTGTAATAGATTAGGATTTGAACTATGACATTTCATTGTCACAAGTTAAAAGGCAATTTGCCTTTTGAGTGTGTATTGATCTTGTTCTCTAGATTAGTGTTTCTAGCTGGATATCAAAGTATAGTGTAACACCCGGGAAATTTTATCAAAATAAAGAAAGAAAAGAAATGAGAAATAAAAGAAATATATTTTGTAAGAAAGGAAAAGGAGGTCAATGTGGAGGGGTGTAAAGTGTAAGAAGGATGAAATCTTATTATAATTTTGTTTAAAGTAAGCATGGCCGCCCACCACTTCTGCATTTCAACTGCTCGACGTTTTTAGAGAGAGAGAAAGTAGAAGATTTTTGAGTTCTAGGGAGAGAAAGCTACAAAATTTGCCCAAGGTAGGCCAATTTAGCATAATTGGGTTTGGTTTTTATGATTTTGGCCATGTAATCGAAATCTACATGTTCTTATGTGTGTGTATGTGTTCTGGTTAAGTGTTTTGGGCATGTCTAGGTGTTAGAATCCTCTTAAAAGTTCAAGTTGAAGAGATAAGCTTGAAAGCAGAAAAGGTGAGTTTCTAGACCCCATGTTTAACATGTTTTAAAAGTTTTCAGGGCTGAAAATGCATTGAAATAGTTTTTATAAAAAGTTGTATGTATAACCCTATGTTTTAATGCATGTATGTTAGTGTTTTGTGGTTGTGAATACTAAGTAAAAGCTTAGAATGATAGTATGAAGCTTAGAATATGTTTAAGATGAGATTGGGACTGAAAAATATGTTAGAAACTTGTATGTTGGTGTTTATGCACCCAAACAGGGCCCATGCACCTGAAAATTTAACTTATGAAGTTAAGTGCATTATAATACACCCAAACAGTAGCTTATTCACCTAGAAATGCCTTAGAAATTTCTAAGTGTAGGTTGGTGCGCCTAAACAGTGCATCATGAACCTAAGTTTTTGAAAGAAATGCCTAAGTATATGGTGATGCGCCTAAATAGTGCACATGCGCCTAGGAGGCTCATGTGCCCAAGTGTTGAAATAGTTAAGTATAGACTCATGCGCCTCCCTAATGGAGAAGCGCCCAAATAGCCCTCATGCGCCCAAGTAGTGCCCATGCGCCCAAACACTTAGAAAATTTTCTAAATTTTTTGGGAAAAAAATAGAATTTTAGGATTTGACCATAGTTTGACTTATGGAATATTTTGGACTATTCTAAGCATAAATATGTGATGGTTTATGCGTAGAATATTTATGATGTGAGTATGAATGTATTTAATGCATATGTGCATAATATGTTATCTTTTAATAGTTTTCAAAACATATATTGTATAATATAATATACGTCAAGTGTTATATTATGACTTTACGTAGTATGATGAATGTAATAATGAATGTAAAGTATAACATAACGAAGTGAAAGATAGCAAAGAGGAAAAGTGAAACTTAATGAAAGAAAGAAAAGGCTTGCAAGTATATTAAAAGGAGGAACACAACTCATGAGAGTTGAAAGCTCAACTACGTGTTTTATAGCGTGCGATTTTGGCTAACCCATAAGGGTTCACACACTGGGGATCAGTCTTGGTGACTGATCCATAGTACGAAATAGGATCCTTTTCATTCGACCCCGGGCATTATGCCATATAGTGATGAGGCTTTGTGCCCGGAATGGTGGCTTCAGGCCACAGGCTTTGTGCCAAATAGTGACGAGGCTTTGCGCCTGGAATGGTAGCTTCGGGCTATGATGGTGGAAAAGCTTGACAGGATCTAGAATCAGTATGAAACGAGTGAAAGATAAAGTTCAAAATGAACGAAGAGATAAAGTACGCAACGAACGAAGTTATAAAGTATGAAACGAATGATAATGAAAGATAATGATAAAGTACGAAACAAATGAATAAGTGAGATAAGGAATAAAGAATACGGTTATGCCTTGTTGTACGTATGAAACTAAAGAAAGTATTTTTAACCGTATTAAGCATTTTTATACTTTAAAACTAGAACTAACTCAGCAACGCTGACTTTTATGCATTTTCAGTTGGTAGGTAATTTGCTGAGGATGGCACACGGGGAGGCTACTCAGTAGGGCAAGACTGGCATCCATTCACGCATAATAATATTGTTTTTTTCTAATACAAAAGAATGAGGCTTTTGTAATTTAACAATATTGTATTGCTTAACAACAGTATTTATAAATGAAATGAATGGTTTTTGGTAGCCTATTTCCTCTCCTTATTTTATGAATTATATATTATATATGAACTGATGCAATGATTGTCCAACTATGAGGTGCCCGGGAACGGGGCCTTACAAGTTGGTATCAGAGCTAAACATTAAGTGAATTAGGTAAAATATTTTCAAAACCTAATCTTAAACTAAGAATGGGACAAAAGGAAGAGGGATGCCAGCCCGAGTAGCTACGTGCCATCAGGTATTTCTTTTCTTAAAGTTAACCAGTATTATGTGCGTGTGTTGTTTGACTTATGTGTTATTAGTAGATTTAGATACTGATGTAGTCAGAATAGGAAATGCTTGGGGTCTGAAGAGTAAAGTAAGCGGCTAATCACAACTAGGCACTGTAATTATGGACTCATTATACTTAACATAAACTGAGCTATTCCGTGAACGATCGCGTTATTGTTTGAATCTTATAGTGATTAGAGAATGGCTGGAGGCAGATCGTCTATGGCCTCTAGGGGTGGAGTACAGGGATGACGTGGTGCTGAACCACGTGTTAATAGGAAAAAGGCTAAGACTACAGAGAGGGTCCGTGAAGAGCCCGAGATGCATCACCACAAAGGTGGTGATGAGAGTGTGAATTTAAGGGCCTCGGTGAAAGAGGTGGTGGTAGAGGAAGTCCATCAAGTCACGCAGACGATTCTGCCGCCTGTAGTGACTGAAGTGATCAAAGCGGTGAGGGAGGATGAGAAGAAAGAGAGGAGTAGAACCACCACAAGGGAGCAAACGGAGCGATCAGAGACTGATACGATTATCTCGAGTGAGGAGGAGGAGGAGGAAGAAGTTATGCAGGAAACTGCACATGGTTGCAACTATGGGGCATTTCAGAGGTGCAAGCCCCTAACATTCGATGGGAATGGCACTGCTGTTGCTGCTTACCGATGGGTGAGGGACATGGAGACGGTACTTCATATTAGCAAGTGCCAATAACATCAGAAGGTAAAGTTTGCTACCCGGCTCGTTTGTGGACACGACCTTATGCTGGTGGGAGAATATTGTCCAGGCTGAGGGTAGTAGAGCCATTAGAAGGATGAGGTGGCCAGAGTTGAAGAAGTTGGTGATTGAGGAATTCTATCCTCACCAGAAACTCGACAAGATAGAGAGGGAGTTCCAATAGCTGGAGGCAGGCACCATGACACACCAGCAATACACTACCAAATTTAATGAGATGGCAAGGTTGGTGCCGGATCAGGTGATGTTGGTGTCGAGGAAGATCAAGAAGTACATACAGGGATTGATAGCTGACGTTCGCAGGCATTTGATTGCTGCTCGGCCGGATACCTTTCGATCGGTAGTAGACCTGACGGGTGGATTCTGTGATGAGAGGGAAGTGGCAGTGGTCGAGGTGAAGAAGACAGGTGATTATGACAAGAGCTGGGGCAGGAAACGGTTTGGACGTGGTGGATTCACTCCAAACAATAAAAGGAGGATAGTGGATGACCGTAGGTTTGTAGCATATAGTTCGGGGATAAAGAATTGTAGTAAACATAGGAGAGAGCACTCCAGTGAGTCTAAATAGGGATTGCGCGTGTGCTTCAAGTGTGGGAAGCCCGGTCATGCGGCGAAGATGTGTTGACTTATACGGTATTATAACTGCAGTGAGGAAGGCCACGTGAGCAGGAACTGTAAGAAGCCAAGGGCTGAGAGTTCTAGGGCGAAGAAGAAGCCAAAGGAAGGAGGACAAAGGGAAACTGCTAGAGCTTTCACGATGACACGGGAGGAGGCCAGAGAGGATGATGACGTCACGTCAGGTATGTTTCTAGTAAACCAAATTTGTGACTCTGTATTATTCGATTCTGGTGCTAGTAGGAGTTTAGTTTCTGCTACTTTTTACGCTAAGGAGTTTAGTTTCTAGTAAACCAAATTTGTGACTCTGTATTAAAAGGAGGAGCACAACTCATGAGAGTTGACAGCTCAACTGTGTGTTTTATAGCGTGCGATTTTGGCTAACCCATGAGGGTTAACACACAGGGGATCAGTCTTAGTGACTTATCCATAGTACAAAATAGGATCCTTGTCATTTGACCCTGGGCTTTGTGCCATATAGTGATGAGGCTTTATGCCCGGAATGACGGCTTCGGGCCACGGGCTTTGTGCAAATTACTAATGAGGCTTTGTGCCCGGAATGGTGGCTTCAGGCCACTGGCTTTGTGCCAAATAGTGAGGAGGCTTTGTGCCTGGAATGGTAGCTTCGGGCTATGATGGGGGAAAAGCTTGACAGGATCTAGAATCAGTACGAAACGAGCGAAAGATAAAGTACAAAATGAACGAAGGGATAAAGTGTGAAACGAACAAAGTGATAAAGTACAAAATGAACGATAATGAAAGATAATGATAAAGTACTAAACAAATGAATGTGAGATAAGGAATAAATAATAAAGTTATCCTTGTTGTACGTACGAAAGTAAACAAAGTATTTTGAACCATATTTAATATTTTAAACCTTTAAAACTAGAACTCACTCAGCAACGCTGACTTTTATGCATTTACAGTTGGCAGGTAATTTGCTGAGGGTGGCCACGAGGAGGCTACTCGGGAGGGCAAGACTGGCATCCATTCATGTATATTGTTGTTTTGTAATACAAAAGAATGAGCCTTTTGTAATTTAACAATATTCTATTGCTTAACAACAGTATTTAGAAATGAAATGAATGGTTTTTGGTAACCTATTTTCGTTGCTTATTTTATGAATTATATATTATATATGAAATGACGCAATCATCATCCAACTGTGAGGTGCCCGGGAATGGGGCCTTACATATAGCCAGCTATAGGATGTGGTATAAAGTATCTTAGGTTCTTGATTTATCTTTATGCTATGTAACACTTGTAATAGAACCTTAGAGCAGTATACAACAATCTTGAAAACCATACTTATCTTGTTCTTGTTTTTAGCTTTGTTTCATTACTTATTTGTGTTCTTATTATCATTTACTTAAATCTAGTTCCTTATTTGATCTATTAAGTGTTCTAACACTATCCTTGTTATGAAACTCACTGTATTCACTATTTCTCACTCGGTTATACAATTAGCATCAGTGCTTTTTAGGCTCTTGATTGTAAGTTCTCACCATCTTAAATACCTTGAGTTTCACAAATAACTTAACAACTCAAATGGTAGCTCTCACAAAGGCAGATATTGAAATGGTACTATCACAAAGTCTCCCCTAATCACTACTGATGACTTTGATACTAGGTGCTAAATATTGGAAGCCTTCAACAAGTCTCAAGATAGTAGGATGTGGGGTATGCTGTCTCTAGACCTCATGTACCATGCACCTCTTCAGCTGCTGTAGGAGGTGGAAGATACCAAGGGAAGTTGCTGACTATTCTAAAGAAGACTAGAATAAGATTGATGTAGATCAAAAAGTCATGACCATCCTCCAAACTGCTCTTCCGAACTCTATCTACAGAGGCTTTAAAAAGTGCAAAATTGCTAAGCAACTATGGGATGCACTGAAGCTGATTTATGAGGGGTGAAATAAGGCTAAAGTGAACAAGAAAGACCTCTTAAAGCAGCAATTTGAGAACTTCACCTTCAAAATAGGGAAACCATGACTCAGCAATACTTCTAGTATGTTAAGATTGTGGATACTATAATATATTTTAGAGTAACTCTTGGGAATAGGGACATTATAAGGAAGTTCATGTCCTTTCTTCCAAGAAAATGGAAACACTATTGCATGGTCATTAAGAGGACTGAAAACCTCAAGACCCTCACTCTCACTGAGTTGTATGGTATCCTCAGTGGACACCATATGGATATGAACATGCAAAAGACATCTGGCAACTCCAACAATCAGCATAGTTCTGCCCTTCATGTGGTTGAAAGGGATTATAGAGAACCACAACATCATCTTATCTGCTACCCTGACAACTCATAAAAGGGTCCTTTCATCACCTTCCCAGAGACACCAAAGGAAAGCTACATCAAAGGAAGCCTAAAGATCAAGTATAGGTTGGACTCACCTTAGTTAGTTTGTTTATTTTGGTTTATTTGTTATAGGTTTAATGTTAGTTTGTCAATTGTATGTAAATAGTAATTAGTTTTAGTTTTTATAGAAGTTTCACTGACCCAGTGAAACTACCAGCGAAACTATAGTTTCACTGGTAGTCAGCTGACTTTGGTCATCTGGTGAAACTATGTTTCGCAGTGGGGTGAATCAATGTTGTTGGTGAGGATAGTTTCGCTGCCCAGCGTAACTGTCAATGAGACTATCCTTTCTATATATATGTAACTTTGTAATCGGTTGTGGCAAGTTTTGCACAACCCTAATTGAGAATACACTTTTGTATTACTGATAATATTGTGTTTATTTGGCTGGAATCATCCGTTCATCATCTTAAATCCTTGTTGTTTGATTATTGTTTGATTTCAAATGGTTTTACATTGAAAGTATTTAAAAGATTATTGTTTGGATTGTATTTCAATGGGATTTGTGTATCATTTATCATCATTTGCACTGTGTCGATCATCAATGGATGAACAATATGGTATCATAGCCTTAGTGCTCTTGATGTGGTCATTGATTGGGTTTTAAAAGGGTTTTTGAAAGAAATCACTGTTTCATCAATTTTGGAGCATTAGAGTGTTGTTTTAGCTTGAAAACCTTTTCTAAAATACTATGTTTGAGTATAGGAAGCTATTCCCATCATCCAATCACCAATTCATAGTGATTTGGGTGATTTCAGATGGATTTTCAGTTTGAACAGGTTGTTTTACTCTTCCAATGAACAAACTATTTCACTCAATGATTTACTAAATTTTCAGTGGATTCCAGCAAATCTACAAAGTTTCAACGAAAGTTCACCTTACTTAGTCAATCCTCCAACCGAAAGTACTGGAGAATTTGTCTTACAACGAAACTAGAAGTTTTTACATCATTTGCCTAGCGAAACTGCTGCCCGTTTGCCTAGCGAATCTACGGGCGAATTTACGTGCAAATCTACCAGCGAATCTATTCATTTTAGCGAATCTAAGATTTGTTATCATGATGACAACAATGAACATTACCGTGACTGATTTGGAAAGTGTTGCACCTAGTAAGCCACTGAGGCTTACCAATGGTGATAATTTTAGGGACTGGAAACGATGTTTAAAGGCTTTCTTCTTCTACATTGATCATAGCCAGTGGGATTCAATTGTGAATGGACCTCATAGACTAGTAACAGTTCATGGAAATGTGTCTACACCAAACAATGACCCAAGTACTTTCACTGAGCCTGATATCAAGTTACTAGACCGGGACAAGAAGGCTCTTGGAGCTTTGATTCTTTGTTTGCATCCGGACATTTACAACTGATTTGCTGAACACACAACTGCTAAGGACTTGTATGATGCGGTGTGTGAGTTTTATGATGGTAATGAGGATCTGAAGAAGGACATGAAAGCTCAAGCTGAGAAGGAGTTCAATTCATTTGTGGGATACAAGCATGAGAACCTTACTGATATAACAAATCATTTTTTGTTAGTTTGAAGCAACCTTAAGAAGTATGATGAGCAGCTAGGAATCCATGAGCACGTTACAAAGCGTTTAGACTCACTTCCTCCACAGTGGAGTCTGCAAATCAAATTGCTGAAGCAAGAGAGAAACTTTGCAATTACAAGCTTATAGATGTGATAAATAATCTGAAATCCTTTAACCTTGATATGAAAAGAAGAGAATACAACCAATCAATGGTCCCGGTTAATGTTCCTCCTCAGAATGCTGCATTGATATCATCCGCTACAAACTCATAATTTTAGGGGGCAACTTATAAGGGATCAACAAGTTATGGTGGTTCTATTAAATCTGGTGGTGGTACTCCAAGTGTTAGTTCAAGCTCAAATGCATTAAGCACTACTCAGATTCCATCTGACACAATGGCACTGTTTGGGTTGTTTGTTCACAGTTATAAGCCATTGGTTGTTGGAGAACTTAGGGAAAAGGGATACGGTTGAGGATATGCACCAAGTGGATCCAGATGATTTGGAGGAGACAGACATTCAGTGGCAGATGACCATGCTCACCCTTCGGGCTAGAAGGTTCATAGAGAGGACCGGCGGGAGAAACTTTGGAAGTTAGGGTCAAAACAACAGACTTGGGTATGATAAGTCAAAGCTTAGATGTTTTAACTGCAAGCAGCTATGTCACTTCAAGAGAGAATGTCCATCCCTAATTCTCACAGAACCAGTCAACTCTGAAAGCTTTAGAGTCATTCCAATTATGGAGAAAGAAGATACAAAGCCCAAGAAGGAAATAACACTTCTAACCAACTTTTATTAGAGTGCTGAGATCAAAGAATCAGAGGACGAAATCAACCATGCTTTGATTGCTAAAGGGTTGAATTTGAGGATGACTTTATTGAGAGCTTTTATCCGTTTAAGGAGTTTTGGGGTGAATTTGTAATGGTCTGGTTCAGAGTATTGTTGATGGTGTTGCTAATCGTGTTGTTCAAGTTCCAGAGAGTTTGGAAGGTGTTGCTGTGGTTTAGAAAAATATGGTTCAAGAGGACAAGGTTCACGACGGTCTGATTTATGTAGCTTTGGTTAAGGATGTAGTGGTTGGGCAGGTGCCTGGGTTTGTTGCTGAGGAAGAGGCTGGGAAAGCAGCTGGTGGATCAAGGACTGATGAAGCTAAAGCTACTAAAGCTAGAAAGTTTGAGCTGGAAATGGAAGCATTTATCCAGGAAGCCAAGCAAGCAGCTGTGGAAGAATACAAGAGGACCACTCCCACATGCCAATGTGACCGTGCTCTTGCAGTGGAAAAACTGGTAATGGGTCTTCCTTATGAATAAATTCGGATATGTGTTCCTCTGCTTTTAAAATAAGATTAATTGGAAATATAAGGTTAATAAGATATTACAAACTAATGAAAATAAATTGCAAAGGACAAACAAAGAGCTTAAAACGAATGAATCAAAATACTTTGTCAAATTGAGAGAAGCTTTGAAACAAATCGAACATTTGAAAAGAAATCTTTTTGGAAAAGAATTTTGAAATCAACTACTTAACTGAACAAGTCACACTTTCTGAGTTTGAAAGCCAAAAACTTAAAACTAAGTTAGAACAATGCACCCTTTCTGGAATGAAACAGGAGGAATTGTGCAAAAGACAAAGGGGGCTAGAATCAAGACTGGGTTGGGTAATGAAGATGATGCACATGTATATCCTCCACCTAGTAGATTTTGTTATTCTCCTACACCCACTTCTCATCCAACAAATGAGTTGATACAATAGATTTTACAGAATGATACAAACAGTCTCTTTGCAAGTTTAGAGGGAGTAACCATAAAGAAGTGCAAGAAGAGTATGGTTATGGTGGTAGTAGTGGGCTTGGCAACTCTAGTAACCCTAGTTTAAATTCCAAGAAGTCTTTTGTAGACAATAGTTTAAGTAGATTTGTTCCTTCAAGCATTGTTTTAAATCCGGACAATGGTTCATGTAATCTTAATTCAGGTTGTTCTATTTCAAACTTTGATGAATCGAATCATGTTGATGCTAATGATGATTGTGTGAATGATAAAGCTAAACTTTCAGGTCATGTCTCTGAAAGTCAAACAAAAACAAATTGTTTTTAAAAGTTCTTTTCTCATCCAATTCCATCTTTTACTCAAATAATAATTTCAAAAACTAAAGACAAGGAATCATCTTCTTCAACTAAGAACCAAATTGATAAAACTGAATCGGAACCTGCTAAAGTAAAAGTCACAACAGGTAAGTCAAAAGAGCCTTATGACTCTTTTAGCAATTCTGCTTCACAAATGTCTGAATGTGAAGAAGAGATATCAGTAGAGAGAATTCCTTTATCTAAATGTTCCAAGATAGGTTTGAAATCTCATTGTTTTAGATGTGGAAAGGATGATCATGTAGTTAAGCATTGTCCTGAGTTAGTTGGCAGTAGTGTGCAGAATAGATCTTCAGGAAATAGATTTAAAATGTTTGTAAATAATTTCTTTTGTAAAAATTCATTTGATTCAAAACCCAAGTTAGTCAAAACTTGGGTTCCCATTTCCAAAATCTAACAATCATTGTGTTCTAACCATCATTATGTTCTAATCCCAGCATCATTCTCGAAAAGCTGTTAATAGCTTATGGCATGTTGATAGCGGATGTTCTAGGCATATGACCGGATTGAAGGATCTTCTCACCAACTATAGGATAATAAACGGAGGATATGTCATATTTGCTGAAGACAAGAAAGGTGGAAATATGATTGGTCAAGGCGAAGTCTCAAATGGTTCATTGACTCTGGAGAAAATGAATTATGTTCCAAAACTGACATTCAACTTATTGAGTGTATCATAGATATGTGATAAAGACATTCTACTAGTGTTTATGGATAATGAATGCTTGTTCATGAAACCCGAGTTCACTGTTCCAGAGGATTTAATAATCATGCAAGCTCCAAGGAGGAAAGATACATACCTGCTGGACATGGGATCAACAGAATCTACCTCAGCTGTGACATGTCTTCTGTCAAAGGCTTCATTATCCGAATCATTTTTGTGGCATAGGCATTTAGAACATGTTAATTTTAAAATAATAAATAAGTTGGTTAAGAACAATCTCGTTAGGGGGCTACCGCAAAATTTTTTTTAAGTGGTAGAGAAATGCATGGCTTGTGCTAAAGGAAAACAATACAAAAAGCCACACAAGCTTAAGGTTGAAAATACAATTTCACATCCCCTTGAATTGTTACATACTGATTTATTTGGTCCTATTATTGTTAAATCTATTGCTAAGAAATATTATTTTTTGGTTGTAACAGATGATTTTCCCCGATAATCGTGGGTGAGATTTCTTTCAAATAAATGTGACACTGCAGAGGAGTTGTAGCAGCTGATCCTTAAATTTGAAACCATCATCAAAACGTAAGGTTATGGCCATTAGAAGTGACAATGGAAGCGAATTCAGAGACCACATATTCGGCTCATTCTGTGCAAGCAAGGGTATTCTCAGATAGTTTAGTGCTGCAAGGACACCTCAACAAAATAGTGTCGCTGAAAGAAAGAATCGTACACTTATGAAAGCAGCAAGAACTATGTTGATTGAGTCAAAGCTTCCAATTATTTTTCGGGCAGAAGCTGTTAATTATGCATCTTATGTAATAAACAAGGTGCTTATTGTAAAAGACAAGATGAAGACTCCATATGAACTTCTTCATAAACGGAAACCCTTGATTAACTTCTTTCCTCTATTTAGTTGCTCATGTACCTTGTTGAATACGCAAGCACAGAAGCCAAAGTTTGGTGCTGTTTCTGATGAATGTTTGTTTGTTGGCTATTCTTCCTCACGAAAGGCGTATCATGTGTACAATAAAAGGACACGCATTGTGCAGGAATCCTTCTACGTTGATTGGCAAGAGTCAAATTCACCAAACATGGGGTTGGACCCAGAATGGTTTTATGACTCTAACACTATATTTAAATCAATCAATCTTCCAATCTTTGATGATGATGTTGTTCCTCAACCCAGTGTGCAAATCGTTCCTCCACCTGAACCACAACCATTGCCACAATCACCCCTACAACTTAAACCTCAACCACAACTAGCAAATGACCCCCTATATCTATTTAACATCCCATCCACACCTCCACCACAATCAATTCTCAATCACCTCCATCTTCACCTTCCCACCCATCCCAAACAGACTCTTCAACTTAATCAAACCCATTAACCCTTGACACCAATTGCAAAACCCTAAAAGACCACCCACATGACTACATCATTGGTTCTATAACTGATGGTGTGAGGACACGAAGTAAATCTGGATTGATAAATAAATGTCTCTATGCATGTTTCTTACCTCAAGTTGTACCTAAAAATGTCACAGCAGTACTTCATCACCCAAGTTGGGTCGAATGTATGCAAATGGAGCTTCAGTAATTTAGGAAATTGAAGGTTTGGGAACTGGTCGATCTTCCTCCAAATAAGTTTCCCATCGGAACTAAACGGGTCTTCCAGAAAAAACCAGATGATCGAGAAGTCATTATCAGGAACAAATCTCGGCTAGTTGTCCAGGGATTTGCTAAAGAGGAAGGTATCGATTACATTGAAGAGTTTGCTCCAGTTGCACGCATTGAAGCTATCAGAATCTTTCTTGCTCATGCCGCTCACAAGAACTTTAAGGTCTTTCAAATGGACGTGAAGTGTGCATTTATATATAGAAACATTGATGGGGAGATATATGTCTGTCAGCCTCTAGGTTTGGAGGATCCAGACTTCCCAGATAAGGTGTACAAGCTTGATAAATCCTTATATGGATTACATCAAGCACCTCATAGCTGGTATAAAACCTTGACACAATATCTACTCAGCAAAGGTTTTTTTCGTGGAACCACAGATATAACACTATTCAAGAAAGAAGTTGATGGTGAAATGCTGATCGTTCAAGTGTATGTTGATGACATCATTTTTGGTTCAACCAATGAGAAGCTGTGTGGAGAGTTTGAAGAAGTGATGAAGGATCGCTTTGAAATGAGTATGATGGGGGAGTTATGATTTTTCTTGGGATTACAGGTTGAACAAAAGGCTGATGGCGTTCTGATTCATCAAGAAAAGTATGTTCTTGAGATTCTCAAGAAATTCAAGATGGATGATACATCTGCTAAACTTACCCCATTCACTACTCAAACTTGCATAACTCCGGATGATAATGGGAACCCGTCGATGCTAACCGTTAATGATCTATGATTGGGTATCTCATGTATCTCATTGCGAGTCGTCCGGATATTACTTTTGCCGTGTGTTACTCTGCCTGTTATCAAGCAAATCCGAAGGAATCTCATGAAAAAGCTGTTAAATGTATCTTTTGATATCTCAAAGGGTCCCCCCGTTTAGGTCTTTGGTATCCCAAATAAGGAAACTTTGATTTCATGCCTATTCTGACAGTGATCACGGAGGTTGCAAGATGAAACGGAAATCAATCACCGGTGGATGTCAGTATCTTGGGGATTGTCTTGTTTCATGGCAAAGCAAGTAGCAAACAACTGTATTTTTATCTACACATGAAGCTGATTATGTTGCTGCCTCAAGCTGCTATTGTCAAGTGCTTTGGATCCAACATCAGATGACAGATTATGGCATCAATTTTCTTCAACGCCACTCTTTTGTGATAATGAAGCTGCCATTGAAATCACCAAAAATCCAATTCAACACACTCGAACCAAGCACATTGAAACCAGGGTTCATGCAATCCGAGATGCTGAGGAAAAGGGGTTTATGGATATTATTCCAATTGACACAAAAAGTCAAAGAGCGGATCTTTTCACTAAAACATATAACAAACCTCATTTTCATGAATTGATTTGTATGTTGGGTCTAATATCTTTCTGAAAATCTCTTTTCCTAATAAAATGTCTTGCTTTACTAAATAACTCTTTCCTTTTACATTTGTGAAATTATTTCCGATATCCCATATTTCTTCTTTTTCTATGTTATTTTCTATTTTTTTATCTTATTATATGGAAAACTACATAAATTTCTATCCCAGTGAGGGTAAATAGAAATTTAGGGGGAGAATACACTTTTAAAAGTGTTTTCCAATTTTGCTTTCTGAGGAAACCCGTAAAAAAAGAAGTTAAAAAGAGGTCAAAGGCTTGTGTCGGGATATGCATGGCAGACTTAGCAAGAAAACGAAGTAAATAATGATCGTGTAGCTAAACTAAAGATCAAGAACTCGGTAATAAGGATTATTCTCATAACATTTTAGCCTGCACAGAGATACAAATCTCATCATAAACTTGGTTAAGAGTGGCTGATTTTTTTCTTAAATCTGTTCTAAGTCTGTGTTGGGTCTAATATCTCTTAGCTCAATTTGCACAGTATGTATAATAAAATGTGTGTTTATCTCCTCTGCTATACGTGAGCATTGACCTGAAGTGATGATCTACTTTGCTATGTGACAGCATTAACCTGAAGCTCTCATCAACACGCTAAGATGATCTTCTCTTCTATGCAGAAGCATTGACCTTAAGCTCTCATCTTTTGGAATAAGATGTACATCTCCTCTGTTATACAGAAGTATAGACCTGGAGATATCATCATTGTGTCTGTGTATTATTGTGTCTCGTCAAAAGATCATGCTATCATATGCATGCATCTGTGTCAATTATGAACTACTCAAGCAAAATCAATTATTACACTCAATAAACCTTGATGACGGGATAAGTTATTTGCCAAATGTCAGTGGGAAACAAAGTTATATAAGATTCTTTAATTAAATCTAAAACATGATAAAAGTAGTTGCAGGTCATTTGTTGAAAGATTAGGGCATGGGTTTAAGAGGACAAACATATCAGTAATCTCGCCAAGACTCGATTCTCTGAAAAATTTCGAGAAAAGGATGCAAATTATGTCCTTTCGATATTTTATTTCATTTTATTTTATCTTTCATAGTATAATCGTTTAGTTATCGGTTTGTTTTTTTTAAGTTGGAATTATGGGGTGAGGATTTTATCCTTTACGAATGTTTCCTTTTTCATTATATATATATATATATATATATATATATATATATATATATATATATATATATATATATATATACCCTCTTAATAAGCAAATGAGAAGGGCAAAAAAGGAATTTCACACAAATCTCTTAATTTTAAGAGATGTACATCTCTTAAAGCATAACTTACAACTCAAGAGGTAATATCCAAGCATAAATGGGCGGGCGTTTTCAAATGTGCACACTTCTCGATCGATTTATACACTTCGAAGGTTGAGGATTTCGAATTGGGTGAGTGCTGCTCTTCTCTTCCTATTTCATCTCAGGTAACTTCTTAGCAGATCTTATTTGGTATGTAAAGACGATCGATTTTGTTGTTAGTGTTAAGAGGTTAGGGTTAGGGTTAGGGGTTTAAGTGATTTGGGTTTAGGGATTGGGTAGTCTGATATGATGAAATTGTTGGTTGATCTGGGCAAGTTTTAGTACAGGCGAAAAGAGTGCAAACACTGGTTCAGATTGATTAAAGAACTCGATGTGTGTCATAGATTTTATTGATTCTTTAACATGTTTGTTTTCTTAAGTCCAAATGTTATGCTTATAGCATTTTAAATGTCATGATTATAGCATTTTAAATGTCACTTTTCTCATCAGTTTTTTTTCTTTGAATTCATTCGAATGCTTAGTGAATCAGAAGGTTTTGAGAAGGAAGTCTACTACCATGAACAAGAAATCTAAGTATTCACTTGCTGATGGCATCATTTCAAGAAAAGCATTGCTAGCTAAAGCCAATGAACAGAGCAGAACTCAATATCCTCACATTTAAATTTTTAAGCATATGAAAATTTTAATTCATCATTAACCAACTGGTTTGACCATGCTCTCACCCAAAAACATCATTCTTTTTGGTGATTCTGTTGTTTTTTGCAGGCTTCTGTGTAAGCAGCAGCAGGAAAGAAGGGGTGAATAGATGGATGCTTGATGACTTTGACATTATGAAGTCAGTTGGAAGGTGAAAGCCTGGTCATGTTTATATAGCTAATGAAAAGAGGGTTAGTATAATAAATCCATTTATCTTTCTTAAGTTATAACACATTAGCTTAGAGATACTTGGAGATACTTGCACCTTGGAGAACTTGATTTATTTGTACGAGCATTTGTCATTTTATCTCTAAACTAATATTGGTGAAGAAGTCAAATTTAGTACAATAATTTACCACAAATTTTAATATATTTTTTTCTAAACATATAGATGTTTTCATGGTTAATAGAATTTAATATAAGTTTTCTCAAAACTTTGGCTCAGATGGCATGGATAAAAGAGGTATAGTTTGTATATCTCCCAATTAAAATAGCATTTTAATTAATTACAGTGAACTAAGCAGAAAAAGCTTATGGAAAATCATCTCATGAATTTGTGTAGATGGTACATATGCTCACAGTCCTAATAAGTGTTTCCTTGACTGAGTTCACTTAGAGGTGTTTTTATTTTAGCTTGATTTTGCTCTAATTGTTGGTAATAGCTTTATCAACATGTATTCTTTGTTATTAAAATGGTAGTTTAGAAAAGGTGTGATCGAATGGTGATTCATATGGTTACAAGTGTACTTCGATAATCTTAGGTGATCGCATGAAAACCACGGCCAACTAAAATCAAATCTTAGAAGACGCTTTAGTTGCGTTGTCCCCGTTGCTATAATATCAACTATTGGTTATATGTTTATTTGTTGCAGTCAATATGCAAAGTTGTTATTGCTAGCCATTTATAAGATGCTTAAAAGATAGTTGTTGCTAATGTCTACTAATGTCAAATACATAATTGAATGTGTAATTGTAGCTGAAGTTCTTCAAATTAAAAACAAGCAGACAACAACAAACAATTGATGCTGCCTCTCGAGATTTTGACAAATGAGAATTCAATCTACATCGGTACAACAAAAGTTGGAGATAAAATGGTATCTACTTTAAATACCTTCACCATTTCAGTTTAAAAGGTATCTATTTATATAATAGTGTTTTCTTCCTTCACACTCTTTTAGGCTTCCCTTTTAAGCCAAAAACCTTGTTGATTTCATACACAACCATCAAAAGTTTTAGTAATTATTTCAAACAAAGGACTTCATTTCCACTGAAATGAACAAAAGCTTTTCTGTAACTATCCTTAAATAGATAAAACTTTTGCAAAAGAAGGAAGATTTTAATTGGTTAATATTGTTGACTTAATAGTCTTGGTTATGTTATTTCTTCTGTACGCTTAAATGAACAAAAGTTATTTGGTAACTATCCTTAAACAGAAATATATACACCATTTGAAAGCAGCTTCACATATGTGTAGGCCTTTACTCTTTGTTTACAGTTGGACCATAGAAAATGGAATCTCTTTTAAAGCAAGTAAAATAACTTAAGTTTCTCAAGGAAGTCATACTTGAAATACGTTAACGATGAGAACATTTTCATTTCGCTATAATCTTATTTCTTACACAAAGCTTGAAATAAAGGTTTAAATTTTTTATTATTTGTCTAATATTAACAAAAAGTGTGAATTCCCAAACAAATCAAGTTTTTTACTTTTAAAAGTATAAGTATGATGATACTAATAATGTCCATAAATAGTGTTAAGTCGTGAAGTGTGAGCCTTGGACATAGATGCAAGTTACTTAAAAATCAAGGCACATAACTAATGATGCATGACTCTAGATTTCTCTAAAACTATAATTTTTTGTTTACAACATGCATGAGCCTTATTTTCACTCTATTTATTTCATGACGTAGTTGTACCCTTAGGTGGGTATTAAAAGTTACTAATGATGCCTAAGATGATGTTAATTGCAGGTTCCGTTAATTTGCTAAAATAGAAGGATACGCCGTCAATAGTAGATGGTTCCCTAGAGGTCTGCATGATGATCAAGTTGTAAAATTTTCCTTTAGGAAATATAATATATAAAGCTTTAATATGCATGCAAGTTTGATTACAAATGATTTAAACGAAGGTAATAATAGATTTTGTGTGAATAAACCATTAAGTCGGAAATTTATAAATTGTTATAGGGGTAATTTTTGTATAATTGAAAAGATATAATAAGGAGTTAATCAACAATGCCTCTCTGGTCATGGATATACGAAGATAATTATATCAAACTATTTAAACCAATTTCATCATGTGTATTGGCATAATACAAATTATATTAATATTATAAGTATTTTATACTTTTAAAGCAACGCAATTGTAATCGATCATAACTTATTGTCATAATATACATATTTGGTAAGGGTACTTTATTCCTACTCATCATTTTAATCTAATAAGAAAATTGCTCATCAATTTAATCTAATTAGAGATTTCTCTTAATTGATGACCTAACATGCTCTGTTCATCTAATCAACTTTTTATTCAGTGATTATGGCCAAGCACACCATGTTTCTTTTCATTAAATGATGTCTTCATCCGGTCAATATTTTGATGGATTGTTTTGTTTGCTTGAATCATAATTTTGAGTTTCTTTTTAGAATCCATTATAGGATTTGTTGACACCTTATTGTCATGGTTGTTTTTTAAGCTAATGTTGATGCTACTGACTTCTTTGTTGCTATTTAATTGAAGTCAGTAAGACTCATATTATAGATAAACCATATCGATACTATGAATACGAAAACTAACAGAATTACCATATAAATCATGATAGAATGGATAAGCTAACGAAAACAAGTATTGCATCGTAGGCCCGCAGTTGCAACGCGCGGGTTTCCAACTAGTATATATATATATATATATATATATATATATATATATATATATATATATATATATATATATATATATATGTATGTATGTATGTATGTATATAAAGGGTGAAACTATGGGTGAAACTATAGTTTCGCTGAGCGAAAGTACACTTTCGCCAGAACTCACGCTCATTCAGGAGCAATCTATTTACCCGGGTGAAACTATGGTTTCGCTCCTAGTGAAACTAGGTTGTATATATAGCGTATGTCGGGTTTCAGAACTCATATGTGCGAAAATAGAAAAACCTAGTTTCTCTCGATCCCTTTTAGCGAAAATCACCTCATTGCTCTTTTTGGCGAAAATAAACCTTGGTTATGTGATTAGGTGTGTTGGGCGACTTGGTGTATACTTTAATTAGTTGGTTGTCGGCTGAAATAGCTTCTGATTTTGATTCGCTAAAGCTAGAGAGTCGTAGTTTCGTCTAACAAAATTGCGAGATGCTTCAACGAAACTGAATGAAGGTTCACAGTTTCGAGCAAAACTGTAAAGTTGTGCTGTCCAAGCAAAATTGACAGTTTCGCTAAGACACTTTCAGTGAAACTATAGATTCACCGACTTGGATTCCTGAGTTTAATTATGAGTGAAAGTAATAGCGAAACTTAGTTTCTCTTAGGCGAACTTACTAAATAAGTTATCAGCGAAACTAATTTAAACATAATGATCATAACTCAATGCCTAAGACTCAGCAAATTTAAGCTTTACTTTCAGCAAATCTATTATTTCTTCAGAGCGAAACTAACTGTTTCACCGAGCGAAACTACTGTTTTGCTGCCAGTGAAACTAGCCAAAATCTTTTTTTATTATTTTTTTGTATTTCATTGTGTATATTCATTTCACTAATCTTTGTGTATTTCCTATAATTAGGAAGCCCTTATAATGTCCTTCTAATCATTGTTATTTTCATTTTTAAAAAGATGAACAAGTAACAAACAAATAAACAAACATACCCAGTATGTTTTACTGGGAGTAGGGTCTGGGAGAGGTTGGTGGTGGTCAGTCTTTCCTCTATCTTGGGAGCGGCGGATCAACAAAACAGTAGTTTAACTTAAACAAATTATTCTTTGTATTAGTGTATAATGTACACGTGTTTTATATGGTTCTTAACTTAAAATGGTTCTAAAACAACGTATCCCAGAGACATTCATTTAAGACCCAAAATATAACGAGAATTTGTAATAACCAAAAAGTACACTTGCACAGTTTGCTGTAAGTGTGATATAAAAAAACAGTTATGTAACTGCCTACCCTACTATCTCATTATCTATACTTGATGCATTTGAGAATGACGAAATTGTCTTTCTACATTAACTTCCAAAAGTTTAACAAGTAAAATTGTATCTATTGAATGTAATGACCTTAATTATCATTTACACTTATGTCGATTAAATAAAAACAAAATAAATAGATAATATGGATTGTAAATATCATAGATTTATAACAGTACAATTGAATTTTTTAGTTATTACAATTAATAACAAAAAATTTCTTTATGTGATTCAATATTTACTTGATTTTATAAACTTGTATTAAACCTCTAAAACTATATAATGCTTCATCGATTAATTATTTAAACACTTTAGTGTTAGTGTGATGTGTCCCTACCACAAAACAAAACACCAATCTAGCATCATTAATGTACTGTATACATGTGCTGTATATATTCTTACCATAAGTTGGTCCTAAAAGATCGAAATATTTTTGGAAAATTGGAGTAATTTCTAATTTTTATAATAATCTGATAAATCAAAATAACTATTACTCACATGATTATTTTCTAGAATGTTCACGTTATTGTCACCTAAGTTCCGTCTAGGATTGTCCATGTGTCACCACCCCAATAAATTATAATTTTGGTAAAAGTCTTGACTTTAAAAAAGTTTATTAATAACTCTTATTTAATATCATAATAATCAAGATAATTTTCTTTCTAAAATAAATAAATTTTATTAAAAATACTTTAATAAGCCTTAATTTTGTTAAAAATATAGTTTAATTTATAGCTAATCATTGTTAAAACTAAAATACTTTAAAAATATATAAAGAGGTTTATGGTTATTTATAAATAATAAAATCTGTTTTTCCTTTTATACTATTATTTATAACTTAAATATGTTTTTTATAAATAATAATTTTATTGATATGCTATTTATAAACTATATTAAATTATACATACATATAATATACTAGTTTTAGTAAACTCATGTAATACACGGATTGAAAATATAAAAACAATATAATTCATAAATGTATAAATATTTCGTATGATTAAGTTACATGTTACTAGAACAATGAAAAATAAAAAGTTAGATTATGGTGAACTTAAAGATTGATGATAAGTTCAATATTGTGGCTCTGCTTGATGACGGGAATCCAAAAGCTGTGGGATTCAGAGACCGTATTAAATGGTTGAGGCAATCTCTAATTTTCTATGTCATTTCATACATGCCGACCATCTACGGGGGCCCCTCATACCCAATACTTCTTTATCATGTGTCTGGATCACAGAAAGGGAGGATTAGGGGCTGAACATTCACTAGGCAAGGGCCATGATTATATTTTGCAGGGGTCAAAAGGCCAATATTGCAAAACTTATCTTTGACTGCATGACTGAAATATTATGGCACTAAAGAAGGATAAGTGGTTGTTATACCCAAGATTCATCCAAATGCTGATTGATGATATAATCCTGAATGTGCCAAGACATGGAGAAATTAAAAGATTGGCACAGATGAACCCAAGGATTTTTGGAGATCACTTATCTATGGGAGAATATGTACCCACCTGAGAGGTGGAACTACATTAGGAGGGTGATTGATTCTGAAAACATGAATGTTGAGGAAAACATAACAAGACAAGAAGAATATATTAAGAAGAGGAAAAGATACGCGAAATAAAAGGAATATAATTTTGAAGAGGATGTTAATGAGGCAGCTGAAGAGGTAAGAGCCCAAAAGGAGAATAGGAGTAAGAAATGGGCTGAAGAGGAGAGTGAACCTGGTAATATGTCTGAACGAAGAACAAAATATAGACAGCAGACTTTCATAGAACAAGCCGGAAGGAAAGATACTCAATCTGATCTTGCTCAAGATGTGATCAGAAATGCTAATGCATCTCTGGAAAATGAACTAAGTATAATAAAGACCAAACTGGTGCATCAGGAGATACGGGAGAAGGAGAAGGATGTAGTTATTAAGGGACGGAAGAAAATAGTTAAAGACCTGTAAGAATTGATCAAGACTATTTTCAAAGAGCTGAATGAGTTAAAAGTAGCGGTTGGCCTGCCTAGTCAAAGATCTGAAGAAGAGCTCAATGATCTGACTAACATCTCAACGTATGAATTCCTAAATGTTAGGGGTTCATCATCAAAGGCAGGAGAGGGTCCAAGTGGAGCTGCAGACACTAGTCATGATGTTGATACTAATGAAGCTGGGTCTGAAGATATAGGTGAAGAGGATGTTGATGCTGATGTAAATGAGACTGCTGATGTTATATGTGAGGGTGCGGAAGTGAGTGGTGTAGAGAAAATGTTGGATGTCAGCGGAATGAGAATATTGGAGGCTGAATGTAATCTGCAGTTTGATGTTGATCGGTACTTGATTGGTAAGGAGGTGAATGTGAATCACGGAAATAAAGGAAAAAAGAGGCTGATAGGAGGTTGGTTGATGAAGAAGAAGAGGATGATGAGCAACCGGTTGACTACAGCTCAGAGCCAGATTATGAGGAGGTAGATGAGAGGCCAGTAACTTATGTGGCTCCGCGAGGGTCAAAAGATGGTGATATTATTGAGCTGGATCAACAAGATTGGTTTGAGAAAGAGAAGGAGCCTGAGGAGATAACACCCCTGTTTCAAAACATACAAGAGGCCAGCAAGACGGACGCTGACAAGAAAATCATTAGCTGGAAATACAATGCTGAGTTTAAAGTATTCTTGATTAAGAGGAGGGGTGGAAAATATATTATCTGAACAAGATGTAACACCCAGTTATTTATCAATTTTGAAGACGACGAAAGAAGAAAAGAAATAAAGTCCAAGTCAGGGGACCAAACTCGCCAACGAAAGAAAGACGGGTGAGTGGGAGTATTTAAGGGAGAGAGCAGCCCTTACCCTCTCCCCACACCCACATATTTCAGCCAAACAAGAGAAGAGAAGAGAGAAAGGAAGAAAAGAGGAAGAAAAGTTGGTTCGGGTTGGTTCGAGTGAGCAAAACCATTAAGAAGCGAGTCAAATCGAAGCTCTTCTCGTTGCGGTCATTTGTGTGAGTTCTAGGACCCCTATTTTACTCGTGTTCAACTGATTTGGAGCTGGAACACATAGTAAACCCGTTTTATATGTGTATGTGTTTGACCCATTTGGGTGTGTTTGTGTGTGACATGTTTGGAGTATGTTTTCGGGCTTGTGTGTGCTTGAATGGTGTTGCAGTATGCATTCCTAAGGTTTAGGATGGTCGATTTGGGCTTAGAATGGGTTTGGATGGGCTTAGAGGCTGAAAATGGCAGATTAGGTTCGGGAGGACTGCATTCTGCATCAGTTAGGGCTGGGTGACCGACTGGAGGCCATACGGCCGACTGGAGGGCGATTGGATTTCCGTCGTATGATTGAGGTTCAATCGCACGACTGGGGTTCCAGTCGCATGGGAAGTCATGTGACTGAGAGCCCAGTCGCATAGGTACTCATACGTATAAGGTCCATTCGCATAAGGTCCATTCGTATAGTGTCCATTCGCATGATTAAGGGTCTATTCACATGATTGGGTGTTCATTCGCACAGTGTTCATCCGCATTGGTCCAATCATATGGAGGCCATGCGACTGAAGGGTGTCCATATGCCCAAATAGGGCTGTCGTACCTGAGGAGAAGCATAGTTTGATTACTGACTTTCGGGGGAAAGTGTAGATGTAAGTTTTGACGTAGAAGTTCCCGTGAGTGAATGTAAGATGGTCGTTGAGGTCTTAAAAGTTATGTTGGGCATGATAATGATAATGATGCATGGTTATGCATGATATATGTTATATATATGTACGATGTTGCCCTGTATGATTATGTTATTTGTGTATGATGATGTTCCTCGTTATGATATATGTTTATCTTTCCCGTTGCTTTACGTGTTATGTTTATGAATGAATGAAAAGTATTATGTAACGTAAAGTGGAAGATAATGAAAAGTGGAACGAAATGAAAGAATGCATGCATTAACAAACGAATGAATGAAAGTAAGAAAGGCTTGCAAGCAAAACGTATGGAGGTTCACACCCAATGAAGGGTGTTAGCTCAACTGTGTGCGGGTTAGCTACCCCAGAAGGATGCACACTGGGGTCCAATCCTTATGATCGACCATATGTATGGGAAACTTGCTGCTTGCCCTAGGTACTGGAGTCAGCTTCGTGTATAATGTTCGAGGTCTATGAAAGACCTCAGGCCCAGTAACCAGCTTCGTGCACAATGTTCGGGGTATAGCACATGACATTGATCCGGAATGAAAAGAAAATATAAGTGGTGAATGTACTTGCCCTAGGTACTAGAGTCAACTTTGTGCATACTGTTCGAAGTCTATGAAAGACCTCAGGCCCAGTAACCAGCTTCGTACACAATGTACGGGGTATTATACATGTCATTGAAAGTAATGAACGTACGAATGAACGTAATGAATGTACGAATGAAAGTAAGGAACATACGAATGAAAGTAAGAATTTATGAATGAATGTGAAAGAAAGTAACGAACGTGAATGTCAACGATGTATGTTAAATGAACGAAAGTTAACGAATGAATGATGAAGATAATAATGATATTATCTATGTGTACGTATGATGTGTGATCGCATGTATGTAAAGAACGGTTTTTAACTAAAGAAAAGTATGTTTTATTATAAAACTAGAACTCACTCAGCAATGCTGACTTTTTATGTGTTTCTAGTTGGCAGGTAACGTTGCTGAGGATGGCATGGGACGGCTACTCAGCTCATTTGGATGGCATTCTTTTGTATAATGTTTTTGCACTGTAATATGACAAAGATGTTTTGTAATGAATGTTGTATTAACTTGCAAAAACATTTATATTGAAATGAAAAGTTATTTTACTGATTCCGCTACAATGTTATTGAAGTTAACGAAATCATATGTTTTAAGAGCGATGTATGGTCAGTTGTAAGCGTCCCAGGAACAGGGCCTTACATAAGAGGAAGGCATTCAAGACCTTGCCTAGATGGGACTTGAGGAGGTTAGCTGAGATCCCGCTGATAGATGCTGATGCCAGTGAAAGGGCAATGATGTTGGAGAATGAGATTAAGAAAGGGCTGAAGGATAACTTTGAAGCTTTTGGCTATATGAAGCCCGAGAGAAGGAGGTCTAAGAAGGACTTGGATTGGGCCACATGCAAAGGGAGGATTGTGTTAAAACTAAAGCCTGCAAAGACTGTAAATTGAGTACGTGTGCCTAATCCACTTCCCCCTATGCTGAAAGACTTTGTCAAGTGGTTCTATGATCACAACACCGGGGAAGCTATGATATTGATTGAAGGGGATCAGGAGATCAGATTATTTGATCTGATGGAAATGTTGTTGTTTGGAGATGAAGATTTGAAGATCTTATGTGAAAAGCACATTAAAGCATGAGCCGGAGTTGAGACTAGATCTGAAGCCAGTCTCTTTATAAGAATGGCAAACATGTCTAGAAGGGTGAGGGCTGACGTCAGGGAGCTTACTCAAAAAGTGATCCAAGCTGACGAAACGAGAATAGACGTGCAGGACTTAGCTAAGCAAATTTCAAAAGCAAGTGCACATGCTGAGGTTGATGTGATTGGAGAGGCTGGAGCTGATAAAGAAGTAGAATAGAAATCTAATGAAAATAAAGGTTAAGGGGAGACCAAGCTGGAGCCTAAATGGAGAATCAAGAGCAAGCCGGTGAGGTCCAACCTAGGGGAGTATTCAAGATCAAGTATAGGTTGGACTCACCTTAGTTAGTTTGTTTATTTTGGTTTATTTTAATAGCTTTAATGTTGGCTTGTCTATTGTATGTAAATAGTAATTAGATTTAGTTTTTGTAGAAGTTTCACTGACCCAGCAAAACTATCGTTTCGCTGGTAGTCAGCTGACTTCGGTCACCCGGCGAAACTGTGTTTCGCAGCAGAGTGAATCTATGTTGTTGGTCAGGATAGTTTCACTGCCCAATGAACTATCAGCGAAACTATCCTTTCTATATACACGTAACTTTGTAATTGGTTGTGGCAAGTTTTGCATAACCCTAATTGAGAATACACTTTTGTATTACTCGTATTATTGTGTTTGTTTGGCTGGAATCATCCGTTTATCATCTATGAACCTTGTTGTTTGATTATTGTTTGAATTCAAATGGTTTTACATTGAAACTATTTCATAGATTATTGTTTGGATTGTATATCAGTGGGATTTGAGTATCATTTATCATCATTTGCACTTTGTCGATCATCAATGGACCAACAAAGCCCATTCCCAGAGACAAGCACACCACAAGTCTTTGTGTCTGCAAATGGAAGCAGTGGCAAGTTCCACTTAACCCTTGAAGACTTGGACTGCATCCATCTAATGATCTAGAGTACATAGAGATTAGTAGATGACTCTTCTCACTCATAGTGCCAAAAAGTTCTACAAGAGGATGGGAAGGAAGTTTCACAGTAATGTATCCAATGGAAAGTTTTAGCTAGACAAAAGCAAAGTAAAATATTACAACTGTAACCAAATAGGACCCTTTGCTAGGGACTGCAAGGCACCAAGTACAAATGGTGGCTAAGCACAACTAGACCAAACTACACTGATAGAGCTCTACTGACGGGAAGCCCAAGTAGCAAACTACAATTGCTATTAAAGAAGGAGGCTTTCATTGGAGTTTCCAAGTTGAAGATGAATCTCTAAACCAAGCACTGATGGTTGATCATGAAGAAGCCAAGGTATTAGAACGTCTTTCTACCCCAGAATGCATTGCTAAAGTTTACAGATATAGGTCCTATAACTTAGAGATGAGATCTGACCTTGAGTCCTTAAACATCGCTGATTTTAAAAGAGCTTAAAATGATTATAAACTTAAAATAGAAGATCAAAAGAAGACCATTCCAACTCTTAAGCATGAACACACCAACTATAGACTTAAATCAAATATCTCATCACTATGATAACCGAATGCCAAGATGAGCTTATGATCAGCAAAGCCAGGGTAGAAAAATGTGTTCTTGAAGAAGAGACTTTCAAGAACATTATATCCTCATCCTTGCATGAAAAAGTGTGTTATCAAAACAAGCAAGCACTTGGATCTTGTAAGGCCCCATTCTTAAAACGCTTATAGTTGGTCATCCATAGCATAAAACAATTAAAATATAACATTTGCATCAGAATATAAACTTTTCATTAATAACAAAAAGTGTGTCAAATCATCACATTGTTATATTTATACATCTCAAAAATTGTTTTAATAAAATATCTTTCTTAAAAATGTGGGTGCCAGTCTTGAATCATTCCCAGTAGCTTACGCGTCCATGCCCGCATCTCCCCAGCATCAACAATTACATGCCAACTATTATGCATACAAAAGTTAGCGATGCCGAGTGAGTTCAAGTTTTATAATAAGATACTTTACTTCAGTTTAAAATATTTCCTTTACTTCCATACGATATCATACATTATAGATACAAGTAGATAATAATCATTATTATCTTTCATCATCGTTCGTTTCGTACTTTTCACACATTTCGTACTTTATCTTTATCTTTCACTTTCATCTGGACCAATGTCGTATGCTATACCCCAAACACTGTGCACGAAGTTAGTACTGGGTCGAAGTCTATAAGGACCCCTAACATTATGCACGAAGCTGACCCCATTACCAGGGCAAGCGACAAGGGTCCCGTTTCGTACTTTCAGTGAATCTCAAGGATTATCCCCAGATATTCATAGGCTATCTAGGCGCTATACATTTGAGCTAATGACCCATGGTTGTGAACCACTTTTCATTTTGTTTGCCAGACTTTCGTTCATTGGTTAGGTTCCACTTTTCATTATCATTAACTTTCACTTCATTACATAATATTTATTCTTAATTAGTATATATCACACAAAGTAAGAAACATCGTAAAACATACATTCACATTCTCATCAACATGAGTGATAAACAATATCCGACCCTACGCAAGACACTAGGTGTTTAGGGGCGGCAGCCCCTGACATCGAGGTTCTAGGGGCCGCAGCCCCTAGTGGCGTCTAAGGGACAACGCCCCTTGCTATCGCGCGAGAACTACCTGTCGCGCGAGAACTTCCTCTCATGCGAGAAATTCACAGATTCAAATTTCATACCTTACACTAAACTACTCGCGCGAAAACTATGGTTTTTCCTGCCCAGTCATAACTTATCGCGTCTAAGGCTGTTGTAACATGCTTAACATCATATCCAACATCATTGTAAGCATAAAAGAGTAGTTTAGTATGTATAATGGACCAAAACGTAAAAACTTGCATAAAATGGGCACTACAAACTCACCTCGTGAAGTTCTAGCACAAACACGATCTTCCCAAAGCTTTTACCAAATCAAACTACATAAGCATACGTTATATTCATCAATATTCGTTCCTTAGTACATAACACAAGTTACTACACAATTTACATACCTTAAACACCTCGATTCTGTGCTTTCTCCCTCTAAACAGTTGTTTTCTCTCTCTAGCAGCAGTACTTTTTGCGTGGGTATGGGCCAAGAATGGGTGATCTCAGCTACTTACACCCAGTAGCACCTTTCGTAGACTTCTCACGCGAGAAGTTACTTTCGCGCGAGAACTTTGCTTCTTCATCCATTTTCCCGTGAAAAATTCCTTTCATGCGAATATTTTGGTTTGCCTTCTTTCACTTGAAATTTCTGGGTGTTACAGATCTACGTAGATAGCTCCAGCACACACTTTACTATCTGTATGATCTGCAAGGTATGGAACTTGTCAAGATTAGCTTCCCCTAATAGGATCCATTCAAGAAGAGGATGAAGAGGAGATAGTGAATGATGGATCTGAGATGAGTGAAGAAGGTCATCCTAAGAAGGGTCACTATTTTCTTAAGGAGAGGAAAGAACTAGGGATGAGAAAGTCTAAGAGGAAGAACTTGTAACGCCCGGTAAAAAGTCAAAACGAGCAAATTAATAATAATGGTCTAAATGGGAGTTAGTTAATATAAATATGAGGAAAATTGATTATGGACCAAATTAACCTTATAGGCTACGTGTTAGATGAGTTTAAGGTCTGGTGAACACCCAGTATATATAAACACCAATTAGCCATTCATCCTCATTTGCAACCAAATCCCCAACTTTCTAAAGGGAGAAAGTAGAGAGAGAAAGTAAAGAAAAATCAAGATTTGAAGTTTATTGGTTAATGGAAGAACAACAAATCTAGGGAAGAATTATCATCCAAACACCTCCTTATAGCAGATTTGGATTCTAGGGTTTTAGAGTTTTGAAAAGTGTCAAAGAGTCCTACAAAAGTCATGTTTTTATGCATGAAATCATGTAAAAAGCTTGGATATAGTTTCCTGGCTGAAAAACGATGGATTTGGGTGTAATGAGTGAAATTTTTGGGTTAAAAATTGGAAGGAACGTCATTTTTATGTGTCGTATGAAACTGTGAGTTCGTCATGCTAAAGTAATAGTTCTTCCAATGAAACTGTTAATATCTGAGTAACCCTCATCAGCCTTGGAGGAGTTTGTAAGGTTTATACTTAAAGGCTGATGCAATCAAAACAAAAAAAAGCTTCCAACATGCATGCATGAGGTACAAAGCAAAGATACTTTGGAAGTTTTGCACAACTCAGAGAAAATATTTGAAGTATAAAATTTTCCGAAGCCAAAGACCAAATCTTCCAAAGCCAAAGATGAAGTCTTCAAAAGTTTTAAAGACAAAGTCTTCTGAAGCCAAACGACTGAAGACTGGTTTCTTATGAAGACGTGGAAGACTTTCTTTCTCTGATCTCCTTTTTACAAAAGCTAACCAACTTTTCGCTGCCACTCTGAAGACTCACCAACTTGTACAAGTTGATGAAAAGTTCCATGCTTTTGTAAACTGTACATTATGTTTTGGGTCTATAACTGTAGGATTCTATGTGCCCAAGACACATAAAATATTGATGTGGTTAGTACGTTATGATCCAAGTCGGGTTATACCCAATAATAAGCTTAGCAAACACCAATTAATATTTAATTGATGATATGATCATGCAATTAAATATTTACACCAAATTTAGAAAATGGGTTTTCTAAATAAGTTGCATATGAGATGGAACAATTTATTAGGATATCTTGTTCAATAATATTATTTGAAGTGTTATTTAAATTAGTTGTATAACACCAAATAATAATGAGAGTATACTACTATACAATTAATTGGTTAATTGTATAAACTAGTTAGAATACTAGACAATACATATGTGTATGTTTATTATTTATAAAAGACTAGTTATATGTGTGTTAACGGTTGAGATTTATAAAAGAAAGTCTTCCTTTTATATACAAGAAACATCCATGTGCATGTGATGTGCATGTGTTGTGTTTGTTTATAAAAGGGAAAAGGAAGCTTCTTTTTTTAACCAAAAACCGTCCCTTTGGTGTCTTTGAGTGAGAGACACACATGGGAGACACACACATGCATTGTTCTCCACTATGTTATTCTCTTGGAGAAAGACACATGCATTTGGTTGACCATCTCCACTAACTAGCATATAGTGACTCTCATATTCTAATCAACACATGATGCAAGACAACACATGCAAGACAACAAAAATTTTCAGCTCCTCTCACTCTCTTAAACCTCACGGTTTTTCAGCAGCATATGCAGGATTTTGGAGCTGATCATGTGTTGTTCTTGATGTGTTCATGTGTTGTTCTTGATGTGTTCTTGTGTTGTTCTTGAAGTGTTCTAATAACAAGAAAGGTTCTTGCATTCCAAGATCATGATTCTTATCACATGCAAACAACAACTAAAGCTCTATCTCTCTCTCTCACTTACGAATTTGAGCTGCTGAAAAAGGGTTTTCAGCAAGAAACAAGCTGGGTTTCAAGTTGTTCTTGGTGTTTTCTACCTAACAAGAAGGTGTGTTTGCAAGGAGCTTGGGGTATACTAGCTTGAGGACTTCTATCCATGAAGTCTTGGCTGAATATTGGACATCATTCAACCTTCTTTTGTCGATTTTTCACTGCTGTAGTAAGGTAGATTCACAGCTCACTGAAGCTGTGATTTTATGTAGTTTTACATATGTTCATAGCTTGCTAATTCACATAAATGATCCTTTGTTCTTTGGGTTTGTTTTATACATCAATATGGTCATCTAATGAACATATTTTCAGCTTATAAACATGGTTATAATGCTATACTTCCGCTGCGTTTTCAGAAAGTTTAAATGGTTAAACTATGATTTTATGTTCTAACAAACCCAACAATGGCATCAAGAGCCGGTTATGTGGATAGCTTGCTTGTTCTTGTCCTTTAAAAATTAGTTTTAGAGGATGATTTTAAACTCATAATAGGCTGATTTTGGTTGATTCAATAAACCCCATGTCTTTCAAAGTTATATCTCATGCTTATGATTAAACTTTGAAAGATAGGAATGTCAATTGGTTGATATATTTGGATGTTGTTTGTTTGGACAAACAAACCCTAATTTTTAGTTTATGTTGGCTGAAAATTTGGGGTTTGATGGGGTTTATTTAGTTTGTTGAATAATGTTTATGATTGGTCATATAATAGTGCATAACCTAGCTTAGGCCTTATGTCATTTGGATGATTGGAATGGTTGTTTTAATTCATTCAATTGGGTTGTAATATTTGTGTTTATTATTTGGGTTGTAATTATTTATTCATTTGGTTATGTAATAAATAGATTAGGTGCATTTCTTTTATTAGAAAAATGTATTAGGATATAATTTTTGTAAAAGAAAGATGCACAAGGTGAAGACCCAAAGATGGACATCAAAGACACAAAAAGGACTTGAAGCATATGGATGCAAGTTCAAGTGGGAGTCTATGAAGACCTCTATTTTGTGTTGTATTCAACCCTTAGGAAAGACCAAATGACCACACTTGTGATGGCAAACAAGTGTGGTCACAATAGTAGCTATGGTTATGCACATTGTGGTTGTTCATATTATGCTTGTTTGGTTGTTTGTTGTTTGATATTTGGATATGCATAACAAACTCATTAGCAAACTTAACAAGCTGAAAATCTATGGTTCTTAATCATTAAGTGATTAATAAGAGGTTATTAAAAGGATTAATGATTTAATAAAAGAGGTTTTATTAAAAATGAACCATAGGATACCTTGTATTTGAAAGCATGCAAATACAAGGTAAATAGAGTTTTCAAAACTAGAATTAATGAAAACTAAAAATCCCTTTTCAAACAAGTTTAACACCATCCTTTTGCACAACACTTAAGTCATTTGGAAACTCTTAATGGGATAAATGTCACCTAACCATTTTGAGGGAACTTATGACTTAAGGTGGGAATACCACATTGGTGGGATAAAGGTCACCTAACCACTTGTGTTGGTAAACTCACATGTGTGTGCAAGTAGGGTAACTTAATTTGCAAACCATGTTGAATGGATCACCTAAAATATGGTTTCCAAATGGTGTTGATGGGATTAACATGCCGACTTTACATATGATGTTTAAAGTCGATCCCATACCGCTAGAAGTTGCAAAAGGTTGCAATTGTCAAATGTTGACTACCTTGTTAATTTGAATAATGGGATAAAGGTCACCTAACCATTATTTGAATGTAATGTTGGATTCTAGATTTTAATTATTAATTGTCTATGAGACATAAAGGGTATTAATAATTAAAATGAAATTTTTCAGAAATACTAAAAAGAACTTTGTAAAATTTATAGAATGACCGCAAACAATAATGCTACCACCCGACCGTCCATACCCTATCACTGAGAACTATTTTAGAGAGGGATCGTCTGAACCATAATAACCTTATGGACTAGTCTTGAAACTTAAGAATTGTTCTCAAGCAAGAGCAAAGGCAAATGTCCTTGACGATCCTATTCCTAACCAACCCGACCCCGACGATGTTGAGGCCATTCCCGATCCCAAGGCAAATGTTGCCAAAGGAGGAGGGCACATCAAAGGCAAAGGGGAAGGGAAGATCAAAGCGGAACCTCCAAAACCTAAGCTTATGAAGCCTAAGGTAACCGAAAACGATCCATGCTTTGAGTATGGTGAGATAGGTCATTTGAAAGGGAATTGTCCAACCTATCTCAATGAGTTGAGAAATAAGAGGGATGCTAGGCAAACCTCAAGCACAACTTTCATAATCCATATTGACTTAAATGTTATTTCCTCAAAGCACATGGGTAATTGGATACCGCATGTGGAACTCACTTTTGCAATCTGTTGCGAGGGTTCAAAAGAAATAAGCACTTTAAGAAAGGAGACTATGTTTTGAAACTTTCAAAAGGTTTGGAAGTTGTTCTTCAAAACATGTTATATGCTCCTAGTTTGACTAGGAACATGATTTAGTTTCCCTTTTAAAACGATATGGTTATAATTTAAAGTTAGTAAATGATGGTATTTATGTTTATATGGATGATGTATATTATTTCAAGGCTATGCCTTCTAATGATATTTATGAATTGGTTCATGATGATTCGTCCTATAATAACACATTATACCTATCATACACCAAGAGACTTAAAATGGTTTAAGTGACTCTTATTCTTGTCATTGTCATCTTAGTCATATAAACAAGAATCGGACTTAAACACTTTAAAAGAATGGTCTTTTAAAAGCAAATGAAAATTGTTCATTTGATAAGTGTGAATCTTGTTTACAAGGTAAGATGACCAACACGCCCTTTAGTGGTACTAATGAAAGGGCAAAAGACTTATTAGGAGTCATACATTTGGATGTATGTAGTCCTTTTAAGACAATGACAAGGTATGGTGAAACTTACTTCATTACCTTAACCGACGATTATAGTCGCTATGGTTATGTGTACTTGATGGCACATAAACATGAAGAATTTGAAATGTTCAAAAACTTCAAGAATGAAGTAGAAAATCAACTCGATAGAACTACCAAAGTTCTCCGTTTAGATAGAGAAGGTGAATACCTAAGTGAGACTTTTGGGGATCATCTAGGAAGTTGTAAGATTGTCTCACAACTTACTCCTCACAGAACACCATAACATAATGATGTGTCTGAAAGGAGATCGAACCCTATTGGATATGGTTCGACCTATGATGCCTATAAGCTCACTACCTCTATAATTTTGGGGTTTCGCACTACTCTCCAAGGCTCGTATTTTGAATATGGCCCAAACCAAGAAAGTGGATTCGACGCCTTTTGAAATATGAAATGGAATAGTTCCATGGCCATCATATTTAAAAGTATGGGTTATGAAGCTTATGTTATGCTTAACACCCAAACCAACTGAAAGTCGATTCACTAAGTGTATATTTGTTGGATATCCAAAAGGACTGTATAGGATACTACTTCTTTGATCCAACAGAGCAAAAGGTATTTATTGCTCAAAAGGCATAGTTCTTGGAAGCCAAGTTCCTTATGGAAGGAATGACGCATAGAACAGTGGAATTTGATGAGGATCAAAATCCACAAGCCGATACACGGTTGGTTGACACTAGCTGTCAACAAGAGGTTGTTGATAATGATCAAGAGGTTGATCAATACACACAAAACATTCATAGATCTGGTAGAGTTAGCATTCCACCTGAAATATATGGATTTTTCATGGATGGATGCTATGAGATTGACTCCGATGAGCCAACTACATACCATAATGCTATGTCCAATTCGGATTGTGACAAATGGCTGGAAGCCATGAACGTAGAGATACAATCCATGTATGACAACCAAGTTTAGGAATTGGTTGACCCTCCACTTAACTCCAAACCGGTTGGATGCAAGTGGGTTTTCGAGAAGAAAACAAATATGCATGGAAACTTGGACACTGATAAGGCTTGTGTGTATAAAAAGGCTAGTGGGAGTGTAATCATATTCCTAGTATTGTATGTTGATGACATAATACTATATGAAAAGGACATTCCAACCATGGAAGGTGTTAAAACCTGGCTTGGAAATTGTTTTTCCATAAAAGATCTCGATGAAGCCGCCTATAATTTGGGAATAAAGATCTATAGGGATAGATCGAGGCGGTTGATAGGTCTAAACCAAAGTGCATATATTGATAAAATCTTGAAAAGGTTCAAGATGGAAAACTCTAAGAAAGGTATGGTACCTATTCAAAAAAGGGACAATATTGAGTGCATCTCAATGTCCAAGCTCAAAGGATGAGCAAGATTGTATGAGGGACATCCCATATGCGTCTGCTATAGGATCCATCATATATGCGATGATATGCACTAGACTGGACCTGTCATGCGCGTTAAGCATGACAAGTAGATATCAGCAGAATCCATGTAACACCCATTGGATGGCTGTTGAAAGTATATTGGAATACCTTAGGAGGACTAAGGATATGTTTCTAATATACGGATCTGATGAAGAGGAACTAGTTGTAAAGGGTTACACGAATGCTAGTTTCCAAACTGATCGAGATGATCCTCGATCACAATCGGGGTACGTCTTCATTATGAATAGGGTAGCATTGTCCACTACAGAATTCGAATACATAGCCGCCTTATTAGCAGCTTTGGAAGCTGCATGAATAAAAGGTTTATCACCGATCTAAGGGTGGTCTATACCATTCAAGACCCCTTAGAAATCTTTGTGATGACGAGGGTGCGATTGTTCAAATCAAGGAACCCCGTGCACATCAAAGATTAGGCACAATGAGCGGAGATTCAACTACATAAGGGATGAAGTTGAAAAGAGAAAGATATGTATTCGCAAAGTTCACTTTGATCAAAACATTACGGATCCACTCACGAAGCTCCTTGAAAGGGCAAAGCATGAAAGTCATACCTATGCCTTAGAACTTCGATATTCTAGTGATTGGACTTGATCAAATTTTGTATTTGAATATGTGGAACTCATTATTATTTGAGTAAAATTATTTGGTTATAATGTCTCAATTAATGTTCTGATTTAGCATGTTTAATCCATGAGTAAATTATTTACTCTAAATGTCCGTAGTCATTCATACTTGTGGGAACAAGTGTGAGGGTAAGACTATTATGAACTTGGATTGGTTGATATTCATAAGGATGAATATAGAGCAATAGGTTGCTACCAAGGTTCATAGATATTTGTGGGATACAAATATTGGACTAACCCGCATCTCAATTTTACTACATGGAATCTTATCGATTGATCATAAGTAAATTTGAGTAAAGGCGAATATCATTTGGTATCCTCCGACCTGAGACACATATTGGGTTTTGATATTCACCAAGTTTTATACCTTGAGCTAGTTCTTCACTGATATGAAATAATTGTCAGTACATAAGGCTATGTTCAGGTATGACATAAGGTGATTGTGAGAAACGTATGTAGTCAAGATTGGATTTGTTCCTCTTATTCGTTGAGAGTAAGATGTCTAAGGCCTGATTAAGTTAAATCAACAAGAAATGATCATTCTGTGTCCTTGGATTTAACATGACATCTGTAACAAAAGGATAGATGATTGATTCACCTAAATCATTTCAAGTAGGGTACTTGAATGGGATGATGTTATTGAATGGCCATAAGTCATGCGTATTAAGGGTAGTAAACCGTTGTTAGGCGTTATTTACTACTTGCATCAATATTCTATGAATCTTGGGCAAGTGGGAGATTGTAGGATTCTATGTGCCCAAGACACATAAAATATTGATGTGGTTAGTACGTTATGATCCAAGTCGGGTTATACCCAATAATAAGCTTAGCAAACACCAATTAATATTTAATTGATGATATGATCATGCAATTAAATATTTACACCAAATTTAGAAAATGGGTTTTCTAAATAAGTTGCATATGAGATGGAACAATTTATTAGGATATCTTGTTCAATAATATTATTTGAAGTGTTATTTAAATTAGTTGTATAACACCAAATAATAATGAGAGTATACTACTTATACAATTAATTGGTTAATTGTATAAACTAGTTAGAATACTAGACAATACATATGTGTATGTTTATTATTTATAAAAGACTAGTTATATGTGTGTTAACGGTTGAGATTTATAAAAGAAAGTCTTCCTTTTATATACAAGAAACATCCATGTGCATGTGATGTGCATGTGTTGTGTTTGTTTATAAAAGGGAAAAGGAAGCTTCTTTTTTTAACCAAAAACCGTCCCTTTGGTGTCTTTGAGTGAGAGACACACATGGGAGACACACATGGGAGACACACACATGCATTGTTCTCCACTATGTTATTCTCTTGGAGAAAGACACATGCATTTGGTTGACCATCTCCACTAACTAGCATATAGTGACTCTCATATTCTAATCAACACATGATGCAAGACAACACATGCAAGACAACAAAAATTTTCAGCTCCTCTCACTCTCTTAAACCTCATGGTTTTTCAGCAGCATATGCAGGATTTTGGAGCTGATCATGTGTTGTTCTTGATGTGTTCATGTGTTGTTCTTGATGTGTTCTTGTGTTGTTCTTGAAGTGTTCTAATAACAAGAAAGGTTCTTGCATTCCAAGATCATGATTCTTATCACATGCAAACAACAACTAAAGCTCTATCTCTCTCTCTCACTTACGAATTTGAGCTGCTGAAAAAGGGTTTTCAGCAAGAAACAAGGGTTTCAAGTTGTTCTTGGTGTTTTCTACCTAACAAGAAGGTGTGTTTGCAAGGAGCTTGGGGTATACTAGCTTGAGGACTTCTATCCTTGAAGTCTTGGCTGAATATTGGACATCATTCAACCTTCTTTTGTCGATTTTTCACTGCTGCAGTAAGGTAGATTCACAGCTCACTGAAGCTGTGATTTTATGTAGTTTTACATATGTTCATAGCTTGCTAATTCACATAAATGATCCTTTGTTCTTTGGGTTTGTTTTATACATCAATATGGTCATCTAATGAACATATTTTCAGCTTATAAACATGGTTATAATGCTATACTTCCGCTGCGTTTTCAGAAAGTTTAAATGGTTAAACTATGATTTTATGTTCTAACAAACCCAACAATAACTTTTACTTTATACCTTTTTTCCTTTTTGTAATAGATTAGGATGTGAGCTATGGCATGTCATATTCAAAAGTCAAAAGACAATCTGCCTTTTGACTATACATTGATCTTGTTGTTAGATTAGTGTTTCTAGCTGGCTTTCAAAGTAGAGCTGGCTATATAATGTGGTATAAATGGTCTCATGTTCTTATTTTTATCTTTAAGCTTTGTAACACTTGTAATAGAACTTGAGAGCAATATATAACATTCTTGAAAATCATATTATCTTGTTCTTGTTCTTAGTTCTGTCTCATTACTACTTATGTTATTCGTATCATTTACTTAAACCTGGTTCCTTATTTGATCCGTTAAGTGCTCAAACACTATCTTTATTGAGAAACCGAGTGTATTGACCATCCCTCACCCAATCCTGTAATATAAACCTGAGTAGCTTTGACTACGTGTATTGCACCTAGGGGTGTTCCCTTGGTCCTGGTTATCAACCCGTCTAATATCATTTCCATTCTGGTTTGACTTCCTTCCATCGTGGTTGAACCTTCCAGTATGTCCACTTGACTTCGCAACATCAAACTTTCTTTTGGACTCAACCTTATTTATTTTACTTATCTTCACCTAATTAGTTCCTCGATTATTTCCACCACTATCTCGATTGCCAAGTGCAGAGTTGTTGGTCTATGTTACAAGTATTTGAGGCTTGTAAAAGTGAACCAAGCCCCCAACATCGACCCTAGGAAAAAACTACATCAACGAATTTCCACCTAGCATTTTAAACATCACACCGAGCACCCGAAGGCCTTGAAATCGTAGAAAGGGAGTAGTAGTCATATAGAGAGAAAGCGTAACAAAAGTGATTGTGCAATTGACTGAGAAATCGGATTCTTTGTTTTTTATACCACTTCTTCCTGATTTTTCCATCACGGACCACTACCCAAACCTTTGATGTCTGCTTCCTCCATAAAAGGTAATAATTGCATATTTCTGATGTAATATTTGCATATTGAAATGGAATGAAAACATAACAAAAAATTTTTAAGTATTGTTTTAGTCATCTTTATGTTTTATTTGTAATTTCCCTAATTAGTTTAAGTCTAGGGGCTTAATGTGTCATTAGTTAATACTATATTCACTATAAATAGATAAGTTGTAATTAGGGTTTTGAAAGCTTGCATGAGCTAGATTTGAGGGTTTTCATGTAATTAACATCTTATGCAAATCAATATGGATCAAATAGGGATTTTTCATTGAAGTTCTTGTGTGTTCATCCAACTTCTTGATATTTTATCATTTTGATCCAAATCTTCATTTATATTTGTTGATTCAAGTGCTCCTGGGCTAACATAATATTTGCATGCTGAAATGGAATGAAAACTGTTATATCAATCTGTGGTGGTTTTCTAGGAGTGTAGCGGGCCCTTAACCTTCTGCTATGGGATCTGATGTCATGATCCTGAACTCCTTCCTTAGCGGACCATTATTCCCAATAAACAGGACCCATAGTGTTCCACTATGGTTCTATAACTTTAATTCCTTTAGAGTTTTCCCATGCTAAACCATTCATTTCATTGTTTTGAGTTTTAACGCGTATGTCAACCCATTCACTTAGGCTGATGGGACTCATTTTTACATCATATCACATTGATTGAACCTCTGAATAAACAAACAAACATACCCAGTATGTCACACTGAAAGTAGTGTCGGGAAGGGGTAGGTGGTGGCCATTCTTTCCTCTATCTTGGGAGACAGAGTGACCACTTCCAAAGAGACCCCCGGATCTGGTATTTGATTTTCAATCCAAATTGAGTAATTTTGAGAGCTATGGAGCCTAGTTATTGGATTATCGGATTGACAGGATCTAATTGTGATCAATTTTAGTGGACTTTTTACTCAAAACTGGTCTTTAGTGAATTTCAAGCACATTGGATAAGTTTATGAGGTTTTTGATTTAATTTTAATATGTAATTAGTGTGTAACAGTTTGTGTCAAAAGAATATTGTTGGTCCAAATAATCGATAAACAGTGCAAAACAAACAAACAAACAAACATACTAGTATGTCCTACTGAGAGTAGGGTCTGGGACGGGTAGGTGGTGGCCAATCTTTCCGCTATCTTAGGAGACAGAGAGACCGCTTCCAAAAAGACCCCCGACTTGACAACGATAGCAGCCAAATTATAATGCACATATCACATAAGTATACGTCATAATAGCGTTTTGTATATCCATATGCATGTCCATAAACAAAATAGACAGATTATATTGCATACATAGCATACATTGCATAAGCAATAGCATACTCATAACAACCAGTAATAATGCATACCTCACATAAGCAATTAAGCATACATCACAAAAGCAAACACAACATCATTAAAACAAGTTTGAGGCCGATAAATTTTACTACGATATTAGGAAAGGAATAAAGCAGATAAATATTGTTATGATATTAACAATACTAATAGTGCAGTTAGCACTAAGGCTTCACCTACATTGCACAAATAACATTACCCTACACATCACGTGCAGACTATCATATGAAGTCCCACTAGTAGTCCCTAACTTTAGTTCTACGCGTCCACTCACTCCTATCCTCGACCATGTGCTCACAGAGGTGCAACTCTACCATATCCCGACTAATCATCTCATCCCAGGTCAACTTTGGTCTTCCTCTACTCCTCTAACCATCTAAGATGATGCGCTCTATTGCTCTAACTGGTGCTGACATCTGTCTCCTCTTCACGTACCCAAACCATCTCAATCTTCCTTATCGTATTTTGTCATGATATAAGCCACCTGTAACCTTTCCCGGAAGGCTTCATTCCTTATTTGATCCATCCTCGTGTGTCCACACATCCACCTTAGCATTCGCATTTCTACGACCTCTTTTTGTCTCTCATGCGATTTCTTCATGACCCAACAGTCTGTTCTGTATAATATAGCCGGACGAACTGCCACTCTATATAGTTTATCCTTTAGTCGAGCTGGGAACCACTTGTCACATAAGATCCCTGATGCTGCTTTCCACTTATGCCATCCTGTCTGAACATAATGGGCTACGTCACTGTGTATCTCTCCGTCTTCCGGGAATTACGATCCTAGATATTTGAACTTTGATATTTGTGGGACCGCCAGGCCCTGAATTGTAATTTGGGTTCCTCTTAATTCCCTCCACTAAAGTTATAGTGCATGCATTCTGTCTTAGAGCGACTTATCCTTAAGCCTTTGCCCTCTAGTGTCGTTCTTCACTGTTCTAACCTCTCGTTCAGTACCCTTTTAGATTCTTATATTAACATAATCTCGTCTGCAAACAACATGCACCATGGGACTGGCTCCTGTATAGACTTCGCCATCTCATCCAACACTACTGTGAAGATAAATAGGCTCAATGCTGATCCTTGGTGGAGTCCCACTTCCACTGGAAAGAATTCCGTGTTTCGAATGGAGCTCGCACACACGTTTTTGCCCCTTCATACATATCCTTGATTATCTTGATATATCTCTCTGATACCTTTCTATCCTGTAGACTTTCCCAAATAAGTTGTCATGGTACACTATCATAGGATTTTTCTAAGTCCATGAAGACCATATGAAGGTCCCTCTTCTTTTCTCTATTTTTGTCCATTACCCTCCTTATGACGTGTATGGCTTCTGTTGTATAGCGCCCTGGCATAAATCCAAATTGATTTCTTGCTATGTGAGTTTCATGTCTGATTCTCATGTCTATAACTCTTTCCCATAGTTTCATCTTATGGCTCAAGAGCTTTATCCCCCTGTAATTTGTGCAACATTGGGCATCTCCTTTTTTCATATATATGGATACTATAACACTGCTCCTCTACTGATCCGGCATCTTCCTGGTCTTGCGGCATCTTCTTGGTCTTGCGGCATCTTCCTGGTCTTAAGGACAGTGTTGAGTAGCTCTGTAAACCATTGCAGTCCCTCTTCTCCTAGGCATTTCCACATTTCAATCGGTATGTTGTCTGGCGCTACGGCCTTCGCCCCTCCCCTTTTCTTAAGTGCTCGTGTAACTTCCTCGATTACGATGTTTCTACAATAACAATTATTTTGTTGCATTGTTCAGGTTGTTTGATCTATCTCTATTTGTTGATTGGGGTTCACTACGTTAAAGAGGTTATCGAAATAAGCTTTCCATCTTACCTTGATGTCCCTCTCCTTCACCAACACCTTTCCATCCTCAGCCTTTATACACTTCACCATTCCCAAGTCATGTCTTCTATGTTCTTTAACTTTGGCAATCTTAAACATGTCATGTTCTCCTTCTTTTGTCTCTAGCCTCTTGTACATCCTCTCATAAGCTATGTTCTTTGCCTCTGACACTAACTTTTTCACCTCTCGTTTGGCCTTCTTGTAGTTATCTTTTAGTTGTCTTCATTCTTCCTTATCATTACAATGTAAAAGCTCTCTAGAGCTTTGTTATTTAATTCTTATTCTCTTTTGTACATCTTCATTCCAACACCATGTTTCCTTATGACCGACTGTCCTACCTGATAAACAGTGCAATTGATTTACAAAACATACATACCCCACTGATCAAACATGAATCACACAATGACATAAACTCACACAGTGAAGATGAAACAATGGCTTAAATATAATCTGAATATGCTTCCAGCCGAAAAACAACAGAATTACAATGATATATTTCACTATTAGGGTTTGTAAAAACTTGCTTACAATAAGAGAAACTTTCAATATATAAGTAGTAGACAGTTTTGCTGACAGTTACATTTGACAGTGAAACTGTCTAGCCCATGACCTAGTTTTACTTGGCGATGAAACGCAATTTCACCAGGTAAACTAGACCTGCTGACTATGAGCAAAATACAGTTTCTCTCAATACATACAAAATTCATAGTACAAACTAAGTAAGCTAACATTAAACCTATTATTTTATTAGACAAAATAAACACTAACAATGGTGAGTCCAACCTATTCTACATCATCAATACTCCCCCTAGGTTGGACCTCACCCACAAGATATTCTGATTTAGCTCCAATTCTTTCTTCAAAGCTTTGAACTTATACTGCAGCTTTAGTACATGTTTCCCTTTTAGCTCTAGTAGTACTAGCTTCTTCTCCCTGTTCACTAGCTCTTTCAAATTGTATTGTAAGCTCTAACACATCTATCCTCACTTCATCAACTTGATAAACTTTCTCTGTAAGCTCCATGACTTTATCTCTGACTCCGCGTATCTTGTTTGCAACCTTCATAAACTAGCTTGCTTCAGTTCTTATCTCGGTACTTACTCCAGCTTTGATCTTGTTTTCACACAAAACCACTAGATCCTCATCATAAAAAGAGAAAAACTCCATAGGATCAAAAAGTTTTATTCTTCTCCATCCTTCACTATAATCACAGCTTCCCCCGTGCTGTTATCGTAGAATCATTTTTCAAACTTCTACAACGTTGGGGGAAGTGGATCATGTAATCTCATCTATTCATGGTATTTTCCGGCTTCAACTTCAATATGATTTTCCCTTTCTCTGTCACCCAATCCTTTTCTTTCTTTTATCTCCTTCTTTCGGTCTTCATAAATCCAAAAGTTTCAAATTGATCATTGAGCCCCATTTTAATTTACTCTTCAAGCAACATAGCCCTCTTACCTAAGTTTGAATGTAGGAGTGGAATCTCAGCTAATCTTCTTAAATCCCATTTAGGCAACATCTTGAATGCCTTCCTCTTATGTAAATATGAGATCCCTCCTCATTTTCTCTTTATCATGATCATTTTCAATCCAACATTGTATTTCCAACTAATGATCCTTTTGTCAGATTCCATCCTGCTTTGCTCTTGAATGTTTTGAAATAAAGGGGTAAGTTGTTCTTTTTTGTTCTCTTTTACAAACCACATTTCATTGTCCATCTTAATTATAGAGTCATAATCAATCAACTGCTCCTCTATCTCCTCTTCTTCATCAACCAATTCACCTCAGCTTCTTTTCTCCCCGTATCATCACCTTCCTTTCTAAACACTTCATCACCAGTTAAATCTATATACATATCAAACCCCAAGTCAATAAATCCAGCCTCTATCACCTGGTCCATAATCCCTGCACCACTTTCTTTCTTAACATCACCTGTCCTAACAACACCAGAACCACCAACATCAGCACCACCAACACCAGACCCACTAGCACCAGTAACACCTGCACCAACTCATGCTCCACTTATGCCCTCTCCTGCCGTAGTTGAACTACTCACCTTGAGAAATAAGTATTTTGAAGTATCAGTAACATCATCTAATTCAGTTTGAGTTAACTAATTTGGTAGGTCGGCATTGGTTTTCAGCTCATTCACCTCCTTGAGCAATCTCTTGATCAACTCCTGTTAATCTATCAACATACTCTTCATGTTATCCATCATCTTATCCTTCTCCTGTTCTCTTAGTTCTTGATTAATCAGCTTGGTCTTTATCATTCCCAACTCATTTGCCAAAGATGTATTTCAATTTCTAATGACATCTTGGTCTAGTTCAGGTCTAGCATCTCTTCTTTTAGGAGTTTTAGAAAAGGCATATTGTTTGTGTTGGGTTTGATAGAACACAAAACAAGTTTAACCATTTAAACTTTCTGAAAACGCAGCGGAATAATAGCTTTATAACATTGTTTATAAGCTGAAAATTTCATGTTCTATTTGACGTTTTAAAGTGTAAACAAACTCAAGGACAAAGGGGATCTTATATGTGAATAAGCAAGCTATGAACACATGTAAAAGTACATGAAATCACAGCTACAATGAGCTGTGAAAAACTACCTTCCCAGCAGCAAAAAGTCAACAGAAAATGGATGTTGGAAGCTGAAATTTCGGCCAAGGCTCCAAGGAAGAACCTCTCAAGCTTGTATACCCCAAGCTCTATAGCAAACACTTCTTGCTAGGGGGAATAGAACACCAAAAAGAACTCAAAACCCTCTAAGAATGCTGCTGCCTGGCCAAGTATTAGAGAGGAGAGAAGAGCTTTTTTTTGTGTGTAGAATGATGAATGCATGTGTTGAGAGTTGCACCCACTTCTAATGTGTGTTTTCAAGGCAAGTTAGAATCCTACTGGACCAAGGGGAGGCAAAATTTTTAGCCTTCTAGAAGGTTTTTCTTTTCCTCCCAAACTTCTAATTAAAACACACACATTAGGAAGTTATGTACAACATTTAAATTAAACCTCTTTTAATTTAAATGACTCTCTCTTGTTTTATTATTTAATGTTACTTAAACCTATTTAAATAACAATACAAATTATAAAATTCATTAACAAATTATCCTTATAATTTGTTCCACTACAAATGCAATTGTTTAGAAAACCTATTTTCTAAATTTGGTGTGATTATTTGATTGCATGATCATATCATCAATTAAATAATTTTTGTGTTTGCAAATCATGTTATTGGGTATAACCCGACATCGATCATAACGTACTAACCGCGTCAATATTCTATGTGTCTTGGGCATATAGAATCCAACAATCTTCCACTAGCACAAGATTCATACAAAATTGATGCAAGCAGTCAATACCGCCTAACAACGGTTTACTACCCTTAATACGTATGACTTATAGCCATTTAATAACAACATCCCATTCAAGTACCCTACTTGAAATGATTTAGGTGAATTAATCATCTATCCTTTTGCTACAGACATTATGTTAAATCCAAGGACACAGAATGATCATTCCTTGTTGATTTAACTTAATCAGGCCTTAGACATCTTGCTCTCAACGAATAAGAGGAACAAATCCCATCTTGACTACATACGTTTCTCACAAACACCTCGTGTCACACCTGAACATAGCCTTACGTACTGTCCATTATTTCAGGACAGTGAAGAACTAGCTCAAGGTATAACACTTGGTGAATATCAAAACCCAATATGTATCTCAGGTCTGAGGATACCAAATGATATTCGCCTTTTACTCAAATTTACTTATGATCAATCTAGAAGATTTCATGTAGTAAAATTTGAGATGCGGGTTAGTCCAATATTTGTATCCCATAAATATCTATGAACTTTGGTAGCAACCAATTGCTCTATATTCATCCTTATAAATATCCACCAATCTAAATTCATAATAGTCATACCCTCACACTTGTTCCCTCAAGTCTGAATGACTACGGACATTTAGAGTAAACAATTTACTCATGGATTAAACATGCTAAATTGGAACATTAATTGAAACATTATAACCAAATAATTTTATTCAAATAATAAAGTGTTCAACATATCCAAATACAAAATTTACAGATCAAATCCAATCACTAGAATATCGAAGTCCCATGGGACAAGTATGACCTTCATGCTTTGCCTTTTCTAGGAGCTTCGTGAGAGGATCCGCAATATTTTGATCCGTGTGAACTTTGTGAATACATATCTTTCCTTTTTCAACTTTATCACGTACATAGTTGAATCTCTGTTTAATGTGCCTAGTCTTTTGATGAGCACGAGGTTCCTTGATTTGAGCAATCGCACCCTCGTTATAACAAAAGATCTCTAGGGGGTCCTGAATGGAAGGGACAACTCCTGGATCGGCAATGAATTTCTTCAACCATGCAGTTTCTTGAGCTGCGAATGAGGCGTCGACGTATTCTGATTCTGTAGTTAATAGAGCCACCACATCCTGTTTGGAGCTCTTCCAAGAGACCGCTCCTCCATTCAGAATGAAAATATATCCCGATTGTGACCGTGAATCATCACGATCGGTTTGGAAACTCACATCCGTGTAACCTTTTTCAACAAGTTCCTCATCACCAGATCCATAGATTAGTTGATGGGGTTTTAACATGTTTATCAAAGCTTCATACAACTTGTTTATATGAAAAACGCAGCGGAATATATGTTTTAAAACATGTTATCAAATTAATTGTTAAACCATTTTAACAAACAACCCCAACCCATGGATCTTTATACAATGCATACAATAATAAAACATAACATGGACAAGATTCAACAACCTTTGTAGCTTCCTTAAAACCGAAATTCAGAGAGTGAAGATGATGAGTTCGTGGCTGAAACTTCAAAGGAGAAGCTCTCAAGAGGCTATACCCGAAGCTTCTTCAAACACCTTGATTGCTAGGTATTCCTTGACACCAATATTCAGCAATCCAAAAACGATTTTTGAAGCTGAAATTTTGTTGTTCTTCCTCACCAAAACCGTGAACCTTAGAGAGAGTTTTGAGAGAAGAATTTTTCTTTGCATGCAAGAGAATATTGAATGTCTAGGTAGAAGTTAGCATGCTTAAGGTTTGTCTATTTACTAGACAAAGTGAATGGATTCCCTTTGAACAATGGGCTGCCGTTTTTTTTAATTGCAAAGGGTCCCACCTTTTTTCAAATCTTAAACATAACTAATTCCACATTTAATTAAAGTTTACAAAGTTTAAAACTAATTTATAAACTTTATAAATTAAACATTCTATTATTTGTTATCATTTAGTAATACTAAATAATGAAAAGCAAATAATATCTCATGAACAATTATTCACACAATAATGTTCATTTGCAGAAGCAATAATTTAGAAAATCCATTTTCTAAATTGGTGTCATTATTTATTTGTATGATCTTATCAACAAATAAATTATCTTTTGATGTTTGTTAAGCTTGTTATTGGGTATGACCCGACTTGGATCATATCACACTAGCCACATCAATTTAATATGTATCTTGGGCAGATCAATTCCTTCAATCTCCCACTTGCACAAGATTCATAGAAGATTGATGTAAGCAGCAAATAACGCCTAGCAACGGTTTGCTACCCCTAATGTATATGACTAAGTGCCATTCAATAACATCATCCCTTCCAAGTACCTTACTTGAATATGATTTAGGTGAATTAATCATCTATCCTTTTGTTGCAGATGTCATGTTAAATCCAAGAGACACAGAATTGTCATTCTCTGATGATTTAACTTTAACAGGCCTTAGACATCTTACTCTCAACGAATAAGAGGAACAAATTCCATCTTGACTATATACATCTCTCATAATCACCTCATATCATACCTGAACTCAGCCTTATGTACTGCCAATTTTTCAGAACAGCAAAGTGCTAAGTCAAAGTACAATACTTGGTGAATATCAAGACCCAATATATATCTCAGGTCTGAGGATACAATGATATTCGCCTTTACTCAATATCTCTTATGACTAATCCCAAAGATTCCATGCAGAAATAATTGAGAGCGGGTCAGTCCAATATCTATATCCCATAGATATCAATGAACCTTGGTAGCAACCTCTTGCTCTATATTCATACCTTATGAATATCAACCAATCCAATTTCATTATAGTCTTACATTCATAATTGTTCCCACAAGTATGATCGACTACGGACGTTTAGAATAACTTATTTATTCACGGATTTAAACATGCTAAAATAGAAGAACAAATGAAATTATAACCATACAATTAAGTCAAATAACATAAGTTCCAATATCTAAATACAAAATACAACATCAAACCCAGTCACTTGAATATCTAAGTCCCATGGCACAAGCATGGCCTTCATGCTTTGCCCTTTCAAGGAGCTTTGTGAGTGGATCCGCAATGTTTTTATCAGTGTGGACTTTGCGAATACATATCTTTCCTTTTTCAACTTCATCCCTTATGTAGTTGAATCTCCGTTCAATGTGCCGAGTCTTTTGATGAGCACGAGGTTCCTTGTTATGAGCAATCGCACCCTCGTTGTCACAAAAGATCTCTAGGGGATCCTGAATGGAAGGGACTACCCCTAGATCGGCTATGAATTTCTTCAGCCATGCAACTTCCTGTGCAGCCATTGAAGCGGCGACGTATTCTGACTCTGTAGTAGACAACGCTACAACTTCTTGCTTTGAGCTTTTCAGAATAAAGATGTACCCTGATTGAGATCGTGAATCATCTCGATCGGTTTGGAAACTCGCATCCGTGTAACCTTTTACAACGAGTTCCTCTTCACCAGACCCGTATATCAAGAACATGTCCTTAGTCCTCCTTAGGTACTTCAGAATGTTCTTGACAGCCATCCAATGACTATCACCAGGATTTTGCTGGTATCTACTTGTCATGCTTACGGCGCATGACACGTCCGGTCTAGTGCATATCATTGCATACATGATGGATCCTATAGCAGATGCATATGGGATTGCCTTCATTCTATTTTGCTCCTCCTTTGAGCTTGGACATTGAGTCATACTCAATATTGTCCCTCTTTGAATAGGTACACTACCTTTCTTAGAGTTTTCCATCTTGAACCTTTTCAAGATTTTGTCAATGTATGCACTTTGATTCAAACCAATAAGCCGCCTTGATCTATCCCTATAGATCTTTATTCCTAGAATATAGGCAGCTTCACCAAGATCCTTGATGGAAAAACAGCTTCCAAGCCAGGTTTTTACACCTTCCAAGGTTGGGATGTCATTTCCAAATAGTAGTATGTCATCAACATACAATACTAGGAAGGTTATTATGCTCCCACTAGCCTTCTTATACACACAAGCCTCATCAACGTTTTTGATGAAGACAAATTTCTTTATCTCCTCATCAAAACGGTGATTCCAGCTTCTCGATGCTTGCTTCAATCCATAGATTGATTTCTTTAACTTGCATACTTTATCAGGATGTTTTGGATCGACAAAACCTTCAGGCTGAACCATATAGACATCTTCCTCAAGATATCCATTTAGGAAAGCGGTTTTGACATCCATTTGCCAAATCTCATAGTCATAATGAGCAGCTATGGCAAACAGTATCCTTATAGACTTTAGCATTGCAACAGGTGAGAAGGTTTCATCATAATCAACCCCTTGAGTTTGAGTGAAACCCTTTGCTACAAGTCTAGCTTTGTAAGTATCCAAGTTTCCATGCATATCGGTTTTCTTCTTGAAAACCCACTTACTTCCAACTACTTTGGAATTAAGAGGTGGTACAACAAGTTCCCAAACTTGATTGTCATACATGGATTGCATCTCAACGTTCATGGCTTCAAGCCATTTGTCACAATCCAAATTGGACACTGCATCATGATATGTGGTTGGTTCATCTGAATCTACCACGTAGCATCCATCCATGAAAAATCCGTATCTTTCAGGTGGATTACTAGTTCTACCACTTCTGCGAACGTTTTGTGTGTATTGATCAACCGCTTGATCATTCTCAACATCATCATGTTGAGTGCTAGTTTCAACCAAACGTGCATCGGGCTGTGAATCTTGATTCTCCTCAAGATCCACTGTTCTACTGCTAGTTCCTTCCATAAGGAACTTTGTTTCTAAGAACTCGCCCTTTCTGGCAACAAACACCTTTTGTTCCAGTGGGTCATAGAAATAATATCCCATAGAATCTCTAGGATATCCAACAAAGATACACTTGGTGGATCGGACATCTAATTTGTTTGGGGTGGGAGTCTTAACATAAGCCTCACAACCCCAGACCCTTAAATATGATAGGGATGGAACTCTTCCATGCCATATCTCAAAAGGTGTCTTTTCCACCTTTTTGGTTGGGGCCATATTCAAAATACGGGCCGCGGAGAGCAAAGCGAAACCCCAAAATGATAGAGGCAATGTGCTTCTAGCCATCATAGATCGAACCATATCCAATAGGGTTCGATTCCTCCTCTCAGACACACCATTATGTTGTGGTGTTCCAGGTGGAGTGAGTTGTGAGACAATCCAACAAATCCTAAGATGATCTTGAAAAACATCACTTAGGTATTCACCGCCTCTATCGGTACGGAGAACTTTAATTGATTTGTTGAGTTGATTTTCTACTTCATTCTTGAAGATTTTGAACATTTCAAAAGCTTCATCCTTGTGCCTTAATAAGTACACATACCCATAGCGACTATAATCGTCAGTAAAGGTAATGAAGTATCTTTCACCATTCCTAGTCATTGGCTTAAAAGGACCACATACATCCGAATATATGATACCTAATAAGTCTTTCGCCCTTTCGTTAGTTCCACTAAAGGGTGCCTTAGTCATTTTTCCTTGTAAACAAGATTCACATACATCAAATGAATCACATTCATTTGTTTTTAAAAGACCATTCTTTTGAAGCGTTTGTATACGTTTCTTGTTTATATGACCAAGACGACAATGCCAAAGGTAGGTATCACTCAAATCTAATTTGAGTCTTTTGGTGGTTGCTTGGTATATAGAGCTATCATATGTTGTGTTTTCATGAACTAATTCATAAATGCCATTACAAGGTATAGCCTTAAAATAAAATACATGATTTAAAGAAACATGAATATCATTGTCAACAAACTTGAAATCATAATCATATTGTCTTAAACGGGAAACAGAAATTATGTTCCTAGTCAAACTAGGAGCATATAATACATTACATAAAATAACTTCCAAACCACTTGGAAGCTTCAAAATGTAGTCTCCTTGGGCTTCCACGTGAACCTTTGCACCATTGCCCATGAAGAGACTTATTTCCCCTTTTGCATAATGCTCATTTCTTCTGAACCCCTGCAATAAATTACAAATGTGAGTTGCACATCCGGTATCTATTACCCATGTGTTAGAAGAAATAACATTCATCTCAATATGTATCATGTAAATTATACCTGAGGTTTGCCCCGCATCCCTCTTTTTTCTCAACTCTTTGAGATAGACTGGACAATTTCTCATCCAATGCCCTATCTCACCACATTTGAAGCATGGGTCGTTCACAGCAACCTTATGCTTCTTCTCCTTGGGCTTCGGAGGTTGCGCCCTAACAGCCATCTTTCCCTTTCCCCCAACATGCCCCTTTCCTTTGGCACCAGTCGCCTTAGGAGGGGGTAGAGACTTTCTCTTTTTCCCACCTTCATTTATGGTGAGAACGGGTAAAACCTTTTACCCATTCCCGCCTCAGCTGATTTGAGCATAGAATGAAGTTCATTAATGCTCTTGTCCCATCCGTTCATGTTGTAGTTCATGACGAATGCCTCAAACCTTTTAGTTAGGCCATTAAGGATCAAATCAGTGGCCAACTCTTTTGAGACGGGATAGTTCAGCCTTTCAAGGCGGTCGATGTGGCTTTTCATCTTAAGAACATAAGATGAAACTGATTGGGATTCCTCCATCCGACATGCATTAAGCGCTTGAACCGTTTCATAGCGCTCCACTCTAGCTTGTTGCTGGAACGTTTCCCGCAATTGAGTGATCATGTCATAAGCTCCATGGAGCTCATACTCCTTTTGGAGTTCGAGTGTCATACTTGCTAACATTAGGCAAGAGACTTGGACGGAGTCTTCCACATATCTAACCCAATCATTGTACGCTTCCACATCTTCCTCGTCAGGTTCATCGGGGATGGGGTCATCAAGGATGTAGGCCCGCTTTTCTTGTTTGAGAACAATTCTCAAGTTGCGGTACCAATCCATGAAATTGTTAGGTGTTAGACGATCCCTTTGAAGGATCGCCCTTAGGGATTGGTTGTTTTGGTTTGGTACATCATTATTAGCGTTGTTGTTGTCGGCCATCTACAAGATTTTACAAAGTTCTATTAGTAATCGTTGATATAATTATATTTCATTTATCAATACCCTTTATGTCTCATAGACCATTAATAAATAAAATTTTAGAATCCAACGTTATATTTAAATATTGGTTAGGTGACCTTTATCCCATTATTTAAATAAACAAGGTAGTCATAAATGACAATTACAACCTATTGTAACTTCTAGTGGTATGGGATCGTTTGAACATCTCATGTTTATAATGGCATGTTTATCCCATCAACACCCTTTTGTAAAACATATTTTAGGTGATCCATTCAATATATTTTACAAATCAAGTTGTCCTACTTACACACACATGTGAGTTTACTACATAAGTGGTTAGGTGACCTTTATCCCACAAACATGGTATTCTCACCTCAAGTTACAAGTTCCCTCAAAGTGGTTAGGTGACCTTTATCCCACTAAGAGTTTGCAAGTAACCTAAGTGTTGTGTAAAAGGATGGTGTTTAACTTGTTTTCAAAAGGGATTTACAATTTCACAATTCTTGTTTAGAAAAGTCTATGTACCATATGATTGTATGCATTCAACCATATGGTACCCTATTGGTTCTTTTAAATAAAACCCATTTTATTTTGTAAACCATTAATTCCTTTTATAGAACCATTCTATTTATGCTTAATGATTTGAGAACCAATTACTTGTTTATTGTTTGTTTTAGTTGAGGTTTGTTAATCACATCCAAATATTCAAAACAAACATCATCATATGAATTCAACCAAACATAAAAAAAAACAAGTCATACATGCATAACAAAGCATACTAAGTTGATCACACTTGTTTAGCCAAAACAAGTGTGTCAAATGGTCATATCCTAAGGGTTTAGAATCATGACACATGGTTGACCAAAGAGACTCCCACTTGAAACCATATCTTCAAGAATCCTCTTTGTCCATCTTTTCTTCAAGTCTTGATCTTGAGCTTCCTTACAAGATATGTATCCTAATACATTTTTCTAGTAAAGATAAACACCTAATCTATTTATTACAAACCATATGAATAAATAAATTACAAGACTAGACTTGAAACAAAATTAAATTATTACATGCCCAAATGAATATAACATGACAACCAATCATTCAATCCAAATGGTCTAGGCTTTGTTATGCATAATCAACAACAACATATTCAAACATACATAAGAAGTCGATTTTTGGCAGCCCCTTAAAACCCATGTTTTTGGCCAACATAAACCAAGAACTAATGGGTTTAGTCCATGCAAACAATTATCTTATAAACTAGAGTTTTAAAGATCCTAATATGCATAATATAGCATCTTTAAAACATCAAAAGGGGCACCAAAACAGCCCCTTAAACCCACGGTTTTGGTGCTGTCCAAATGAAATACAAAGTGTAATATATGTATGCATATGTATAAGTGGCTCTAGATGCCATTGATGGGGTTTTAACATGTTTATCAAAGCTTCATAAACTTGTTTATATGAAAAACGTAGCGGAATATATGTTTTAAAACATGTTATCAAATTAATTGTTAAACCATTTTAACAAACAACCCCAACCCATGGATCTTTATACAATGCATACAATAATAAAACATAAGATGGACAAGATTCTACAACCTTTGTAGCTTCCTTAAAACCGAAATTTAGAGAGTGAAGATGATGAGTTCGTGGCTGAAATTTCAAAGGAGAAGCTCTCAAGAGGCTATACCCGAAGCTTCTTCAAACACCTTGATTGCTAGGTATTCCTTGACACCAATATTCAGCAATCCAAAAACGATTTTTGAAGCTGAAATTTTGTTGTTCTTCCTCACCAAAACCGTGAACCTTAGAGAGAGTTTTGAGAGAAGAATTTTTCTTTGCATGCAAGAGAATATTGAATGTCTAGGTAGAAGTTAGCATGCTTAAGGTTTGTCTATTTACTAGACAAAGTGAATGGATTCCCTTTGAACAATGGGCTGCCATTTTTTTTAAATGCAAAGGGTCCCACCTTTTTTCAAATCTTAAACATAACTAATTCCACATTTAATTAAAGTTTACAAAGTTTAAAACTAATTTATAAACTTTATAAATTAAACATTCTATTATTTGTTATCATTTAGTAATACTAAATAATGAAAAGCAAATAATATCTCATGAACAATTATTCACACAATAATGTTCATTTGCAGAAGCAATAATTAAGAAAATCCATTTTCTAAATTGGTGTCATTATTTATTTGTATGATCTTATCAACAAATAAATTATCTTTTGATGTTTGTTAAGCTTGTTATTGGGTATGACCAGACTTGGATCATATCACACTAGCCACATCAATTTAATATGTATCTTGGGCAGATCAATTCCTTCATTAGGAACATATCTTTTGTCCTCCTTAGGTACTTAAGTATGTTCTTAACAGCCATCCAATGACTGTTTCCAGGATTTTGCTGGTATCGGCTTGTCATGCTTAAGGCGCATGACACGTCCGGCCGAGTGCATATCATTGTATACATGATGGATCCAATAGCAGATGCGTATGGGATTGCCTTCATTTTATCTTGCTCATCCTTCGAGCTAGGACATTGAGTTGTGCTTAATATCGTTCCTCTTTGAATAGGTACCGTACCTTTCTTAGATTTCTCCATCTTGAACCTTTTCAAGATTTTATCAATGTATGCACTTTGATTTAAACCAATCAACCGCCTTGATCTATCCCTATAGATCTTTATTCCTAGAATATAGGCGGCTTCACCAAGATCCTTGATGGAAAAACAACTTCCAAGCCAGGTTTTAACACCTTCCAAGGTTGGAATGTCATTTCCAAATAGTAGTATGTCATCAACATACAATACTAGGAAAGTGATGATGCTCCCACTAGCTTTCTTATATACACAAGCTTCATCAGCGTTCTTGATGAATCCAAATTTAATTACTTCTTCATCAAAATGGTGATTCCAACTTCTTGATGCTTGTTTCAATCCATAGATTGATTTCTTTAACTTGCATACTTTATTAGGATGTTTTGGAACGACAAAACCTTCCGGCTGAACCATATAGACATCTTCCTCAAGATATCCATTTAGGAAAGCGGTTTTGACATCCATTTGCCAAATCTCATAATCATAATGAGCAGCTATGGCAAACAATATCCTTATAGACTTTAGCATCACAACTGGTGAGAAGGTTTCATCATAATCAACCCCTTGAGTTTGAGTGAAACCCTTTGCTACAAGTCTAGCCTTATAAGTATCCAAGTTTCCATGCATATCGGTTTTCTTCTTAGAAACCCACTTACTTCCAACTACCTTGGAATTAAGAGGTGGTACAACAAGTTCCCAAACTTGATTGTCATATATGGATTGCATCTCAACGTTCATGGCTTCAAGCCATTTGTCACAATCCGAATTGGACACTGCATTATGGTATGTGGTTGGTTCATATGAATCTACCTCATACATCCATCCATGAAAAATCCGTATCTTTCAGGTGGATTACTAGTTCTACCACTTCTGCGAACGTTTTGTGTGTATTGATCAACCGCTTGATCATCCTCAACATCCTCATGTTGAGTGCTAGTTTCAACCAAACGTGCATCGGGTTGTGGTTCTTGATCCTCCTTAAGATCCACTGTTCTACTGCAAGTTTCTTTTATAAGGAACTTTGCTTCTAAGAACTCTCCCTTTCTGGCAACAAATACCTTTTGTTCCAGTGGATCATAGAAATAATATCCCATAGAATCTCTAGGATATCCAACAAAAATACCCTTAGTGGATCGGACTTCCAATTCGTTTGGGGTGGGAGTCTTAACATAAGCCTCACAACCCCAGATCCTTAAGTATGATAGGGATGGAACTTTTCCATGCCATATTTCAAAGGGTGTCCTTTCCACCCTTTTGGTTGGGGCCATATTTAGAATACGGGCCGCGGAGAGCAAAGCAAAACCCTAAAATGATAGAGGCAATGTGCTTCTAGCCATCATAGATCGGACCATATCCAATAAGGTTCGATTCCTCCTCTCAGACACACCATTATGTTGTGGTGTTCCAGGTGGAGCGAGTTGTGAGACAATCCCACAACTCCTAAGATGATCTTGAAAAGAGTCACTTAGGTATTCACCTCCTCTATCGGTGCAGGAGAACTTTAATCGACTTGTTGTGTTGATTTTCTACTTCATTCTTGAAAATTTTGAACATTTCAAAAGCTTCATCTTTGTGCCTTAATAAGTACACATACCCATAGCAACTATAATCGTCGGTAAAGGTAATGAAGCGTCTTTCACCATTCCTAGTCATTGGCTTAAAAGGACCACATACATCCGAATGTATGATTCCTAATAAATCTTTTGCCCTTTCGTTAGTTCCACTAAAGGGTGCCTTAGTCATTTTTCCTTGTAAACAAGATTCACATACATCAAATGAATCACATTCATTTGTTTTAAAAGACCATTCTTTTGAAGTGTTTGTATACGTTTCTTGTTTATATGACCAAGACGACAATGCCAAAGATAGGTATCACTCAAATCCAACTTGAGTTTCTTGGTGTTAGTTTGGTATAATGAGCTATTTAAAGTATTTTCATGAACCAATTCATAAATACCATTAATGAGAATAGCATTAAATAGAACATACCTTTTAAAGAAACATGAATATCATTTTCAACAAAAGATAATACATAATCATAATGTCTTAATTGGGATACAGAAATAATGTTCCTAGTCAAACTAGGAGCATAAAAAATATTCCTCAAAATTACATCCAAGCCACTTGGAAGTTTTAGGATGTAGTCCCCATGGGCTTCAACTATGACTTGTGTTCCATTGCCCATGAAGAGACTAACATCCCCTTGATTGAAGTCCCTACTTCTTTTGAAACCCTGCAACAAATTGCAAATATGAGTTCCACGTCTGATATCCAATACCTATGTGTTAGAAGATGTAACATTATGATCAATATGGATCATGTATATTGTACCTGTGGTCTACTCGGCATCCCTCTTTGCCTTCAACTCTTGGAGATGGACAAGACAATTTCTTGCGCAATGTCCAATCTCCCCACACTTGAAGCATGGGTCATTAGTAGCAACCTTTTACTTCTTCTCTTGTGGTTTGGGTGGCACCCTTGCCACCCCTTCCCCTTTTCCCCATACGGGTCCCTTACCCTTGGCAACCTTTGCCTTGGGTGCGGGATGAGGCCTTTTCTTGTTCCCATCTTCATTGAAGGTGAGAACGGGTAAAACCCTTTTATCCATGGCTGCCTCGGCCGTTTTGAGCATTGAGTGAAGCTCAGCAATGCTTTTGTCCCAAGCATTCATGTTGTATTTCAACACGAACGTCTCGAACTTCTTGGTAAGGCCATTAAGGATCAAATCCGTGGCCAATTCCTTCGAGATAGGACAATTAAGCCTTTTAAGGCGGTCAATGTGGCTTTTCATCTTAAGTACATAAGATGAAACCGATTGGTTATCGTCCATACGACATGCATGGAGTGCTCGAACCATTTCGAAACGCTTAACCCTTGCTTGTTGTTGGAACGTTTCCTTCAGCTGGGTTATCATGTCATAAGCTCCATGATGTTCATACTCCTTTTGGAGATCTGGAGTCATGCTCGCTGGAATGAGACAAAACACTTAGATGGAGTCCTCAGTGTACTTCAGCCAATCATTATAGGCCTCCTCATCATCCTCAGTAGGTTGATCGGGGATAGGGTCGTCTAAACATATGATCGTCTCTCTTGCTTGAGAACGATTCTCAAGTTTCGATACCAATCTATGAAAATGTTATGATTAGACGTTCCTTTTGGAGAATCGCTCGTAAAGATTGTGTGGACGTAGATGAGTTATCATGATTATTATTATTGGTGGCCATCTACAAAATTTAACAAAGATCTATTTTAGTATTTTTGATATTGCTATTTTTAATAATTAATAACTTTTAAGGTTATTATCATATTAAAATCTAGAACTGAACATTATATTTAAATTGCGGTTAGGTGACCTTTATCCCGCGATTTAAATTAATAAGGTGGTCAACGATTGACGGTTGCAACCATTTGCAACTTCTAGAGGTATGGGATCGACTTTAAACATCATATGTAAAGTCGGCATGTTAATCCCATCAACACCATTTGGAAACCATATTGTAGGTGATCCATTTAACGTGGTTTGCAAATCAAGACATCCTACTTACACACACGTGTGAGTTTTCTAAAATGAGTGGTTAGGTGACCTTTATCCCACGAATATGTCATTCTCACCTTAAGTCATAAGTTCCCTAAAAATGGTTAGGTGACCTTTATCCCACTAAGAGTTCCCAAGTGACTTAAGTGTTGTGTAAAAGGACGGTGTTGATCTTGTTTTAGAATATTTAGAGGTTTCATAATTCTAGTTTAGAAAACTCTATGTTCTTGTATTTGCATGCTTTCAAATATAAGATACCCTATGGTCCTTTGATTAAAACCTATTTTAATCTTTAAAAATCATTAAATCATTTTAATAACCTTTTATTACCTTTTAGTGATTAAGAACCATCAATTTTCAGCTTGTTAAGTTTGTTAATTAGTTTCTAATGCATGTCCAAATATCAACCATACAATCAAACAACAAACATTCAAACAAGCATAAACATAAACAACCACATGTGCATAACCATAGCCACTATGTTGACAACACTTGTTTTCCATCATAAGTGTTATCATTTGGTCTTTCTTAAGGTCATAACAAAACACATAGAAAGCTTCCAAAAGCCTCCCAATTGAAACCGTATCCAAAATGCTCCATGTTTCTCTTGTGTCTTTCCTTTGTGCTTCCAATGCGTATGTCTTCATAGTACAAGATATAAAGTCCTAATACATGATATCTAGTAAAATGAAAAATACACCTAATCTATTTATTACAACCCAAAAATAAATAAATTACATCTTTTAAACAAAGCACAAATAAAATAATATACAACCCCATTGAATAAACCAAAACAACCATTGCAAACATCCAAACAACACAAGGCCAAATGCTAGGTTATGCACCAATATGAACATTCATCATATCATCCAAATATAACAAAGAATCCCTACTAAAACCCATGATTTTCAGCCAACATAAATAGAAAATTCGGGTTTTAAACATTGTCCAAACAATATACATATCATCATACATATCTTTCAAGGTTTAATCACAAGCATGTGTGATACATCCTTGAAAGTTTGGGATTCAACATACAAAACATAGCAGCCCCTAAAGGGGTTTTAAAGTCCATAAAAAAAATTTTTAAAGGACAATACAAGCTAGCTATCCACATAACCAGCTCTAGATACCATTGTTGGGTTTGATAGAACACAAAACAAGTTTAACCATTTAAACTTTCTAAAAACGCAGCAGAATAATAGCTTTATAACATTGTTTATAAGCTGACAATTTCATGTTCTATTTGATGTTTTAAAGTGTAAACAAACCCAAGGACAAAGGGGATCTTATATGTGAATAAGCAAGCTATGAATACATGTAAAGGTATATGAAATCACAGCTACAATGAGCTGTGAAAAATTACCTTCCCAGCGGCAAAAAGTCGACAGAAAATGGATGTTGGAAGCAGAAATTTCGGCCAAGCCTCCAAGGAAGGACCTCTCAAGCTTGTATACCCCAAGCTCTATAGCAAACACTTCTTGCTTGGGAGAATAGAACACCAAAAAGAACTCAAAACCCTCTAAGAATGCTGCTTCCTGGCCGAGTATTAGAGAGGAGAGAAGAGCTTTTTTTGTGTAGAATGATGAATGCATGTGTTGAGAGTTGCACCCACTTCTAATGTGTGTTTTCAAGGTAAGTTAGAATCCTATTGGACCAAGGGGAGGCAGATTTTTCAGCCTTCTAGAAGGTTTTTCTTTCCCTCCCAAACTTTTAATTAAAACACACACATTAGGAAGTCATGTACAACATTTAAATTAAACCTCTTTTAATTTAAATGACTCTCTCTTGTTTTATTATTTAATGTTACTTAAACCTATTTAAATAACAATACAAATAATAAAATTTATCAACAAATTATCCTTATAATTTGTTCCACTACAAATGCAATTGTTTAGAAAACCTATTTTCTAAATTTGGTGTGATTATTTGATTGCATGATCATATCATCAATTAAGTAATTGTTTGTGTTTGCAAAGCTTTTTATTGAGTATAACCCGACTTGGATCATAACGTACTAACCGCATCAACATTCTATGTGTCTTGTGCATATAGAATCCAACATTCTGCCTTCTTCTTTGATATTTTCTCCCTTTGTGCCCTCAATTCGTCCTCCACTTCATCAATCTCTTCTTGTAAAGTGTAATCTTTGTCCTTGGCATACATCTTCCTTTTCTTAATTGCTTTGGCTTGTTTTTCTTGGTTTTCCTAAAGCATTCTTGTTCTCATTATCAATCAGTCTCCTGATGTAGTTCCACCTCTCAGCTGGATACATATTTTCCCAAAGATGTTCAATCTTTCCACTAAAGTCATGCCTTCTGGAGTCTACAAGTATCCTAGTATTCATCTGAACCAGTCTCTTTGTCTCTCCATGTCGAGGGACATTTAGGAATGAATCAACTATCAGCATCTGAACAAATATAGGATATAACAGCCATTTATCTTTCTATAATTCCATAATATTCTCAAATATGCAATCAAAAATAAGCTTGGCAATATTAGCCTTCTGCCCTCTGCAAAATACTATCATATCTCGAGCCTAATCTAAGTTTAACCCATCATATCCTCCCATTCCGTGATCTAGACACATAATAAACACATGATCTATATATCTCCATTCCTTAGAAAGAAAAGACTTCTTGATTTATTTTCTTCTGCCAAAAGGAGGTCCTTCATAGCCAATGGTCCTAAAAACATCAAAAACCTATGCTTCAGATAGCATTATGTAACACCTAGAAAATTTTCTAATCGAGTCAAGTGATAGTGATGGGCTCGGGTGAAAAACCATTTAATAAATATAAAATGGTTGCGGGTATTACACCGAGTTAACCCTCCGGGTCACGAGTTTAACGAGTTTGGGGTCCCGGGAACGCCTGGCATATAAATAGATGGATCAGCTGAGCAACTCTCATTTTTCACTCAAACGCCATTCTAGAGAGAGAAAGTGTAGAGAGAGAAAGTGCCGGATTGAAGCTCGGGTGGTCAAGAATCGAAGGCTGGTGTTTGTGGACTCCTAAACTACAAGAATCAAGGTAAGAAACGTATCTAAATTGCTACATTTGGTGAAAAACCCGAGTGGGGGTTTTTGAGGTTTTAAAGTGGCAAAAATCACCCCAAAACACACGTTTTAGGGTAAGAAAAGGCGTAATGAGCTTAGATATAGCTTCCTGGATGATAATCCAAGGGTTTGGGTGGAAAGGATTTGATTTTTGGGCTAAATCGAGCTGATTCGTAAATTTCAGCTCGTTCTGCGAATTTAAGGTCTCGACCAGCGAAACTGTGAGTTCGTCCAGCGAAACTGGAAGGATTTACAGCGAAGTTACAGTTTCGCTGCAGCGAAACTACATATTCGCCTGAGCGAAACTATAGTTTCGCTGATGACTATGCCAATGCCCAAGTTGACCTTAGATATTGCAAAACTAGGGAATTCCAACGAAAGTTGGGCGCTCGAGGTTGCGAATCTGTCCAGCGAAACTGGCAGAATGCTGCCCGGCGAAACTAGCAGCGAAACTGCTGATATGCCCAGCGAAACTGCTGGCGAATTTACGGGCGAAACTACCTGCGAACTTAGTAGCGAAATTAGGCAGAAATTAACTCTTTTGAGTGTTAACTTATGTGCAGGCAGTGTAGTATGACCCGCGACTTTAAGGCTTGATTGAGAAGCTGCTTGTCAAGCACAGGTGAGTTCTAGGATCCCTCATTTACTGATTTTAAATGATTTTTAGGGCTGGAACACATATAAACCTGTTTACTGACGTATGTATGTATGACCCATTTGGGTATAATGTTGTGTTATACGTCTAAGGTATGGTTGTGGACTCGGCACGTTATATAAGGTCCTAGTATGAGTCCCCACGGTCTTGGAGGGACAGTTAGTGCTACTGCACCAAGATGACGCGTAGTAAGTCCCGGATTCGGGAAGGATACGGGAGTAAGTGCCTAGTGATGATTGATGATGTAGGCTATGTATGTACGAGGTTATGTATGATGATGTATGATGATGCATGTATGATGTTATGTATGACAATGTACGTATGATGATATGTATGATGTGTGTGTTCCTTATCATAATGTATGAATAACTTTCTATGGCTTTACGTATGAACGAACGAACAAAGTATTATGTAACGTAAAGTGAAAGATAACGAAAGAGGAACACGATGACGAATGCATGTATTAATGAATGAATGAATGATTAAAAGATGATGAATACATGCATTAATGAACGAACAAACAAACGAAAGATGTCTTGCAAACATTGGATAAGTTTAACGGGTCCTTCTTAGTGATTGACCATATGTATGGTATCCCTACCGCTTACCTCTAGTACCGTGGCATACGTTTTGCTGTTCATTTAATGACTTCGGCCCGGTAGCTAATAACGTTTGGGGTATAGCAGAAGGTAGTGATACAAAAGATATCCAATGTGCAAGAAAAGATGTAACGGGGTCCTTGTCATTCGACAACAGTAATCATGGCTGCGTGCCATGAAGTGGGTAAAGCCTGACAGGACCTAAACGAGAAGTGAAAGATAACGATGTATGACGAACGAATGAATGAATGAATGAGATAATAAAGATATTATCTATATGTATGTACGATGTATGATCACGTGTAAAGAATGAACGGTTTTAATATGAACAAAGTATGTTTACTATAAAACTAGAACTCACTCAGCAACGCTGACTTTTTATGTGTTTCCAGTTGGCAGGTAGTGTTGCTGGTGATGGCACGAGGCGGCTACTCAGCTCTTTTGGGATGGCATTCTCCATTTGATAATGCTGCAACGTCATGCGTTGTGGGCCCATAACGCACGCAACTCATCACGTTGCATGCCATTACGAGATTTCTTGAGGATTCCCATGAAAGGGATTACTTAAGAAATCTCCTTTAATTTTGATAATGCTGCCACGCACTGGAAGTGCGTGTGCATAGCACATGCAGCGAAATATGTTGCATGAGAGTGTCAAGAGTGTCCCTTAAGGGTTCCGATGTACGGAATTACTTAAGGAATATTCTTTAGTATAAAAACATAATTTTTATATGTTTGAACTTAATATCTTCTATAGAGGTCGCTGTATGACCTTATGATTGCTAAGGATTCATATGAACGAGATTACTTACGTAATCAAAGGTTTCCTATGCTCCAGCAGCAATCATAGCGAAGATAGGCAAAGCAGAGAAAGCTGCATTTTGTAATCATGTCAATGATGTAATAACTTCTATGAATGAATGAGAATGTATATTTTATTAATTCCGCTACGTTATTTTATGATTATATACATTATGCATGTTTTACGTGCGATGAACCACCAACCGTAAGGCGCTCGGGAGCGGGGCCTTACAAGTTTGTATCAGAACAAAAGTTTAAGTAAAATGGGTAAATTTTCAAAATAAACCTAAAACTTAAACTGAGAAATGGGCCAGGAAGGGGATGAATGCCATCTGAGTAGCTACGTGCCATCAGGTATTTTCTTAAAGATAATCAAAGTTATGTGCGCGTGTAATGTGGTTTATGTGTGCTGTTAGATTTAGATACTGATGTAGTCAGTAAGGGTAATGCTTGGGGTGCGAAGAGTAGAGTAAGTGACTAATCACAACTGGCCACTGTAATTAGTAACTTACGGTACTTAACATAAACTGAGCTATTTCCTTGAATGACCGTGTTAGTATTTGAACCTTTCAGTGTGAGATAGAAGATGGTCGGTGGTAGATCATCTAAAGCCACACTTGGTGGAGGCAGTGGCGGAAGTGGTGCGGAACCACGAGCCACAAGAGGAAGGACTAGACAAGAGAAGGAGGTTCCATGAAGAACCTAATACTACTCCCTCGGGGGGAGTGGATAAGAGTGATGATTTGAGGGCCTCGGTGAAAGAGACAGTGATCGAGGAGGTGCACCAAGTCATGCAGACGATCTTACCATCTGTAGTGACCGAGGTGATAAAAGTTGTACGCGAGGATGAGAGGCGAGGGAGGAATCGAGCCTCAGGGAGGCGGCAGCAGCAACAAGGGCCGGAAACGGTTCTTTCTGATGATGAAGAGGAGGAGGAGGAGGAGGCCGAGCGTGAGACAACACGGGGTTGTAACTACGGGGCATTTATGAGGTGCAAGCCCCCGACTTTTGATGGTTCTGGTACAGCTGCCGATGCTCACCAATGGGTGAGAGAGATGGAGGCGGTCCTCGATATCAGTGACTGCCAGGAGGATAAAAAGGTGAAGTTTGCTACCCATTCATTTACGGGGACGGCATTGTGCTGGTGGGATAATATTGTCCAGGCTGAGGGTAGCAGGGCCATTGGAAAGATGAAGTGGTCTGAGTTGAAGAGAATGGTGATCGAGGAGTTTAGTCCTCGTCGGGAGATGGACCGAGTTGAGAGAGAGTTTCTGCAGTTGGAGGCAGGGACGATGACCCACCAACAATACACTGCCAAATTCAACGATATGGTGCGATTGGTCCCAGAGCAGGTGACGCCGGTGTCTCGAAAGATCAACCGGTATATTCAGGGGTTGCCAGCCGAAATACGTTGGCATTTGATTTCCGCTCGACCAAGTACTTTCAGGTCGGCGGTGGATTTGGCGGGAAGGTTGTACGATGAGCGAGCTGCGTTGGTGAAGGCTGAGGGTGGTAAGAAAGGAGGTGGCGAGAAGGGTTGGCAGGGAAAGAGGTTTGGTCGAGGTGATACCTCGACAAGTAACAAGAAGGCAAGGGTAGACGACCGCCGAGTGGTCGCGAAAGGAGCAGGGATGAGGAAGTGTGGACAGTGTGGGAAAGAGCACTCGGGGGAGTGTAAGTGGGGATCCAACATCTGTTTCAAGTGTGGGAGGACTGGGCATATGGCCAAGGATTGTCGAATGGGCAAGTGTTTTAACTGTGGGGAAAGTGGTCATATGAGCGGAGATTGCAAGAAGCCGAGGGCTGAGGGCTCAGGGGAGAAGAAGACGGGAGGAGAAGCACCGAGGGCAAAGGCTAGGGCGTTCACCATGACGCAGGAGGATGCTAGAACGGACCCTGACGTTGTGTCCGGTACGTTCCTAATAGACAAAATTTTAGCCTCTATATTATTTGATTCGGGTGCTAGTAGGAGTTTTATTTCTACTACCTTCTGTGCTAAACTGCCTGTTAGGAGTAAATGCCTTGATGAGTCCTTTGACGTAGAAACCGCTATTGGTAAATCCACTAGGGTTACGGATGTGATAGAAGGTTGTGCCATAGAATTAGAGGGCCATAGGTTTGCTGCCAAGTTACATGTGATGCCTCTAGCAGGATTTGATGTAGTGTTAGGGATGGACTGGTTAGCAACCTACGAAGCGAATATCGTGTGCCGAAAGAAGATGATTAGACTGACGGCGACCGACGGAAGTCCGGTGACAATATATGGCGATCGAGTTACGACGATTCCGAAGGTGATCTCGATGGCGGTGGCGGGAAAGTGTATGAGGCGCGGATGTAGCGCCTACTTATGTTATGTAAAGAATGTTGAGACGCCAACACCACAGTTATGCGATGTGCCAGTGGTGTGTGACTTTCCAGACGTGTTTCCCGAAGACTTATCGGGATTGCCACCTGACCGAGAGATCGAGTTCCAGATCGACCTGATACCGGGTGCCCAACCTGTCGCAAAAGCACCATATCGCTTGGCTCCGACGGAGATGAAAGAGTTGATGGAGCAGTTGCAGGAGCTGCTAGATAAGGGGTTTATCAGACCGAGTATCTCACCTTAGGGTGCTCCGGTCCTGTTCGTAAAGAAGAAGGATGGTAGTATGCGGATGTGCATCGACTACCGCGAGCTGAATAAGCTGACGGTGAAGAACAGATACCCTTTACCAAGGATCGATGACTTGTTTGATCAACTTCCGGGTGCCAGTTGGTTTTCAAGGATAGATCTTCGATCGGGATACCATCAACTGAAGGTGAAGGAGCAAGATATCCCTAAAACAGCCTTTCATACGCGCTATGGTCACTACGAGTTTCTTGTCATGTCTTTTGGGTTGATCAATGCGCCGGCTGCTTTTATGGATTTGATAAACCGAGTGTGCCGACCAATTTTAGACAAATCAGTGATTGTATTTATCGATGATATCCTGATTTATTCGAAAAGTGAAGAAGAGCATGCCGGGCATATTCGGGAAGTATTGGGAACGTTGAGAAGGGAGAAATTGTACGCCAAGTTCTCCAAGTGTGCCTTTTGGTTATGCGAGGTGCAATTTCTGGGTCACGTAGTGAATGCAGAAGGAATAATGGTGGACCCAGCAAAGGTTGAGGCCGTGATGCAATGGAAGTCACCGAAGACGCCAACCGAGATTCGCAGCTTCTTGGGGCTGGCGGGCTATTATAGAAGATTTATTCAAGACTTCTCCAAGATAGCCTCACCTTTGACAAAATTGACTCGCAAGGATGTAAAGTTCGTGTGGGGTCGAGAACAGGAGGACGCTTTTGAGAAATTGAAGACGAGACTGACACAAGCTCCTGTCTTGACATTGCCCAAGGGAAATGAAGACTTGGTGGTCTATTCGGATGCATCCTATTCTGGGCTGGGTTGCGTATTGATGCAACGCGGAATGGTCATAGCCTATGCATCTCGACAACTGAAGACCCACGAAGTCAATTATCCCACGCACGACCTCGAACTAGCTGCGGTGGTCTTCGCGCTGAAGATTTGGCGGCACTACCTATACGGGACAAAGTGCACCATCTTCACGGATCACAAGAGCTTGAAGTACTTTTTCGAGCAGAAGGATCTAAACATGAGGCAGAGGCGGTGGTTGGAGCTGATAAAAGATTATGATTGTGAGATCCATTACCACCCGGGCAAAGCCAATGTGGTGGCTGATGCCCTTAGCCGGAAGGAAAGGCCCGAGCCGATTCGGGTGAAGGCTTATCAGCTGATTATGACCTCTGACGTGATGACACAGGTTAAGGAGTTCCAAGACGAGGCTTTGAAGGAAGATCGTCTTAACTCCGAAAGGATGAGAGGTCTAGTTAGAGAACTGGGTGAGAACACTCTTGGTGTTAAGACCCGATTTGGGCGAGTGTGGATTCCTCGGTACGGGGATCTACGTGGAAAGATCGTGGATGAGGCCCATAAGACTCGATATTCCATTCACCCGGTGCTACCAAGATGTACCAAGACATGAAGAAAGACTATAGGTGGCCGGGCATGAAGCGTGATGTGGTGGAATATGTGAGTAAGTGCCTGACTTGTTCACAGGTCAAGGCAGAGCATCAGAAACCGTACGGGAAGATCCAACCGTTGGATATACCCGAGTTGAAGTGGGAGCACATCACCATGGATTTCATCACGAAACTACCACGTACCCCGAAAAGGTATGATGCTATATGGGTGATAGTTGATCGATTGACGAAGAGTGCCCACTTCCTACCGATCCGCGAGACGTATTCATCTGAAAGATTGGCGGATCTATTTATCAAAGAAATTGTAGCTCGTCATGGCGTACCGGTGTCTATTGTGTCTGACCGTGACACCCGGTTTACCTCCAAGTTTTGGAAGAGGTTTCATGATGCAATGGGGACGAGGCTACACATTAGCACGACATATCACCCCCAGACAGACGGTCAGTCTGAGAGGACGATCCAAACACTCGAAGACATGCTTCGAGCGTGCGTGATCGATTTTGGAGGAAGTTGGGACGATCACCTGCCGTTAGCAGAATTCTCGTACAACAACAGTTATCATGCCAACATTGGTTTGCCGCCCTACGAGATGTTGTACGGTAGGAAATGTAGGACGCCCGTATGTTGGGGAGACATTGAGCAGAAGGAAATAGGTGGTGTCGAGGTAGTAGAAGCAACGACTGAAAAATTAGAAAAGATCAAAGCCTTCATGAAGGCGGCGAAAGACAGACAAAAGTCGTATGCTGACAAGAGGCGAAGACCGATAGAGTTCAAGGTTGGTGATCGGGTCATGTTGAAGGTCTCGCCTTGGAAAGGAATTATTAGGTTCCGGAAGCGGGGTAAACTGAGCCCGCGGTATATAGGCCCTTTCTGAATTATCGCCCGTGTGGGAGAGGTGGCCTATAGGTTGGAACTGCCAGATGAGCTGAGTGGAATTCACCCGACCTTCCACGTATCTCATCTGAGGAAATACTTGGCCGATGAAGATATGATTGTACCGCTGGAGGATATCGAGGTAGACGAACGGCTCAACTATGTGGAGCAACCAGTGGCGATCATCGATAGAAAAGAGAAACGGCTAAGAAACAAAGTAGTTCCTCTTGTGCGCGTACAGTGGAAGCATAGGAAGGGATCTGATTCTACGTGGGAGACTGAAGAAGAGATGAGACAACATTACCCACATCTGTTCGAAGAATAACAGGTTTCGAGGACGAAACCTAAATAAGGGGGGTGGACTTGTAACACCCGGAAAATTTTCTAATCGAGTCATGTGATAGTGATGGGCTCGGATGAAAAACCATTTAATAAATATAAAATGGTTGTGGGTATTACACCGAGTTAACCCTCCGGGTCACGAGTTTAACGAGTTTGGGGTCCCGGGAATGCCTGGCATATAAATAGATGGATCAGTTGAGCAACTCTTATTTTTCACTCAAACGCCATTCTAGAGAGAGAAAGTGTAGAGAGAGAAAGTGCCGGATTGAAGCTCGGGTGGTCAAGAATCGAAGGCTGGTGTTTGTGGACTCCTAAACTACAAGAATCAAGGTAAGAAACGTATCTAAATTGCTACATTTGGTGAAAAACCTGAGTGGGGGTTTTTGAGGTTTTAAAGTGGCAAAAATCACCCCAAAACACACGTTTTAGGGTAAGAAAACGCGTAATGAGCTTAGATATAGCTTCCTGGATGATAATCCAAGGGTTTGGGTGGAAAGGATTGGATTTTTGGGCTAAAACGAGCTGATTCGTAAATTTCAGCTCGTTCTGCGAATTTAAGGTCTCTACCAGCGAAACTGTGAGTTCGTCCAGCGAAACTGGAAGGATTTACAGCGAAGTTACAGTTTCGCTGCAGCGAAACTACATATTCGCCTGAGCGAAACTATAGTTTCGCTGATGACTATGCCAATGTCCAAGTTGACCTTAGATATTGCGAAACTAGGGAATTCCAACGAAGGTTGGGCGCTCGAGGTAGCGAATCTGTCCAGCGAAACTGGCAGAATGCTGCCCGGCGAAACTAGCAGCGAAACTGCTGATATGCCCAGCGAAACTGCTGGCGAATTTACGGGCGAAACTACCTGCGAACTTAGTAGCGAAATTAGGCAGAAATTAACTCTTTTAAGTGTTAACTTATCTGCAGGCAGTGTAGTGTGACCCGCGACTTTAAGGCTTGATTGAGAAGCTGCTTGTCAAGCACAGGTGAGTTCTAGGACCCCTCATTTACTGATTTTAAATGATTTTTGGGGCTGGAACACATATAAACCTGTTTACTGACGTATGTATGTATGACCCATTTAGGTATAATGTTGTGTTATACGTCTAAGGTATGGTTGTGGACTCGACACGTTATATAAGGTCCTAGTATGAGTCCCCACGGTCTTGGAGGGACAGTTAGTGCTACTGCACCAAGGTGACGCATAGTAAGTCCCGGATTCGGGAAGGATACGGGAGTAAGTGCCTAGTGATGATTGATGATGTAGGCTATGTATGTACGAGGTTATGTATGATGATGTATGATGATGCATGTATGATGTTATGTATGACGATGTACGTATGATGATATGTATGATGATGTATGTATGATGTGTGTGTTCCTTATCATAATGTATGAATATCTTTCTATGGCTTTACGTATGAACGAACGAACAAAGTATTATGTAACGTAAAGTGAAAGATAACGAAAGAGGAACATGATGACGAATGCATGTATTAATGAATGAACGAATGATTAAAAGATGATGAATACATGCATTAATGAACGAACGAACGAACGAAAGATGTCTTGCAAACATTGGATAAGTTTAACGGGTCCTTCTTAGTGATTGACCATATGTATGGTATTCCTACCGCTTACCTCTAGTACCGTGGCATACGTTTTGCTGTTCAGTTAATGACTTCGGCCCGGTAGCTAATAACGTTTGTGGTATAGCAGAAGGTAGTGATACAAAAGATATCCAATGTGCAAGAAAAGATGTAACGGGGTCCTTGTCATTCGACCACAGTAATCATGGTTGCGTGCCATGAAGTGGGTAAAGCCTGACAGGACCTAAACGAGAAGTGAAAGATAACGATGTATGACGAACGAATGAATGAACGAATGAGATAATAAAGATATTATCTATATGTATGTACGATGTATGATCACGTGTAAAGAATGAACGGTTTTAATATGAACAAAGTATGTTTATTATAAAACTAGAACTCACTCAGCAACGCTGACTTTTTATGTGTTTCCAGTTGGCAGGTAGCGTTGCTGGGGATGGCACGAGGCGGCTACTCAGCTCTTTTGGGATGGCATTCTCCATTTGATAATGCTGCAACGTCATGCGTTGTGGGCCCATAACGCACGCAACTCATCATGTTGCATGCCATTACGAGATTTCTTGAGGATTCCCATGAACAGGATTACTTAAGAAATCTCCTTTAATTTTGATAACGTTGCCACGCACTAGAAGTGCGTGTGCATAGCAAATGCAGCGAAATATGTTGCATGAGAGTGTCAAGAGTGTCCCTTAAGGGTTCCGATGTACGGAATTACTTAAGGAATATTCTTTAGTATAAAAACATAATTTTTATATGTTTGAACTTAATATCTTCTATAGAGGTCGCTGTATGACCTTATGATAGCTGAGGATTCATATGAACGAGATTACTTACGTAATCAAAGGTTTCCTATGCTCCAGCAGCAATCATAGCGAAGATAGGCAAAGCAGAGAAAGCTGCATTTTGTAATCATGTCAACGATGTAATGACTTCTATGAATGAATGAGAATGTATATTTTATTAATTCCGCTGCGTTATTTTATGATTATATATATTATGTATGTTTTACGTGCGATGAACCACCAACCGTAAGGCGCTCGGGAGCGGGGCCTTACACATTACTTCTTCTCCATAATCATTTTCCAACCTTAGCACCATGGCTATGGTCTCAACAGTAATGGCTATATCATTTTCAGTGGATTAGACCCAAGGTCATACTTAGAGGTTCTCCAGAAGTCTCTAATATGAAGATCATAGATGGTAGGAATATGAGATATGGCATAAAATATGGGAGACTCCTTTAGCCATCTGATGCAGTCTCTAAACATCATCCAATAGAGTAGTAATGTTGTTACTCTCATAAACTTTAAGTTTGCCATATAAAATGAAAAATAATCAAATAGAGTTAGTTAAAACAATGATCTATGAATCAGTAAAGAAAAAGAATAAAACAAAATTAGCTAATTAAAAAAATGAAATTTTGATAGTTTTGCTGCCGCCGAAACTGTAGTTTCACAAGGGTGGAAGTATAGATTCGCTATGTAAGGCCTCGATCTCGGAACGCTTATAGTTGGTCATTCATAGCATAAAATATTTAAAACATGACATTTGTAGCGTAATTTAAACTTTTCATTAATAACAAAAAGTGTGTCAAAGCATCACATTGTTATATATACGTCTCAACAATTGTGTTAATACAATAACTTTCTCAAAAATGTGGATACCAATCTTGAATCATTCCCAGTAGCTTATGCATCCATGCCTACACCTCCTTAGCATCAACAATTACATGCCAACTATTATGCATACAAAGTCAGCTATGCTGAGTGAATTCTAGTTTTATAATAAAATACTTTTTGTACATATTAAAATATTTACATTTATTGCGTGATCATTCATCATCGCATACATATCGTCATATTCATTTCTTATAATTCGTTTGTTCATTTCACACGTTGCAAACTTTAAGTATTATCTTTCACTTTCATCTAGACCAATTTCATATGCTATACCCTAACCATTATGCACGAAGCTGGTACTGGGGCAAAATGTATGAATAGACCCCTAACATTTGCAAGAAGCTGACTCCAGTACCAGGGCAAGCAACAAGGGTCCTGTTTCGTACTTTTTGTCAATCTCAAGGTTTTTGTCAATCCAGTACCAGGGCAAGCAACAAGGGTCCTGTTATTAGTTGTGCTAATAACACACTGTTATGAACCTCCTTGCATTCTACTTACAAGACTTTCATTCACTCATTAGGTTTCACTTTTCATTATCATTAGCTTTCACTTCATTACATAATACTTATTCTTATTTAGTATATATCACACCATGTAAGAAACATTGTGAAATATACATTCACATTCTCATCAACATGAATAAGAAACAATATCTGACCCTCCATGGGACAGCGAGGGTTTAGGGGTGGTAGACCCTGACAGCGGGGTGTTAGGGGCGGCAGCCCCTAGCGGGGTGCAAGGGGCAACGAGAACTACGTCTATTCTACTTAGCGTGAAAATTTTTTAGTTTTAAACATTCATATAGCATATTTTGTTATAGAAAATTCTATCTTCTATTATAACCCCGCGAGAACTACCTATCGCGCGAACTTCCTTTCGCGCGAGAACTACTTATCGCACGAGAACTACTTATTGCACGAGAACCACTTATCATGCGAGAACTACTTATCACACGAGAACTTCGTAAATTCAAATTTCGTACCATACACTAAACTACTCGCGTGAAAACTACGCTTTTTCCCGCCCAATAACAACTTATCGCATCTAAGGCTGTTCTAACATGCTTAGCATCATATCTAACATCATTGCAAGCATAAATAAGTAGCTTAGTATGCATAATAGCCACGAAACATAAAAGCTTGCATAAAAAGGGGACTATGAACTCAGCTCGTGAAGTTTTTGCACAAACTCGACCATCCCGAAGCTTTTACCGAACAAAAACTACGTATCCACACATCACATTTGTCAATAATAGTTTCTTAATTCATAACACGAGTTACTACATGAGTTACATACCTTAAGCACCTCGGTTATGCACTTGCTCTCTCTAAACAACTGTTTTTTTCCTCTAGCAGCAACGCTTTTCGCGTGAAATAAGGTCGGGCATGGGTGTTCGCATCTATTTATATCCAATCATACTTTTCGCAGACTTCTCATGCGAGAACTTTATTTCACGTGAAAACTTTTCCTATTTCATCTCTTTCGCATGAGAACTTTGACCGCTTCATCTCTTTCACGAGGGAACTTTGCCTGCCCTTTATTTCTTTCAAATGTTTAGGCATTACAAGTCCAACACCTTAATTTAGGTTTCCTCCTCGAAACTTGTCAGTCATCAAATAGATGAGTGTAATGTTCCCACATCTCCTTCTTGGTTTCCCAAGTGGACTCAGACCCCCTTCTGCGTTTCCACCATACTCGCACGAGTGGAACCACTTTATTCCTTAATTCTTCTCCTTTCTATTATTGATGGCCACAGGTTGTTCCACATAATTGAGTCGTTTATTGATCTTGATATCCCCAAGTGGCACGATCATATCCTTGTAGGCTAAGCACTTACTCAGATGAGATAAATCAAACGTGGGATGAATTCCACTTACCTCATCGGGTAACTCTAATCGATAGGCTACTTCCCCTACCCGAGCAGTGATTCGGAAGGGTCCTATATACCTTGGGCTTAACTTTCCCTGCTTTCTAAAATTGTTGATCCCTTTCCAAAGCGAGACCTTCAACATCACTTTATCGCCCACCTTGAATTCGATCGGTCTACGTCTGTTGTCGGCATACGACTTCTATCTATCCTTAGCTGCGTCCATAAAGACCTTGATCTTTTCTAACTTTTTGATCATAGCCTCGATCACCTCAATACTCCTTAACTCATTCTGCCCGATATCACCCTAACATAATGACGTCCTACACTTATACCGTATAGCATCTCATACGGAGGCATACCAATACTAGCATGATAAACTGTTGTTATATGAGAACTCGGCTAACGGGGAGTGTTCGTCCCAACTTCCACAAAAATCAATGACGCATGCCCGAAGCGTATCATCTATCGTCTGAATGGTTCTCTCGGACTGACCATCTACCTTAGGATGGTAGGTCGTACTAATATGTAACCTCGTCCCCATCGTATCGGGAAATATCTTCCAAACCTTCGATGTAAATAGAGTGTCACGTTCAGACACAATAGACACCGGTAAACCATGACGAGTTACAATCGCTTTGATAAACAGATCTGCCAAGCTCTTAGATGAATATATTTCATGGATTGGCAGGAAGTGAGCACTCTTCGTCAAACAATCAACCATCACCCATATGGAATCGAAACCCATTTCCATGCGCGGCAACTTCATGATGAAGTCCATGGTGATGTGCTCCCATTTCCACTCGGAAATATCCAAGGGTTGGATCTTATTGTATGACTTCTGATGCTCCGCCTTCACTTGAAAAAAAATAAGGCACTTCCTCACATACTCTGCTACATCGTGCTTCATTCCCAGCCACTGATTATCCTTCTTCATATCCTGATAAATCTTTATGGCACTGGGAGGAATTGAGTATTGAATCTTATGAGGCTCGCCCATAATCTTCCCACTTAGATCGCCATAACGAGGTGTCCACATCCGCCCATATCAGGTTCTAACACTGAGGGTGTTGTCACACAACTCTACGACTATACCTTTCATACGTTTGGAATTAATCCGATCTTCTTTTAGCGCTTCATCCTGAAACTCAGTGACCAGTCTCATCACATCAGCGGTCATAACCAACTGATAAGCCTTTACCCGAATCTGCTCGGGTCTTACTATTCGGCTCATCGGCCACAATGTTGGCCTTGCCCGGATAGTAATGGATCTCACAGTCATAATCGTTGATAAGCTCCAACCATGTCCTTTGCCTCATGTTCAGGTCCTTTTGCTCGAAAAAGTACTTCAAGCTCTTATGGTCAGTGAAGATGGTGCACCTCGTCCCGTACAAGTAGTGCCCCTAAATCTTCAACGCAAAGACCGCAATCCGTCAACTCCAAATCATGAGTGGGGTAATTAGCCTCATGGATCTAGAACGATCGGGACGCATAGGCTATAACTTCCCCCATTTTATTAGCACACAACCCAATCTCGAATAAGAAGCATCCAAATAGACCACTTGTCTTTGATTCCTTCGGGTAATGTCATGACAGCAGCTTGAGTTAATCTCGTCATCAACCCCAAGAAAGCATTCTCTTGCTCTTGACCCCATACGAACTTCCCATCCTTACGGGTCAACATATCAAGGGAGAATCTATATTGGAGAAGTCTTCGATGAATGTCCAGTAATAGCTTGAAGTACGGATCTCGGATGGTGTCTTTGGAGACTTCCATTGCATCACCGCCTCAACTTTTGTCGGGTCTACCATAATCCCTTCGACATTCACCACATGACCCAGAAACTGAACTTCGCGCAACCAGAATACACATTTGGAGAACTTGGCATACAATTTCTCCCTTCCAAGCTTCTCTAACACCTCATGAATGTGATCAGCATGCTCCTACTTGCTCTTTGAGTAAATTAGGATGTCGTCAATAAACACCATCACTGATTTATCCAACATCAGCTGACCCACTCGATTCATTAAATCCATAAATGCAGTTGGCGCGTTGGTTAAACCAAAATATATTACGAGAAATTTGTAGTGTCCATAACGCGTACAAAAAGCTGTCTTAAGAATATCCCGCTTCTTTACATTCAGTTGATGATAGTCAGATCGAAGATCTATCCTCAAGAACCAACTGGCACCTTGAGCTGATCAAACAAGTCATCAATCGTCCGTAACAGATACTGATTCTTCACCGTCAACTTCTTCAGCTCGCGGTAGTCAATGCACTTCCTCATACTATCATCCTTCTTCTTCATAAACAAAACTGAAGCATCCTATGAAGAGATACTCGATCGAATAAACCCCTTGTCCAGAAGCTCTTGTGACTAGGTCATCAGTTCCTTCTTCTAACGTCGAGCTAAACAATACTACGTCTTAGCAACAGGTTGGGCACCCGGTATCATATCAATTTGGAACTCAATCTCACAGTCAGGTGGCACTCTTGACAGATCCTCTTGGAACACGTCCGGAAAGTCACACACGGCCGGTATGCCCGACAATAGTGGCATTGTCGCATCCATATCTTTCACGTAGGACAGACAAGCACCACATCTACGCCGTATACACTCCTCTGTGACCACCATAGAAATTACTTTCAAGACTGTGCGAACCCGAACGCCAAAATTCATCACCAAACTCCCATCGGGCACAATCAATTGAATCATCTTCTTACAACACCTGATATTTGACTTGTAGGATGCTAGCTAATCCATCCCTAGGAGTACGTCAAATCCACCTAAGGGCATCATGAACAACATAGCAGAGAACCTATGGTCATCTAACTTTATGTCACAATCCTCTACCATATCAAAAATCCTTGTAGACTTAGCCATAGTAGTTTCTACATCGAAGGGCTCATCATTCTTTCTACTCCTATCGTACAACTTATCATAGAAGGTAGTAGAAATAAGACTCTTACAAGCACCAGAATCAAAAAGCATAGAGGCACAAGTTTGGTTCACTAGGAATGTATCTAACACCATGATGGGGTCCACCCTAGCCTCCTTCGTGTCATAGTAAATGCCCTTTCTTTTTCCCTCTACCCCTCCTTCTCCTTCCCAATCTCCTTCCTTGCCCTATAGTTCTCAGCCCTTGACATCTTGTAGTCTCTACTCATATGCCCCGTCTTACCACAGTTATAACATCTTGCTACTTAGCAATCCCCCCTACCATGTGGCCCGCCTTCCCATATTAAAAGAAGAGATTCAATACCCACTTACACTCTCCTGCATGCTCCTTCCTATACTTCTTGCATGCCGTCTCTCCTTCCATTAACACCTTTCGATCACCAACCCTCATCTTTTTACCACCAGCCATAAAAGCACCACTACTATATCGCTTCCCATTCCCATTCCTATCATTTCCCCACTTCTTTTTCACGTCCACCACCGCTACCGCTTGTCGCTCATCATACAGTCTCCTTGCCAGATCGAACATCGACCAAAATGTACTTGGCCGGGAAGTGATCAGAAGTCTGCGAATATCTGCCGATAGACCCTGGATGTATCTTTGATCTTTCATGGCACGGGCGTCACCTGATCTAGCACCAACCTTGCCATCTCGCTGAACTTTTTCGTATACTGCTGATGCGTCATGGTTCTCGCCTTTAACTATAGGAACTCCCTCTAAACTTTGTCGAGTTCCCTGTAAGGACAAAATTTCTCGATCACCAACTTCTCTAGTTCACTCCACCTTATCCATCCAATCATCCTACTACCCTCAGTCTGGACAATGTTATCCCACCAGCACAAGGCCAAATCCACAAACGAATGGGTAGCGAACTTCACGTTCTGATCTTGTTGGCACTCTCTGATATCAAGTACCGCCTCCATATCCCTCACCCACGGATGAGTAGCAGTAGCACTCACATTCGCATCAAAAGTCAGGGGTTTGCATCTCTAGAGTGCCCCATAGTTACACCGCCTTGTAGTTTGGTGCACAACTTCCTCTTCCTCACCATAACTAGAGACAACCGGCTTAGCCTCCAGTTACTCCCTTCCTCCTCTCTCGTCACCCCTTCTCTTAGCAGTTTTCTTCTTCTCGTCCTCTCTCATAGCTCTAATCACCTCAGTCACCACAGACGGTAGAATTGTATGCATGATCTGAAGAACTTCCTCAACTACCGCCTCTTTCACTGGGGCTCTCAAGTTAGCACTCTCATCACCACCCTTATGGCGATGAATCTCAGGCTCTTCAGGTACTGTTTTGGCATTTCTAGCCCTATTCCTTATGACACGCGGTCCAGCACCACGTCCACCACGAACTCCACCTCAGGATGCCTGCGTAGATCTACCACCGGCCATCTATAAACGTTATAAGATTCAAAAGCCAACACGATCATTCAAGGTAATAGCTCAGATTGTGTCAAGTATAGTATGTCTATAATTATAGTGGCCAGTTGTGATTAGTCACTTACGTGACTCTTCATTCCCTAAGCATTACCTGTCCTTACTACATCAGTGTTCAAATCTAATAAGGGCATATAATGCACATATCAAGCGCACATACTTCCATTTTCATTAACATACATAAAACGTTTACATCAAATATTTACCTACAGGCATGTAGCTAGTAGGACGGGCATCCCTTCCCTTTTCATCCTATTCTCAGTTGAAGTTTTAGGTTTTAAAAATAATTTATCAATTCTCTTAAACTTTAGCTCTGATACCAACTTGTAAGGCCCCATTCTCGGGACGGTTACGGTTGGTCAATCATCACATAAGACATTTAAAACACATCATTTTGCAACTGAAATTTAACTTTTCATTAATAACAAGAATCATATCCAATAGTCACATCGTTTTATATAAATTTCAAATATCCAATTAACACGATAGTTTTCTCAAAAATGTGGATGCTAGTCTTGAATCATTCCTAGTAGCTGATGCATCCATGCCTGCACCTCCTTAGCATAAATGATCACCTGCCAACTATTATGCATACAAAAGGTCAGCTGTGTTGAGTGAGTTCTAGTTTGTAAATAAAATACTTTACTTCGTGAAAAATACTTTCTTTACATTCGTGCGTAATCATACATCATACATACATCTTGATAATTATTATTTATTATCTTCCGATCATCGTTCATCATCGTTCATCATCATTCATTATCGTACACTTCATAATTTCGTTCACTAACATCATTCGTTAATCATCATTCATCTTTATACGGATCCTGCCATATTCAACACCCCCGCGTCATGCCCAAAGGCTGATACTTTGCCGAGGTTTACATATAAACCCCCACGTGATGCTCGAAAGCTGACACAATACAAGGGTACGTAGCAAGAATCCATCACATCTTGGCCGGCCATAAAGATAGACCCGTGAGCGCATACTCAATGGTTAGGTAAAACCGCACACAGTTGAGCAAACAACTACCTCATTGAGTTATGAACCACTTATCATTTGCTTGCAAGACTTTGGTTCATTCATTACGTTCCACTTTTCATCATCTTTATCTTTCACTTTCATTACGTAATACTTTACATATTCATGCATACGTATCAGGTAAAGTTACATCATAAAATACTTAGTTTTGAAAACTATTATATCATGAAAAAGATAACACATGACAACATCACAAACATCACTGCAGTTTATGCGAAAACTTGGGCATACATCAATATCATCTCTCATGAAAACTAATCTCACGTGCAAGAACTCTTGACATTCGAAACCTGCACATCGAAACACTCTATCATGCAAAATCCTCTAGTCGCACGAAAACTACATTTTTCACAAAACACTAAAACTGCTCGTGTTTAAGGCTGTTCTAACATGCTAAACCTTACAACATCATCATACAAGCATAAAATGAGTATATAAGAATGCATAATAGGCCAAAAACATAAAACTTATGTAAATAGGGGACTAGAAACTCAACTCGTGAAGTTTTTGCACAAACTCGACCTTCCCGAAGATCTTACCGAACGAAATCAACATATCCACGCATTATATTTGTCAATAATAGCTTCTTAATACTTAAAACAAGCTACAACACGAGTTACATACCTTTAACACCTTGATTCTGCACTTTCTCTCTCTAAACCGTCATTTCCCCTCTCTAGCAGCAGCCTTTTCGCGTGAGTAGATGTTAGGGATGGGTGTTCGCAGCTAGTTATACCCAGTTGTACTTTTCGCAGATTTTTTGCACGAGAAGTACTCTTCTCGCGAGAATTGCCTTTCGCGCAAGAACCTTCCGTTCGCGTGAAAACTTCGTCCAGCCTTCTTATTTTGAAATTTTCGGGCGTTACATATATTCAAGTAGGCAAAATTCCAGTTACTGCTAGCAGATAGAATTTTTGATGGTGTATGTTGATGATCACCTACATCGTCAATGGAGACGCACTAGAGGTAGTTTGAGTCTTGACTGGAAGAAAAACAGGGAAAGAAATAATCCACATTTAGAAATATCAATTATGCATCGCAATTGTCGAATCCCATAAGATTGGAACCACTTATGTGACTATTAGGAGTTGGAATCAACTCAAGTAAGTTTGCTCAATGCTTAATACCAATTTATTTATAATTACAGATTACAAACCCTTTATCTTTTTGTTGTATAATTATTTTCTTTTACGTAAACTACAACAACCTGTAGGCCACAAGGTGTTCATAATTATGTTCTTTAACATTGTCAATCCATGGGAAGATGACTTAGTGTATAAGATTAAAATAAATTTCTCATTTTTATATGTTATTTCCTGCATTATTAATTATAATATGTATTCTTGATGGATTAGCCATGTATTTTATAAATTTTTTTTGTTGTTTTTAGTTTCTAACATGTGTTGGTTTTTATAGAAATATAGTATTTAGATGGAAGTTAATCGTCAAAAACAAAGAATTGCAAGAAGAGGAGACTCACGATCAATTGTGAATCATGTATTTCACATAGAAAGTCTTGAATATTAAAGTTTTAATGTTTTATATGATTTAATGAATTAATTTATCACCCTCTATATTTTTGAACCATATTTAAAACCAAGACAATAGACATTGATTATTTGTATTAAACTTGAACATAGTATTTGTGTATAACTTACTATGGCATTTGACAAATAAATGTAAATACACATATGTGTAGTACTACTAGTTTTGTCTAGGCAACTTAGTTGTCTACTTCTTCATTGTTCTAATTGAGATTCAAGATCAAATAACTAGTGAGCTTAATTGTGTACTTGTTCAGTTTTCTAATTGAGCATAAAGATCGAATAACTAGTGACCTTCATTGTTCTCTTAGCTATAATTTTATCTATGCAACTTAACCCCTAGTTTCATACTTTTTAAAGTATATTTATCTATCTTTATTTAAAATTATTAAAATTTTATTATCATAGATAAATTATGAGACTCAAACGTGCCCTACCTCATCTGAAGTATATCATAAGCTATATTTGAATGCTAAAAAATGGATGGCTAAATGATGACATTCAATATGTATGTTATAACTCTTGATTATCATGTCAACTTGATTAGACGTTTAACATTTTACTTGTTTTTACATACCTTTAATTTTGTTAGGAGAATATTATTCGTCAAAAAGAGGAGGCGGTGCCGAAGTTAATTTTAGAAGGTACAATTATAGGGACTACCATGCACCATAAGCTAGAAAAAGAGGCTATTCAAAGTGTGTGTTCCAAGGAGAAAATAAAAAATCTGCATAGATGGTAGGTGTTGGACCAATGTTTAGAAAAAAAGATTTTTGGATGACTTCAGAACCTCAATCTTCTCAACAACCTTCAAGCAAGGCAAAAATTGTACAAAATCAAGTAGCTTCACTACAAGAAGAAGCAAATTGTCGATAATCATGAGCTTGAAGTTTTCATATTTCGAGGGTGTAGCATTGCTGCTGCAAGTAGGGAGCAACCTGTTCGGAAGAGAAACTGAATGATGATGTTCGTGGCAGTGATAATTTGATTTAGTATGCTAGCTATGATATAATTTTATGGTGTTTGGTTGTTTGATAGTTTAAATTTTAGAATTAATACAGTGTGTACCATTATATCTCTATATTAAAATTTGATTTAGTATGTTAGCTAAGACATATTTTGGACTAATTTTAAAGACTAATCTTTGGACTCTTGTTAAATAAATATTAATGAATAAAAGTTAATTATAAGCTATTGATTATTAATTTGTAATATAAAAACAATTTCAGAACTGAAAAAGTTATTAAAACATATAGATTTTCAGTTTTCGGTACATACATTTGACATGAAATAATATGACATCTAAGATTAAATTTCAGTCCTGAAAAAATATAATAAATACTAAATGTTATCTTATCAAGTAGTAATTATTTGTTTCTAAAGAATACAGTAGTTACTAAATGTTTTGTTATCATGGAGTAAATCTCACTCTTTACATCTTATTAAGGACTGAATTGTCATAAAATCCAGACCTATTTAAACATATTTAGGAGAAATTTGACAAGTTTTAAGAACTAATTTTCTATCTCCAAAAGACTATCCTCAAAGACTAATTTTTAGTCGCGGATAAAAGGTATTCGAGACTGAAATGACTTGAACCAATAGGATACATTAAGGACTGAATTTATGTGTCCTAGAGACTGAATGGTAGTCCCAATTGATGGCACACAATTAAGAGTTAAATTTAATGACTAATGCGAGTATCTAGGACCAGGTATTAAGAACTGACTAGGGACTACCAAAATCAGTCCTTGATATCCATTAGAGATTGATTAGGTGTAAGGCCCCATTCCCGAAGACCTCACAGTTGGTCATTCAAAGCACTAAACAAACGTAATAATATATATTTCATAAAACATTACCGTAAACGTACATTAACAAATGTCCATTCATTTCATTAATAAATTACTGTTGTTATGCAATAAAACACTTTGAAGTTACAAAAGAAAACATCTGTTAATTGCATTACAAAACAACAATAATAACATGCGTGAATGGATGCCAGTCTTTCCCTGCCGAGTAGCCTCCCTATGTGCCATCCTCAACAACATTACATACCAACTGAAAATGCATAAAAGTCAACGTTGCTGAGTGACTTCTTGTTTTATAAGTATCAAAATACCTTGTGTGTTTTATATAAAAAATATACCTTTCCATAAAATACTTTACTTTCGTATACAAGCACACATCATATGTATGTTCAAACAATATTCATTTTTTATTTCTTTCACCCATACTTTAAGTACTATCTTTATCATCGTATACATACTTTCTTTCCATTATTTTAATTAACATTTGCTTTCATATACATACTTTAATTTCAAGCTTTTCACTATCTTTACTTTCATTCACATTCTTTTGTTTTGTACTTTTCATCATTCTTTACTTTCATTCACATACTTTCTTTTCATACTTTTCATCATCTTTTACTTTCTTACGGATCAATGTACAATACCCGAACATTATCCACGAAGCTGATGTTGGGCCTGTGGTCTACAATTAGACCACGAACATTATGCACGAAGCTAACCCAGTCACCTAGGGCTTGTCATCTCTCCCTTTCATCCGGACCAATGTGCAATACCCCAAACATTATGCATAAAGCTGATGTTGGGACTGTGGTCTAGAGTTAGACCACGAACATTATGCACGAAGCTGACCCAGTCACCTAGGGCATGCCACAAGGGTCTTGTCAATCTCAATAATTGACCATGTATGCATCCTTTGGGTTATTTAAACCGCACACAGTTGAGCTAACGACAACATGGTCGTGTACCTCCTTTCTATTTGCTTGCAAGCCATTCTTTCTTTTATTACGTTTCACTTTCTATCTTTGTTATCTTTCATTCGTTACGTTATACTTTATGATCATTCATACATTCGTTATACTACGTAAAGTCATAACATAATACTTAACGTATATTATATAATATATATATATATATATATATATATGTGTGTGTGTGTGTGTGTGTGTTTTAAAACCAATAAAAGATAACACACCATACACATATGCATATCATACATTCATCATATCATCATACATGTTCTATACATAGTCCATCACATATTCATGCTCAAAATAGGCCAAAACAGTCCGTAGGTCAAACTAGGGTCAAACCCTAAAATTTTATTTTTCCCAAAATTCCAGAAAAATTTTCTAAGTGTTTGGGCGCATGGGTAATATTTGGACGCATAAGGACTGTTTGGGCGTTTCTCCACTATGCAGGTGCATGAGCCTGTACTTAACTGTTTTAACACTTATGATGGGTTTGATGAGACACAAAAACGAGTTTAACCACTTAAACTTTCTGAAAAACACAGCGGAATAACAACTTAAAAATGATTTTATAAGCTGAAAATTGTGCCCTTTAGATAACCATTTAAATATATAAAACAAACCCATGTATCAAGGATCATTTTATGTGTATGAACATGCTATGTATGCATAAAAGGAACATAATATGACAGCCATAAAGGGCTGCCAAAATACCTTCCAGCAACCTCAAAACCATGGATGACAAGAATGAGATGGAGAAGATGATGATGTCTTTTATGTAGCCCTCTAAGAAGAGAACCTCAAGTAGTAATACCCACAAGCTTCTTCTTCCAAACACCTTGCTATGTTAGGGAGCCTTTTGCACCAAAACAATCTTCCAAGCTTTCTTTCAACTTCGAAATCCAGCCCCAAATGCAGCCAAAATATCGAAATTTTGTGAGAGAAATGGAGAGTTCTTGCCATGTGAGTTTGAAGAGAGAGAGAGGTGAAATGATGGAAGAGTGTGTATGTTAATGTCTTGCATGTTACAAGACACAAATGAGGTTCCCAAGGGCCCCTTTGAGCGGCCGCAAGTTGAAGACGCAAAAGGGTTTCCCACCCATTTGCAATTTTAAAATAGAACCACTCTTTCATGCATTTTTGTTATAAAATTAAAACATAGTCTAATTTTATAATATGTCATACTTTTATTTGACACTATTTAACCAACTTAAATAATGTATCAAATAAATATCTCATGAACCAAATTATCCATATAATATTGTTCTATCACAAAAGCAATATTTAGAAAACCAATTTGCTAAATAGGTGCCAATATTTATTGTATGATCTTATCAACAAATAAATATTTGTTGGTGTTTGTTTAGCTTGTTATTGGGTTGACCTGACTTAGATCATAACATACTAACCATATCAATCTTGTATGTGTCTTGGGCATACAAGATCCAACAATCTCCCACTTGCACAAGATTCATAAAAGATTGATGCAAGCAGTAAATACTGCCTAACAACAGTTTACTACCCTTAATACGTATGACTAAGTGCCATTCAATAACATCATCCTCTTCAAGTACCATACTTGAAATGTTTTAGGTGAAACAATCATCTATCCTTTTATCACAGATGTCATGTTAAATCCTAGAGACACGGAGTGATCATTCTCATTGATTTAACTTTATCAGGCCTTAGACATCTTACTCTCAACGAATAAGAGGGACAAATCCCATCTTGACTACATACATCTCTCATAATTACCTTATATTATACCTGAATTCAGATTTTTGTACTGCCATATTTCAGAACAACGAAGAACTGAGTCAACGTATAACATTTGGTAAATATAAAGACCCAATATGTATCTCAGGTCAGAGGATACCAAATGATGTTCGCCTTTACTCAAAATTACTTATGATCAATCAAGAAGATTCCATGTAGTAATATTTGAAATGTAGGTCAGTCCAATATTTGCATCCCATAAATATCTACGAACCTTGGCAGCAACCCATTGCTCTATATTCATCCTTATGAATATCAACCAATCCAAGTTCATAATAATCTTACCCTCACACTTGTTCCCACAAGTATGAACGACTACAGACATTTAGAGTAAACAATTTACTCATGGATTAAACATGCTAAATTGGAACATTAATTGAAACATTATAACCAAATAATTTTATTCAAATAATAAAGAGTTCCACATATCCAAATACAAAATTTACAGATCAAGTCCAATCACTAGAATAGCGAAGTCCCATGGCACAAGTATGACCTTCATGCTTTGCCTTTTTAAGGAGCTTCGTGAGAGGATCCGCAATTTTTTGATCCGTGTGAACTTTGCGAATACATATCTTTCCCTTTTCAACTTCATCTCGTATGTAGTTGAATCTCCGCTCAATGTGCCTAGTCTTTTGATGAGCACGAGGTTCCTTGATTTGAGCAATCGCACCCTCGTTAGCACAAAAGATCTCTAGGGGGTCCTGAATGGAAGGGACAACCCCTAGATCGGCAATGAATTTCTTTAACCATGTAGCTTCTTGAGCTGCCAATGAGGCGGCGAAGTATTCTGATTCTGTAGTTGATAGAGCCACCACTTCCTGCTTGGAGCTCTTCCACGAGACCGCTCCTACATTCAGAATGAAAATGTATCCCGATTGTGACCTTGAATCATCATGATCGGTTTGGAAACTCGCATCCGTGTAACCTTTTACAACGAGTTCCTCATCACCAGATCCATAGATTAGGAACATATCTCTTGTCCTCCTTAGGTACTTGAGTATGTTCTTAACAGCCATCCAATGACCATTTCCAGGATTTTGCTGGTATCGGCTTGTCATGCTTAAGGCGCATGACACGTCCGGTCGAGTGCATATCATCGCATACATGATGGATCCAATAGCAGATGCTTATGGGATTGCGTTCATTTTATCTTGCTCATCCTTTGAGCTAGGACATAGAGTCGTACTCAATATCGTTCCTCTTTGAATAGGTACGGTACCTTTCTTAGAGTTCTCCATCTTGAACCTTTTCAAGATTTTATCAATATATGCACTTTGATTTAAACCAATCACCCGCCTTGATCTATCCCTATAGATCTTTATTCCCAGAATATAGGCCGCTTCACCAGGATCCTTGATGGAAAAACAACTTCCAAGCCAGGTTTTTACACCTTCCAAGGTTGGAATGTCATTTCCAAATAGTAGTATGTCATCAACATACAATACTAGGAAAGTTATTGTGCTCCCACTAGCCTTCTTATACACACAAGCCTCATCAGCGTTTTTGATGAAGCCAGATTTCTTTACTTCCTCATCAAAGCGGTGATTCCAGCTTCTCAATGCTTGTTTCAATCCATAGATTGATTTCTTTAACTTTCATACTTTATTAGGATGTTTTGGATCGACAAAACCTTCAGGCTCATATAGACATCTTCCGCAAGATATCCATTTAGGAAGGCGGCTTTGACATCCATTTGCCAAATCTCATAATCATAATGAGCAGCTATGGCAAACAATATCCTTATAGACATTAGCATCGCAACAGGTGAGAAGGTTTCATCATAATCAACCCTTTGAGTTTGAGTGAAACCCTTTGCTATAAGTCTAGCTTTATAAGTATCCAAGTTTCCATGCATATCGGTTTTCTTCTTGAAAACCCACTTACTTCCAACTATCTTGGAATTAAGAGGTGGTACAACAAGTTCCCAAACTTGATTGTCATACATGGATTACATCTCAACGATCATGGCTTCTAGCCATTGGTCTCAATCTGAATTGGACATTGCATTATGGTATGTGGTTGGTTCATCTGAATCTACCACATAGCATCCGTCCATGAAAAATCCGTATCTCTCAGGTGGATTACTAGTTCTACCACTTCTGCGAACGTCTTATGTGTATTGATCAACCCCTTGATCATCCTCAACATCCTCATGTTGAGTGCTAGTTTCAACCAAACGTGCATCGGGTTGTGGTTCTTGATCCTCTTCAAGATCCACTGTTCTACTGCCAGCTCCTTCCATAAGGAACTTTTCTTCTAAGAACTCACCATTTCTGGCCACAAACACCTTTTGTTCCAGTGGATCATAGAAATAATATCCCTTAGAGTCTCTAGGATATCCAATAAAGATACACTTGGTGGATCGGACTTCTAATTTGTTTGGGGTGGGAGTCTTAACATAAGCCTCACAACCCCAGACCCTTAAGTATGATAGGGATGGAACTCTTCCATGCCATATCTCAAAAGGCGTCCTTTCCACCTTTTTGGTTGGGGCCATATTCAGAACACGGGCCACGGAGAGCAGAGCGAAACCCCAAAATGATAGAGGTAATGTGCTTCTAGCCATCATAGATCGGACCATATCCAATAAGGTTCGATTTCTCCTTTCAGACACACCATTATGTTGTGGTGTTCCAGGTGGAGTGAGTTGTGAGACAATCCCACAACTCCTAAGATGATCTTGAAAAACATCACTAAGGTATTCACCTCCTCTATTGGTACGGAGAACTTTAATTGATTTGTTGAGTTGATTTTCTACTTCATTCTTGAAGATTTTGAACATTTCAAAAGCTTCATCTTTGTGCCTTAGTAAGTACACAACCCATAGCGACTATAATCGTCAGTAAAGATAATGAAGTATCTTTAACCATTCCTAGTCATTGGTTTAAAAGGACCACATACATCCGAATGTATGATTCCTAATAAATCTTTTGCCCTTTCGGTAGTTCCACTAAAGGGTGCCTTAGTCATCTTACCTTGTAAACAAGATTCACAAACATCAAATGAATCACATTCATTTGTTTTTAAAAGACCATTCTTTTGAAGTGTTTGTAAATGTTTTGTAAAACCTCTGATATTCTCCCAGAAACAATAACACACGATCTCAATCACGTGAATGCGGAATGTAAACGTGATTAAATATAAAAGAAGATTGGATTGAACATAAAATGCTTCTTAGATTGAACAAACAACCTATTACAGGTCTTGTGCAGTTTTCGCACAGTACAGGAAGATAATGAATGAAAAGCTTTTTTTACAAAAAACGAAAACAAGCTATTTATACAAAACATGGAGTTCTCGCGCGAGATACTTTTCGCGCGGCTTTGGCTTTCGCGTGGCATCTTCTCTCGTGTGGAAGCTTGTCTCGCATGGTCTGCGACTCGCGTGGGATCTGCTTCTCGCGTGACTTCTTTAATTCGCGTGGATTCAGTCTTTCGCACAGGCAGTTTGTTTTGCCGAGCCTTGATTTGTCTTCTACAATCTCCCCCTAGGCTCGGTGAAACATAATCAATCAAAGTCAACATTCGCCTTCTTGTAAGAGCCAGCATAGGCATACCATTTGTTTCTTAGGATCCGGTCAATCATCCATACGTACTGGCAAGATAGAAAATAAATAGACTCATCCGCTGAAATAGGGCAGTGTAACAGCTTTAGTAAGTCATCTTTGCCAAACTTCATCAAGTCTGCTGGATCAATGATTCGATAAGACCTGTCTATACATCTGATCACAGTGTGACCGGAATCCTTTTCACATCTCCAAGATATAAGTTGCTTCAAAGTGTTGGGAGGAACTGGAGCATGCACAGGGACTTTTCTGATAAATTTGGGATGTTGATAGACTCGTATCTTCATAGGAGCTTTAGTATTTTCATCAATTCTTGTTGAGTCATCAATCAACTTTGATTTTGCAGTCTTAAATTCTTTGAAATTTGTGCGCATCTCCCTTCTTATCATGGATCTCATGAGTTCAGCTTCACTGTAATTACTCTCATTAAAGAATGGAGCTTTGCCCATGGAGTATAAATCAGCAGCACGTAGAGTATGGAAGTCTTGAGTGCTCTTTAGATAATCAATCTCTCCATTCCTTCTCTTTATGACATACATCCTTTTCTCGCTATCATAACCCCAGCTAATAACATGAGACATTTCACCATACTTCTGTTTTGGCTTTGATATAAACAGAAAATGAGCTTCAGTAGGTGGTGGTGGTGCTTTGAACTGTAAACCTCCTATAGTGTATAGGGCAATCTGACCAGTAGTATCTGTCTTTGTAGAATCAGTAGGAGTTTCACCACTCACAGTCTCATTGGGAATTTCTCCTTCTTCAAGATTGATGTCTTTGAATAGCTCTTGAAGGTTGTTCCCAAAAATGTCTGTATATTCATTCTGCTCTTCCAGATCATCAAAAATATCAAGTTCTTCTTCAACAACTCCAGATGAAGTTCGTTGAAAAGAATACAATTCCTTTTCATACACACTTTCCGTGGCAGGGTCCAGTGGATCATATCCTTCTGGATCACTAACACTTGGTCGATCGACATTATTAGTGTTAGTATCTCCAGTTGGACTCGAAGAAGAACCTGAAGCATCACCTCCATCATCATTATTACCATTATTACCTCCATCATCTCCACCATCATCATCATCACCATCATTTCCACCATCGTCATCATTATTTTCATTTCCACCATCGTTATCATCATTTTCATTTCCACCATCGTCATCATCATTTTCATCGTCATCTTCATCATCATCATCCTCATTATCATTAGAATCAGCATAATCAACTAACTCTTCATCCTCCCTTTCATGAACAATAGGCATAGAAACCATGTGTTCCGGCTCAACGAAAGCTGTAGATGTGTAAGCTTCGGTGATAGGTACTTCAGATGAAATAGGAACATCTTCAGTAGTGCTAACACTTGGCTGTACAATAGATGTTTGAGCTTCGTTGACCGTTTCCTTCTCAGGAACAGTCTCAGTAGGAGGTGGGCTTGGAGAGCGTCTACTTGATTCACCAATTACTGTTGTAGACCTTATGATTGGTGGTTGATGAAAATAAGTCTGTGAAATGAATTCTCTCAGCTCGTTCAGTTGTCTCTCCAACCCAGAAGTGTAGTCAAACTTGCTCTTCATTTGTTGTTCAAGAGAGGCCAATCTTGTGTCTTTGATAGCTGAGTCGAGATGAATCATGTTGATCAGATTTGTCTTTTCATCATTGCCTTTCTTTAATTCAGCAATCAACTTCATATTCTCAAAGTTTTCTTTCTCCAGGTTCTTTATTCTCTCTTCCAATGTGATAGAACCAGGAGTGCTTGATGATTCCTCTCTCCTCTGAAACTCAGGAGGAGTATTCAAGAGTGTATCGACATCAAACTCTAAATTTTCTTGATGAGGTGGTGTAGAAAAACCTGAGCCAGAAATATTAGCTGCTCCAGAAACAGGAACTGTTTCTGTTTCAGGAGCAGAAGAAGTCACATTGGCTGCCTGATCTTGCTCTGTCTCGGTGACAACCACATGTGTTCTTGGTCTTCTGGGTATAATACCACGACCTCTCTTTCTAATTGGATAATCTCTCCTTCTTGCCATACGTTTTCTTCGTGAGGAGGTACTTGGCGACTCTTCAGGGACATAATCAGTATCCCTGTCTTCCTCATTTGGTCGAGAAGATGTTGGAGTAGAAGGGGTTGGATCAGTTTGGATCACATAGGGAACATTCCCTATTTGATCACTAGCAGTCTCAGAACTGGAAGCAGAGTGAACAACTTCTTCCATTCCTCCTTCACACACAGGCTCATCTTCAAACAACTTCTCAATCTCTTCATCCAAATTATCTCTAGCAGTAGAAGTAGAAGCACCAGTTTGTGCCTCATCAGTATGAGCACCTTCACCAATCTCATCAACATTTTCTTCAATCTCAGAGAATTTTCCGATCTTCGTAAAACTTTCACCAGAGCATTTGTTTCCTCTGGCTCCAGTGAGGTGTGTAAAAATCTCCTTCTTAATCGTCTGTACAACATATTTTGGAGATCTCTGAGTGGCAAGCTCAGGAAAAGCATCGTTGATAACCAGCTGAATGAATCCGGGATACATGATAAACTTTCTCCCTGGATTGGCCGTAGCGTTTTTCACCATCTCTTGAAATATAACGCCAGAGATACTGAATGGAATATCATCCACTAGAGAAACCAATAAGGATCCAAACACAGCACTAAGACTGTCCATCCCAGCCTTCAGATTACTTAGACAATGTATTACCACGTGAAATAAGTATTTCCAGTATGGTGGTAACCACTTCTTTTCCAGACTTGGGTATCTATACTCGTATCCCATACGAGTCAAACAATCTATCACAACATCATCCTCAAGTCTAGTTGGAGCATTATTTTGATCATCAAACAGTAACACTCTGTTTAGAATAGCCTGTGAGACAGTCACTCTTTTCTCCTTGACTGTGGCAGTGATAATCTGATTACCAGCTTGGTCTTTTTCTAGAGCAGCCGTGCTCCAGAAAGAATCAATAAGCTCAAAATATATTGCTGGATCAGCAGATATGGCATAGACAATCCGAGAATTCTTCAGACCCTCGATCATAGAAGAAAATAGTTCCTTCCCTTCCAGAACCTCATCTAAGTAGGCAACACAATTATGATTTTTATTGAAAATCATTTGTGCCATCTGCATTGTCACAACAATCAGGATTAGAACACTTAGAATATAACTTAATTATGCCAAAAGAGTTGCAACACTTAGAACAAAAATTTACACTTAGAAAATTTCATCACTTGTAAACAATTAATAATCTCAAAGTTTATTACACTTAAGGTTTATCAATAAAAAGTTATTGTGTACAAGTACATTTGAGACACAAATGCTTCAACACTTTGAAACTTTTAAAACTTTCTGTTATGCGAAAAAACTAACACTTGCGAAAATTAATAATGAGCGAAAAGTGTTAATGCGACAACACTGTTCACGCGACAAAACTGTCAATGCGAGAACTCAGTTTGTGCGACAAATGCTATTCATGTGATAACACTGTTTCGTGCGAAAATAATGTTCACGCGAAATCACTTTGCGAAAACTGGGTTCAAGCAAAACGTGTATGTCACGCGAAACCAAGGCTCACGCGCGAATCAGTTTCACGCGACAACCCTTTTTCGCGTCTGTTCATTTCTACGCGATTCGCACAACCCAAATTCAAATTAACAGTTCAAATCTCGATTTTAATCAATGAAGTCCAGATCATTGATGTCGCCTAAGTCTATTAGGTCGATTTCATCTGTCAATTTCATCTATTAAGTCCATTTTGTAAGATTTTTGGATCAAGATGTTAGGTTTTCCTTAGCATTTCAAATCTACAGTAATCCAATCAACCATGTTATACCTGTAACTCACAATCTGAGAGTAATGCTAACGAAATATGAAACACAATCACAACAAGAGTGAAATGAAGTCTGTTTCGATGTATGCGAAATAAGAATTCGGAGAATATGCGAAAAAGGTTTTCGGGTAAGTGTTTGAGCGAAAAGTGGGTTTTTCTAGAACACAGTGAATTTTATACCCCAGCCGAATCACGCGACAAGGCTTTTCGCAAGACCTGCTCTTTCGCGTGACTCCCTTTGTCGCATGACTTCAAAGATTTCAAATTTTTCAACTTTTAAATCTTTTCAAACCTTTACATAACTTTCAATCTTTTTATTTTCAATGAATCATGTCAACAGTAAATGTTATGTACCAAGTAACTAATTAATTTAATGAATCTTCAATTTTCAAAAATTTTTCTTGTTATTTATTTGTCCTAAAAATAAAACACTATAAAAGTGATATAAAAACAAACACTAACATACAAAATAACAAAAGCATGAAAACACTTAAAAAATCAAGATCGGATTTGCTTGTTTTGTATAAATTTTCATAATGAGATCATATAGTTCTTTTGTCAAGTTAAGACTCTGTCCGGCTTTATTTAAAATAACTTGTTAAGTTGATTGTCAATATCTGTTGTCCGCTTTAAACTTATACTTCATGTTTTACTCAGAAACATAATGAGTGATATATATCATGTTTTTGTGTTGATTTAATATAAGTCAGTGGATCCCATAATCAGAACTTTTGTAGAATAATTATTATCCTTCAAGACACTATAGAGATTTCAAGTCACCCCAATTTGACTTAAACCATGCATTGATGATCAGTGATACCATTTATTGTATTCCTAAATATAACTATTTGAGCATAACTAGCCTGAGAAATATTTCTTAACCCGGAATATTAACAAGTTTAAGGACTTACTGACAGCCATCCGGACATACGTCTGCCCTCACAAGATGTTTAGGACTTACAAGCCATTCGGACTTACATGCCCCATCTTTCGATTTTGCCTTCCAAAGTTAAAAACTATTCTCAAAATCAGAAAATATATACCATATAGTATGTATGTCTTTTAGACATATCTTTTGATTTGTTGTGCTTCTTGGCATCTTATATCCTATATGGCCTTTTCCTTTTGGCATCTTTTTGCTCAATTATTTTCTTTTTGTGTTTTTCTCTTTTTGTTTCTTTTTGTATTTTGATCTTTTATATATATATATATAGTTATGATAATCACTAAATCAATCATATACAGGCTTGAGTATGACAAGATTATATCTCTCAGTCTGTGTTAGAACATTTTTGGCACAGAATCCTGATATGTTCCCCACTAAATCATATTTCTTTAATTCAAGTGTAATCACTCAATTATGATCTTTTCATTTCTGAAAGCAAAGCCTATCGACATATCAAACATAATCCAAGTGTATTTGTATTTAAACCTTTGAAAGTACTTATACTCGTTTTGAACTTTGTCATATCATTTCTCATTTAAGCATGAAAATTTCATCTTTTGATTTTGGCAATCCTTTAATCTTAACTCCCCCTAAGACCAAAAATATTTTTCAGAACTTGTTTTTCTCCCCCTAAAATTGGGATTGTTCTTTCAAGAAAAATAAACAATTTCAATTTTATTCTTTATTTTAAAAAAAAATGAAAAATCTTTTTGTGAAGATTCATTAAACCAATTTATCCAAAGTTAATCATTCCCAATGATTGTACAAGGAAATCAAATCGAGAATGATCAAATGCCTTGGTAAATAAATCAGCGATATTTTCAGTTGACGACACTTGTTTTAGATGAATAAGTTTACGATCAAAACAATCGCGGATAAAATGGATGCGGATGTCAATGTGTTTAGTCTTAGAGTGTTGAATGGGATTTTTCACGATGTTTAGTACTGCCGTGTTATCACACCAAATTGGTGTGTCATAAATGTTGAGACCATAATCGAGAAGTTGTTGCTGAATCCAGACAAGCTGGGAACAACAGCTCGAAGCAGCCACATATTCAACTTCGGCAGTGGATGTGGATACAGTGTTCTGCTTCTTACACTGCCAAGAAATGAGTCGGTTACCCAAGAATTGACATCCTCCTGTGGTCGTTTTCCTGTCTAAGTTACAACCACCATAATCACTGTCAGTATAAGCAAATAAATTGAAATCGGAATTTCGAGGATACTAAAGACCAAGTTTAGGTTGACCCTTGAGATACTTGAAAATCCGCTTGACAGCTTTCATGTGTGATTCCTTTGGATCACTTTGATAGCGGGCACACTGACAAACAGGGAACATGACATCCGGCCTGCTTGCAGTGAGATACATGAGGGAACCAATCATTGATCTGTAAAGATGTTGATCAACTGATTCTCCTAATGGATCCGGAGTAAGAGTAGGACGAGAAGCCATTGGAGTTGGAGCTACTTTGGAATCTTGAAACTTGTATTTCTCAAGAATAGTCTGAACATATTTTTCTTGATGAATGAGAATACCCGTCTCAGATTGAGTAACCTGAATACCCAAGAAAAATGAAATTTCCCCAAGGGAACTCATCTCAAACTTCTTCTTCATCACCTCTTCGAACTCCGTGCACATACTATCATTTGTGGAGCCAAAAATGATATCATCGACGTAGATTTGAACCAAAATGATATCATCGCCTGATTTTTGTATGAATAAGGTTTGATCAATTGCTCCTCTTGAATAACCATTTGCGAGCAAATGTTCAGTCAGAGTTGCGTACCAAGCACGAGGTGCTTGATGTAAACCATATAGCGCCTTATCCAACTTGTATAGATAATCAGGATGATCTGGGTCTTCAAATCCAGGAGGCTGACAAACATAGGTTTCTTCCTTCATTTCTCCGTATAAAAATGCGGTTTTAACATCCATCTGGTACACCTTGAAGTTCATGTATGAAGCAAAGGCTAAGAATGTGCGTATTGCTTCTAGTCTTGCAACTGGAGCATACACTTCTTCATAGTCCAATCCCTCAACTTGATAAAATCCCTACACAACAAGACGTGCTTTATTCCGAACTATAACACCTTTTTCATCCGTATTGTTTCTAAAAATCCACTTTGTCCCAATCGGAAGCTTATCCTTTGGAAGTTCAACAAGATGCCAAACATTGAGTTTCTTGAATTGCATCAATTCATCTTGCATTGCTTCTATCCAGCTGTTTTCTTTGAGTGCCATTTCCACATTCTTGGGCACTGTTTGTGATAAAAAGCAAGCATATAGACATGTGTTGATTGCCCCTGATTGACTTCTGGTAATTACACCTTTGTGCAACGGACCAATGATTGCTTCAGTTGGATGAGTTTTATGTATTCTCAATTGAGGAATCTCATCTGCAATCATTCCATCTTCCAAATTTGTAATATGTTCAATATTATCATGAGCTTCTTCAGAGTGTTGAGATTGATACACAATAGTTTCTTCAAGTGTGTCATCTGAAATATGAATTTCAGAAGCAGTAGACACATTTGGAGATTCTTCAAAAGGAACTTGAATGATTTCTATCGGTGTATGTATAGTTTCTGAAGAAGATGAAGATAATGGAGAACTCAATAATTCTTCCAGCTCCTGAGTAGGAACATCTAATGACTCAGAACATGCATATACAGGGATAGAAGCTGTAGGAATATCTTTGGATGATGAAGCAATAGCAGAATCATCAGATATCAAAGATGAAAGGTCCTCAATGATTTTGTTATCCAAGGAGATTGCTTGAGAAGTAGAATCTGCAGATGAAGGTTTAGAAATTTTAAAATTTATGAACAAAGATTCATAATCATAAACCCATGAAGGAGCTGAACCTGCATCAGTTATGTTAAGCTCGTGCCAATCAATGTTAAATGACTCGACTATTTGTCTAGTTCTTTTATTATAAACACGATATGCAACTTTATTGGCAGCATATCCTACAAAGTAACATTCATCCGCCTTTTCAGAAAATTTTGAACTAGATTCAGTTGTATGCAACAAAGTGCAACAACAACCAAAAGTTTTAAAATATTTAACTTTGGGTTTGTGTTTATAGAATATTTCATATGGAGTCTTATTTAATCTTTTGTTGATTAAAGCACGATTTTGAACATAACATGCAGTATTTACTGCTTCAGCCCAAAAGAACAAAGGTAATTTGGCAGCAGAGATCATCGTTCTAGCAGCTTCAATCAATGTTCTATTTCTTCTTTCTGCAACTCCATTCTGTTGTGGAGTGCCAGCAGCACTGAATTGTCTGGCAATTCTCTTGGATTCACAGAACTCATTCAGAGTTTGATTGCAAAACTCTGTCCCATTGTCACTTCTGATGCATTTTACCTTTTTCTCTTTCTGATTCTCCACTAAAGTAATGAACTTGATCAAAAGGTGTGGAGTTTCATCCTTAGATGCTAAGAAAAACACCCAAGTAAATCTAGAAAAGTCATCAGTAACAACCAGACAGTAAGATCTTCGACCCAAACTTAAAACACTTACTGGACCAAAAAGATCCATGTGTAAGAGTTGTAAGATTGATTCGACTGAGTTGTGTGCAACTGGTTTTTGAGGAAGTTTATGTTGTTTACCCTTTGAACATGACAAACAATGTTCATTTAATTGAAATTCTTTTTCGGGTAAACCAGTAACATGAGTTCCACGTACAAGTTTATTCATATTTTTAAGATTGACATGTCCTAATCGACGATGCCATAACATGGAATCATTTTCTGAGGATTTGGATAGTAAGCACGAAGCTGTTACCAAAGAATTAGAACAATGCATATCAAGAAGATATGTATCATTGTCTCTCGGAGTCCTCATCAAAATCCATTCATCAGGAACAACAAAACCTGTTTTTAAAATTAAGCATTCTTTGTTAGTAAAGTGTGTAGAATATTGTTTGTCACAGATTTGAGACACACTTAGCAGGTTATGTTTTAATTCCTCAACAAAATTAACATTCTCAAAACTTAGGACGCCGTTTGTAACTGTACCACGTTTAGTAATTCGTCCTCCTCTATCTCCTGCAAATATCACTCTCCCTCCGTTGTATGATTGCACATCTTGTAGTAATGATAAGTTACCCGTCATATGTCTTGAACAACCGCTATCTACATGCCATAGACTTTCAGTAGTCTTTTGCGGTTGTCCCTGCATTCGTAACAAAATTACTTAGATTTTGGTACCCAAGTCATACATGACTTGAGCACATTGTGTGTTGCAGTAAGACAAAATGATTTGATAGTATTATATTTTGTTTGCACATCATTCTTTTCATTTATGCTTTTAATCTTGACATTTTCCTTTACATCATTAGTCAATTTATTATCCCGTTTGACATTGAATCATTAACAACCTTTGATTTCATATTATTTGAAAATTTTCCACAAGTGAAAAATAGTTTTCTATTATGATAAATAGAACTACGAAATCTTTGTTTGCTTAATGATTTTTGTCGAAAAGGACAATTATTTGCCAAATGATTTGTGTTTCCACACTGAAAGCATCTTTTTTGTTGTGTGTGGAAAACAAACTGTGGATGATAATTATGAAAATTGTCATAAAAACCAAAGTCAGATTGACTAGGTTTAACTTTCTCCACAGTCTCTCGAATCTTTGTCTCGTTTGACAATTGCAAATTCATCTTTTGCGGACTCGAGGAAATTGATGAATTATGACCACTTTGGATTGTAGATTTGGCAGTTTTGACTTTTGGAATTGGTGGTGTTGAAATAGGAACAGTCTTTGATTCTGCTGGAGTAGGACCAGACTTTGAATTTGCTGGATGAGGACCAGGCTTAGATATACGGATTGGTGCTGGAGAAGGACCAGGCTTTTGAATTTTCAGATTGAATGCAGAAGAATCATTCACTTGCAAATCTGGGCTACAAACATCTTGATTCACAGGGTTAGCATTATAATGTAGTTTATTTTTAAAGAATCGAGAATTCGTTTCTTTAAAAATATGTTCTTCATTTTCAATTAAACCTTTTGAAACAAATCTATTTTTAAAATCCTTTTCAATTCTTTCTTTCTGATTTACCCTTAGATTTGCATTCAAATTATATTTGCTATTTGATTTCATCTCATTCAAAACAACATTCTTTTCATTTCCTGACAAGTTTTGTTTACAAGCAAATTGTGAAACTTTTACATTCTTATTTTTCAAACATTCATTCTCATTCTCTTCCTCACTCTCACTTTCCCAATCTTCAACCAACCCATCCACCTTCATTTTATCTGCAAAAAGATTTTCAGGTGATTGTTTAGGTTTGGGTACTATGATAGGATCAACAGATAAATTTATTTTGACAGAAGGTTTTAAGTCTTGAGATGGAGAGAATCCAATTCCATAGACCATATCAGAATCACAAATGTTATCAGATGAAGGTAAACATGAATAATCATGATTAATTGGAGGAGCAATGTTAGAAAATCCAACACCACACTTTCCTCCTTTGATCTTCTGAGTCATTTGTGACTTGATTATTCCTTCAACCATTATTGATGAAAGTTCAAATTTTTCAACAGTCAATTTAACCATGGCTAATTCACTGTTGAGTCTATTAATTTCTAGAGCGAGTTCATTGTTTCTATTTGTCAAGTCATTATTAGTACATTCTTTATCATGAAGATTTAATTTCAAATTATATATTGTTTTGTTTAAACCTTCAAGTTTTTCTTTAAAAATATTTTCATTTGACTTGTGTTTGCAAGCTTGATACTGAAGTTTTTCAACTTCCATTATCAGGCTCTCATTATGAACTCTGTATCTTTGAACTTTCTCAACACATGTATTTTTACATAGACTATCATATACCTTTGGTTCTGAAGTTTCCCCTTCTGTTTTCCCTACCTTCTTGACCATGAATGCTTTCATTTCAGCAGCTGGTTCTTCCACTGGAGCACTATCAACAGTCTTTGGATCAATGCATGGGCTTTTGACTGGGAGCTCGACAGTGTACTCATCAATCACACTTTCTTCTTCAGCAACCTTTTTAACCTGATCTTCCTTCACAACAGTCTCCTTATCTTCTACCACTTTCTCATCCTCTATTTCAACTTTCTCCTTCTCTTCTTCCACCGAAGCAAACAAACCCTCCAACAAATCATCAGACACGAATTCAGCAAACAAATTTTCCTCCTCTTCTGGTTCTGGAACAATCTTTGCAACAAAGGCAGTAGACAAATGTAAATCAAGGGCCTCCATTTGATCAGACCAATCATATTCAGCATTAGTTTGAGAAACTAATGCTTTAGTACCACCAGAAGTACTTGCTTTGTCTTTCTTCGGCTCTATCTCCACAGTCACCATCTTCTTTGGGCCTTCATTTTGACCACTTTTTGGTTCAGTACATTCTCTGGCGAAATGACCTGGTTTGTCACAGTTGTAACACCTCAGGTTAGATTTATCGAAACCAATTTTTGCTAGAATTGTTAACGCCAAACATTTTCCTCCCAGTTCTTCTAGCAAAATTCTTCGCCCTGTAAACTACCATGGCCATCTGATACTTGATGTCATTCTCTTCAACATCATCCGGATTAACTTGTTGAAGATCATCAACCAGAACATTTGGAGCAGTAAGTCTTCCGGCCATGAAAGCTTCATAACTTGACATGAATGTGGTGAAAAGAGCAAGATGCTCCTCAGCAATCTGAACAGTTTGCTTTGATGGACTAGTGGTAGCAACATAAGCATGTTGACCACTCTGAGAATCTTGAGATTGAGAGACTTGTTGATGGATGATGGGGGAATAATGTTGAGCAGCTGGAACATGAACTTGGTGGTTTATTGCTGGTTGAATAAAGGAAGATGCTGCACTTCCAGATTGTTGTTGCTGACACATTTGTGTATAACTGACATAGTAATTTGGATTACTAGCCATCTTTGCATAGAGAGCAGTTCCTTCAGTACCCAGAGAACTGAGATGATTAGCAGCACGCTGCTTATCGTCCATAGCATAAGACTTGATTGTTGAAATGAGATCGGTCAACTGAAGAGTATACAAGTCTTTGGTTCTCTTTATCAAAGTACAGTTGTTATTCCAACTGTATGGAAGTGAATTGAGCAACTTCTTGTTCACAGTTATGGGTTCCAGAGTAATACCCGCACTCTTCATTTTTGTTACCAGTCTAACAAACCTGGCCATCTGAACTTCCAGCTCTTCACCAACAATATGATTGAACATGTTGAATTCTTGATTCAACATATCCTTTTTGCTCTCTCTCATGACTTTGTTGCCCATAATCTAACTCCAAAGCATCCCATAACACCTTAGCACCTTTGAACTCTTGAAACTTTTATGAGATCTCAGTAGTAAGAGCCATTGTGATTGCAGCATATGCTTTATCATCCAGTTCCAATCTCTTGATGCCGTCTTCATCCCACAAATGTTCAGGTTTTTGAACCATTTCTCCTTTATCATTTTTGTACAACGGAATGTAAGGACCATACTGGATAGATCTCCACATTTTTGGTTCCGTGTAAATAACATATCTCTCAAATCGAAACGCCCAATCGGTATAATCATCTTCACAGAGAAGTCTTGGCGGCTTGTTACCAGTACCAATTTCCGTGTCTAGATGAAGTGAAGCAGTAAGATGCTTCAAATTCGGTGTTGTTGAAGCCATAATGATCAGAAAGTCAAAAAATCAGGTATTCGTGCGAAATAAGATCTCGTGCGAAAAACAATTTCGCGCGGAGAGAGTTTTCGCGCGCGATGGAGTTGTTCGTGCGAATTTTCAAAAGTACCTTTTCACGCGAATCGCACAAAAAGGTGAAATACCTAACTGAGCGAAAACACCACCTTTTCTCGTGTGAAAAATTACAGATCAAGCGAAAACTTCAACTTTGTGCAGAATCAAATTTACAACCGTTTGTTCACGTGAATGTCACCTCCAATTCACTGATTAGGTTTGATTAAACCCATTTTAATCTAATTTTAATGAATTTAAGTCAATATGAAGCTTAATTTTGATTAAAATTCACTTAATGTCCACTAATTCAGTTCAATTCGGTCCAAATCACTCCAAAACCTTCGAAATCGAGCAGCATAACATTGCCATCTCAGAATCTAAAGTGATCAATGATGAATTCTTCAAAAATCGAGTAGAACACAATCCAATTCTTCTCCAAATCATGGTTCAAGAGCCTATTGCTCTGATACCAATTGTAAAACCTCTGATATTCTCCCAGAAACAATAACACACGATCTCAATCACGTGAATGCGGAATGTAAACGTGATTGGATATAAAAGAAGATTGGATTGAACATAAAATGCTTCTTAGATTGAAGAAACAACCTATTACAGGTCTTGTGCAGTTTTCGCACAGTACAGGAAGATAATGAATGAAAAGCTTTTTTTACAAAAAACGAAAACAGGCTATTTATACAAAACATGGAGTTCTCGCGCGAGATGCTTTTCGCGCGGCTTTGGCTTTCGCGTGGCATCTTCTCTCGCGTGGAAGCTTGTCTCGCATGGTCTTCGACTCGCGTGGGATCTGCTTCTCGCGTGACTTCTTTAATTCGCGTGGATTCAGTCTTTCGCACAGGCAGTTTGTTTTGCCGAGCCTTGATTTGTCTTCTACATGTTTCTTGTTTATATGACCAAGACGACAATGCCAAAGATAGGTATCAGTCAAGTCCAACTTGAGTTTCTTGGTGTTAGTTTGGTACAATGAACTATTTAAAGTATTTTCATGAACCAATTCATAAATACCATTAATGGGAATAGCTTTAAAATAGAACATACCATTTAAAGAAACATGAATATCATTTTCAATAAAGGATAATACATAATCATAATGTCTTAATTGGGAAACAGAAATAATGTTCCTAGTCAAACTAGAAGCATACAAAACATTCTTCAAAATAACTTCCAAGCCACTTGGAAGTTTTAGGATGTAGTCCCCACGAGCTTCAACTAAGAATTTAGTTCCATTGCCCATGAAGAGGCTAACATCCCCTTGATTGAAGTCCCAACTTCTTGTGAACCCCTGCAACAAATTGCAAATATGAGTTCCACCTCCGGTATCCAATACCCATGTGTTAGAAGATGTAACAATAAGATCAATATGAATCATGTATATTGTACCTGAGGTCTACCCGGCATCCCTCTTTGCTTTCAACTCTTGGAGATGGACAGGACAATTCCTTGCCCAATGTCCTATCTCCCCACACTTGAAGCATGGGTCGTTGGTAGTAACCTTTTGCTTCTTCTCTTGTGGCTTGGGTGGTACCCTTACCACCCCTTTCAATTTTCCCCAAACGAGTCCATTACCCTTGGCAACTTTTGCCTTGGGTGCGGGATGAGGCATTTTGTTGTTCCCACCTTCATTAATGGTGAGAACGGGTAAAAACCTTTTACCCATGGCCGCCTCGGCTGTTTTGAGCATTGAGTGAAGCTCACCAATGCTTTTGTCCCATGCATTCATGTTGTAGTTCAACACGAATGTCTCGAACTTCTTGGTAAGGCCATTTAGGATCAAATCTGTGGCCAATTTCTTCGAGACGGGACAATTTAGCCTCTCGAGGCGGTCAATATGTCTTTTTATCTTAAGTACATAAGAAGAAACAGATTGGTTGTCGTCCATACGACATGCATGGAGTGCTTGAACCGTTTCGAAGCGCTCAACCCTTGCTTGCTGTTGGAACGTTTCCTTCAGCTTGGTTATCATGTCGTAAGCTCCGTGATGTTCATACTCCTTTTGGAGATCCGGAGTCATGCTCGCTAGCATGAGACAAGACACTTGGACGGAGTCCTCAGTGTACTTCAGCCAATCGTTGTAGGCCTCCTCATCATCCTCAGTAGGTTGATCAGGGATAGGGTCGTCTAAAACATATGATTTTCTCTTTTGCTTGAGAACGATTCTCAAGTTTCGATACCAATCAATAAAGTTGTTATGATTTAGACGTTCCTTTTGGAGGATCGCTCGTAATGATTGGTTGGACACGGATGAGTTATCGTGATTTTCATTATTGGTGGCCATCTACAAAATTTAACAAAGATCTATTTTAGTATTTCTGATATTGCTATTTTTAATAATTAATGCCTTTTAAGGTCATTTTTATATTAAAATCTAGAACCCAACATTACATTTAAATTGTGGTTAGGTGACCTTTATCTCACGATTTAAATTAATAAGGTGGTCAACGATTGACGGTTGCAACCATTTGCAACTTCTAGAGGTATGGGACCGACTTTTGAACATCATATGTAAAGTTGGCAAGTTAATCCCATCAACACCATTTGGAAACCATATTGTAGGTGATCTATTTAACATGGTTTGCAAATCAAGTTATCCTACTTGCACACACATGTGAGTTTACCAACATAAGTGGTTAGGTGACCTTTATCCCACCAATGTGGTATTCCCACCTTAAGTCATAAGTTCCCTCAAAATGGTTAGGTGACCTTTATTCCATTAAGAGTTTCCAAATGACTTAAGTGTTGTGCAAAAGGACGGTGTTAAACTTGTTTGTTAGGTATTCAAAGTTTTCATAATTCTAGTTTAGAAAACTCTATGTACTTGTATTTGCATGCTTTCAAATACAAGATACCCTATGGTTCTTTTAATAAAACCCATTTTATTTATAAAACCATTAATCCTTTTAATAACCATTTATTAATACTTAATGATTAAGAAACATATTATATTAGCTTGTTAAGATCATTTTTATTAAGATTGTTTATTATATCCAAATATCATACAATCATTCATAAAACCACAATCAAACAAGCATAATATAAACATCCATATGTGCATAACCATAGCTACTATTGTGACCACACTTGTTTGCCATCGCAAGTGTGGTCATTTGGTCTTTCCTAAGGGTTGAATACAACACAAAAATTGAGGTCTTTATAGACCCCCACTTGAACTTGCATCCATATGCCCCAAGTCTTTCTCTTTGTGTCTTCCTCTTGTGCTTCCATCTAGTGCATCTCCATTTACAAAATTTATATCCTAATACAAATTTTCTAATAAAGGAAGTGCACTTAATCTATCTATTACATTTCAAATGAATGAATAAATAAATTACATCCTAAAAAAAACACAAAAGAATAATATTACAACCCAAATGAAAAACAACCAAAACAACCATCCATTCCAAACCAAATCAACATAAGGTCAAGGCTAGGTTATGCACCATCTTGAACAAAGATTATATCATCCAAACATACAATGAAACCCCACTTAAAACCACCAAATTTCAGCCAACATAAACTAAAATTTTGGGTTTTAAACATTGTCCAAACAATTATATATATCATCATACATATCTTTCAAGGTTTAGTCACAAGCATGTGTGACATAACCTTGAAAGTTTGGGGATTCAACATGCAAGAACATTTCAGCCCTTAAAAGGGTTATAAAATCCTATAAAACAAATTTTTAAAGGATTCTAACAAGCATGCTATCCACATAACCGGCTCTAGATGCCATTGATGGGTTTGATGAGACACAAAAACGAGTTTAACCACTTAAACTTTCTGAAAAACGCAGCAGAATAACAACTTAAAAACGATTTTATAAGCTGAAAATTGTGCTCTTTAGATAACCATTTAAATGTATAAAACAAACCCATGTATCAAGGATCATTTTATGTGTATGAACATGCTATGTATGCATAAAAGGAACACAATACGACAGCCATAAAGGGCTGCCAAAATACCTTCCAGCAACCTCAAAACCGTGGATGACAAGAATGAGATGGAGAAGATGATGATGTCTTTTATGCAACCCTCAAAGAAGAGAACCTCAAGTAGTAATACCCAGAAGCTTCTTCTTCCAAACACCTTGCTATGTTAGGGAGCCTTTTGCACCAAAACAATCTTCCAAGCTTTCTTTCAACTTCGAAATCCAGCCCCAAATGCAGCCAAAATCTCGAAATTTTGTGAGAGAAATGGAGAGTTCTTGCCTTGTGAGTTTGAAGAGAGAGAGAGAGGTGAAATGATGGAAGAGTGTGTATGTTAAAGTCTTGCATGTTACAAGACACAAATGAGGTTCCCAAGGGCCCCTTTGGGCGGCAGCAAGTTGAAGACCCAAAAGGGTTGCCCACCCATTTGCAATTTTAAAATAAAACCACTCTTTCATGCATTTTAGTTATAAAATTAAAACATAGTCTAATTTTATAACATGTCACACTTTTATTTGATACTATTTAACCAACTTAAATATTGTATCAAATAAATATCTCATGAACAAAATTATCCATATAATAGTGTTCTATCACAAAAGCAATATTTAGAAAACCAATTTGCTAAATAGGTGCCAATATTTATTGTACGATCTTATCAACAAATAAATATTTGTTGGTGTTTGTTTAGCTTGTTATTGGGTATGACCTGACTTGGATCATAACGTACTAACCACATCAATCTTGTATTTGTCTTGGGCATACAAGATCCAACAACTTAGGCGCATGAGCCTCATGGCCGCATGGGCATTATTTTGGTGCATCACCCTATACTTAGGCATTTCTTCAAAAGCTTAAGCGCATGAACTACTGTTCAGGCACATTAGCTTTCACTTAGAAATTTCCAAGGCATTCTAGGCGCATGACTACTGTTTAGGCACAGGATCTTACTTAAAACTTTTCTAAGGCAAAATAGTAGACGCATGGGCCCTGTTTGGGCGCATAACCATCAACTTACATGTTTCTAATATATTTTTCAGTCCCGAACACAATCTTAACATGTTCTAAGCTCCCAGTATCATTCTAAGCCTTAACTTAGCATGCACTACCATAAAACATCAACACATAAATACATACAATCATATATACAAAAGTTTTAAAATAGTTTTACATGCATTTTTAGCCCCAAAATCTTTAAAAACAAGTAAAATACGGGATCTAAAAACTGACCTTTTACAGCTTTCCAAACACCTCTCCTTCAAACCCGAACCCTCAAGGATTTCTAACACCTAGACATGTCAAAACACATAACCCAAACACATATACACACATAAGAACATGTAGAATCCGGTTACATGGTCAAAAATTCTTAAAAACTAACCCAATTAGGCTAAATTTGCTTACCTTGGCTGAACTCAACTTCTTTCTCACTCTAAAACCGAAGATCTCTGCTTTTTCTCTCTAAAATGTTCGAAGCAGTTGGTGTGCAGAAAGTGCGGACGGCCATGCCACCTTTTTTAAACATAATAATAATAATATTTTTTCCTTTTTGCACTTTTAGCCCCTCCACTTTTATTCATTTTACTTTCTCTCAAGATACTTTTCTTTTTTCGTTCTTATTTTTATTTTCTCATTTTCTTATTTCTTTTCTTTCTTTTAAATGATAAAATTTCTGGATGTTACATTAGGGAGTATCAGAGATTAATTTTTTGGTGTCAAATAAGCCCTCTTTTTGTAGTAGTTGGTGAGTTCATGAGTTTGTAACTAAAGAAAATTTTATGTTGTAATAACATAAGTAATGTATAATGAAATAGATAGATAATGTATAACAATAGCATAAACCACGGTGTTTTACGACGAAGCTAATCGTGTTCGTTTGTTTGCCTTCCATCACGACTTATCAAGTCGTGGCAATGTGTTTATAGTTTAGGACAATGTTACACCTTCTTGACCTCTTGTAGCATAGGTAGAGTTTGCCAAAACTAGTAGTACTACCTAATATTTCCTGCTAATTAACGATTAAAAAGAGTAAGTACTTTCAATGGTAAAACTATAGTATGTAAAATGCAATACACAACATATAAAGTGAAGCATTTAAAAGTATGTTTTGTCCCCTAAAGGGAGCAGAATTTAAGTGAGGCCGCGAACTAACTTTATATGGATGCGTGAACAATTAAATAATATATAGACTAAGCAATAACCCGTCACTGGTTACTTGAAACATGTGAGTACATAAGTATGTGTAGAAGGAGTTGGTTCATCAAACCACAAGTTCTAATCAATCGTATTAATTCATGTATTTTAGAAGTATGAACCAAGTTTGACTTAGTTGATCCGTTTGATCCGTTAATTGAAATCATATAGGTTTAAATTAACAAACCAGACATTCATGAGTTAAATCAAACACATTTACGTATCACACATAATGAGCTTTAAATTTTGATCCTGTTAGGACCGTATACGTACGGAGTACCAACTGATTTTGCACGTATACCAGATCAAATAGTGCGGAATCCTATTTGATTGGTGATCCAATCAATGAGAACGACAATCTGATCAGTCCTACGATGTAACAAACGTTAAGAACGAACTAGAATTGATCAGAAATGAACTATGTAGTTAGAACAGGTTTTCTTGAGTCTCTGGATGACTAGGGTACGATTATGTGCGTAGGTATTCGAATTCTCTCGTTTTTCCATGAGTTAAGTGGCATTTATAGGTTAGGGTTTTTTCATTCGTACCACTGAACCATTAGCATGGTTCAGTCGTGCTGGTTCAGTCGTGCGACTGAAGCATACGGTTGATCCATCCGCATGACTGAAAGTCCAGTCGTGCGACTGAGTCAATCTTATGTCAAAATCGTGCGACTGAAATCGTGCAACTGATCCAGTCTCCTGATTCAGTCATGCGACTAGTCTATTAGCATGAAGTGTTCATGCATATGGTCCATTAGCATGGTCCATTCGCATGCTAACTTCACATGATTAAGTTTAAACATGTTTCTCAACCATATTTGACTAAGAATTATGCAAACAATCACAAACCTATATAGTTAGTTCAATACGCGTTATCATATAATAAACATTGAAATATTAACATTATAAGCATCAACCAGATATTTTATTTCATTCATACCCATTCAATTACAAATATGTAAGACATGAAATACATTTTACATTAAGCTCCTAAACTAGGTACACATGTATCAACAAACTCCCCCTTGGACCTAGTTTACATCAGTGTCTAACATTCTTCATCAGCTCATTAAACTTCTTATACTTCTCCTCTCTTGTAACTCCAGAATTTATCTCAAACGTGAAACAGAGTCGTATAACATTTAGGAACTGAAGGGCTTGTACAATGTCTTGCGTATCATAAAGCACTGGCCACTTTTGTAATGGCTATACATCATCAACAAACAAGTTGGTCAGCCACATTGGGTCAAATACACGGATAGTATCCATTTGGCTCTCCTTTTGCAAGACAATAACAGCTTGACCTGTTCTCCAATCATAGTACCACCACTTGAAGTGTGGAGTGAAGTAATGTGGAATTTCCCTTAGAGGGATTCTTGACATAGTGCAACGGAGGACTCCACTTCAACACAACCTTAGGCTTTCTAGTAATGGAATCGACTTCAGACCTTCTGATATACCTCGTCAGTGATTGAGGTCTGAATTAAACCCACCTAGTGTGGTACTCTTTTCTCAGTGCAGCCTTAAACCGGCCTGACATCTTTTTCGGGTCAGCATACAGCAACTTTAGGCGTGCCAGCTGGTTGAGCTCACAACCGGGAAGAGTCTTTAGATCATGTGGAAATCTAAAGTACTCTATTCCCTTCTCCCTCTTGACTACATAAACACTCAGATCCTCAAAGTATGTCCACGTTATGATCTTTCCTGACACCTTTAGATGCTTCTTCACTTTGTAGAGCTTGGTGTAGGCACTTAGGTTTGGAGCAGTGCATTGGGCTTGGATCTCTGCAAAACATATATGTAATGGAACTTAAATGTAATAGAACTTCTTCTTGTAACACATATGTAATGTTTAATCAATATAATGAGAATCTCTTCTATATATGTGTATTGGTTGTTTAATGTTATATCTATCTATATTGTTTATTGTTACACATATATATGACATTGTTATATAGGTTTACAGTTGTTAGACATAGTTCTAAACCATTAAAGGTTCATGAATGTCTTTAACTAAGTTATCTGATTCAGTTGCACGACTGGACCATGCGAATGGGCCAGTCACATGATTGAACCAAGAGATTGAGTCAATCGTACGATTGAGTCATAAGACTGACTCAGTCATCCGAATGAACCTAGCGTATGACTCAGTCGCATGACTGAGCCAGTCGCCTGACTATGTCGTATGACTGATAGCTGTAACCTATAAATACCACTTAATTCGTGGAAAAACATAACACTTTGAATACTTGAAACCCTAGTCGACCCAGAGCGTCCAGATCGTCCATTCCAACTTCATAGAACGTCTGAGATCATTCCTATTCCATTCTTAACGTTTTCTAATCATTAGGATTGATCTTGATTTCGTTCTCCCTAATTGGATCACCAATCAAATAGGATTCCGCACTATTTGATCAGGTATAACGTAGAATCAGTTAGTACTCCGTACGTACACGGTCCTAACAAGTGATATCAGAGCTTAGGCTCTTGATTCTTCTTTGATTCAATTGTTTTTGTGAAAAAGTCTACGTTATTACGCGGAAAGATCCAATCTTTCTGCTAAAAATCGAGTCTTTACGTGTGCATGTTCTGAAAAATCAGTGTTTTTCGACTTACAGCCGTCTAGGGTGTCAAAAACCACGTTTTAGGTCAAAAATTGTGAAAAACCTCGTTTTCAGCCGACCCAGTCGCACGATTATCTCAATCGTACGACTGAAGTCCAGTCGCTCAGCTAAATCGTCCGATTGAGTGGTTCTCCTGTTCAATCGCCCGATTGAGTCAATCGCCCAGTTCTGTCGTCCAGTTGAGTCGTTCGTTCTGTTCAGTCGCCTAAGTCTCTCAGTCGGCTATTCAATCGTGCGTTTGAGTCCAATCGCATACAGCTAGTGTCGGTCGCATCCCAGTCGCACTCTTCAATCGCATTAGCAGATTCTTTCACAAGTTAAAGTAATAATATAACGGACTCAGAAAACTTCGCATTCTCAGCAGGGAAAGACTCAAGGATCCAGAACCTACTGCTTCTGGAGAATGAGATTGGTAATCACAATAAGCCGCCTAAGCTTCTATCCATTGATGAGTTCCCGCAGTGGAAGCAAAGGTTTGAGATTCATCTCAATGGCGTGGATACTAATCTATGGAATTCTATTGAGACTGGTTACACCATGCCAGTTGGTGCTGATGGTTTGCCATTAACGTTGAGTGGAATGACTGATGCTTAAAAGACTGCCTATAATGCTGAAAAGAAGGCTTATGCTATGCTCACCCAGTCTATTCCTAAAGAGATCTTCTATCAGTATTCGGATCAGAAACAGAGTAAAAAATTCTAGAAAGCTCTCGAGAAAAGGTATGAAGGGAGCTCAACTCTGAAATCCTTGAAGGCCAAAGCTCTCAAAAAGGAGTTTGACAATTTCTCTGCTATTGGGAACGAGAGCTTGGATGACATCATTGACCGCTTCTATCATCTAATGAGTGAACTTCACACTCATGGGGTTACAACGTCTAAAGAAGAAAAGGTCGCCAGTTTAGCTGAAGGTCTTCCAGAAAAATGGGATTCATTTATTTCCGCCTTGAGACACAATTCAGTTCTCGAGACTTTGGATATAAATGACTTTATTATGAAACTGCGAGAGGAAGAGGTCAGACATAAGTATAAGGCGAAAAAGGGTGCATATGCTCAGGATCCTACTCTTTACAATGTGACTCCAACTCCAATTGCAAAGTCATCAAATGCTCCTCTGCAGACTGCATTTGTTTCTAATACATCTGGTCAAAGCTCATCGTCTGGGGGTGAGTCATCTGTTTCATCAGGGGTTCAACACAGTATTATTGAAGCTCACTCGACAAAGTTAATAACTGAGAACCTGGGTAAAGTCACTGTGGAAGTTGCCAAGGAACACATGGACCTACTTGCTGCAGTGGTTCATTCCTATGATGGTTTGGTTGCAGGGAAGATAGGAAACTGCCACTTGGCTGATGAAGACTATGAGCAGGTGGATGAAAATGAGTTGGAGAGGATGGACATTATGTGGGCTCTCGCAAGTGCTGTGCGTCTGAAGCACAATCTGAACCCCAAATGCTTTCATGGCTGGAACATCTACATCGGCACAGGTACAATCAAAGGATGAATTATTTACTAAACATGCTTGTGTTGAATATGAAAATTTAGGGAAAGCATTGACTTGAAATTTGCTAGGTTATTAGATCATAATGATAACTTAGTAAAGGATTTAAAATTGTGCACTGAAGCAAACAGAAACTTAAAGCAGAATGAAAACAGTTATAAAGAAAAGTTTGATGCTTTAAAGAAACAGTTAAAAGAAACTGAAGTTGTTGCCTTTAACCAAGAAAATGATATCAAGTTTTATTTAAAGACAATAGAAGAAACTAAGAAGGAACGAGCAGTTTTACAAGTTGAAAACGAGTCTTTGCAACAAAGACTCCACAGTCTAGCTAGTTCCTCACATATTTTGAAAAACTTGGTTAAAGAACGCAACAACGGGGAGGGTTTGGGTTATAAAGTTGTGCCACCACCACATGAGTCCTTTTTAAACATCAAACAACGTCCAATTAATGATAACCCCATAAAGGATCATGTGGTGACAACTCCTCTAGTCTGTGATCCGGATACAGCAGTCAACTCTGCTACTTCGGTTCCTAACCAGACAGCTTCTGCATCAAGCACAAAAATCACTGGCAAGGGAGTGGAAGAGAATGTTCAAACATCTCATGGGTTGGGTAAAAAATCAACTTCCAAACAATCTAAGATTTCCAAAGACACTCAAGCTAAACCAGTGAAGCAAGATAATCACCAATTTTCAAGAGCAAACACAAATCATGTTAAACAAGTTAAATTTGTCAAAGAAGGTGAAAATCTTAAAAGTGAAATAAAAACAAAGAATCTGAGGTTTATTCACCGCCCCACAAGAGATCTCCTAGCCATGATGAATGGAGATCCTGCTATACTTGTGGTCAGCGCGGTCATATTTTAACTAATTGTCCTCGCTATCAGACACCAAGAATTAAGGTTGAGGTACACGACAAAGTCAAAGTAGATTCAAAACAGCGTTCTAAGACTCCAGTTAGATCGAAAACACCTATTAGGTCTAAAACACCTTCTAGGACTTTTCGTCTCCACCTCGCCAAAGGCAAAACAGACAAGTCCCCGACAAGTCCGTGATGCCAGAGGTAAAACCTGTTTCTGAATCTAAATCATATGCTTAAAATGTAAATCAGTCTAAGGTTTACCACAAACAATCCTTTCACTGGGATGGTTTATGGAAAGCCAAGACAACTGGTGTGTCTGAAAGCAATGACAATCTGAAGATCAAGATAGGTTGGACTCACCATTAGATTAGTATTTGTTTATCTTTCGTTGTAATAGGATCCATGTTAGTTTCCTTTTGTATGTTTGTTTAAGTTCATGTCTATATTTTAGCTGTCCAGCGAAAGTATAATTTCGGCCTGGCGAAACTGTCGGATTCGCCAGGCGAAATTGTTAAGCTCAGATCATATTTACTCGGCGAAACTGATTTTCTGCCAGGCGAAATTATAGTTTCGCCCGTATAGTTTCGCCTTCAGCGAAACTATATGCGAAATTATGACAGCTATATATAGATTTCTTTTGTCTAATTGTTGGCATCCTTGCAAAAACCCTAATCGTGTATTATTGTTGCAAGATGCTATTGTAAGCTTGTTCTTTCTGAATACATTGAGCTTATTTCAATTCATTCACTGTTGCTCATCATTAAAATCTTGTTTGAAAGCTTTTTAGTGTTATTTTGATCATTTTCTCTTAGTGTTTGTTGTGTGTGTTTGGTATTGAACGATTCAAGCATTCTTCTGCACTGAAAACCGATCAAATGGACCAACAATATGGTATCAGAGCCATAGTGCTCTTGATTGTTTGAGGTTTTTGGTTATTTTGTTCAATACCTTCTTTCTCCAAATTCCACATCAAAACAGAGTGTTTTTGTCATGAAAATTGATTGGATAGTGTGCATTTCTGATTGAGGAAGCTTCGTGAATCACTCCTTTTCAAATTTCATTGAGATTTGGGTGATTTTCGATTGTTTTTGGGGTTTAAAAGGGTTTTCTATTCTTCCAACGAAATTACAGTTCCTTCCAGCGAAACTGTATCTTCGTTCAGCGAAACTGATATTTTTTTTTCGTTGATATTCGGTGCGAAACTGTGATCTTTGGACGAAAGTTCATTCTGATTGGGTGACATTTGTGTGAAACTGCTGCTGAAAGTTATTTGAACGAAAGTTCAAGCTTGTTTCCTGCGAAATTTACAGCGAAACTAAGCAATTGATAGTCTCTGGCTAGCGAAAGTGCTGCCGAAATTGCGCTCTTGATCGCCGAAACAACCAAAGTTAAGCCTGCCGAAATTACACTTTCGCCTGGCCGAAACTACCTCTCAGCGAATTCATTTCAGCGAATTTACTTCTTCTCTGGCGAAATTGTTATGTCCAAAATGACTACTCTCACCTTGGCTGATTTAGAGAGTGTTGCTCCAAACAGACCACCCAGACTCATCAATGGAGATAACTTTGAAGATTGGAAAAGGTGTCTTAAGGCTTTCTTCTTCAACACCGATCACAACCAATGGGAGTCAATCATCACTGGACCACACAAGCCAACCGTTACTGTCGGTGGAACTGTATCTCCAAACTCGGACCCCTCCACATTCACCGAAAAGGATCAAAAGCTGATTGACAGAGATCAAAAGGCATTCGGAGCCTTGACTTTATGTCTTGCACCTGATATTTACAATCGCTTTGCCGAATACAAAGATGCAAAATCTCTATACGATGCCTTGTGTGAATTTTACGATGGAAACGAGGATCTAAGGAAAGATAGGAAGGCTCAAGCTGAAAAGGAGTTCAACTCATTTGTGGGACACAAGAATGAAGATCTTACTGACATTACTAATCGCTTTTTTTCTGTTTCAAGTACCCTAAAGAAGTATGATGATCAGTTAGGAAATCATGAGCAAGTGAATAAACTCCTAGACTCTCTTCCACCCCAGTGGAGTTTACAAGTGAGAATGTTGAAACAAGAAAGAAACTTTGCTGACTATAAACTAATGGACGTGATTAACAAGCTGAAGTCTTTTGATTTGGATCTTAAAAGGAGGGAGTTTAATCAATCAATCATGCCAACATTCGGTTATTCACAGAATGCTGCATTACTATCGTCCGCTGCAAGCTCTCCAATGCAGGCATCGCGTCAAGGAGCAGTGACTGTGTGTGATTTTTCTGGAAGTGGCATTAACCCGGGGAAAGAGCAAGGGAATTTAAAGGCATCTAATGAATCTACTGTTCCAGCTGAGACTATGGCACTTTTTAGGATGTTTGTTCAAAGTTATGAAGCACTTGTTGCTGGTGATCTGAAAGGTAAAGGAATGACTATGGAGGACATGTATCAAGTGGATCCAGATGATCTTGAAGAAACTGATATTCAATGGCAAATGGCAATGCTGACGCTTAGAGCTCGGAGATTTATGGAAAGGACTGGTAGAAAGAACTTTGGAGGTCAAAGCTCCAACTCCAAACTGGGTTTTGATAAGTCTAAACTTATATGTTTCAATTGCAAGCAATTGGGACACTTCAAACGAGAATGTCCATTGCCAACTGTCACTGATCCTAATAACTCTGGAGTTCCAAGATTGACTGCTGGTGGGGGTAAAGATGAGTCAAGCCATAAGAAAGAAACTGCTCTAATTTCTAACTTTGACTGGAGTGCAGAGGCTGAAGGGACAAAAGAAGAAATTAATCAAGCTTTAGTAGTTGAGATTCAGAAAGAGAAAATGAAGATGAACTGTGACGACGAGTTTGATCCATTTAAGGAGTTTAATGATGGAGTTGAAAAGAATGAGTATGAGAAAGATGAAAACATGAAGGATTATGGAAAGCCAGAAACTCAATCCACAGTGCTTGAAAGAAATGATGTCAATGCTGCTACCACAGTAGAGGAAAACAAGTCGAGTACTCCGGTGTGTCAATGTGATAAAGCCCTTGCAGCTGAGAAGGTGGTGATGGGACTTCCATATGAGGTAATTCAAGATATGTGTTCATCTGCATGTAAAATCAGATTATTTGGGGTTTATAAGGCTAATCGTTTATTAATTGATAATGAAAAGGAGTTGAAAAGAATTAATGAAGAACTTAAAGTGAATGAGTCAAAATACTTTGTTAAATTAAATGAAGCGCTAAAAGAAATTGATCATTTAAAAAGAATTGCTTTAGAAAGAAACGTTGAGGTGAATGGTTTGACTGAAAGGGTTGCCCTAGCTGAGTTTGAAACAAGCAAACTTCAGTCAAAACTTGATAAATGGACCATATCAGGAATGAAACATGATGATTTATGTAAATCTCAACGTGGGGCTAGGATTAAAACAGGTTTGGGATATGAAAATGCTAAGGTTTATCCTCCTCCTAGTACATACTGTTACTCTCCGATGCCCATTCCACATCCTTCTAATGATTTAATCAAAGAAGATTCTAACAGTATGTCTGCAGGTTTAGAAGGAGTGAATTCTATGCATGTTCGTGAGGACTACGATTATGGACCAACTAGAGGTCTTGGATGCTCTAGTCTTAGTACACCTGAACCTCAGCTTTCTGTTTTAGATAATAACTCTAGTTTAAATTCTGTTTTTGTTTCTAGTAATGCTGTAAAAGACTCTGTTTTGTTCAGTTCTAGTAATGTTTCTGTTTGCTTTTTAAATGCTATGGACCGTGATTCTGATTTATCTATCGATAGTGTTGATCAATTGTCTGATAATACTGTGAACAACAATGAAGAAACAAAAACTAACTCTTTTGAAAAATTCTTTTCTCATCCCATTCTATCATTTATACCTGCGAAATTTGCTGTGCTTAATGACAGGATTGCATCTTCATCTGAGGCAAGTACTAGTGATACTAGTACCTCATGTATTTCAGATAACACTTCAGTGTCATTAGCACACAATCATTCTCTTCAAAATAAAATCAACTCTGTCAATACGAATGAGGCATACAGTGATAATGATTCAAGTTTATCCAAATGTAATGAAGAAATATGCATCGATGAAATCTCTAACTCATTACATAATACATCTAGATTAAAATCACATTGTTTTCAATGTGGTAAAGACGATCATGTCGTTAAACACTGTCCTCAGTTACATCACGGACATGTTTATAGACGTTCTTTTGGAAGTAAATTGAATCAGCTAGTTAATAAGTTCTTTTGCAAGAAATCCACTTCGGAGAAACCTAAAGTTGTTCAAACTTGGGTGCCCATTACTCCTGGTTAATTCTCTTTTGATTTGATTGCAGGAGTCGTCCACTAAGTCTGTAAATAGCATGTGGTATGTTGATAGTGGATGCTCGAGACACATGACGGGGCTTAAAGATTTATTGTCCAACTACAGCATAATCGATGGTGGCTATGTTGCCTTCGCCGGAGACAAGAAAGGAGGAAAAATGATAGGTCAAGGAGAAGTTTGTAATGGCTCGCTCACCTTGGAAAAAGTCAATTACGTACCCGAGCTTGCATTCAATCTGTTGAGCGTCTCTCAGATTTGTGATAAAAGCATCCCGATCTTATTCAAGTCCAATGAATGTATCTTTTTGAAGTCTGAGATTGATATTCCAGATAATTTAGTACTCATGCGGGCTCCCAGAAAGCATGATACATATCTCCTTGACATGAATTCAAAGGGCTCATCATCCGCAGTCACATGCCTCTTGTCTAAAGCTTCCACCTCTGAGTCCTTCTTATGGCATCGTAGATTGGGCCATGTTAATTTCAAAATAATAAACAAACTAGTTAAAAACAATCTCGTTTGGGGATTACCTTTAAAAGATTTTTCTGTGGTTGAGAAATGTATGGCATGTGCAAAAGGAAAGCAACATAAGAAACCACACAAACCTAAAATTGAAAATAGCATCTTAAATCCCCTGGAGTTGTTACATACTGATTTGTTTGGCCCAATAAGTGTTAAATCTATTGCTAAGAAATCTTTTTGTCTTGTGATTACAGATGACTACTCCAGATATTCATGGGTAAGATTTCTTACTCAAAAGGGAGAGACTATTGAGGAGTTGCAAAAGTTAATTCTCTCGATTGAATCGATAAGCAAGAGGAAGGTTATGGCTATTCGAAGTGACAACGGTACTGAATTCAAAAATCAAATTTTTGACTCCTTCTGTGCCACTAAAGGAATATTAAGACAGTTCAGTGCTGCGAGAACTCCTCAATAGAATGGTGTCGCGGAACGAAAGAATCGTACCCTAATTGAAGCCGCACGTACAATGTTAATAGAATCCTCCTTACCCATCATATTTTGGGCTGAGGCTGTGAATTGTGCTTCTTATGTTCTCAACAGGGTGATGATAGTCAAAGATAAGATGAAAACTCCGTATGAACTATTTCACAAGCGAAAGCCTTTGATTGATTTCTTTCGCCCATTTGGTTGCTCGTGCACTCTTCTGAATACTCAAGCACAGAAGACAAAATTTGGTGTTGTATCTGATGAATGTTACTTCGTAGGCTATTCTTCTTCCCAGAAGGCTTATCGGGTATATAACAAGAGGACTCGTATCGTTCAAGAGTCATTCTATGTTGATTGGCAGGAATCTAATTCCTCTGATGTTCCCTCAGAACCAGCGTGGTTCTTTGACTCAGATACGGTGTTCAAATCATTCAATCTTCCAGTTTTCGATGATGATGTGCCCTTCTCCAATACAACAACAAACTTCATTCCTCCTGCTCCCATACCAGCTGAGCCTATTGTGCCTCATGTCACTACATCTGATGATGATACCTCAGTCAATGTTGCTTCTTCCTCATCTTCATTTGATCTTCTACCTCCACCCATATCAACATCACCTTCTTCATCTCCTTCACCGCACTCTACTTCCCCATCCAGCTCATCATTTAACCAAACACCTACTAATACCCCTTCCATGACTGTTGATTCAAAACTTTGAAAGATCATCCACACGACAACATAATTGGTTCCATTACTGATGGAGTTCGGACACGGAGTCAATCTGGTTTGATTAATGTTTGCTTGTTCTCTTGTTTTATATCTCAAACCGTTCCTAAGAACGTTCATGCAGCTCTCCAAGATCCCTGTTGGGTTGAGTCGATGCAGTTGGAACTGCAACAGTTTAGAAAACTAAAGGTGTTGACCCTGGTGGATCTTCCACCAAATAAGTATCCTATTGGCACAAAATGGGTTTTCAAGAACAAGCCTGATGATCGAGGAATAGTGGTGCGAAACAAATCCAGATTAGTGGTTCAAGGCTTTGCTCAAGAAGAAGGAATTGACTACACAGAAGTCTTCGCACCTGTCTCCCGTCTTGAAGCCATTAGAATATTCTTGGCGCACGCTGCTCACAAGCAATTTAAACTCTATCAGATAGATGTCAAATGCGCATTTCTTTATGGGGACATTGATGAAGAAATATACGTGTGTCAACCCCCAGGATTTGAAGATCCAGACTTTCCTAACAAAGTATACAAGCTTGATAAGTCACTTTATGGACTTCATCAAGCTCCTCGGATCTGGTATGAGACACTGACCCAGTATCTCTTAAGCAATGGTTTTACGCGAGGCACCATTGACATGACCCTATTCAAAAGAGAGGTAAACGGTGAGATGTTGATTGTGCAAGTTTACGTTGATGACATTATTTTTGGCTCTTCAAATCCTCAATTATGTCGGGAGTTTGAGGAGGTCATGCGAAACAAATTTGAGATGAGCATGATGGGAGAGATGTGTTTCTTTCTCGGGCTGCAAGTTGAACAAAAGCCAGATGGAATTCTCATTCATCAAGAGAAGTATATTAAAGAAATTTTGAAGAAATTCAAAATGGATGATGCTGCTTCTGAGATGACTCCCTTCACGGCTCAGACATGTCTCACTCCGAATGAAAATGGCAAACCAATCGATCCTCGTCTCTACAGATCCATGATTGGCTCTCTCATGTACCTAACAGCAAGTCGTCCTGACATCACCTTTGCTGTTGGATATTGTGCTCGATACCAATCAGCTCCTAAAGAATCCCATGCCAAGGCAGTCAAACGAATTTTTCGTTATCTAAAGGGGTCTTCTCGTTTAGGACTTTGGTATCCTTATGGTGGGAATTTGACTTGCATGCTTATTCTGACAGCGATTCCAACGGCTGCAAACTAAACAGAAAGTCTGTTACTGGAGGTTGTCAGTATTTGGGAAATTGCCTTGTTTCTTGGCAAAGCAAGAAACAGACTACAGTTTCTCTCTCAACAGGAGAAGCTGAATATATAGCAGCCTCAAGCTGCTGTTCGCAAGTGTTATGGATTCAGCATCAAATGATGGATTATGGGATCAATTTTCTTCATACTCCATTGTTTTGTGATAACGAAGCGGCCATTGGAATTGCCAAGAATCCAATTCATCATTCTCGGACCAAGCACATTGAGACACGGATTCATGCCATCCGTGATGCTCGAGAAAAGGGTTTCATTGATATCATTCCTATTGATACAAAACATCAAAAAGCAGATCTTTTCACAAAAACATTTGATAAACCACGTTTTTATGAATTGATTTCTATGCTATGATTAATATCGTTCTGAAAATCTTTTCTGAGCAAAACAACTGTTTAACCTGTAAATATGTACACATTTTTTTTGGTCTTGATTGTTGTCTAACTTGTGTCACATTGATCTTTATCTCTTATTCTTATTTTTCTTTTACTTTGATTCTTAAGAAATTTTTCATTTAGTAGGATGTTAAAAAAAAAAATTTCGGGGGAGATTCATACTGATAATAAGTCTTAATTTTCATTCTCTCAGGAATTCAAGAAAATGAAGTTAGAAAAAGGGGACATCTTACGTTAGGATATGCATGATAGACTCATCCCGAAATCAAAGTAAACAAGTGATCATGCAGCAAAACTAAAGATCATAACTCAGTAATAAGGATTATCCTCATGATATTTTGGTCTGCACAAAGATACAAGTCTTGTATAAAACTTGGTTGAGAGTTGCTAATTGATGTCAAAGATTATCGATGTGAAACTTATGGTGTTTCTCACTGGGATGGTGACTCGGTGATAACGCCCTCTAAGTCAAACGTTAAATAATCTCAAATAGCCTATTATTGTACATATAGATTATCAATGTGAATCTTATGGCGTTTCCCACTGGGATGGTGACTCGGTGATAACGCCCTCTAAGTCAAACATTATATAATCTCAAATAGTCCATTCTTGCATACACATTCATACTTTACATAAGAAAAGATGTGTGTTTATCTCCTCTGCTATGCGAAAGCATTGACCTGAAGTGATGATCTTCTCTCCTATGCGAAAGCATTGACCTGAAGCTCTCATCAACACGCCTAGATGATCTTCTCTGCTATGTGAAAGCATTGACCTGAAGCTCTCGTTAATTAGTTATAGGTTGAGTCTGGATCTCACATATATGTGTGTCTACATCTGTACATTATAGAGTCCCATCTGTATATATGCCAGTCAGTGTGATTGTACATTAGTATAATGATCAGGCAATATCAATGATTATGCTCAATAAACCTTGATGACGAGACTAGTTCTTTATCAAATATCAGTTGGGACCAAGTTGCTAAGTTTCTAAGACAATTCAGAACATGATAAACAACTGCAGATCATGAGTCGAAAAGAGATGGGAATGGGTTTAAGCGGACAAACATATCAGCAATCTCGCTAAGTCATGATCCTCTTAAAACACTTCGAGAAAAACATGATACTATATCCTTCAACTATTTTATTTTATTTTATTTTATTTTATTTTATTTTATTTTATTTTATTTTGTTTTTATTTTAAGTGAAGATTCGGCGAAACTACAGTTTCACTTAGCGAAATTGCAGTTTCGCTTGCAGAAACTATAATTTCGCCCTGCCGAAACTATAGTTCCGTACTGCTGAGACTATAAGTTCGTTTTTCCGAATCTATAGTTTCTCAGAGTCGAAACTACATTCTCGTATTGCAGAAAGTATAGTTTCGCTTGGCCGAAATTATATTTTCAGTTCTCTGCGAAACTCCTATGTACATAAACATAGTTTCGAATCAAGCTTCTCACTTTCGCAAAAATTAGCCACTTTCGTCGAAACTGTGTTCTGTTAGGGTTTTCGAGACTCTTGACACAAATCTCCGTCGTTGTCTCGTTCTATTGCATTGTCACCTAATTTTGAACTTCTTATGTGAGTTTCGAACTCAGAACATGAGTTTTCATAGACTAATCTATCTTACATTTGACTGGATTGAAGAGTGTCGTTTTGGTAGTCTCGCAGTTCGTTCTGTGAAACTACCTCATCCTTCAGCGAAACTGAACGAAAGTTCATTAAATACAGCGAAACTATGTGGTTATGCTGCCCGAGCGAACCTGACAGTTTCGTCAACAACAATCAGTTTCGCCCAGTTGAATCCATTATCATGTCTTGCCGAAACTATATGTTTTGTCTGTCGAAACTGTGCTTGTTTTTGTCTATTTTGATATAAAGTCAGCGAAACTATAAACTCGCTCTTGCAAAACTATAGTTTCGTCTGTGCGAAACTACAAAAAAAAATTATATATATATATATATATATATATACTAATTAATCTGTAAATTCATTTTAATTATACATGTATATATCTGTATTTTCACTTTTATCACAATTTGTTCATTTACATTACGTTTGTGAATACTTGAATTCTAATATAATTTCTAACCTGGTGTGTTTGTTTGTCAGACATAAATGGCAAATCTCAAGTTTGATGTTCGAAACAATATCACTGCTATTCTAGATGACTCACATCCTAAAGCAGCAGGATTCAGAGATTGTATTAGATGGCTACAAAGATCTCCTATAGCATACGCCATATCTCATTCTACGACTATTTATGATTTACACATTCGAGATTTCTGGCGAACCGCTGAGTACAACACAAGGGGAGATTCGGAGAGTATTATAGCCAAGGTTCTGGATCATCAAGTGACCATCACAGAAGAAGTTATATCCCGGGTGCTGAGATTAGAAGAAGACACCGGAGGTGATATTGATTTGGCTGATCAGGAGGTGTTTGATGCTTTCTTGACTATGGGATATGAAGGTCCTCCTTTTGGGACTAGAAAGGAAATCAAGAAATCCTTTCTGTCCAAGGAGTGGAGATACATTGCCCATGTCTTCATAATGTGCTTAGATCACCGAAAAGGTGGATCAGATGGGTTAAACTTAGACTGGGCAAAAGCAATGGTTATATGTTGCCGAGGAGAGAAGGCTAACATTTCTAATCTTATATTTAGCTGCATGGCCGAAAACGTAATGGCCCTGAAGAAGGACAAATGGCTACTCTATCCCCGATTTCTTCAGATGATCATCGACGATCAAGTTCCCAACATCCCGAGACATGGAGAGGTCAAGCATCTAGTGTCAATGAATACCAGAATCTTTGCCGACTGCTGTGCTATCAGGCACGACTTCAGTGGTCGGATCACTCACCTATGGGAAAACATGTATACTCCTTATCGATGGGATTATATCAGGACGGTGATCCAATCTGAAGCGAGACGAACAGAGGAAGTTAGACCAACTGAGTCGGAGGCAGTAAAGAAAAGAAAGAGATATGCCAAGGAGAAGGATTACGACTTTGAGAAAGAAGTGGCAGAGATGGCAGCTAAAGCCAAAATGGAGAAAGAAAAGAGGTCCAAAAGGACGGTTGATACTGGGGATCAAGAGAGGAGGACAAAACAGAAACATCAGACATTCTCTGAGCCTCCACAAACAGAAAGACACACCAGTTTAGATGAGGACGTTATTAGAAACCTCAACACCTCTCTCTCAAATGAACTAAGCATGATGAAGACAAAGTTGATGAATCAGGAGATGAGGGAGAAGCGAAAAGACGAAGTGTTGGAGGGGATGCAGCAAATGTTGGTTGATCAGAATAATTTGATCAAAAGGCTGTTGAAGGAGGTGAATGAATTGAAAGTTGCTGCCGGCCTGCCTAATCAGCTAACTCAACATGAGTTAGATGATCTGACGGACACATCAAAATATCCATTTCTGAATATGGGTACTTCATCAAGGGCAGGAGAGGGCACCTCAGGAGCAGCAACTGAAGAAGCTGGAGGGTCGGGCAAGGGAACTGAAGAACCTCAAATGGAGAATATACAAACTGAGGATGATGTGATTGATGCTGAGTTTGTGGATTTGGGTATAAATCTTGGAGATTTTACCAGAGAAGAAAAGATGGGAAAACAACCTGACACGACCGAGCAACCCATGGAGCAGGGTCTGGTGGACGAGGAGGTTGATGATGAACAGTTGGTGGATTATGACTCGGAGGCTGAGTTTTATGAAGTGGACGAAAGGCCTTTGACGTATGTAATTCAGAAGGGGGAAAATGAAAAAGACATTATTTAGATGGAGAAAGATGATTGGTTTGTAAGGGAGAAAGAGCCTGAGGAATTAACTTCTTTATTTCAAAATATGGAAGGACTGAAGAGAAAAGAGGCTGATAAGAAGATTGTAAGCTGGAAATTCAATCCTGGTCTCAAAATGTTCATGATCAAAAGGAGAGGAGGAGGAATTTTGTATCTACACAAGAGGAAGGCGTTTAAGACCTTGCCTAAGTGGGACTTAAGAAGATTGGCATCCTTACCCCTCCTTGAAGCCCATCTGAGTGAAAGAGCCAAACTTTTGGAAAAAGAGATTCAAAATGGGCTAAACGACAATTTTAATGCTTTTGGATTTATGAGAGCAGAAAGAAAAAGGTCGAAGAAAGACAAGGATTGGGTTACTGGAAAGGGAAAGATTGTATAAGAGTGAAGCCCCCAAAGACTGTCCAAAGGGTAAGATTGGCAGATCCCTCCCCTTCTCGTCTTCAAGAGTTGAGAAATGGTTCTACGACAATCAGACGGGGGAGGCTGTTATTAGAGTAAAGGGTGGAGTTGAGTATCGAATCTTTGACCCTATGGAACTTTTTGGATTCTCAGACGAAGATCTGCTCATTCTATGTGAGAATCATATTAAAGCAGGAGCGGGAGAAGAGACTAGAAAGGAGGCTAGTTTGTTCATGATTGTTGCAAACAAGTCAGAGGGGTGAGGGAAGAGGTGAAGAAGCTGGCTCAAAGGATTAGAGCTGAAGACGATTTGAACATGCATATTCAAGATCTGACAAAACAATTTGCAGAAGCAAGTGCTCATCCAGACGGAGCAAAAAGAGCAGGAGTTGAACCATCAACATCAGGTACAGGTACGCGGAAGGCTGGAGATGAATGAAAACATCAAGACAAGAAGAATGGGTGAGATCCAACCTAGGGGCAGTATTGAAGATCAAGATAGGTTGGACTCACCATTAGATTAGTATTTGTTTATCTTTCGTTGTAATAGGATCCATGTTAGTTTCCTTTTGTATGTTTGTTTAAGTTCAAGTCTATATTTTAGCTGTCCAGCGAAAGTATAATTTCGGCCTGGCGAAACTGTCGGATTTGCCAGGCGAAATTGTTAAGCTCAGATCATATTTACTTGGCGAAACTGATTTTCTGCCGGGCGAAATTATGGTTTCGCCCGTATAGTTTCGCCTTCAGCCAAACTATATGCGAAATTATGACAGCTATATATAGATTTCTTTTGTCTAATTGTTGGCATCCTTGTAGGAAACCGTAATCGTGTATTATTGTTGCAAGATGCTATTGTAAGCTTGTTCTTTCTGAATACATTGAGCTTATTTCAATTCATTCACTGTTGCTCATCATTAAAATCTTGTTTGAAAGCTTTTTAGTGTTATTTTGATCATTCTTCTCTTAGTGTTTGTTGTGTGTGTTTGGTATTGAACGATTCAAGCATTCTTCTGCACTGAAAACCGATCAAATGGACCAACACAATCTGAAAGTTGAGATTCCACCCACTGATAAAGGACAGTGGGTCGAATTCATGATGGTTGATTCCTCTGGGAAACCCAAGCCAGTCAAGGCTTGGGTCCCCATCCTTAACTGATGATTTTCTCATATGTGCAGGTGTCCGCTATAGTGCGTCTACAAATACATGGATAGTAGATAGCGGAGCTTCCAGGCACATGACGGGAAACAAGTCTCTTCTTTTCAATGTCAAACAAATTAAAGGGGGACACATTTCATTTGCTGGTAACAAAGGAGGATACATTACTGTTGGATCATGATAAGGCTGGTGCAACCAAATTCACTTCATAGTCACTTTTGGTACTACATCAAAGGGCTTCCGAAGTCAAGCAAGAGATCTTCCGAGAGTCTAAGGAACAACAGCTGAAAACAGCTTCCGAAGACAAAGTCTGATGAAGAGCTGAAGACAAAGTCTGAAAGCTTCCGAAGACAAAGTCTGATGAAAGAGCTGAAGACAAAGTCTGCTTCCGAAGACAAAGAAGATTCCAAGCTTCGGAAGAAGCATTCTTCCGAAGTATAAGTGCCCTCGGAAGAAGTTGTTCTTCCGAAGCACTTTATCCTTCGGAAGACATTGCTATGTCCAGCAGATAAAAGTATGGTCCCTGTCAGTCCGCATGCAGACCTCTGACACAGCATGGGTGACACAGCATGGGTTCTTCCTAAAGACCATGCTGTTGACCATACTTTATTCTACTGCTCACCTTTTTATGATAGTACATGTTACCAACTTTAGTTGGTGACAAAAGGGTAAGTCAGGGACATGTCCTGACTACCAACTCTCAGGCAAAATGTCTGAAAGACCTCACCTAGAGTCTTGTAGTATAGATGTAAGGTTAGAGGTGTCCAGCTGGAATCAAAGTATTCCCGGCTGTAGGTAGTATTATATATATCTTCTCCCTGTAACTCTTTAGACAAGCGATTTTGAGTCCAAGTGTCTTGTAATCCTTTGAGTTGGGAAGCAATATATAAAAGTACCTTGAAAATTACTTGCTGTGTTAATTTTCTTACTGCTTGTTACTTGTTATATTGTGATCAACTCTTCCTAAAGACTGCTTGCCGAGTGTTGATTCACAGTGAGTTGAGAGAAAAACCACCCGAAATCCGATCCTGCAATTGGTATCAGAGCGCCAGGCTCTTGATTGTGAGATCTTACCATCCTAATCAACCTGTTTTTCACTCCTCACCACAATCCACTCACTCAAATGGCTGCTCTCTCCAAGGCTGATATGGAAACTGGTACCTTGACCAAGTCCCCCATGATCACCCCTGAAGACTTTGACACATGGTGTATCAGGATGGAAGGCTTCATCAAGTGTCAAGATTCAAGGATGTGGGACTCCATTGTCAATGGTCCTTTCATACCAAGCACTACATCTGCCACTGGTAATCGCATCATTCCAAAAGATGTTGATGATTACTCAGAGGAAGATAGGAAGAGAATAGAGCTAGATCAAAGGGCTATGACTTGTCTCCAAACTGCTCTCCCCAACTCCGTCTACAGACGCTTCAAGAAGTGCAAGACAGCTAAAGATTTATGGGAAGCATTGAAGTTGATGTATGAGGGATCCAAGGAAACTCAAGAGAATAAGAAAGATCTCTTGAAGCAGCAGTTTGAGAACTTTACTTTCAAGGCTGGTGAGACCTTGACTCAACAATACTTCAGGTATGTTGAGCTAGTAGATACTCTGGCGGATATTAGAGTAGCTCTTGAGAACAGAGACATAGTTAGGAAGTTCATGTCTTCTCTTCCTAAACTATGGACTCACTACTGTGTTGTCATCAAGAGAACTTCGGACCTTAAGACTCTTTCTCTTACAGAGTTGTATGGTATCCTAAGTGCATTTCAGATGGAGATGAACATGCAGAACTCCTCTGATCACTCCAATAACCAACTGAGTTCAGCCCTTCATGTGGTTGAAAGGGAAAGCATAGAACCACAGCATCCCTTGCTATGCTACCCTGACAACTCACATACTGGACCCTTCATTACTCTACCTGAGACTCCAAAGTCTCAAAAGGTTCAACACAACTCCTTTCAGGATAGTTGTGCCTTTGTCTCTGGAAGTGGACACTCTGGTGATTTTCAATACTGCTTTGATGATCTTGAGTGCTTCAATCCAGATGATGTGGAGTACATGGACATTGTCCAGCAGATGGCTCTTTTAACTTACAGAGCGAAGAAGTTCTTCAAGAGAACTGGAAGGCAATTCCCTCAAAACCCAGTCAACAGCAAGTTTGGGTTTGATAAGAGCAAAGCAAGGTGCTACAACTGCAACCAACTTGGTCACTTTGCTAGGGAATGCAAGGCTCCCAAGAACAACCCGGGAACCCCACAGGCCTCCACACATCCCACTGCCCCAAGCATGAAGAAAAGTGAACTGAAACAGCTGCTGTTCTCAGGAAGTTGACTGGAGCTTCATGGTACAGGATGTGACTCCCGCTCAAGCACTCATGGCCGGAACAGATGATGATCAGGTATATGAACATCTTTGTACTGCTGCCTGTATTGCTAAAGTTAAACTTTATAAGGATTACATTTCGGAAATCAGATCTGAGGTTGAGTCTTTAAATGTGCTAAAATCTGACTTTAAAAGAGCTGAATCTGACTATCAAAAGAAAATTGATGAGTTAGAGAAAACTGTGTCTCTTTTAAAACATGAAAAGACTAATTATAAGACTCAAATCAAAGATCTGATTTCCAAACTTTCTGAAGTTCAAGCCCAGTTAGTCACAGCTGAGGCTCAGGCCAGGAAGCAAGCTATTGTTGAGCAAAGCTTCCAAACTATTCTTGCATCAACCTCTTATTCCAAAATGTTTTATCAAAACAAAGAAGGGTTGGGAACCAGTGAAATAGCTCCACCACACTCTTATGAGTCTATAAGACTACCTAGATGTGGTACTGAAGAGCAAGAGGTTCCAACTGCTGACCCTTCTCCATTGGAACTAGAGGATGAAGCAAAAATAGTGGCCTCCACAGGGGAGAAACAGGAGGATACACCCATCTCCACCTGTGATGACCAAATCCTGACCACCAAGGCAAGAAGAAGAAGAGCTAAAGCTGCTAGAAGGACTGCTAAGAAGGTTGCAGAGTCCAAGCTTAAGTTTGACCCTAAGCAAAAGGGAGTCTTCATTTCTGCCGGATTTCAAGTGGTAGGTACTCCTGATTCAGGAAAGGAGTGTAGTACCAGCACTCCTGTCCTACTAAAGGATCAGAAGTTGAAAGGGAAAGTTGCTGATGAAGAGAAGAAACCCAAGAAACAGCAACCTGCAAGTTCCCAGAAGACTAACATTGCATGCATAATGTGTGGTCTGCACAACCACATGGCTAAAGATTGTTACTACAATCCAGCAAGCACACATTATGCAAATAATGTTAGAAAAGAAGTAGTCAGAGAAGGTTTCTCAGTTGGACCACTTCAAAAGGTCCAAATGATGAAAAAGGGAAAGTTGGTCTCGGAAGCCAAGTTGCTTTCGGAAGAAACTGCTTCTTCCGAAGGGAAAGTGGCTTCGGAAGCCAAACCTTCTAAGGTTCGGAAGAACAAGAAGGCTCCCTTGAAACCATCTCAGAAGAAGACTACTTCGGAAGAAAAGGTGGTGAAGGCTTCTTCCGAAAAGAGAGAAGCTTCGGAAGAAGACCATGCTGCAAAAGCTTCAACAAGCTCATCCTCAAAGATCAACCAAAGGATGGATTGGAAGATCAAGGAAGATGCTGCAGCCCAAACCTCTTCTTCACCAATGACCTCTATTGAACCCCACTGCATATCTTTTGGTTCAATTATGTCACTATCTTTGGAAGAGCCCGAGACCTGCAAGGCTTGGGCTTCCAAGCAAAACTAACCATCTCATCTTATGTGCAGGGACATCCATTTGACAAGAACAACAACATCTGGATTGTAGATAGTGGATGCTCCAGGCACATGACAGGGAACAGATCTCTCCTTCAACAATTCCAGAACTTTGATGGAGGGCCTGTCCAATTTGGAGGTGAGGCCGGAGGATATATTTCGGGCAGAGGAAGTATATCCAACGGCAGAATAAACATTGACAAAGTTCACTTTGTCAAACAGCTTGAACACAATCTGTTAAGTGTTTCTCAATTCTGTGATCAGAAGCATCAGATGCTTTTCACAGAACATGAGTGCATTATCCTCAAACCAGGGATGACAATTCCTCCGGAATTGGTGCTTCTCAGATCTCCCAGGAAAGGGGATATGTACAAGCTGGATATGAACAATGCTTCTCCTATGGGTGAAGTATCATGCTTTCTTTCCAAAGCTGATAGTGATGAGTCAACACTATGGCATAAACGCATGTGTCATGTGAATTTTAAAACAATGAATAAATTGTCTAAAAATAACTTGGTACATGGTTTGCCTAAAAAGGAATTTTTCTGCAAAGATAACTGTGTTGCATGCCTGAAAGGGAAACAACACAGATCATCTCATAAATCCAAATGTGTCAACTCTATCACTACTCCATTACACTTATTGCACATGGATCTTTTTGGTCCCACAAGTATAATGAGCATTGGAAGGAAATCATACTGCCTTGTGATCGTTGATGATTTTACAAGATTTACATGGGTATTCTTTTTAAGAAGTAAAGATGAAACTGCTGAAACTTTAAAATCTTTTATTCTTAAAATAGAAAATCAAATTGATCACAAGGTTAAGATTATTAGAAGTGATCAAGGGACTGAGTTTAAGAACTTCGTTCTTGACTCATTCTGTGACTCAAAAGGGATTGCCAGACAATATAGTGCTCCCAGAACTCCTCAACAAAACGGTGTTGCTGAGAGGAGGAACAGGACACTTATTGAGGCTGCTCGGACCATGTTAGCTGATTCAAAGCTGCCTCTAACATTCTGGGCAGAGGCAGTCAGCACTGCATGCTATGTGCAGAACAGGGTTCTTGTAGTTAAGCCCCATGGAAAAACCCCTTATGAGTTAAGGAACAAGAGGCCACCGTTCATTGGCTTTCTAAGGTCCTTTGGCTGCAGGTGTACCATACTTAACACAAAGGACAACTTGGCAAAGTTTGCTGAGAAGTCGGATGATGCTATCTTTATTGGATACTCTTCTAGCTCCAAAGCTTATAGAGTGTACAATATTAAGAATCAACAATTTGAGGAGTCATCCAACATAGTTGTTAATGAGCACGCTCCTTGTGTTAGGGGGAATGGACCTGAGTATATTTTTGATTTAGAATTGTTTCCAAACTATTCTAAACCATCTTGTGAGAATGTTTCAGCTGGAACAGGTGCTCAAAGTGATGCTGATGCTGATGCAGGTCAACTATATGAGCTTCCCAGACCTATTCCAAATTCTCCAAGAGCTGAAAGGCAACAAGCTTCAACTACTCACAGATCTGACAGTGTAAATATCTCAAGAAATAGTGAAGCTTCAACAAGTGAATCACTTGATCAACCTCAAAGTTCTTCAGGTGATCCATTACAACACCAGGTTGAGGGAGGTGGTATTCTGAAGGAACAGGCAACTGTTAATACTACTTCACAACCAACCATTGATGATGTTTCTCAATCATTCAATCAGTCCTCATTGAATGACTCTGAAACAGCAGTTGGACAGAGTGATCCAGTTCCTGATCAGAATATGTCTAACTTGGACTTATCTCTGCAACTGGAAGTGATTCCTCGTCTTAGGATTCACAACACTCATCCAACTGAGAACATCATAGGGGATGTCTCTGAGGGTGTGAGAACAAGAAGACAGACTCATCATGGGAATGTCTGCTTGTACTCATGCTTCTTGTCTCAGATGGAACCAAAGAAGGTAGAAGATGCCTTAAAAGATAGTAGTTGGGTTGAATCGATGCAGGAGGAGCTGCTTCAATTCAGAAGACAAAAGGTCTGGAATCTATGCCCACTACCATCTGGTCAAGTACCCATAGGCACTAAATGGGTATTCAGAAACAAGAAAGATGATAGAGGCTTGATTATCAAGAACAAGGCAAGACTAGTAGTTCAAGGATACACCCAGGAGGAAGGAATCGATTATACTGATGTCTTTGCACCTGTTGCAAGACTTGAGGCAGTTAGGATCTTCCTTGCTTATGCTGCATCCAAGAACTTCACAGTCTACCAACTTGATGTCAAGTGTGCTTTTCTATATGGGGATATAGATAGGGAAATCTATGTGTGTCAACCTCCAGGATTTGAAGACCCACAGCACCCCAACTATGTGTGCAAACTGGATAAAGCTCTATATGGGCTGCACCAAGCACCTAGGCTGTGGTATGAGACCTTGTCTCAGTTTCTCCTGAAGAATGGATACACTAGAGGTACCATTGACAAGACTCTTTTCATCAGAAAGAGTGGAGAAGACATTTTGCTTGTACAAGTCTATGTTGATGACATCATATTTGGTTCTTCAAACGACCAAATGTGCAAGGACTTTGAAAGCATTATGAAGCAGAAGTTTGAGATGAGTTCCATGGGAAAAATGGACTTTTTCCTTGGGATCCAGGTGAAACAGATGAAGGAAGGGTTCTTCATAAGTCAATCTAAGTATGTCTCTGACATCTTAGAAAGATTTGAAATGAAGGACTGTAAACCAGCCAAGACACCCATACCCAGAAACCATAATCTTTGCCCTGACCTTGAGGGGGAGGATACTGATCAACATCAGTATAGAGCAATTATTGGTTCTCTGATGTATCTTACTGCAAGTAGACCAGATATCATGTTTGCCACATGCATTTGTGCAAGATATCAGGCTGCTCCAAAGGTGTCTCACCTAGCTGCTGCAAAGAGAATCCTCAGATACCTCAAAGGAGCACCTAAACTAGGTCTCTGGTATCCAAGAAATAGTGATTTCAATCTCTATGGATACTCTGACAGTGACTATGGTGGCTGCAACATTGACAAGAAATCAACATCAGGAGGATGTCAATTTCTTGGTAGAAGGATTATCTCATGGCAATGCAAGAAACAATCCTGTGTCTCTACATCAACTGCTGAAGCTGAATACATCGCTGCTGCTAGCTGCTGTGCTCAACTGCTATGGATTCAAAATCAGATGTTAGACTATGGGTTCAACTTCATGACTACTCCTATCCATATTGACAACAACAGTGCTATCTCCATTACTGAGAATCCAGTGAAGCACTCCAAGACAAAACACATTGATATCAGGTATCATTTCATTAGAGATATTCATGAGAAACAGCTAATAAAGTTAATCAAAGTTGACTCAAATGAACAATGTGCTGATTTGTTCACAAAGGCATTTGATGAACAAAGATTTAAGTATCTCATATCAGCAATTGGGATGATAAACATTGAATAACTACCTCTTTTTGAAAAACCTTTTTAAATGAGTAATGTCTTGTGTCAATACAATTTAAGCCCGGTTACAAAAGATCTTTTAACTATTCCAAGTGTAAATTCCTTCCGAAGAGGAATTAACTCTCGGAAGATATCCTTGAATATCTTCCGAAGCCAAATTCCTCAATGGAAATTTTCTTCTCGGAAGAGTTTGTGGTCTCGGAAGAAGCGATTGATTTTATATCAGATCTACTTCCGAAACTTATACAACTCTCCATTCGGAAAGACAACTTTACCTTAGGAAGCAATGCCTTGCTTCGGAAGATAAAGTTCCTTCAAAGGACAATCTTACCTTCGGAAACAATATCCTGCTTCGGAAGAGAAATTGCCTTCAGAAGAAAATTACCTTCGGAAATGTTTTACCTTCGGAAGTTAAGATTTTACTTGTAATGGATATCTTTTGGGCCCCACTCTGTAAAAAGTAAAAATTTTGTACTTGATGGTCAGATTATTTAAAATTATCCTTGCCGCCAACATCATTTCTCCGCAGTAAACCACCATACCACCCACAGTAACCCCAAAACAGTTACCCTATCACCGCCTCTACCACTGTTCATCCCCTTTTAAATAATCTTGACTGATCAAATTCATCTTCTTTTACCACTTTACAGCCCTAACTATTCCCTTCACTGTAAAACCCTCAAATTCATCCAAATTTCAAGCTTACCTTTTCTTCAATGGCGCTAAACCCTCAGCACAACCAAGTCGCGTTACTTGATTCGTCAAGGGATGCCGACTTTACCCAAATCATCACCTTTCTCACCGAATCCACCTATCTCACTGCACTAACAGTTAACCCCACCGTATACTCCAACCATATGTCAGAATTTTGGAGCAATGGTGAAACTGCAGTACTGAATGGGGTTCGAGTCCTGAGAACCCGAGTTTGTGGCCAAGAGTTGGTCATCAATGAACAGATCATCAGGGAGCATCTCGAGCTTCACGATGATGGGGCTCCTACTGAGTTCCCCAAGGAAGACTTGGAAGGCACCTATATCCTCATGGGATATGGAGGCGATGTCAGCAGATCTACGGTATACAAGTTCAACTTCTCTTACCATTGGAAGTTCTTGCTGCACATCGTTCTACACTGCCTCTCCAACAAATCAGGGGGTTGGGATCAAATCCCATATGAACTAGGATGCCTAGTTCATGGGTTGGTGAGAGGCCTCAGATTCAACTACTCACGATTTGTGTTGAATAACCTAATCGCCAATCTGAGCAGAGATACATTCTTCATGTATCCCCGATTTCTTCAACATATAATCAACTGTGAGATGGAACCAAGCAAGCTTGTCTGCGCAGCTGCTCTTCCTGTTCCACATATGAGGCCTACCATCTTCAAAATCCTGAAGAAGATGTCCACCAACTTCACTGGACGGTACACTCCATTACCTCCAGCGATGACTGAGCGCATAGCTCCTGGTGACATCCCTGTTATCCCCACAGGTGATGAACCCACACCAGCAACATCCACCACAATACCAAAGCCTTCTTTACCCATCAAAGCCACCTATCAAAGACGCCCCAAACGAACCCTTGTTCAATCTACTCTGATTGAACAAGCTCCTCCTGTTCACACCGAAACGACTAGAGTGGAATCATGGGCTCCCACTCAGTAGGAGGTCACACCATCCTTCACATTTGACCTCAATGTGGGTTTTGAGCCTCCTCAGTCTCAAACCCCTGAGCCCGAACCTCAAGCCTTAAGCCCACAGGGTGAGTCTTCACATTCCCCTGTGAAGCCTTCTAGGGACAGCCCCACCAAAGGCTCAATGCCTGTAGACATTGATCTAAGTCCCGGGTCAGTAGGACTAACCACCCTCTCTTTCACTGACCTTTTACTCCGTACTGATGAAGAGATTACGTCTCTCCATGGCCATGAAGTTGATCTACAACACCCTCTGAAAGATCAACAGAGCCAGGAGGGATCCCTTGTCTCTAGCCCCCATCAGCAGCCAGCTACTGAGGTAAGTCCCACTGATGTGGAGGGGACTCATGTAGACTCAGCTGCCACTACTCAGAGTTTCTCACTGAGCTCTCAGGACAGTGGTAACATCATTAGGACTGAGTCTACGGCAACTTTGCCCATTGACATCTCTGAAAGAGATGACTCTGAGCAAAGGAAACCAGGGTGCCAAGAAACCACATCTGGTGGTGAGAGTGAGCATACTAGGTATGTTATCTCATCTCCCCGTGATTCTTCTTATGAAGATGAGGGTAGTATGCAACTAACACTTCAGTACTTGCTTTCTAAGGTCTCCAACCTGGAATCACAGGTGAGGATCTTAGAATCAAGGACTGCCACTCAGCAACTTGAGATTAACTCTCTCAAGGCTCAACTAGCTGAGAAACAGACGGAGAGGTCTGTTAGGCATGTACCAATTCAGGTCTCAATGACTTCTTCCTCTAGCTCATCTAGCTCTCAAGATGATGCTACCAAAAAGGGGGAGAAAGTTCAGAGACAAACACCTATGGAACCACAGACCCAATTCATCTCCACCCAACTAATCACACTACCTGAGTCATCTCAATCCTTTCTGGAGATTGACTCAAGTATGCTTCAAGATCTCTACAGACTTTTCACAAAGTTTGTATTGAGATCATCCCTAGAACAGCCCAGCCCCGACACCACACTTGCTTACTTTGGGGCTGAGGAGCTTCAAAGACTGACTGCACCTTCTACCACTGTGGAAGAAGTTGGTCAACCTAAGGTCTTCATGGAACCTGAGATTAGCTTCGAAGGGGAAATGGGGACTGATGGCCCAGCAACCGAAACAGATGGGACAGAATTTGCAGCAGTCTCATCTTCCGAAGCTCAAACTGAAGCTTCCGAAGCCTATATGAAAGCCTCGGAAGAACAAGAAAAATCTTCCGAAGCCGAAATAGAAGCTGCGGAAGGCTTATTTCAGATGTCCGAGGAGCTGACCATCACAGATGTCATTGCTGACATAGCATCCGAGGTGGGCAGGGAGGACACTTCTGAAACTCCTCCAATCCAAGCACCAGCTGAACTTCTATCTCAATCACAACCCTCCATTCAAGAACCACCACAGTCAAGCACCATCAAAGACAAAGGCAAAAGAAAACTGACTGCGGAAGAGCTTCAGGAGGAGGAAAGGATTGAGAAGGCTAAAAAGAAAGGGAGGTTTCCAACTGAAAAGGTGCTAGCTGCCAGCTCTAAGGCAGCTGCAGCCAATCAGGAAGAAATCAACCTGAAGAGAAGAACAACACTCATTGACCAGCTCATCAGTCTTGGAGCTGTCAATGAGGAAATACTCCTGCTACCACTAGAGGAGTTGGTGACTTTGGAGAGGTCAACCAGGGTACAACAAGAAAGGGAAGCCAGGTTGGCCTTGGAGAAGGCAGAGGAAAAGCAGAGGGAGGCAGCCCTGAAGCTGAGAGAGGAGAGGATCAAATTCCTACTCTCAAGAGGCTTCAGTCTTCCTGAACTGTCTCCACATGACAATGACATGATCCTGCTGCTCCACAACAAAGAGCAGGATCAAATGGAGAAGGAAAGGAAGAAGGCTGCTAGGGAGAAGCTGAAGGTGAAGAGGAAGAGGGAGTAAGAGAAGGAGGTCACTGCTGCCAAGAAGTCAACTGACAAAGCCTGGATGAAGGACTACCTTCGGGCTCATGGCTTCTCTGGTAGGCAGGTGGGACCTATGTCCGAAAGGACACTCCAGCGGATAGTCAGTGAAATAAAAGCTGACATCCGTTGGGGAAAAGGAAGGAGATGTACAGGAGGATGAAGGGAATGGTTTTCACCCCAGCCACTCAATCACAGCCACAACCCACTCCAGAACTAACCCCTTTTCCCATCAAACCTGAACCCATTGATGAAACCTTCACCCCTCAACCCACAACTCTACCCAAACCTACCACATCACCTCAACCACCCAAACTACCCATCCTAAAACCCAAGACTCAACCCAAAACCACTAAACCTAAGCCTACCCAACAACAACCAAGACCATCCTCTCAGCCTCCTAAACATCTCTCCTTTGAGGAGATTAAGGAGTTCAAGACAAGGCTCATCAATTGCACTACTTTGAGCAGTATCTCCTGTGAGGGAGAGGTTATCAACATCACCTATGTTGATAACTCTTCAAGCTCCCTCACCCTAGGCCAATTTCTTGAATTGCCTAGAGAAACCTTGGGCCAGGCTGCAAGACTTCTTGGTCTCAACTCCGATACCCTCAATGCTAAGGAGAAGAGACTAAGAAGAAGACTGGTGACTCTGCTGGATACCAGGAAAGAGGACAGGATTTCTGGTCAATCTCCTGGACCTAGAAATGCAATAATCCAGTGGAGGTTCGATGAACCTTCTCACAACTTTGTTGTGGAAAGGGAGAATGGTGAAACCAATAGGCTTAATGCCACTTCTCTACTGCATCTCAGCAGATTTGATCTTGCTGAGCTTGCAGAGAAGCCATTCTCCAATCCCTCCAACTCTGAGACTGCTGCACACATCAGAAATCACATCAGCGGTCTCCACTTGGCTGAACGAAGTAGAAGAGCCAAGATTGAAGAAGAGTTGAAGCTGAAAAGAGTGGAAGACAAGGAAAGATCAACCACCAAAGGCACAGCCTTTCTACAGATGGTGGAAGATCCTGAATTGGAACCAATAGTTCGATGGGAATATGACTATACTTCCCATCAACTAACTCTTTTCAGAGGGCCACAACAGAGGGTACACATAATCCAAGGTGACAGGGTCGAGGTGCTGTCTACCAAGGATTTGTACAAAATTCTCAGCACCGCATCAGGAAAGAATGAAAATACTGATAAACATCTACTTTCCATGGTGCTGAGAACTTTGAGAAGAAGAGAGAAGTGAAGTTTTGGTAGCATCAGCCTAGGGGGAGTTTGTTGGATCATGATAAGGCTGGTGCAACCAAATTCACTTCATAGTCACTTTTGGTACTACATCAAAGGGCTTCCGAAGTCAAGCAAGAGATCTTCCGAGAGTCTAAGGAACAACAGCTGAAAACAGCTTCCGAAGACAAAGTCTGATGAAGAGCTGAAGACAAAGTCTGAAAGTTTCCGAAGACAAAGTCTGATGAAAGAGCTGAAGACAAAGTCTGCTTCCGAAGACAAAGAAGATTCCAAGCTTCGGAAGAAGCATTCTTCCGAAGTATAAGTGCCCTCGGAAGAAGTTGTTCTTCCGAAGCACTTTATCCTTCGGAAGACATTGCTATGTCCAGCAGATAAAAGTATGGTCCCTGTCAGTCCGCATGCAGACCTCTGACACAGCATGGGTGACACAGCATGGGTTCTTCCTAAAAGACCATGCTGTTGACCATACTTTATTCTACTGCTCACCTTTTTATGATAGTACATGTTACCAACTTTAGTTGGTGACAAAAGGGTAAGTCAGGGACATGTCCTGACTACCAACTCTCAGGCAAAATGTCTGAAAGACCTCACCTAGAGTCTTGTAGTATAGATGTAAGGTTAGAGGTGTCCAGCTGGAATCAAAGTATTCCCGGCTGTAGGTAGTATTATATATATCTTCTCCCTGTAACTCTTTAGACAAGCGATTTTGAGTCCAAGTGTCTTGTAATCCTTTGAGTTGAGAAGCAATATATAAAAGTACCTTGAAAATTACTTGCTGTGTTAATTTTCTTACTGCTTGTTACTTGTTATATTGTGATCAACTCTTCCTAAAGACTGCTTGCCGAGTGTTGATTCACAGTGAGTTGAGAGAAAAACCACCCGAAATCCGATCCTGCAATTACCGCTCAGGGCGAAGTAGGTAATGACAAGGTAAGATTCGACAAAGTCAACTTTGTTTAGCAGTTAGAAAACAATCTGCTTTCTGTGTCTCAGATTTGTGACAAGGGATTCAAAGTAATGTTTGATAATCGCAAATGTTACATTCTGAAGAAAGAAATGGATATTCCAGAGGAACAGGTATTAATGTCAGCATCTAGATATAATGACTTGTATGTTCTAGATATGTCTAATGCCTCTACTAGTGCTTCTACTGTTCAATGTTTCTTATCTAAAGCTACAGAGAAGGACTCCATTTCGTGGCACAGAAGAATGGGACACATTAATCATAGGAAGATGAATCACCTGATTCATAACAACCTAGTTGATGGAGTTCCTGTCAAGAACTTCAAGCTTCCTGATTTTTGTGTCTCATGCAAGAAAGGAAAGCAAACCAGGAAATCTCACAAGACCAAGAATGTCCATTCTATTGAGATACCCCTGGAGCTACTGCACATGGTTATTTTCGGTCCAGTTAGCACGAAGAGTATCGCTGGAGACTGGTACTGCTTCGTAGTCACCGATGACTACTCAAGATTCTCGTGGGTGATGTTTCTGAAAGCTAAGTCAGAAACATTTGAGTCATTCAAAGTGCTGGTCACCACTCTGGAGTCACTTTACAAGCTAAAAGTGAGAAAGATTCGCTCAGATAATGGAACCGAGTTCAAGAATCAGTGGATGGATGCGTTCTGCAAAGAAAAGGGAAATGTTCATCAATTCACCTCTGCATACACTCCACAGATGAATGGAATTGCTGAGCGAAAGAACAGGATTCTGATCGAGACAGCCAGGACTATGTTGGCAGACTCAAAACTGCCAGTACAGTTCTGGAACGAGGCTGTAGCCAACGCCTGCTATACACTTAATAGTGTGTCAGTAGTGAAGAGGCACGGGAAGACTTGCTATGAGTTGCTACAGAAGCGTAAGCCAAACCTGGAGTATCTGGAACCTTTCGGTGCTCCTTGTACTCTTCTGAAGAAAACTCAAGAAGGCAAGTTCAGTGAAAAGGCAGATCAGGGGATCTTTCTGGGATACAGTATACCCGACAAACGAGTTTACAACAACTCTACTGGTCAGGTAGAAGTATGGTGCAACGTTGATGTTCAACGTTTCACTATCCCCCCTACTGGAAAAGGTCCATCGTCATTCTTCGACTACGATGGCTTTTTCAAATCATTCAATCTTCCTCAGATAGTTTCAGATGATGATATTGCTACTCAGATGATGCATGATGTTCTCAACTCACCGAATCTGGATACTAGCAATACCACTCCTACAAGTGGGTCATCGGGATCTGCCTCAGCTGATCAGAATGATAGTGAAGACTCATCAGAGGATGAAGAAGCATTTGAACCAGCACAAACACCTAATGTTGATCAAGAAGGGAGCTCATCAGGTACTTCACCTGCATCTGGAACCACAGACACTGAACCTCCAGTCACGACTATGGACTCTAAAGTTGTCGTTCCTACAACTCCTTTGACTAGGATCAGTACAAGTCATCCGTCAGATGCTATCATTGGTGATCTCCACTCCGGCGTGCAGACTAGAAGTCGATTGTACACTGCTGATTATGCTGAAGTAATGGAAAGGGCTGTGTGAATGATGAAGCTTACAGATGTTTTGTCTCTCAAATTGAACCCAAACACGTAAGTGATGCCCTTAAGGATGAAGCATGGGTCAATGCTATGCAAGAGGAATTGCTACAGTTCAAGAAACTTGGAGTGTGGACTCTTGTTGACCGACCCAAAGGAGTCAAGGTAATCGGTACCAAATGGGTACTAAAGTGCAAGAAGGATGACCAGGGTGTTGTTATCAGAAACAAGGCACGGTTGGTTGTTCAAGGCTTCAGACAAGTCGAAGGAATCGACTACAATGAAGTCTTTGCTCCCGTAGCTAGAATGGAAGCAATTCGTATCTTTCTAGCCTACGCCTCTTACATGAAGATCAAAGTTTACCAACTAGATGTTAAGAGTGCATTCTTGCTTGGGGAAATCCGTGAAGAAGTATATGTAAGTCAATCCGAAGGATTCGAAGATCCTTATCATCGGGACAGAGTCTACAAGTTAGACAAGGCTCTGTATGGGCTACATCGGGCTCCTCGAGCTTGGTATGAAAAGCTCTCCACCCATCTGTTGAAACATGGCTTTCGCAGGAGTGTGATTGACTGTACATTGTTCATCAAAGAGAAGGATGGTGATTTGCTTTTGGTGCAGATTTATGTGGATGACATAATTTTCGGCTCACGAAACGAAGGGTTTTTGATAGGGTTCCTGGCGCCTAGGTGCTGCCGGATGAGAGGGGAGATCATGCTCGATCTCCTCTTGCCAAAAGTCTTGATTCTTAAGTTGTAACGAGCTTAAAATTGTTATGTTTTATCAATAAAATCATTCGATTATTGTTCGTGTTATTGATTGTCTTTTGGTTTTATCCTTCCGTCAAGAACGCGCTCGGAGGTTTACCGATCCACGGTCCTAACAAGGCACTCAGGTTTGGAGCAGTGCGTTGGGCTTGGATCTCTGCAAAACAAGCCGCCATTCAGCCTTTTTGATGTCCACATTGGCATCTGAGGCTTGGGCTTGGCTTTTTGACTTCTCTGCCTCCTTCTTCATCTGATCCAGCTTATCAAACGTATCATTGCCGAGAGTATCACCCAAATTGGGAACCACATTACCCTCTCGGTTAGTGTACTCTGGATAATGCTGGGCTGTGACGTCTTCAATCTCTATTTCATCTGCATCATTAAGCTCGTCGTCACTAGCCACGTCAATAGCAGGAGCGTCCTTGACAATTTCGTCCGGGTTGAGCCGGAACATCTCAGCAAGTTGCTCATCAGTAAGGTCATGAATTATTTCTCCTTCTTTGGGAGTATAACTCACAGACCTCCTGACAATCCCTTGCAAATCAAGTATCATAGTTAATTGAGACTTGATTTGCTATAGGGGAGCAACATCATTCTCGTCTTGCTGAGATGATTGATCTGCTTGATTTAAACATGTAAATACATCAACTATTAGTAAATAATCAAGATAGTTTAATATCAAATATATATAAACATTGAGTACATAAGTTTAATACATGATTCAAGTACAAAAGCTTTGAAATACATAAATATCTAAGCATTACTTTTGTCCTGAATAGCTGGCTCGTTAGCAGGTGGGCTAGAAGATGATGCTCCTTGGTCTTGCTTTCTTTGTTCTTCTCTCTTAACCTTGAGCTGAGGCAGATGCAGCTGCATCTCCTTCATCATCATCATCATCATCCTGCCTTCCTCTTGCCTCTCATTCATCACTGATCTCATCATCATCACTATTATCATCTTCTCCATTATCATCATTATCATCATCATCTCCTTCTCTTATCTTAAGTGGCTCATCCATTGATCCCTTGAGCTTGAGCATGATGGTCTTGTTGGAAGCCTCTAACTCCTCTATCTTCTTTGCTGATTGGACATTATGCTCCTGGAGTTGAGCAATTTGTTGCGCTTGCTGTGAGATCTGCTGTGCTTGTGTAGCATTGAGCCCCTCAAGCTGACGTAGTCGGGCAGCCTTCTCTTCATCAGCAGCTAACAGCTTCAACACCATACGGTTCAGTGCTAACAACTGTTCCTCTACTCCAATGGGAGGTAGAGATGATCCTGTGGTGAATGTGGTGTGTGATGAGGGACCGGCTTGGTGGCTGGTGGTAGTAGTGGTGGCTGTGGTGAATATGGGTGGTGTTTTGTGAGTGGGTGGTGGATGGTAGGCTGTAGTGGTGGTGGATGGGAGTGTGGTAGTGCTAGGTGGTGTAGTAGTAGTGGTGGGTGGTGTGATAGAAGTGGTGGTGATCAGTGTGAACCTGGGCCTCTTCCCCTTCTTCCTGTAGGGTTGAGCCATTCTCTTTCTCCTCGATCCCTTAGAGACAGAGGCTCCTCGTTGGCTAATGGGCTCGTCTGGGGTGTAGGATGGATCAGAAGTAGCCTCCCCAGACTCACCCTGGCGTCCACCAACTACCCTAACACCTCTCTCAGTGGCTACGACCCGGCTCCCCACCGTTCGCACGAGAGGCTTCATCAGACTCCTTCTCCTCATTAGGTTGGAAGTCCTAATGGAATCCCGTAATCTCTGCTTCTCCTCAAGTGGATGATGGAGATGTTACAGCAGTAGTATTGGCCCTAGATTGGGTGGGGCCAGCATCTCCACCATCACCGCTATCATCATCATCTGAATCATCAGCGGGGAGCACAATCTGCTTAGTGTCTGAGTCACTGTCATTGTGGTGCCACTTCCTCCTAGCTGGCGCCACATAATCTTCACGGGCTAGATGCCCAAACAGTCGCTTGACAGGGGGTTTCACCTGCTTCCCCTGTACACCTTTATCCTGCCTAAGGTGGTATCATCCATCACCTCAAGCACCACGGCATCCTCCTTCTCCTTTGGCAGTAAAGGGAGCTTCTGGTCAATAATCATCTTCATGAAGCGAGGGTACATATAGAAGCTCTACTTTCCCTTCGCCTCGATGTTCTCCGCCAGATAGGTGATGTTCATCGTCGAGAAGCTGAACGGGTGGTTCAGCACCAACGCCATATAGGCGTTCTGAATCTGGTCGAACATCTTATTGAAGCCTCCCTGCCTCGAGGCAATGCACCTTAGCAGCACGTGGACTAAGTACTTTAGTTAGGGGCATAGGTTGCTCTTGTTGAGTACACCTATGTTGATATCCCCTGAGTACTTGGCCCGTTAAAAACAGCCACGTACACTCAGTGGGTGCGGTCGTGTAGGGCAGTATGCATCATCCCCAAACTCCAAGACTATCCTGAGATCGTCCTCAGTGATCTCAATAGCCTGACCAAAGAGGGAGCTCCTGATACAGCGGGGCTCTGAGGACCTGTCGACTATAGCGCTTTCACAGAAAGCCTGCAGAACTGATTGGTACGGAGTGCACTGAATCGATATAGCCCGGAAGATCCTCGATCTCCGTAAGAAGATAATATTGCCCGAGAACTCAACCGCGTTCTGGGAGGTCAGATCCAGATGAGCATAAATGTTATGTTTTGTGCTTATAGTCCAACGACTCGCCATCTATTACACAATGTAAATAAACGTTAGTGTGTGTCAAGAGTAACCATTTTATTCATTGGATTTGAAATCTTATGTTCTATCATGCGAATGAACTGTGCGACTGAGAATTAGTTGTGCGAATGAGCTCATACGTATGAGTGGGCATGCAACTGGGCTTAGTCGTATGCTATCCTATGCGTTTACATCAGTCGTGCGACTGAGCTCATATGCATGGTTCAGTCGTGCAATTGAGCCATTCGTCCAGCTCAGTCGTGCGATTGAGCCATTCGTACAGGTCAGTCGTGCGATTGAAGTTCATCAGGGTGTCCATTTGCATGACAGACTGTTTTGGTTTTCAAATTCAATTTTTTAGCAAAACTTGATGTTAGACTTCGTGGTTTGGCTCATTAGTCTCACAAATGACCGACATAACACCTAGTAAGTTTTATTTGAACAATATACTTAGTTTTATAGGTTTCTTGGTCAAACTAAGTCTCAATTAAGTTTAGGAATTAAATTCAATCATTAGGACACGAATGGATTGAACTTTGGAGTGAATATCATCGTGCATTACCTAGATGATCACTAGAAATCGTTTGATCACACTAATCGGTAGCTTAGAAAAATCAGAAGACAATCGGGAGAGTAACAGTGCTTTGAGCGATTTAAGGGCGATTGAGGGTGAATGGGATTCTACGACCGACTCCCCCTCTATTTATACTAGGGTTTCCTCCAGTCGTGCGACTAAACTTAGTCGCATACTTCAATGGGGAGACTGGATCCATTCGTATTCTTCAATCGTGCGATTGGCTCAGTCGGTCACATTCAGTCATGCGACTAGCTTTCAGTCATGCGACTGACTCATTTGGTCACCTCCATTCATGTGATTAGTTCATTCTTGTGATCCAATCGTGTGAATTTACTCATGCTTATGGTCCAATCGCATGTCTGGTCAATACGTGTGGGTTAGTCGTGCGATTGACTCATACTTATGGTTCAGTCGTATGGCTGGTCCATACTCATGGTCGAGTCGTGCGAATGGCTCATACGTATGGTTCAATCGTACTGCTGGTCCATACTCATGGTCCAGTCATGTGAATGGCTCATACTTATGGTTTGACTTTATGACCATTTGACACTTAGCCCTATTACCAACTGATAAAACATTTCGAGCATTCGATCATCTCAGACATGAAAATTTTAACTTAGAAAACTGTTGATCACCTCAGACGTGATTCTTTTAACAACAAAATAATTTTTCACCTCAGACGTGACCCTTTTACATTTGAAAACTTCATTAGTTACCTCAAACGTGACCCTTTTTACATTTGAAAACCCCATTAGTCACCTCAGACGTGACCCTTTTAGTGAGTAACTCCCAGATAGAATTCCAATGCATAGTCCGACGTTTAATAACTAAACTGAATAAAAATTAAGCAAATTAAGTAACTCGAACTAAAAGACAAAACTAAAACTTATTTTTGTAATTTTGTGTGAGGTTGAAATCCTAAGATAAGTATCTACCAGATTTTCCTTTCTAGACAGTATAGCATCAAGTTACATTGATCATAACTGGAACGATTCATTATGGAATCATACAGGTTTATCAAATCATTTGGGACATTTTATCAAAGAATTTTGATGGTAGATTCTTGTTTTCATCGAGAGTCATTAGCAAACTTAGGAAATCATACTAGTGCTGTAAGATACTCACAATGATTTCGACTTTCAAGAATTCCAGCTCACGATGATTGTCAGTATACTTGTCCTCTTAAATCCATACACAGATTTTGACACACATTGGTGATGATTTAAGGTTTAATTATTTCAACAAGCATTTGTGGATCCCACACTTATATGGTAATCAACATTCCTCAGGAGATTTTGGAGCAGTCTACGGGTATTTTGACAAGAAGAAACTATTCTAAGAGCTTTCAAAGAGATGCAAAGCCTCAGGTCAGTGCCATCGTGCAGCAGAGAGGCGTAAACAACAATGAATTCTAGAATATTTAGGTTATGCTTATCCTCAGGTCAGTGCCAACGCATAGCAGAGAGACACACAACCTACCTTCTTGCTTGAGCAATAATATTATTTTGCACAAATCGCACCAACAACATAGGTTATCAGCTTGATTGCGTTTTACATTTTTAATATGCATTGCTCATTTTTATGGTCATCCGCACACATTTATGGCGTTTATTTTGCTCGACACCCTTATTGGGACTTCGTTGATTGTGTTAACCAAGGATAAGATGATAACCCATAGCTTATTGAACAGCTTAGTTTGAGCTTGAAATCACCAACGAGGTCTACTTATCTATTGTGTTGAATCTACCGACACATCATCTCGTGATCTAGCAACCTCTAGGTCTACTTTCTCTATGTTACCTTAGTAGTAGCTAGTTTTACTATCAGTTTTCCTTTTATGTTGCTTAGACTTCTCCGACTTATACTTCGAATTTTTCATCTTAGTCAGTTAAATTATTTTAATGTCCCAAACTCCTTGTTCATGTGTTCTATCATTTTCCATAGTCATTGAATCAGTATCACAGATACAATCTCATTTCCATTTACTAGACTGTCCTCCTCCGTCGTTTTTTTTAAGTAAATGAATACTGAATTAATACTAAATCTCCCCCTAAAATTCTAAAACTGAAAATCTTTTTGTGTTTTTAGATTTTTAAGACAGCAAAATTAAAATAAGAAAACTAAAAGAAAAGAAAAAGAAAAAAATAACCAGTTGTCGGACTAAGCATTTTCATCTTCTGGAATCACTTTACATTTCTTTTTCACGTCGTTGACCTCTAACAGATATAAAAATCTTGGTTTATCAAAAGCTTTTGTGTAGAGTTCAGCGCGTTGAAAATCCGTATTAATTTTAACCACATCGATTAAGTTCTTTTCAAAACAATCGCGTATAAAGTGATAATTAATTCTGATGTGTCATACTCCCAACTTCTTGAATTGAAGAAGTTCTTCTTGCATGGCACTCACCCATGCCTCATTGTTTAGGGCTTCCCTAACATATTTTGGCTCGAATTGAGACACAAAACATCGATATACACCATCGTGAAGATATCCCTTTTCCATTACCGAGGCATAATTAGCTAAATATAGCTGATTTCTAGTCTGGGCTCCTGATCTAACATCTCTAATGATATTATCCAATGGATGATAGACATTTAGTCTAGATCCAGGAGTGGTGGGTACAACTACCTCATTATCCAGATTATGAACAGCAGGTTCAGTATAGAAGGCAGCGGGAGTGTGAAGTTCCGAAGTGTCAGAGGCATCAACATCAGAGGCTTGTGTACTTGGAGTAGTAGGAACCTGTTGCCCTTGATCCACCTGATCATGTGATACTTCTTCATCATTAGAGGAAGAGTCACTTACCTCAAGTGCTCCCCCTGAATAACTAGAAGACTCACCTTGTGCCGCTGAAGTCATCGGGTCCAGTGATGGTGTGTTTAATACATCGTTTATCATTCTGGTTGATAACTCATCCTCAGGAGGGTAGAGAGGGATGTCGAAGGATTTAAAGAATCCATCATAATCGAAAAAGAACGAGGGTCCTTTTCCAGCCAGGGGGTGGTGTATCTGTGTACATCAACATTGCACCACACTTCTACTAGACCCGTTGAGTTGTTGTAAACTCACTTATTCGGTATTTGTATCCTAAGAAAATCCCTTCTTCAGCCTTCTTGCTGGATTTCCCTGACTGAGTTTTCTTCAGCAGTGTACATGGTGTACCGAACGGTTCAAGGTAATCTATATTAGGTTTACGTCGTTGGAGTAACTCGTAACACGTCTTACCATGACTCTTGACCACCAGGACTCGATTAAGGGTGTAAAATACATTAGCTACTGCCTCGTTCCAAAATTGGATAGGCAGTTTCGAGTCTGCTAGCATCGTCTAGGCTGTCTCTATCAAGCTGCGATTCTTTCTCTCAGCAACCCCGTTCATTTGAGGAGTGTAAGCAGATGTGATTGGTGCACAATTCCTTTTTCTTTGCAGAATTCCTCCATCCATTAGTTCTTGAACTTGGTGCCGTTGTCTAAGCGAACTTGCCTTACCTTCAGCTGGTAGAGTGACTCTAACGTAGTTACTAGCTCTTTGAATGATTCAAATGTCTCTGATTTGGATTTCAGAAACATCACCCAAGAAAATCTTGAGTAATCATCCGTAACTACGTAGCAGTACAAATCACCAGCAATGCTCTTTGTACTGACTGGGCCAAACAAATCCATATGAAGAAGCTCAAGAGGCAGGTCGATTGAATAAACATTGTTTGCCTTGTGAGACTTCTTTGTCTGTTTCCCTTTCTTACATGCAACACAGAAATCCGGTAGTTGGAAGTTTTGAACATTTACTCCACGCACTAGATCATTCTTGATCAAGTGATTCATCTTTCGGGGATTGATGTGTCCCATTCTCCTATGCCAGGAGATGGAGTTTTTCTGTTACCTTTGACAAGAAGCATTGAACTTGTTGATCAGTTGTGGAGGCCTTTGAGAGGTCCAAGACATACAAATCGTTATATCTTAAAGCTGACATTAATACTTGGTCCTCCAGGATGACATAGTCCTTTTCAGAACATAGCACTTCTTGTTCTCAAATACAACTTTGAACTCTTTGTTGCATATCTGTGAGGCAGAAGGTAAGTTATTTGGAAGTTGTTGAACATAGTTTACCTTATCAAACTTCACTTTCTGGTTTCCCACTTCTCCTTGTGCAGTGATATAACCTCCTTTATTTCCAGCTAATGAAACATGTCCTCCTTTAATTTGTTTGTCGTTTGACAAGAGAGACAGGTTTCCAGTCATGTGCCTTGATGCACCGCTATCAACAATCCAGGTATTCATAGAAGCACTATAGCGGACACCCTGCACATTCAAAGGAAATGATTAGTTGAGGTTAGGGTCCCAAGCCTTAACTGGCTTGGGTGACCCAGAGGAATCACACATCATAAACTCTACCCACTATACATTTGAGGATGAGGGTAGATCAGTCTTCTTCTTGTTCTCATTTTCAGGCACAGGACTTGATTTTTCTTTCCATAAGCCAGTTTTATGTAAGGCATGTTTGTGATAAACAGACGATTGGCTTATTGTTTGAACTTTAGGTTCATTGGTTCTTTTTGGTGGAGTAATTGAACTCCTTTTTGAAAGACTTGGTTTTGTATCATTAAGTTCAATCTTCTTTATTGGCGTCTGGTAATAAGAACATTTAGAAGCTCTGTGTCCATACTTTCCACAAGTGTAGCATGATCTACTTTCAACATGTTGGTGAAACTATTTCTGTGGGGATGTATGTGACACAGGTGTGACTTTAGTTTCTTTGGGTTTTGACACTTCTTGTTTAGATGTTTTGACTTCTTTAACAAAATTCGTTGTTTGAACATGTTTTACATCTTTAACCTTTTGTTTATTCGGACTCAGACATGGTGCTCGAGATTGGTTAAATTGTTTGGTCTTTTTGGATTCTGAATTAGACATGTTTGAACCTGACTCCACCTTAACCTTTGCAAATTGTTCATCCAAATTAACAATAGGCATCTTACTTCTTGACTTCAAAGTGGTCTCCTTTTGTTTAGTGACATATTCTATAGGTTTACTTGTGGAATCTGGATCACTTACAAGAGGAGTGGACACCATATGATCCTTGATTGAGTTATTATTAATTGGTATGCATTTAGCATTCAACAAGGTCTCATGTGGTGGTGGAACCACTTTGTAACCCAAACCCTCCCCGTGGTTTTGTTCTTTCATTATCTGTTGAACTATGTGAGAAAACTAGACCAACTGTGCAGTTTTTGTTTTAATGAGTTGACTTCGACTTCCAAAACTGCTTTTTCTTTCTTGCTTTCTTCCAAGGAGTTTAAATAGAACTTTATATCATTTGCTTGGTTAAAGGCCACAACTTCGGTTTCTCTTAGTTGTTTATTTAACAGTTCTATTTTCTCTTTATAACTGTGCTCATTTTCTTTTAAAATTTGGTTTGCTTCTGTGCATAGTTGTAAGTCACTTACTAAGCTATCATTGTGATCTAATAGCCTAGAAAATTTTGAATCTATGCTATCCCTAAATTTATTACATTCAGAACAAGCATGATTATCAAAAAGTTGGTCTGTGGAACTTACCTGAGAAGGTTCGGTTGAATCAACTATCATCGCAGAGTTTGATTGTTCGGGTGCTGGTGATTCTGAACATGTTGTGCTGGGACCTTCTTTATTTAGGTGAGTGACCACAGTAGCAGTATTTTCATGATCTGACATTACGATTTCCACTGCTATATCACCTTCGCTTGCCGAGTCGTCATCCAAACCCTCAACACATGAAATGTTGGATTCTCCGGGAGACACAAAGCGAAAGCTCCAATCTTGTCCTTCATCGTCCTGTACAATCAAGGCCTTAGGATCCTTTCTTGATGATGTAGCCCTATTGGTGGGTTTATCTTGATTATTGAAGGTAATGGATTACCATTACCTGTCTTCTTAGACTTCACAATTCACGTTTGAAATGCTCCTTTTCTCCACAGTTAAAACATGTAACTTTGGTTTTGTCAAAACCAAAGGTTGTATCCCTTGTGGCTATCAAGTCCTGTCCGGTCTTCTTAACAAACTTCTTCGCCCTCCGAACAGCACTAACCAACGCCCACATGATATCCATTCTTTCAAGCTCATTTTCATCTACCTGCTCGTAGTCTTCATCGGCAAGATGGCAGTTTCCAATCTTCCCCGCAACTAGACCATCATAGGAGTGAACAACAGCTGCTAGGAGATCCATATGCTCCTTTGCTACCTCTACAGTCACATTACCGAGATTCTCGGTCTTCAATTTTTTAGCATTTGCTTCAGATGCTATGTATTGGGTGCACGATGACCTTGACGTGTCAGATCCTGAAGTAGTGGCTTGGGACAGAGCAATTGAACTGGACATGAATGCTGTTTAGAGTGGTGCTCCAGAAGTTTTCAGTTGAGGTGTTGAGTTTTAAAGTGTCGGGTTCTGATCATATGAACCTTTTTAGGATCTGTACTTCATCCTCAACTCTTCCTCTCTCGGCTTCAAAATGAAATCGTTGATATCCAACTTTGCCTGCATATCATTCTGTCTGAGATTCGACACAAACGAAATCCACTTCTCTAGCAATCCATCTCCAAAACTTGACACCTTATCTTCCATTGAAGTGATAACTCCATGAGTGTGCAGCTCACTCATCAAGTGGTAGAACCGGTCGATAACGTCATCCAGGCTCTCTTTCCCTATTGAGGAGAAGTTATCAAACTCCTTCTTCAAAGCCTTTGCCTTTAATGCCTTCAATGTCGCATTCCCTTCATACCATTTTTCCAGAGCATCCCATAACTTCTTGGCTTGTTTATTCTCAGAAAACTGATGGAATATATCCTTAGGAATTGACTGAGTTAACAAAGCATACACCTTTTTCTCTGCATTTTTCTTCACCTTTTGGCTATCAGTCATGCCACCCAAGGTAAGTTTTACTCCATTAGCACCTACCGGCATGCTATACCCAGTCTCGATTGATTCCCATAGATTAGGATCAACTCCATTTAAGTATATCTCTAACCTATACCGACTTTGTTTTCTGGAAGCAAGAGATTCTAGATCCGTGAATCCCTTCTGGCAGTGAAAGCTAAGTACTGATCTTCCAGTTGTATTGACTTTGAATATCAACCTTAAACCTGTTAACACGTGCCAATGGAGAGGTCCGAATGGGCCAAACGTGCGATTGAACAATGCGGATGGCTCAATCGTGCGATTGAACAATGCGGATGAGTCAATCGTGCGATTGGATAAGGACGACTAGACAATGCGAATGGAGTGCTTAGTCGTACGATTGGATGGGCGACTGAGTTCAATCGTGTGTATGAGATGTACGATTGAGTTCAACCGTGCGATTGAGTCAATCGTGCGACTGAAGCTGTTGCTTTTTGTAAATTCAAATATTTTGATATTATGACTCAAAGCCATGAGTTTTGAAGAACCCAAATCTGTCGTTTGACGAAAAACGTGAACTTTTTGATCTGGAGATGTCGAAAACACCGTTTTAACCAAAACGATGGTGTTTTCATCGAAAAACGTGATTTTTTACACCAAATCGATCGAATCACATGCAAAATCAAGATCCAAAGCTCTAATACCACTTGTTAGGACCGTGTACGTATGGAGTACAAATTGATTCTACGTGTATACCAGATCAAATTGTGCGGAATCCTATTTGATTGGCGATCCAATCAGTGAGAACGACAATCTGATCAATCCTACGATGAAACAAACGTTAAGAACGAACTATAATTGATCAGAAACGAACTATGAAATTGGCACAATCATGCGACTGGTCCAGTCTCCTGATTCAGTCGTGCGACTTGTCCATTAGGATGAAGTGTTCATGCGTATGGTCCATTAGCATGGTCCATTCACATGAGAACTTCACATGATTAAGTTTAAACATGTTTCTCAACCATATTTGACTAAGAAATATGCAAACAATCATAAACCTATATAGTTAGTTCAATATGCGTTATCACACGATAAACAATAAAGTATTAACATTGTAAGCATCAACCACATATTGTATTTCATTCATACCCATTCAATTACAAATATGTAAGACATGAAAGACATTTTACATTAAGCTCCTAAACTAGGTACACATGTGTCAACATATCTGTAATGGTTACCATCTTGTATATTTAAAACATAAATTAACAAGTTAATTTATATTTTCTCATGTGATAACTAGTGATATTACAATTATTCAACCTAAGTTCACAAAGGGTTTATGCAGGACTGGTTAATGGATGGTGAATACAATCAATCTCACAATGAGGAGAGTGTTAGAGTACTTAACAGATCAAATAGGGAACTGGTTTAAGAGGAGGATGCAAAGAACACAAGTAAGTAAAGAGACAAAACTTAAGAACAATATATATATAAGGATTTCAAGGATGATGTATATTAATCTCAAGTTCTATTACAAGATTTACAATACATAAACATAAGTTACAAGACATTGAGATGCTTTATACTACATTCCTACAACCGGCTATACTTGGGAAAGCCAGTTGAAAAATTAAAAGACAACAAAATCAATGTAGAGTCAAAAGGCGGATTGCCTTTTGACGACATGTCATAGCTTACATCCTAATATAATACAAAAAGGATAAAAGTACATAAAGTAGAAAGTTACAGGAAAAGACCTCAATGTACAGTTACAAAAGCATGGACCCTTTTACCAACTTATGCAAGTTTGTGAGTCTTTAGAGTTCCAGCAGAAAGTTGGTCAGCTTTATGCAAAAGTACATCAAAGAAAGCATGTTGATCTCTGTCTTTGGAAAAAATCAGTCTTCACCTTATTTGGCTTCGGAAGACTTTGTTTTTGAAGCTTCGAAAGACTTCATCTTTGGCTTTGGAAGATTTGATCTTCTGGCTTCAGAAGCTTTTATACTTGGAGTTATTCTTGTACAGAGTATAAACCTTCTACAGGAACTTTTAGCTTTGGAAGATTTTATACTTAGCATAATTCTCATGCAAGGTATAAAACTTCTATAGCAGTCCTACTTGGTACTTGGTGCATGCATGCCGGAAGCCATTTGGTTACTTTGGTTGCATTAGCCTCTACGTAAACCTTATAAACTCCCCCTAGGGTGATGCTACCAAAACAGAGGAGATTGATCTTTAGTTGATAATCCTCATTAAGATCAAGGCCATTCCTATCTTCATCATCTGGTTAGGATCCCTCAGATTTTCATAGTATCTTCTCATATGATGGAGATCATGTAGAGGTGGTGTTAGCACCGTGTACGTACGGAGTACTAACTGATTCTAAGTTATACCAGATCAAATAGTGCGGAATCCTATTTGATTGGCGATCCAATCAGGGAGAACGTAATCCGGATCAAAACTAACGATTAGAAAACGTTAAGAATTGATTAGCAATGATCAGGAACGTTCTGTGAAGTTGGAATAGACGAACAGGGCTCTCTGGGTCGACTACGGTTATGAATATTCGAAGTGTTCTCTTTTTCCACGAATTAAGTGGTATTTATAGGTTACAGCTTTCATTCATATGATTGAGCCAAGCGACTGGCTCAGTCTTGCGACTGAGTCTTACGATTGGTTCATTCGGACGACTGAGTCAGTCTCATGACTCAATCGTACGATTGACTCAATCTCCTTGTTCAGTCGTCCGATTGGCCCATTCGCATGGTCCAGTCATGCGACTGAATCAGATTACTTAGTTAAACACACTCTTGAACCTTAACTGATTCAGAACATATCTAACAAGTCTATAACCTATATAACTTGTTCATATATGCGTGTAATAACAAACAACAATAATAGATATGACATTAAGTAATCAAGCAAACATTCACTGAAGATTTTTTCCTTACAATGATTAAACCTTACATACATGTTACAAGATAGAAGTCAAATACATTTGAAATCACTAGACTAGAACTGGGGACATGTGTACCAACAAACTCCCCCTTGGACCTAGTTCTATCTAAGATTTAACTTCTTTCTTGAACTCTTCATATCTTTTCACCCTTTCTTCTCTCGAGACCCCAGAATGAATATTCAGTGCGAAGCAGATACGTATAACATGTTGGAACTGCATAGCTTGCACAATATCCTGTGTGTCAAAGAACAGTGGCCACTTGAATAAGATATAGACATCAGACTCAGACAAGTTGGTTAGCCACATCGGATCAAACACCCTTATTGTCTCGACCTTTCCTTCTTTCTCCAAAACTATGACGGCTTCACCAGTTAGCCAATCATAGTACCACCATTTGAAATGGGGTGCAAAATCCTGAGGCATCTCCCTCAATGGAATACGCGACATAGTGCGCAGAGGATGCCATCTCAAAACCACCTTTGGTCTTCTGAGGTGGGGTCAACCTCAGTCCTATGAAATAATCTTCTGGGCTATTGAGGTTTGAAGTTGACCCACCTTGTATGGTACTCTTTCTTCAGTGCCTGCTCAAACCATCCTGATATCTTTCCTGGAACAGCATATAGGAGGTTCAAGTTGGCTAGACGATTTAGCTCGAAACCAGGAAGAGTTTTCAGATCATGTGGGAATCTGAAGTACTCTATTCCCTTTTCTCTCTTCACGGCATATACCTTGAGATCCTCAAAGTATGCCCAGCTGATGATCTTGCCTGACACCTTCTGATGTTTCTTAACCTCGTAGAGCTTGGTGTATGCATTTGACTTGTTTGGCACACGCTGTTTCTTCATTTCCTCAAAACAGGCAATCCATTCAGCCTTTTTGACTGCCATATCGGCATCATTTGCCTGAGGAGCTGAGGCTGTAGCAGCTTTAGCAGCTGTCATCTCTTCAACCTTGTTGAAGATACTGCTATCAAAAGTTTCCCCCAGATCTGGGAGAACTTCGCCTTCGGCGCTAGTATACTGAGGATACTCATCAGCAGTGATGTCCTCAATCTCTAGTTCATCGACTTCTTGTAATTCATCATCACTGACTATGTCGACCTCTGGAGCGTCTTTCACCAGCTCGTCAGGATTCAGACTAAACAGTTCAGCAATCTGTTCATCTGTTAAATCATGTATTATCTCCCCCTCTTCAGCAGTGTAACTGACAGATCGTTGTACGATCCCTTGTAGATCAAGGATCATCGTCAATTTTGAATCGATTTGATGAAAGGGCACAACATCGTGCTCATCAACTTGTTTAGCTGAACCTGTTCAACAACCAAATACAGTACAAGTAAGTATACATTAAGCACATAACAAATGTTGATTTAACCTTTAATTTGATATACATAGAACAGAATTTGATACAATATTTCAAGTACAAAGTTTAAATAATAAATAAACATCTAATCTTGAACTTTGCCTTGAATCTGAGCTGGTTCTTCTGTAGAGTGAGAGGTAGACGGAGCAGAAGAAGAGGCCCTCTGATCTTGTTTTCTTTTAGTTCTTCGTTCTTGCTCAGAATCAGAGGGAGCTGTAGCAGCGTCTCCTTCATCGGCATCATCGTCTTTGTCCTGTGAATCTTCGTCACCTTCATCATCAGTATCTTCATCATCATCCTCGCCATCATCATCCTTATCATCATCATCACCATCACCTTCTCCAATCTTGAGGGGCTCACTCTGAGTGTTTTTTAGCTTCAGCAACAGAGTTTTGTGAGCCGCCTCCAGCTTTCCTAACTTCGCCTCAGTCTCTGCCTCATGCTGAAGCAGCCCGGTGATCTGATCGGTCTGTGCAGTGTTCAGCTCTCTCAATCTCTCAATCTCAGCTGTTTGAGTAGAACTTTGTGCTTACAGCTGTAAGATCTGAGCAGACTTAGCCTCGTCGGAGGTTAGCAACTTCAGCACCATGCTATTTAGTGCAGCAAGTTGCTCAACCATGGAAACGGGTGGTATAACTAAGCTAGTGGGAGCAGATGAGGGTTGGGATTGGTGAGTGGTGGTGGTTGTGGTAGCAGTGGTGTACATGGGAGTGGATGTAAAGGCTGTAGAGGATGGTATAGTGGTGGTGGTACTGGATGGGTAAGTGTGAGGTGGAGGTGCAGTAGTGGTGGCGGTTTGAGGTGTGGTGGATGTAGTGACTTTGGTAGCTGTGGTAGAGGTGGTGGTGGTGAATCTCAGACGCTTTCCCCGCTTCCCATGCGGTCTTGCCATCGTCTTTCTTCTCTTTCCCGTAGACACCGGGGCAACAGTCTGTGTACTGGGTGCATCAGGGGAGTATGCGGGATCTGACTCTGTTTGTGTAGTCCCCGATGTCCCAGTCTGTCCTCCAACTACTTTAATTCCTTTCTCAGTGGAAACTACCTTGCTGCCATGCCTACGAGTCAACCCCTCTTCCTCACTCTCGTCCTCGTCGTCATCAGGTGGACTGAAGTGAGGTACGAACCCAGCAGTAGTAGTGTCAGTGTGAGGAGATGGCTGTGCAGTATGTGTGGAGGGGCCCCCAGATGTAACGGGCATATCATTGCTATCCTGGCTGTCATCATCATCAGAGTCATCTGATGGTATAGCAATAATTTCAGAGTCAGAGCCACTATCCTCATGACGCCACCTGCGTCTCCGTAGGGCTACATAATCAGCCCGAGCCAGATGCCCAATCAGTCTCTTCATAGCAGGCTTCACTTGCTTGCCTCTATACACCTTCATCCTTCCCAAGGTTGTGTCATCCATGATCTCAAGAGGCACGGCATCGCTCTTGTGCTTTGGGAGGTCGGGCAGCTTCTCATCGAAAATAAGCTGTAAGAATCTGGGGTACATACAAAATCCCTCCTTTCCCTTGGCTTCGAGGTTCTCAATCAAGTATGTAAATATCATGTTGGAGAAGCTGAAAGGGTGGTTGAGGAACAATGCAACATATGCATTCTGAATTTGGTCCGATAAATCATCGAAACCACCCCTCCTCGAAGCAATGCACTTCAAGATGACGTGCGCCAAGTACTTGTACTGGGGGCTCAGGATGCTTTTGTTTAGCACACCTGAGTTGATATCCCCACAGTATCCTATCTGCAAGAAGCATCCACGTGCAGTAAGCGGGTGGAGCTTGAGCGGGTGAGTCTCATCATCATCAAACCCTAAGACTCTACTGATGTCAGCCGCTCGTATCTCAATCTCCCTACCGAAGATAGAACTTCGTATGGAGTAGGGCTCAGCTGATCTGTCCACTCTAGCACCTTCCAAGAATGCCTGATGAACTGACTGATACAGTGTACATGGAGTGGAAATAGCTCGGTAAATCCTAGATCTCCTCAAAAAATCTATAATCCCCGAGAAGTCTTCTCCATTCCTCGAGGTAGAATCCCAGTGAGCACAGATGTTGTGCTTTGGATTTATTGTCCACCTGTTAGCCATATTCCTATAATCAATAGCAAACACATGTTATAAACTTGAAAAAGCAGAGTTTTACTAATTTAGAGAACAGACTGATTCAATCGTGCGATTGAACAAACCGACAGGGTTCAGTCGGTTGGGCATATGTGCGACTGAACTTCAATCGGTTGATCATGTATGCGACTGACTTTCAGTCGGATGACGTGTCATGCGATTGAGTTGACTTGGGAGACTGAACCTGCGATTGACTCAGTCGATCGAATGAATCCATTCGCATGTTTCATTCGGCTGATTGGATGAATCGTCCTTTTCAATCGTGCAATTGAGGTTCATTCTGGAGTCCAGTCGTATGACACAGTCAAACCATTCGTATTCTTCATTCGTATGATTGAGTGAGTCGCCCCGTTCAATCGTGCGATTGAAGTTCATCAGGGGTGTCCAGTCCCATCCAATACTGTTCGGCACCATTTTAACTCAGATTTTTCATTTTTACGAATTAGACATTAAGATCAGGCTTGTTAGACTCGAAATCATGTACTTAGACTGCTTAAATCATTTGTTTTAACATGTTAAGTGTTTAAGGCAGTCTATTAGTTGATTTTTGTTTCGGTTCAAAGTTAGGGCACCAATGATCTGATTTTGAGTCAGATTTCACACTTAATGATGTCATTTTGCCGCAAAGTACCTGTGAAACAACTCCAAATCGTCAGAAATCGAATATATTAAGGTTTTAGAGGTCAATAGAAAATCGGGCAGCGTAACGACACACTTTTGAGAATTAGGGCGAATGAGTTTGTGCGATCGACTGAGGGGGCTATTTATAGCCAGACTCAGTTCAGTCGGACGACTGGACCATTCGCTTCTTTCATTCGGCCGACTCAATCACCAGTCGTACGATTGAGACTAGTCGCATGACTTAGTCGTACGACTGAAGTTGAGTCGTACGATTCACTCATTCGACCCATTTCAAACGCATGGTTGGCCTAGTCGGTCACACCCAATCGGCCGATTGAGCTCATTCGCATGTCGCAATCTTACGATTGTGTTCAATCGTATACCCTATTCGTACGACTGGGTCAGATCAGATTCAGTCGTGCGATTGGACTATACTTGTGCCATTTTTGTCAAGTTATGGACCAACCCTTAGTTTTCTTAACCAATTGATAAAACATTATAAGCTTTTGATCATCTCAAACATGATCACTTTTGAAAACAAACATTCACTGATCACCTCAGAAGTGATCCACGTATCCACCCGATCACCTCAGACGTGATCCATTTATCCACCCGATCACCTCAGACGTGATCCTTTTATCCTTTCAGAAACAATCTGTTCAGATAAACATTTAGCACATTCAGTGACGTTTAGCAGATAACAGTATACATAGTCCGACATGACTCATTATACTAAGAAATAAATAAAATTTAAACTATGAACAAAAATGAACATCTTTTTATGATTTTTGTTAGGGCAGGTTTGTGTAGCCTATCAGCATTGACATTATATCAGGAACAGACTCATTTGGAATCAGACAAGCATATACACTATTACTTGGAACATTATGAGTTGATTTCATTTTTCATGATGACATATCACAGTTTGTTTTGATCTAAGACTTCTAAGTACTAACTGGGAATCATGTTTAATATGATACGTAACACACTTAGATTGTCAACTTCAGTCGGTGCATACAAGACGATTGTCAGTATACTTGTCCACTTTAAATTCATACACAGACTTTTGACATACATTGGTAATGTATTAAGTTATATTATTTCAAACAACATTTGTGTATCCCACACTTATATGGTAATCAGCATTCCTTAAAGAACTTTCGAACGGTCTTTAGGTATTTTTGCAAGAAGAGACTATTCTTAGATCTTTCAAAGAGAAGCCAATCCTCAGGTCAGTGCCATCGCACAGCAGAGAGGCGGCAAACAACAATGATGTCTAGAATATATAGGTTATGCTTATCCTCAGGTCAGTGCCATCGCACAGCAGAGAGGCACACAACCTATCTCCTTGTTAGAGGATTTCTTATTTTCTTTTGCACATAACGCACCAACAACATAAGTTATCAGCTTGATTACGCTAGTATTCATTTTTTTGTGCTTTTGCCATTTTTGTGGTCATTTGCACACCTTTGGTGGCATTTATTTGCTCGTTATCCCTTATCGAAAGAACTGATTGTGTTAACCAGTGATAAGACGGGAACCCACAGTTGATTGAACCTTTTAGTTTAGATTAAGTTTACCAATAAAGTCTACTTGTCCATTATGTTGAATCTACTGACACATCATATAATGAACTAGCACCTCCCTAGATCAACTTTCTCCTTGTAATTACAGTAACAATCAAACATACCATTATTTTCCCATTTTGTTAGACTTAGACTTCTCTGATGTTTTACATTTTCAGTAAATTAATTAACATTTTTGATCTCAAACTCATTTTGTTGTTCCAAATAACTTGATGCCTGTGTACTGTCATCTTTCATTTTTTGTCGAGTCACATTTCCTGTTTTGTTGTCTTTGCCTTTTCTGCTTTACTCACCTTCCCCCATTTTTTTTTAAGTAAATAAATACTGATTTAAGCATAATCTCCCCCTAAAATTCTAAAACAGAAAATTTTTTTGTGTTTTTGGATTTTTATAAGAACAGGAAAATAAATAAAAGATAAAAATAAAATAAAAGAAAAACGAAAAATAAAGAAAAACGGTGTCGGACTATGTATCTGTTTCTTCTAGTATAACATCACTTTTCTTTTTAACCCCGTTGACCTCTAGCAAATAAAAAATCTTGGTTTGTCAAATGGTTTAGTGTAGAGGTCAGCACGTTGAAAATCCGTGTTAATTTTGACCACATCAATTAAGTGTTTTTCATAGCAATCGCGTATGAAATGATACTTTATGCCTATGTGTTTGGTCTTAGGATGTTGAACCGGATTTTTAGTTACTGCAATGGCAGCAGAATTATCAACATAGATAGGAGTAGTAGTGAAATGCAAACCGTAATCCCGCATTTGCTGTTGAATCCAAATGATTTGAGAGCAGCAGCTGGCGGCGGCAACGTATTCAGCTTCACAGGTAGACATAGCAATGGATGTCTGCTTCTTGCACTGCCAAGTTACTAATCTTCTCCCGAAAAATTGACATCCTGCTGACGTAGACTTGTAATTCATTTTGCACCCTCCGTAATCCGAGTCACTATAAGCCGTTAGCTCAAAGTCATCATCATGAGGATACCATAACCCCAGTGTTGGAGTACCCTTCAGATAACGAAAAATCCTCTTGACTCCAATCAGATGATTGACTTTAGGTTTTGCCTGATATCGGGAACATAAACATGTGGCATACATGATATCTGGACGAGAGGCAGTGAGGTACACGAGAGATCCGATCATCCCGCGATACATGGTGGCATCCACCAAATCCCCATTCTCATCAGGAGCCACATCATGATTTGTGGCGAGAGGGGTACCGGCTGCAGTGACATTTTCCATATCAAAGCGACTAAGAATGTCACCGACATACTTAGTTTGATGCAAAAAGATGCCGGTAGGTGTTTGGTCCACCTTTAATCCTAGGAAGAACTTCATTTCTCCCATGGCACTCATCTCAAACTCAGCCTTCATCACAGATTCAAACTCTTTACATAATCCTACGTTTCGTGACCCGAAATTTATGTCATCCACATAAATCTGCACCAAAAGCAAATCACCATCCTTCTCTTTGATGAAAAATGTACAGTCAATCACACCCCTGCGAAAGCCATGTTTCAACAGATGGGTGGAGAGCTTTTCATACCAAGCTCGAGGAGCCTGATGTAGCCCATACAGAGCCTTGTCTAACTTGTACACTCTGTCCCGATGATAAGGATCTTCGAATCCTTCGGGTTGACTTACATATACTTCTTCACGGATTTCCCCATGCAAGAATGCACTCTTAACATCTAGTTGATAAACTTTGATCTTCATGTAAGAGGCGTAGGCTAGAAAGATACCAATTGCTTCCATTCTAGCTACGGGAGCAAAGACTTCATTGTAGTCGATTCCTTCAACTTGTCTGAAGCCTTGAACAACCAACCGTGCCTTGTTTCTGATAACGACACCCTGGTCGTCCTTCTTGCACTTTAGTACCCATTTGGTACCAATTACCTTTATTCCTTTGGGTCGGTCAACAAGAGTCCACACTCCAAGTTTCTTGAACTGTAGCAACTCCTCTTGCATAGCATTGACCCATGCTTCATCCTTAAGGGCATCACTTACGTGATTGGGTTCAATTTGAGAGACAAAACATCTGTAAGCTCCATCATTCACGTAGCCCTTTTCCATTACGTCAGCGTAATCAGCTGTGTGCAATCGACTTCTAGTCTGCACGCCGGAGTGGAGATCACCAATGATAGCCTCCGGCGGATGACTTGTACTGATCCTAGTCAACGGAGTTGTAGGAACGATAACTTCAGAGTCCATAGTCGTAACTGGAGGTTCAGTGTCTGTGGTTCCAGATGCAGGTGAAGCACCTGAAGAGCTCCCTTCTTGATCAACATTAGGTGTTTGTGCTGGTTCAGATGCTTCTTCATCCTCTGATGAGTCTTCACTATCGTTTTGATCAGCTGTGGCAGATCCCGATGACCCACTTATAGGAGTGGTATTGCTAGTATCTAGATTTGGTGAGTAGCAATATCATCATCTGATACTATCTGAGGAAGATTAAATGATTTGAAAAAGCCATCGTAGTCGAAGAATGACAATGGACCTTTTCCAGCAGGGGGAATAGTGAAACGTTGAACATCAACGTTGCACCATACTTCTACCTGACCAGTAGAGTTGTTGTAAACTCGTTTATCGGGTATACTGTATCCCAGAAAGATGCCCTGATCTGCCTTTTCATTGAACTTTCCTTCTTGAGTTTTCTTTAGAAGAGTACAAGGAGCACCGAAAGGTTCCAGATACTCCAGGTTTGGCTTACGCTTCTGTAGCAACTCATAGCAAGTCTTCCCGTGCCTCTTCACTACTGACACACGATTGAGTGTGTAGCAGGCGTTGGCTATAGCCTCGTTCCAGAACGGTACTGGCAGTTTTGAGTCTGCCAACATAGTCCTGGCTGTCTCGATCAGAATCCTGTTCTTTCGCTCAGTAACTCCATTCATCTGTGGAGTGTATGCAGAGGTGAATTGATGAACAATTCCCTTTTCTTTGCACAATGCATCCATCCACTGATTCTTGAACTCGGTTCCATTATCTGAATGAATCTTTCGCACTTTAAGCTTGTAAAGTGACTCCAGAGTGGTGACCAGCACTTTGAATGACTCAAACGTTTCTGACTTAGCTTTCAGAAACATAACCCACGAGAATCTTGAGTAGTCATCGGTGACTATGAAGCAGTACCAGTCTCCAGCGATACTCTTCGTGCTAACTGGACCGAAAAGATCCATGTGCAGTAGCTCCAGGGGTATCTCAATAGAATGGACATTCTTGGTCTTGTGAGATTTCCTGGTTTGCTTTCCTTTCTTGCATGAGACACAAAAATCAGGAAGCTTGAAGTTCTTGACAGGAACTCCATCAACTAGGTTGTTAGAATCAGGTGATTCATCTTCCTATGATTAATGTGTCCCATTCTTCTGTGCCACGAAATGGAGTCCTTCTCTGTAGCTTTAGATAAGAATCATTGAACAGAAGAAGCACTAGTAGAGGCATTTGACATATCTAGAACATATAAGTCATTATATCTAGACGTAGACATTAATACCTGTTCCTCTGGAATATCCATTTCTTTCTTCAGAATGTAACACTTGCGATTATCAAACATTACTTTGAATCCCTTGTCGCAAATCTGAGACACAGAAAGCAGGTTGTTTTCTAACTGCTGAACAAAGTTTACTTTATCGAACCTTACCTTGTCATTACCTACTTCGCCCAGAGCGGTAATGTATCCTCCTTTATTACCAGCAAATGAAACGTGTCCCCCTTTAATTTGTTTGACATTGAAAAGGAGAGACTTGTTCCCCGTCATGTGCCTGGAAGCTCCGCTATCTACGATCCATGTATTTGTAGACGCACTATAGCGGACAACCTGCACATATGAGAAAATCATCAGTTAAGGAGGGGGACCCAAGCCTTGACTGGCTTGGGTTTCCCAGAGGAATCAACCATCATGAATTCGACCCACTGTCCTTTATCAGTGGGTGGAATCTCAACTTTCAGATTGTCCTTGCTATCAGACACACCAGTTGTCTTAGCTTTCCATAAACCATCCCTGTGAAAAGATTGTTTGTGGTAAACCTTAGACCGATTTACGGTTTGAGCATATGGTTTAGATTCAGAAACAGGTTTTACCTCTGGCATCACGGACTTGTCGGGGACTTGTCTGTTTTGCCTTTGGCGAGGTGGAGACGAAAAAGACCTAGAAGGTGTTTTAGACCTAATAGGGGTTTTCGATCTAACTGGAGTCTTAGAACGTTATTTTGAATCTATTTTGACTTTGTTGTGTAGCTCAACCTTAGTTCTTGGTGTCTGATAGCGAGGACAGTTAGTCGAAATATGACCGCGCTGACCACAAGTATAGCAGGATCTCCATTCATCAGGGCTAGGAGATCTCTTATGGGGCGGTGAATAAACCTCAGATTCTTTCTTTTTATTATCATTTTTAAGATTTTCACCTCCTTTGACAAATTTAACTTGTTTAACATGATTTATGTTTTGTCTTGGAAATTGGTGATTATCTTGTTTCACTGGTTTAGCTTGAGTGATTTTGGAAATCTTAGGTTGTGTGGAAGTTGACTTTTTACCCAACCCAAGAGATGCTTGAACATTCTCTTCCACTTGTTTGCCAGTGATTTGTGTGCTTGTAGTGCTTGATCCAGAATCTGTCTGGTCAGGAACCGAAGAGGCAGTGGTAACTGCTGTATCCGGATCACTGACTAGAGGAGTTGTCACCACATGATCCTTTATGGGGTTATCATTAATTGGACGATGTTTGATGTTTAAAAAGGACTCATGTGGTGGTGGCACAACTTTATAACCCAACCCCTCCCCGTTGTTGCGTTCTTTAACCAAGTTTTTCAAAATATGTGAGGAACTAGCTAGACTGTGAAGTCTTTGTTTCAAAGACTCGTTTTCAACTTGCAAAACTGCTCGTTCCATCTTAGTTTTTTCTATTGTCTTTAGATAAAACTTGATGTCATTTTCTTGGTTAAAGGCAACAACTTCAGTTTCTTTTAACTGTTTCTTTAAAGCATCAATCTTTTCTTTATAACTGTTTTCATTCTGTTTTAAGATTTTGTTTGCTTCAGTGCACAGTTTTAAATCATTTACTAAGTTATCATTATGAACTAATAACCTAGCAAATTTCAGGTCTACGCTTTCCCTAAATTTTCCACAATCAATACAAGCATGTTTAGTAAATAAATCATCCTTTGATTCTACCTGTGCCGATGTAGATGTTCCAGCCATGAAAGCATTTTGGGGTTCAGATTGTGCTTCAGACGCAGCATTCAGTTCATTCTCCACAAGCTGATCAATATCAGCTATGTCATCATCCAATTCAGCATTGTCAGGCTCAGCTGAGTTCTCCCCCTCACTTGCTGAGTCTTCATTCAGATCCTCGACAGAAGCTATGTTGGCTTCCCCATCAGATAAGAACCGAAAGGACCAGTCCTGTCCTTCATCACCCTGTGCCACCAAAGCCTTGGAATCACTTCCTGCTGGAACTGGCTTCTTATCTTTATCTTGTTTGAATCTCAAACCTTTGCTTCCACTGCTGGAACTCATCTATGGATAGAAGCTTAGGCGGCTTGTTGTGATTACCAATCTCATTCTCAAGAAGCAGTAGGTTTTGGATCCTAGAGTCCTTCCCTGCTGAGAATGCGAAGTTTTCCGAGTCCATGATAAATGTTGACTTAAACTTGAAAAACAGACTGTTAATGTGACTGGGATGCGATTGAACTCAACCTTGCGATTGAATAGGCGACTGAGCTACAATCGTGCGATTGAACACAATCGGGCGAATGGACAAGGCGACTGACTGAAACTGGGCGACTGGAGTTGACGATTGACTCAATCAGGCGACTGGCTATACGACTGACTCAATCGGGCGACTGAACTGGGCGACTGGGTTCAGTCGTACGATTGAGATAATCGTGCGACTGGGTCGGCTGAAAACGAGATTTTTCGCAAACTTTGACCTAGAATGCAAGTTTTTGCACCCTAGACGGCTGAAACTCGAAAAACACTGATTTTTAAGAACATGCACACGTAAAGACTCGATTTTTAGCAGAAAGATTGGATCTTTTCGCGTAAAAACGTAGACTTTTTCACAAAAACAATTGAATCAACGAAGAATCAAGAGCCTATGCTCTGATACCACTTGTTAGGACCGTGTACGTACGGAGTACTAACTGATTCTAAGTTATACCAGATCAAATAGTGCGGAATCCTATTTGATTGGCGATCCAATCAGGGAGAACGTAATCCGGATCAAAACTAACGATTAGAAAACATTAAGAATTGATTAGCAATGATCAGGAATGTTCTGTGAAGTTGGAATAGACGAACAGGGCGCTCTGGGTCGACTAGGGTTATGAATATTCGAAGTGTTCCCTTTTTCCACGAATTAAGTGGTTTTTATAGGTTACAGCTTTCATTCGTACGACTGAGCCAAGCGACTGGCTCAGTCGTGCGACTGAGTCTTACGATTGGTTCATTCGGACGACTGAGTCAGTCTCATGACTCAATCGTACTCAGTCTCATGACTCAATCGTACGATTGACTCAATCTCCTTGTTCAGTCGTCCGATTGGCCCATTCGCATGGTCCAGTCGTGCGACTGAATCAGATTACTTAGTTAAACACACTCTTGAACCTTAACTGATTCAGAACATATCTAACAAGTCTATAACCTATATAACTTGTTCATATATGCGTGTAATAACAGACAACAATAATAGATATGACATTAAGTAATCAAGCAAACATTCACTGATTTTTCCTTACAATGATTAAACCTTACATACGTGTTACAAGATAGAAGTCAATTACATTTGAAATCACTAGACTAGAACTGGGGACATGTGTACCAACAGGTGGATCAAGTATGTCTTACCAGAAGTAGACATCTTGACTACCTTGATCTCGGATGACATACCATCTGTCTGGATTAGCAGCAAAAGTCCAAGACAGGATGGGTCTTCCAGCTATAAAAGGTTGTACTAGAGTAGGAGTTGGTTGATCAGCCTCTTATTGCACTTCCTCAGGATGTTCTGACTCATCCTGAGGTCTAGAAGTGGATGCCTTTGTCATCTTGGATGCTTTCTTTATGGTCATCCTTTTCTTCCTCTTTGGCGGGTTTAACTAAGAGGGCTGGTCTTAAGTACCAGGTTGTTCTGTTATGTTTCTCACAGTTGGGTCCTCTTCCCTCACAAGTTCAGAAGGAAAGGGAGTAGAACCCTTATGTGGATCAGAAGATGAAGTTGGCTGTGAAGCAGCTGAAGGTCCAGGTTGTATTGTCTGTGGTTCAACTTTAACCTCAACCTCAGGAAAAGCTTGGCTTAGTGGATAATGCAAGTCCATAAGCTCACCCTTCTTAATCTTCTGCTTGATCACTCTAATGTGCTCATCCATAGTGGATAGAGACATTGGACCAAGCCTCCTTCCATAGAATCGATACAGCTTCAAGAAGCTCATCATCATTTGTCTATCAGCAGACTTCGTTGGCTCTATTGGATGATGGTCCTTGACTTTATAGCTTCTTCCCTCATCTTTCTATTGGCAACTTTTTGTTCATTTATGAACTGTTGTTCAAGATTCTTAAAGTACTCAAATTCAATGTATTCATAAGATAGGGGAAGAAGTGCAGATGCCTGGTAGAGACCTATGACACTCAGGTAGCTGGTCATATTTTGTCTATTAGCTTCTTTGTCTACCTAAGGTGGTTTAGTTGCCATAGCCTCTCTCTCAGGGTTTTCATGAACTGGGGATAGATGAGGAGCATTCTTGTATAGTCTCTTTTGTCTTCTTTCTTCTTTGACTCTGAGGAGCAACTTTGCATCCTCTTCCTCCTTCATCTCTTTGGTCAGCTCTAAGTCTGCCCATTCATTTAACTCTTCTAAAGGAAGAGAGATGAGTTAATTAATATAATAGTACCTTTTTCCTAGATACTTTAATCTGGCTGCCCTCAACTCATCATCTTGAGTGTTTGGCCTGGGGCTATCCTGATTACAGCTTCTATGAAGCTTGAGGAACCAGTTAAACTCTCTCCCGTTAGCTTCCTCTTTCTTTCTCTTTCCTCCTCCTCAATCTCCGCAGGAGTTAGTTTTATTTTCCTTTTGTCACTCACAGGCCTTGGTGACTCAGGGTGGTGATAGCTTTGGCCTTCATTGCCTGATTCAGTAGTCAGGCTCTAGCCAGAGAGAGGTTGTGAAGCACTTTCACTACTAGTTGCCTCACTAAGGGTATAGGATGTTGTTGAAGTGATTGACTCTGTGACAATGCTCACAGGTTCAGTCACTGGGTCATCAGTCAAGGTTTCCCCTTCAAAACTAATCTTAGGGTCCACCTCAACATCCAATTGACCAATGACATTGCCTGCTTACAATTGTCTACTTATATGTCTGAGTTCTTCCATGATCCTGTCTTGAATTCTCTCAGCTAACATGTCAGCTTGCCAGTTTTGACTTGGGTTGGCAAGTGGCATATTGACTTGAGAAAGACTGTCATAGTAGTTCAAGGTCTAAAAATTGAAGACCTCTTGCTATCCTTGAACTCTATATAGTATGAGGGCTCTTCTTTCAGCATCATACCTCCACCCATGTATTTCATTTCAGCTCCAAAAGGTGGGCATGATATTGCCCTTGGTATACCCTCCTCAAATAAGCTCCGGATAATGAGTCTACATCAATATGAATTTTAGGAGGTTGCTGAGTCTGGACATTTGTAAGTAAGGTTGGTGAGTCCTCAATGTCCATACTCTGAGAAGGACTCTTAGATTTTGTGATTGTAACAACTACCTCCCCCTTTTTGGTAGCATACCCACTTGCGTACGTGAGCTGGAGGTTAAGTCAATTACATCCTCAAGTTCTTGTGTTCTTGGTTGAATCCTCCTAAAGAGTCTCCTATCTAGTTGCTCCTTGAGATCAGAAATCTCAAGTTGCTAATCATTGACCCTTCTTTGCAAGGTAGTCAGTTGAGATTCCAAGTGAGTAACCTTAGAGACTAAATAGGTGCAGGTTTAAGACAATGTTTGCACATTTAGTCTAAGATTCCTTTCATCTTCAGCAGAAGAATCACTAGGGATGAGATTATTGGACCTAAGTCTTCTTTTTGTCACCAGCTTGTTGTTCTTGGCTGCTAGTTTTCCATTGCTCACTGACAGCTTCAGTTGAAGTGTCAATATGCTGGGTTGCCATGGTTGAGGTTTTAAAGATGTAATCACTTTCAGAAGTGAGAGCCTCTTCCATATGGATCTCCTGAAGAGGTTCAGGAAGATCCACCTCATTTGGGGTTGGATGTTGTGGGCTAGATATAGTGGACACATGAGTACTCATCTCTCTTTTAGCAGGGAAGGGGAAGAGAGACTCATGGTACTCGCTGAGTGCTATATCTTCATCATCATAGAATTCTAGGCCGGGTATAGGTTGATTTAAGTCTAAAGGCTGGGATGGTAACTTTCTACTGAAGGTTGTTCACTAGAGTGTTGAGACTCTGAGTGAAGGCTTAAGGCTTGTTGGGGCATGAGCTCATCAGCCTGAGCATAAGGAACCTCATGGCTAATTCTTGGTGAGATAGGAGCTCTAGTGTCCACTTCATCCTATATGGTTGGTGATATGGGGGCCTGCATAGGTTGAATGACATATGCATAAGTTCGTTTGGATCTTCTTTGGTAGGTGAGGGTTTTTTATGGCTGTGTGGGTGGCGTTGAAGTGGAAGGTGTGGGTTCAACACTAGCTGGTGCTGCTAGGTTGTCACCTTGAGCAATGAGCTGTAAAATAGGCTTTCTCATAATTTTGAAGATGTTAGGCTTCATCTGTCCCAAATTAAAATATTACCTGTTCCCTCAACTGTGAGCCCAGTTCACAGTTGAGTATGTGCTGGACATATTTTGGAAACATGTAATACTCTAAGGAGTCCAAGTTTGCAAGCAAATTAGTCTATACAAATTGAGAATACCTAAACTTGACCCCATGAACAATTCCATGAACTATGAAGGAGAGATCCTCTTGAATTTGGTCCCATCTTCCATGTTTATTAGAAAAACTATGAATAATAACATGTAGGAGGTACTTCCATTGAGAGGAAATCTCCCTTTTCTTGATGGTTCTAACTGAGAAGTCCCTTTCATAGCTCATCTGTTTAAAAGAATGATTTACAGTAGATTTTGGAAAGGACACCTTACTTTCTTCATCATCCAGGTGTAAGTGTGAGTTAATGGATCCTGAAGTAATGAACAATATCCTCCCCTACAATGTGGCATGTAGTGCCTTCTCCCCGTCCATGGTGACCTCTGGCAGGTCCTCTAAGAATCCAAAGTTGATCCTCATTGAGTGAAGGATCAATGGTAAGGGAGGTGACGTAGTTTGATGGAGAAAGAATGCGACAAACCGTTGAGAAACTTGGATCCTTCTTAGAGTTTAATAGAGCAACCTGATTATGTTACCTGCGAAGTTGCATGGAGAAATCTGGTTGGTTTCTACGGTCAAGGTTGGCCAGTTGTGGTAGCTTTGAGGTGAAGAAAGATATGAACAAAGGCAGTGAATAGGATTTTTGGTTTAGAGAGGTTATAGATGAAGAAAATAGTGAAAGAGGGGGGAACCGTGGGGTATATTTATATGAAATGGACTTGATACAAAGTTAAAGCAAAAGGATAAACATAGAAGTCCGAATGCCAGTCCCACCTCTGATAAAATGCCTAAAAAGGTAGTTTTCTTAGAAGTTGAGATTCTTCCAAAGGTAATTTGTCTTTGGAAGATTTGTGAAAATCTTCTAAAGCCAGATTTTGACTTCGGAAGATATTCCTAAGCTTAGTGAAAAATGGATTCGGAAGAAAAATTACTTAAGCAATTTCTCTTTAGAAGAGTAATTGATTTCGGAAGAAATTGCTTTTGGAAGAAATTTGTTCTTTAATACACAAAGTACTTAGAATCATATTTTGGCTTCCGAAGAAATATGGCATTTCTCCCGAAGGTAAATCTCCTTTAAGCAGTTATATGTTTTGAAGACTTAAAATTCTTTCGAAGGCAATGTTAATATCTTCCGAAAGAATATACACTTGGTACTTTTTCAAAATGCTAAGGAATATCATTTGAAAAAGATTTCTCCCAAGATAAACTGGGCTTATGTAGGTGATAAATTAGACAACTTAGGACACATACTTTTTTTTAAAAATAATATAGATTAAGTTTATGAAAATCTATTCAAGGTTAATCATCCCAATAGCTGATATAAGATATTTAAATCTCTGTTCATCAAAAGCATTTATGAACAGATCAGCATATTGTTCATTTGTGTCAACCTTGATTAGTTTTATCAATAATTTTTCATAGTTATCTCTAATTAGATGATACCTGATGTGGATGTGCTTTGTCCTTGAGTTCTGCACAGGTTTCTCTATGATAGAGATAGTATTGATGTGTCTATATGGATGGGAGTCTCTTTGAAGTTCTATCCATAGTCTGACATCTGATTTTGAATCAAAAGTACTTAAGCATAGCAGCTTGAAGCAACAATGTGTTCAGCTTCAGTAGTTGATGCAGATACACAGGATTGTTTCCTGCATTGCCATGAGACTATCCTTCCACCAAGGAATTGACATCCCCCAGATGGGGACTTTACAGCCATGTTACAACGACCATAGTCATTATCTGTATAAGCATATAGATTAAAGTCAGAATTCTTTGGATACCAGGTGTGACATCTTGGGGTTGGCTTGATATCTTGCACATATACATGTAGCAAACATAATATCAGGCCTGCTGGCTATAAGATATCTTGCATATATACGTGTAGCAAACCTAATCATTGCCCTGTAAAGATGTTCATATACACACTCCCCCTCAAAATCAGGTCCAAGGGAGTAGTTTGTGGCTATGGGTGTCTTTGCAATCTTACATTCAGTCATGTTGAATTATGTAAGTATGTCATGTACATAAGTTGACTAACGTATGAAGATGCCATTGTCAACTTTCTTCACTTGAATTCCTAGAAAGAAATTGATTTCCCCCATGACACTCATTTCAAATCTATTCTTCATCAGCTTCTCAACGGCTTTTTAGAGCTTTGGATTAGTTGACCTAATTTTAATGTCATCTACATATACTTAAACCAGCATCAAGTCATTCCCTGTTCCTTTGATAGAGAGAGTTCCATCTATAGTACCTCTCTTGTAGCCATGATGACAGAGATACTAAGATAGTGTCTCATACCACTTCCTTGGATCTTGGTACAGCCCATAAAGAGCTTTATCAAACATGCACATATAATCAGGATGATCCAGGTCTGCAAAGCCAGGTGCTTGTTTGGCGTACACCTCTTCATTAATCACCCTATAAAAAAATACACACTTGACATCAAGTTAATAGACCTTAAAGTTCTTGAATGCAGCAAACACCAGGAAAATCCTAACACCTTCAAGTCTTGCTACAGGAGCAAAGAGATCAGTGTAATCAATTTCTTCTACTTGTGTGTACCCTTGAACAACTAGTCTTGCCTTGTTCTTGATGGCAAGTCCTCTATCATCCTTCTTATTTCTAAACACCCATTTGGTACCTATGATAGTCTTCCCATGAGAAAGAGGACACAGGCTCCAAACCTTTTGTCTTTTGAATTGAAGCAGCTTCTCTTGCATTGCTTCAACCCAACTTCCATCCATCAAAGCCTCATTAGCTTTCTTTGGCTCTGGATGGGACAAGAAACAAGAGTGTAGACAAACATTTTTCTCATGGGTTTGTCCTCTTGCTCTCACCCACTTGTCAACATCTCCAATGATGTTTGTTATGGGGTGTGACTTGTGGATCCTGAGTTAAGGGATCACAGAAATTTGTTTAGACAGATCTAAATTTAAAAAGTTTAGATCTGGTAATGAAGTGTCTTCCACCACATCAACACTCTTATCAAGAGAAGCATGATCTAATGAGTGTGTGACATCATTGATGTTGTCATCAATGGAGTGGTTATCAGCATCAAGAAGTTCTTGATCATTATCACCACCACTATTACCTCCTATATTTGAAGTTCCTGCATTTGTATTTTGTGCCTCTAAGCTGGAATTTTCAGGTACTTTAGATGTATCACCTTGATTTGTCATTATTATGCTAATAGGAACTTCATTTACAGGGTTAGTTACCACTTGCTGAAGGTGTAGTCTGACTTCGTCTTCTCAGCTTAAATCTCAGGTCAGGATCTTCTATTGATGTGTTACCTATTGATCCAAAAACACCTTCATAAGATTTGCTAAAATAGTTGCTAATTAAATCAAGATCAAATAGCCAATTAGGACCAGAACCTTTCACATAGGGTGTGTGCTCATTGAAGATCACTTTGACTGATTCTTCAACTACTCTAGTTCTACGATTGCATGCCCTATAAGCCTTAGCTTAAGAAGAATATCCAATAAAGTGTCCATCATCTGATTTCTCAGAAAACTTGGCTGCTTGATCTTTGGTATTCAAGATGGTGTAAGGACATCCAAATGACCGGAGAAAACCAATGAAAGGTCTTCTTTTAGTCTTACCTACTAAAACTCTATTTTGCACGTAGCAGGCAGTGTTGACTGGCTCTGCCCTGAAGGTAATAGGCAGTTTAGGGTCAGACAACATGGTTCTTGCAGCTTCAATAAGTGTCTTGTTACTTCTCTCAGCAACACCGATTTGTTGAGGAGTCCTGGGAGCACCATATTGTCTTGTAATACCATTTTCATCACAAAATGTGTCAAGGATTTGGTTCTTGAATTCAGTTCCTTGATCACACCTTATGATCCTAACCTTATGGTCAATTTAATTATCAACTTTCAGAATGAAATTCTTCAAGTTCTCAGGAGTTTCATCCTAAGTTCTAAGGAAGAAAACCCAAGTGAGTCTTGTAAAATCATCTGTGGTCACCAAACAGTGTGAGGTCCATCCTAAACTCATTATGCTAGTGGGGCCAAGAGATCCATGTGTAATAAGTGTAGGGGAGTAGTTATAGAGTTCTTTTCCTTTGGCTTATGAGTCACCAAGTGTTGTTTCCCTTTCAGGCATGTAACATAGTAATCATCACTTGTAAACTATTTCTTTGGCGTTCTTGTTAAAAAATCATTCTTAATTAGTTTATTCATGTTCTTAAAGTTTACATGGCATATTCTTTTATCCCAAAGGAAAGACTCATCATTATTGGCCTTAGATAGAAAGCAAGAAACTTCTCCTGAAGGGGGATGTTTCCTGCAAATCCAACTTGTTCATTTTCCTTTTCCGGGATGCTCTATGCAGGATATGCTCTTGAGGAATGACCACCCTGATCTTGCGAACAGTGCACTCATGCTCAGTAAAGAGCATGTTATGTCTCTGGTCATAAATTAGGATACACTCAGTAAATTGTACCTAAGCTCCTTAACAATGTTTACCTTATCAATGCTGAGCTTACCATTTGTGACCCTACCCCTTCCTGTAATATAACCACCAACATCTCCTCTAAAAGCAACTGTCCCTCCATAAATTTTCTCAAAGTTCTGAAGCAAAGAGCCATTGCCTATCATGTGCCGGTAACAGCCACTGTCAATGATCCATATATTTCTTTTGGTCTTCAGTTGTTCCTGCATAATAAAAGGAGAATTAGTTACATTTGAAAAACCAAGCCTTATTGGTCTTGGGCTCTTCAAAATTAACTGAAGACAATGCAACAGTAATTGATCATATACTGAGACTATAGGGATCACTTGCTGTTATAAGTGAAGAATTTTCAGTCACATGGTCTTCCTTTATCTTTCATACCATCTTTGGAAGATCAGACTTGACCTTCAAAGCTTCAGAAGTTTTTACAACTTTGGAAAATTTGGAAACTGACGCTTCAAAAGATCTTGCTTTCACTGCAGCAAGTTTCAGTGTTTCGAAAGCATTCCTTTCTTCCGAGACCAAATTTTCTTCCGAAGGAAATTTTTCACTTGTCTTCATTTTCATTTTAGAGCTTCCGAAAGAAACACAAATTTCTTTCAAAGATTTCTTCTTCTTGTTCCTCTCAGAAGTCTTATTTTTTGTTATGTTGATAGTACTTTTGGGATTGTAGATGCAATCCTTAGCCAGATGAGAAGTACTGCCACACATAATACTGTCAATTTACTTTCTTCTGGGAGTCTTCTTATGAATAGAAGACTGAGTTTGATCTTTTTCCCTCTCCATTCCCATCTTTGCAGATGTTGTCGTAGGCCTACTAAGGTGAAGCTTGCTTTGGAGGTGGATGGTTCATGCTGTGTAGCAGTGTTACATGGCTGATCAGCCTTCATTCCTTCATAGGAATGAGTTGACATTGTACCTGAACTCTTGGTACTAGAGTTCAAAGTTATGTCCATAGTCTTTACCACTTCAAAATCTACAGAGATAAAAACTTGTTTTTTCTTAGAGTTAAAGGTGGTCTTGATCTCCTGAGCTCTCTTTGATCTCCTATTTGTTGCTCGGATCAAGTCCTTCCTCTTTGACTTAGTCATCCCTAACTTTTTCCACTTCTCAGGAGTATAGTGACCCTTATTAGGATGATCTTCTTCACTCTTCCCAAGTACATCATTCACTGCCTCCTCTTTATTATCTTCATCACTAGGATCTATGGATGGCAGCTCATCTTGACTACTTCCATACCTTAGAGATCTTACAGATAGCAGAGTGTGTGGAGGAGCTATCTTAGTAGATCCTAGTCCCTATTTGTTCTGATAACACACTTTGGATAAGATCTTTGGCGGGGATGAGGATATGATGTTCTTGAATGTCTCTTCTTCAAGAACATTCTTCTCTTCCTTGGCTTTGTTGATCATTAGCTCAACATGGCACTCGGTTAACTTCATGATAAGATCTTTGATTTGAGTCCTGTAGTTGGTTTGCTCATTTTTAAGAGTTGAAATGCTTTTCTTTAAGTATTTAATTTTCAACTTATACACATTTTTAGCCTTTTGAAATCAGATTTTAATATGTTCAACGACTCAAGATCAGATCTTATCTCTAAGTTATAGGACCTATATCTATTTAATTTAGTAATGCATTCTGGGGTACAAAGATGTTCCAATACCTTGGCTCCATCCAGATCTACCATCAGTGTTTGGTTTGGAGACATATCTTTTACTTGGAAACTCCAATCAAAGCCTCCTTCTTCAACAGCAACTACAACTTACTACTTGGGCTTCTTAGTGTGTGGAGCTCCCTCAGTGTAGTTTGGCCTAGGTTGTGCTTGTCCACCATTTGTCCTGGGTGCCTTATACTCCCTAGCAAAGTGGCCCATTTGGTTACAGTTGTAACACTTCACATTGCTTTTATCTAGCCCAAACTTTCCACTGCATACATTGCTAGGAAACTTCCTCCATGTCCTCTTGTAGAACTTCTTGGCTCTATGAGTGAGAAAATCCATTTGTTGAACTATCTCCATGTACTCTAGATCATATGGATGGATACTATCCAAGTCCTCAAGGGTGAAGAGAAAGTTGCATGTGCTTTCATCATGAGACACAAAAGCATGTGATGAGCTTGTCTCTTGGAATGGGCTTCCTTGGATGTAGCTCTCCTTTGGTGTCTCAAGTAAGGTGATGAAAGGGACCTTGGGTGAGTTGTCAGGGTAAGAGATGAAATGGTGATGTGGTTCTCTACAATCCGTTTCAACCACATGTAGTGCAGAACTCTATTGATTGTTAGAGTTGCAAGTTGGATTTTGCATCTTTATCTCCATCTCATAACCACTGAGTATGCCATACAACTTAGTGAGAGTGAGGGTGTTGAGATTTCTAGTCCTCTTAATGACCACATAATAGTGTGTCCATTTTCTAGGAAGAGAGGGCATAAACTTTCTCATAATATCCTTGTTCTCCAGTTTCACTCCAACATCCACCGGAGTGTCCACAATCTCAACATACCTGAAGTAGTGTAGTCATGGTTTCATCTTCTTTGAAGGTGAAGTTCTCAAACTGCTATTTCAGAAGGTCCTTCTTGTTTTCTTTTGCATTAGAAGAACCTTCATAGATCAGCTACAGTGCATCCCAGAGCTGCTTGGCAGTTTTACACTTCTTGAAGCCTTTGTAGATGGCATTTGAAAAGCGGTTTGGAGGGCAGTCATGCCTTTTGATCTATATCTATTTTTTTCTATATTCTTTAGAATAGTCAGTCACTTCCTTTGGAATCATGCCACCTCCAGCAGCAGCTGAAGAGGTGCATGGAATGTAAGGTCCTACAGTAAAAGACTCCCACATCCTGTTGTCTTGTGACTTGATGAAGCCTTCCATTCTTAGCCACAAAGTATCAAAATCATCAGTAGTGATCAGTTCGGACTTTACCATGGTACCGGTTTCCGTATCAGCCTTGGATGCTGCCATTTGAGATGTTAAGTATTTTGTGAGAACTGAGGAGATTTAAGATGGTGAGATCTTACAATCAAGAGCCTGGAAAGTTCTGACACCAATGGCAGGACCAGTTAAGGGATAATCAATACAATCAGTCTCATAATGAGGAGAGTGTTAGAGCACTTAACATATCAAATAGGGAACCGGGGTTTAAGAGCAGGATGCAAATAACACAAGTAAGTAAAGAGACAAAACTTAAGAACAATATATATAAGGTTTTCATGGTTGATGTATATTAATCTCAAGTTCTCTTACAAGAGTTACAATGCATAAAGATAAGTTACAAGACATTAAGATGCTTTACACTACATCCTACAACTGGCTATACTTTGAAAGCCAGTTGGAACATTGAAAGACAACAAAATCAATGTATAGTCAAAAGGTGTATTGCCTTTTGACTAGTGACTATGACATGCCGTAGCTCACATCCTAATACAATACAAAAAGAATAAAGGTACATAAAGTAGAAAGTTCCAAGCAAAGACCTCAATGTACAGTTGCAAAAGCATGAACCTTTTCACCACTTTATGCAAGTTGGTGATTCTTCAGGGTTGCAGTGAAAACTTGGTCAGCTTTATGTAAAAGTACATCAGAGAAAGCATATTGATCTCTGTCTTCAAAAGCAATTAGTCTTCACTTCATTTGGCTTCGGAAGACTTTGTCTTTGAAGCTTTGGAAGACTTCGTCTTTGGCTTTAGAAGATTTGGTCTTTTGGCTTCGGAAGCTTTTATACTTGGAGTTACTCTTATCTAGAGTATAAAGCTTTTGCAAGAACTTTTAGCTTCAGAAGATTTTATACTTTGCATAATTCTCATGCAAAGTATAAACTTCCATAGCAGTCCTACTTAGTACTTGGTGCAGGCATGTAGGAAGCCATTTGGTTGCTTTGGTTGCATCAGCCTCTATATAAACATTACACTTTAGACCACTCATCACATGACATGTGAAGTAAACTTGCTACATCACATACCAAACCCTGCCAATCATATTAAGTAGGGGCCTCAAATCTGTATACATGTACGATATTCATTATCACATAAGAGTATTCAAAGTATAGTAGAAACATAACAAGATTTTGAAGTTTTACCATATTGATTAAAAACACACACATATACACCACAAGGTTCAATCATGTAAATCTAGTTACTAACATTATTCTAAATAATACAACAACACATTATCATTTAGCACAAATGTACACTCAATCATCCAATTTTCCCAAATTCAAGTTTCTATCTACATGATCTATCTAATGCATCCAATAGATTTAGAATAAAAAACATGTATAATCATTCCTAATAACCGTTCTTGTATGATCCTAACAGTCCATGCATGCTCAAACTATTGAACTTCAAAAATCGCATTTACAAAGTTTCCTCATTAGGTGGATGTGATGTAATAATACACATTTCATCAAAATAACTAATAATTCATCAATTATATAATTAATTTAATCTATAATAAACATCATAACATAAAAAATATCACTAGATATCAAAATCCAAAGTTTTTAGAAAGTAAAGTTTTCTCTTTTAGTAAGTTATGAATTACATGTTCAAATCAAGATTTTCTTTCGAAATCTACATAAATTGTCAACAATAGCATCAATCTAATCGAACCATAACATTTAATTTAATCAATAAAATGTTTTGGATCGAGTGGATGAACTAGGGTTTGTTCATTATCAAAATTCTTGAAAAAGATGAAAGGTTGATGATAATTCTTACCCAAATCCCGTAGTTGATCATGAATGAGACTTCCTAATGCATTATGTGGATTGAATCGAGCAATAGTGATGGCGTATAGTGTGTGCGTGGAGACCAATTTCGAAAAGGGAGAGGGGAGGGGGGTCGGCCACGACTTGGGGGAGAGTGAAGGGATCATGTTTTTCTTGTTTATATATTTTTCAAATTTTCCATCAAAACCTCCAAATTTTATAATTTATAAAACTTACCCTTTAGCCAATGAGTCCTAGATCAACTGGTTTAGGAGGAGGCACCTATGACTTTCCAAAGTGGAGGTCATGGGTTGGAGTCTCAGTAGGTGCAATATGCTCCAAGTGGGCCAAGGGTTTTACCACAGTGGGCTTTTGGGTGGTGGGTTTCCCTTGGAATGGTGGGTGAGCCGGGTCACCAGCGCTATCTGTGTTCGCGGGCGTGGGTGGCCTTTCGCCAATGGGTTTACCCGGGCGACCGGGCTTAAAACTTATTCGTTGGCCGTTCAAAAAAAAATAAAACTTACCCTTTAATGTTGATAAATCATTTTTCTTAAAACCTTTAAGTTTTATAAACTATTAGATAGAATATTAATCATTCCACATAATTCTAATTAATATTCCTCAAAACAATATGCTAACACAAAAATCTTAGAATAACACGTCACACATTGATTTCACATAATCACATAGTAATCACATAATTATTAATTCGGTTAATACTGTTTAAATCACCAACGTTTAAGGATTGTGTATCATTACATGACGCGTATGCATAGACGAATCCAAAGCATACTCAATGGGGGCATAGGCACCCACTTAAGCCTAACACACCTATGTATAGTAAAGTTAAAATTACGTTGTGCCTCATGCAAATTTATTGCAGCCCCGTTCAATTATTTTTGTTTTATAATTAGCGTACGATATTTACTTGCACAATTTGCTTAGCATATATTTAGTATTTACTTGTAGTAAAGATGGTAACTATTAACCCTTAATGAAGTTTGTTTTTATTACCTGGCATATATTATGCTAAAAAAAGTTACTCAATGAGTTATTATAATAGTATAGTGCAATTTATATGAACAAGTCTATTGTAAATTTTCATGTGACTTGAGTTCCTCCTTTACGCCATGGTCGAGAAAAGGACGGATCGTTTCATAATCTAATCTAATATACGCAGTTTTACATTACATTTTGTGCGGGGCTATTTTTACGACTTGGACCCATTACTTTAGGGTCTTTTGCATTCCTCTACAAAAAAATTAGTAGCCAAGTTAACTCAATTTTATAACATATAACATTTTTTCAAAAAGTTATATATAATGATAATAGCAGTTCATGGAAGTGATAAAAAATGTGACAAAACTTGTATCTCATTTAAAGATTATTAATCCTTTAGAAGTTGGGTTACTCACTATAAGTTTTGAATGCATAAGTTTTATGGCCTTATATTATATGATCTATTTTAACCAATTCATTTGACATATTTGACCCGTTTTGACTGTTGGTGTAGTTGACCTGGTTTCATATATCCATTTTAAGTCCCCCCTAACGAAAAATCCTGAATCCATTGTTGGGTTTGATGGACCATAAACATAGTTGTTTAACCATTTAAACAAGAAAAATGCAGCGGAATAATAGCTTAATATCATGTTTTATAGTCTAAAATTTAGGTTCATAACCTTGTCTCAACAAACCCAAGGATATAGGATCGTTTATATGTGTAAGAACTAGCTATCAAGATGAATAAAATAACCATAAACATGTAAAACATACAACCTTTGTAGAGCTGTGAAATCGTGAGATTTGATGAAGATGAAGCTGCTCTTGAATGACCAAAACACCAAGGATAGGTGTCCTCAAGCTTGCATACCCACAAGTGTGATGCAAACACCTCTTGTTGCTAGGATTCAACACCAAAACCGCAAGAAACAAGCTGCAGAAAACCCTTTTCAAGCCTTGTTTTTCTTCTTAGATGAGAGAAAAAATGAGTCTTGCATGTATGGGAGAGAGGGTGAATTGGAGAGTGTGACTAGTGTAAGTGAGGTGTAGTTTCAAGACAACATAAGGACCAAAAATACCCCTAAAGGGGCGGCTGAAATTTTTGTTTTCAAATGGGTTCCCCCCTTTTAAACACCTACTTAAATTGTGAACTAGTTATATTATTAGTTATATAATTAACCTTTTAAATATATAACTTAAACACACTTTTAGTATTTGATGTTATTTAACAAACTTAAATAATATTACAAATAATGTCCATGAATAAAATATGCTTATAAGTTGTTCTTTCTCACATACAATTTATTTAGCAAACCCATTTTCTAAATTGGTGTAACGATTTAATTGCATGATCATATCATCAATTAAATACATATTGGTGTTTGCCAAACTTTGTATTGGGTAAGACCCGACTTGGTTCATAACATACTAACCACATCAATGTTCTACATGTCTTGGGCATAAAATCCAACAATCTCCCACTTGCACAAGATTTATAGAAGATTGATGCAAGCAGTAAATACCGCCTAACAACGGTTTACTACCCTTAATACGCATGACTAAAAGCCATTCAATAACATCATCCCCTTCAAGTATCCAACTTGAAATTATTGAGGTGAATTAATCATTTATCCTTTTGTTACAGATGTCATGTTAAATCCAAGGACACAGAATGACCATTCCTTGTTGATTTAACTTAATTAGGCCTTAGACATCTTACTCTTAACGAATAAGAGGAACAAATTCCATCTTGACTACATACGTTTCTCACAATCACCTCATGTCACACCTGAACATAGCCTTATGTATTGTCCATTATTTCAAAGCAGTGAAGAACTAGCTCAATGTATAACACTTGGTGAATATCAAAACCCAATATGTATCTCAGGTCAGAGGATACCAAATGATATTCGCCTTTACTCAAATATACTTATGATCAATCTAGAAGATTCCATGTGGTAAAATTTGAGATGCGGGTCAGTCCAATATTTGTATCCCACAAATATCTATGAACCTTGGCAGCAACCAATTGCTCTATAGTCATTCCTTATGAATATCCACCAATCCATATTCATAATAGTCTTACATTCATATTTGTTCCCACAAATATGACCAACTACGGACATTTAGAATAATAAACATATTCATGGATAAATATACATGCTAAAAGGAACTTAACTCAGAATATCACAGATATATAAAGAGTCAAATATTACAATTGTTCCAAACTTTTAAATACTAAACAGATCAATTCCAATCACTAGAATATCAAAGTCCTAAGGCACAAGTATGACTTTCATGCTTTGCCCTTTCAAGGAGCTTCGTGAGTGGATCCGCAATGTTTTGATCCGTGTGAACTTTACGAATACATATCTTTCCTTTTCAACTTCATCCCTTATGTAGTTGAAACTCCGCTCAATGTGTCTAGTCTTTTGATGTGTACGGGATTCCTTGATTTGAGCAATCGCACCCACATTATCATAAAAGACTTCTAGGGGGTCTTGAATGGTAGAGACCACCTCTAGGTCGGCGATAAAATTCTTTATCCATGCAGCTTCCCAAGCTGCTAATGAGGCGGTTGTGTATTCGGATTCTGTAGTGAACAATGCTACCCCATTCATAATGGAGACTTACCTGGATTATGATCGAGAATCATCTCGATAAGTTTGGAAACTCGCATCCATGTAACCCTTTAAAAAGAGTTCCACTTTATCATATCCATATATTAGAAACATATCCTTAGGCCTCCTAAGGTATTTCAACATACTTTCAACAGCCATCCAATGGCTATTACTTAGATTCTGATGATATTTGCTCGTCATGCAGTGCATTTGATCGCATACATGATGGATCCTATAGCAGATGCATATGGGATGTCCTTCATTTGATCTTGCTCATCCTTTGAGCTTGGACGTTGAGACGTACTCAATATTGTCCCTCTTTGTATAGGTAACATATCTTTCTTAGAGTTTTCCATCTTGAACATTTTCAAGATTTTATCAATGTATGCACTCTGGTTTAAACCTATCAACCGCCTTGATCTATCCCTATAGATCTTTATTTCTAAAATATAGGCGGCCTCACCGAGATCTTTTACGGAAAAACAACTTCCAAACCTGGTTTTAACACCTTCCATGGTTGGAATATCATTTCCAAATAGTAGTATGTCATCAACATACAATACTATGAATGTAATTATGCTCCCACTAGCCTTATTATACACACAAGCCTCGTCAGCGTTCTTGATGAAACCAAATTTCTTGATTTCCTCATCAAAACGTTGATTCTAACTTCTATATGCTTGTTTCAATCCATAGATTGATCTCTTTAACTTGCAAACTTTATTAGGATGTTTTGGATCGATAAAACCATCAGGTTGAACCATATGGACAGTCTCTTTGAGATGTCCATTAAGAAAAGCAGTTTTGACATCCATTTGCCAAATCTCATTGTCATAATAAGCAGCTATGCAAACAATATCCTAATTGACTTTAGCATTGCCACAGGAGAGAAGGTTTCATCATAATCAACCCCTTGAGTTTGTGTGAAACCTTTTGCTACAAGTCTTGCCTTGTAAGTATCCAAGTTTCCATGCATGTCCATTTTGTTCTTGAAAACCCACTTGCATCCAACGGGTTTGGAGTCAACCAATTCCCAAACTTGGTTGTCATACATGGATTGCATCTCTACGTTCATGGCTTCCAGCCATTTGTCACAATCCGAATTGGACATTGCATCATGGTACGTAGTTGGCTCATCGGAGTCAACCACATAGCATCCATTTATGAAAAATCCGTATCTTTCAGGTGGAAAGCTAACTCTACCAGATCTGCGAACGTTTTGTGTGTATCGATCAACCTCTTGATCATCATCAACAACCTCCTATTGATTGCTAGTGTCAACCAAACGTGTATCAGCTTGTGGATCTTGATCCTCATCAAATTCCACTATTCTATACGTCATTCCTTCCATAAGGAACTTGGCTTCCAAGAACTCTGCCTTTCGAGCAATAAATACCTTTTGCTCTGTTGGATCAAAGAAGTAGTATTCAATACAGTCTTTGGGATATCCAACAAATATACACTTAGCAGATCGACTTTCCAACTTGTTTTGGGTGTTTGCTTAACATAAGATTCACAACCCCATACCTTTAAATATGATAGCGATGGAACTCTTCCATGCCATATTTCAAAAGGTGTCGAATCCACTTTCTTGGTCGGGGCCATATTCAAAATACGAGCCGCAGAGAGTATTGTGAAACCCCAAAATGATAGAGGTAGTGAGCTCACAACCATCATAGATTGAACCATATCCAATAAGGTTTGGTTTCTCCTTTCAGACACACCATTATGTTGTGGTGTTCCGGGTGGAGTAAGTTGTGAAACGATCCCACAATTTTTTAGATGATCCTGAAAAGCCTCACTTAGGTATTCACCTCCTCTATCTGAATGAAGAACTTTGATAGTTTTGTTGAGTTGATTTTCTACTTCATTCTTGAAGTTTTTGAACATTTCAAAAGCTACATGTTTATGTGTCATCAAGTACACATAACCATAGCGACTATAATCGTTAGTAAAGGTAATGAAGTATTTTTCACAATTTCTAGTCGTTGTCTTAAAAGGACCACATACATCCGAATGTATGATTCCCAATAAGTTATTTGCCCTCTCGTTAGTACCACTAAAGGGCGACTTGGTCATCTTACCTTGTAAACAAGATTCACACTTATCAAATGAACCATTTTCATTTGTTGTCAAAAGACCATTCTTTTGAAGTGTTTTAATCCAATTCTTGTTTATATGACCAAGACGACAATGCCAAAGATAGGAATAACTTAAATCCATTTAATGAGTTATTATAGGATGAATCATCATGAACCATTTAATAGATATCATTAAAAGGCATAGCCTTGAAATATAAAATATCATCCATACAAACATAAATACCATTGTTTACAAACTTTAAATCATAACCACATTGTTTTAAAATGGAAACAAAAATTATGTTCCTAGTCAAACTAGGAGCATACAAAATGTTCTTAAGAACAACTTCCAAACCATTTGAAAGTTTCAAATATAGTCTCCCTTCTTGAAGTGCTTATTTCTTTTGAACTCCTATAATAAATTGCAAATGTGAGTTCCACATCCGGTATCTAATACCCATGTGTTTGAAGAAATAACATTTAAACCAATATGAATCATGAAGGTTGTACCTGAGGTTTGCCCAGCAGCCCTCTTGTTACTCAACTGTTTGAGATAGGTTGGACAATTTCTCTTCCAATGTCCTATCTCACCACACGCAAAGCATGGATCGTTCTCCGTTACCTTAGGATTCTCAAGCTTAGGCTTTGGAGGTTCCGCTCTAACCTTCCCTTTCCCTTTCCCTTTGACGTACCCTTTTCCTTTGGCAATATTTTCCTTGGGATCAGAGAATGGCCTTTTCTTATAGCCTCCCTCATTGATCGAGAGAACAGGTAGAACCTTTCTACCCATCCCTGCCTCGGCTGTTTTGAGCATTGCGTGAAGCTCACCAATGTTCTTGTCCCACCCGTTCATATTGTAATTCATTATGATCGTCTCAAACCTTTTGGTTAGGCCATTAAGGATCAAATCCGTGGCCAGCTCCTTTGAGACGGGACAATTAACCCTCTCGAGGTGATCGACGTGGCTTTTCATCTTAAGAACATAAGATGATACCGATTGGGTTTCTTCCATGCGACATGCATGAAGCGCTCGAACCGTTTCAAAGCGCTCTACCCTAGCTTGTTGAAGGAACATTTCCTTCAACTGGGTAATCATGTCATATGTCCCATGATGCTCCAAATCCTTTTGGAGTTCGGGAATCATAGTTCCCAACATGAGGCAAGGAACCTGCATGGAATCCTCAGTGTACTGAAGCCAGTCGTTATAGGCCTCAACATCCTCGGGGTCGGGTTGGTCAGGAATGGGATCTTCAAGGAAATATGTCTTTTTCTCTTGCTTGAGAACGATTCTCAAGTTACGAAACCAGTCCATAAAATTATTATAGTTAAGACGATCCCCTTCTAAGCCGGTTCTCAGTGATAGGGTAGGGACGGTCAGGGTGGTAGCATTATTGTTTGCGGCTATTTCTACAAAATTACAAAGTTCATATTAGTATTTCTGAAAAAATTACATTTTAATCATTAATACCCTTTTTATGTCTCATAGACAATTAATAATTAAAATTTGGAATCCAACGTTACATTTAAATGATGGTTAGGTGACCTTTATCCTATTATTTAAATTAACAAGATAGTCAACATTTGACAATTGCAACCCATTGCAACTTCTAGCTTTATGGGATCGGTTAAACATATTATGTTAAGTTGGCATGTAAAATCCCATCAACACCATTGTACGCCATGCTTCGGTGACCCTATGCATATGGTTTCCAATTCAAGTTGTCCAACTTGTCGCACGTGTGAGTTTATACATACAAGTGGTTAGGTGACCTTAATCCCACAAGTACGTCAAGCCCACCTCAAAAACACAAGTTCCCTAAAAGTGGTTAGGTGACCTTTATCCTAGAAATAGTTCTCTAATGATTCAAGTGTCGTGTAAAAGGATGGTGTTAAACTTGTTTCCAAAGGGATTTTTGTTTTCATTAATTCTAGTTCTGAAAACTCTATGTACCTTATATTTGCATGCTTTCAAATACAAGGTATCCTATGGTTCATTTTTAATAAAACCTCTTTTATTAAAATCATTAATCCTTTTAATAACTTTTATTAACATATTAATGATTAAGAACCATGAAAAGTCAGCTTGTTATGATTATTTATTTAGATTGTCAAGCATATCCACATATCAAACAATCAACATAAAATGGATAATCAAACAAGCATATATAAAACAACCATATGTGCATAACCATAACCACTATGTTGACAACACTTGTTTGCCATCACAAGTGTTGTCATTTGGTCTTTCCTAAGGGTTGAATACAACACAAAAGATGAGATCTCCAAAGACCCCCACTTGAAATTGCATCCAAATGCTTCAAATCCTTCTCTTTGTGTCTTCCTTTTGTGCTTCTATCTTGTGCATCTTCATTTACAAAATTTATATCCTAATACAAATTTTCTAATAAAAAAACACACTTAATCTATCTATTACATTACAAATGAATGAAAAAATTAATTACACCCAAATACAAGCATAAAAGAATAATTATTACAACCTATAAAGAATGAAATCAACCAAAACAAATCATTCATCCAAAACCAAAAAAACATAAGGTCAGGGCTAGGTTATGCACCAATATGAAACAACATCCAAGAACCAAAATAAATCCCCATTTGACCCTAAATTTTCAGCCAACATAAACCAAGAATTTAGGGTGTTTTGTCCAAACAGAACACAATCAACCATTTTAATATCTTTTCTTTCAAGGTTTATCACAAGCATGTAACATATAACCTTGAAAGGTTGGGGATTCATCATAACATCACAAAAAAGTCCCTATTAGGTTGTTAAAGTCCTATAAAACCAATTTTACAAGGACAAATGAAGCTAGTCATCCACATATCCGGCTCTAGATGCCAATGTTGGGTTTGATGGACCATAAACATAGTTGTTTAACCATTTAAACAAGAAAAACGCAGCGGAATAATAGCTAAATATCATGTTTTATAATCTGAAATTTAGGTTCATAACCTTGTCTCAACAAACCCAAGAACATAAGATCGTTTATATGTATAAGAACTAGCTATCAAGATGAATAAAACAACCATAAACATGTAAAACATACAACCTTTGTAGAGCTGTGAAATCGTGAGATTTGATGAAGATGAAGCTGCTCTTGAATGACCAAAACACCATGGATAGGTGTCCTCAAGCTAGCATACCCACAAGTGTGATGCAAACACCACTTGTTTCTAGGATTCAACACCAAAACCGCAAGAAACAAGCTGCAGAAAACCCTTTTCCAGCCTTGTTTTTCTTCTTAGATGAGAGAAAAAATGAGTCTTGCATGTATGAGAAAGAGGGTGAATTAGAGAGCGTGACTAATGTAACTGGGGTGTAGTTTCAAGACAACAAAAGGACCAAAAATACCCCTAAAGGGGCGGCCAAAATTTTTGTTTTAAAATGGGTTCCCCCCATTTTAAACGCCCACTTAAATTGTGAACTAGTTATATTATTAGTTATATAATTAACCTTTTAAGTATATAACTTAAACATACTTTTATTATTTGATGTTATTTAACAAACTTAAATAACATTACAAATAATATCCATGAACAAAATATCCTTATAAGTTGTTCTTTCTCATATACAATTTATTTAGAAAACCTAATTTTCTAAATTGGTGTAATGATTTAATTGCATGATCATATCATCAATTAAATACATATTGGTGTTTGCCAAACTTGCTATTGGGTATGACCGACTTGGTCATAACGTACTAACCACATCAATGTTCTGTGTCTTGGGCATAAAATCCAACATCCATCACTACGTGTATACGAGGCTTAACAATAATAATGGGGTTTTTTTTAATGAAGTTAACCTAGAAAATACCGGACGTCACATCATCCCTTGTTGGAAGAATTTTCCTCCTAAAAAATTGTGTGACGTTGTAATTAACAGAAATAAAGTAAAGATTTAGAGTGAGTTGTCACAGATGCTATGGTGTAGTAGTTGGTGCCAGAAGGCATTAGCTAAGTCGTGGAAGGTTAACGGTTGTGAATAAATTAAATCTTCATGTAGAAGACAATGATTGAGTTAACGCTATCTAGGGCAATACTTATGCTTTTATTTTGTATTGTCAAATACAAGGGTTGCATGGATAATATATGCACTGTATCGTTTTATTTCAATCTATTTTTTATGGTCATGAATATAACTCTTTCACATTCTATTGTTATGAGTATGATACAACAGGTCTTGCCCGTAGATTGTTGTGTGACACTAAACGTTGTCAATAGTGATTAATGATAATGAATGGTGTTTAAAGCAAATACCCAAACAAATTAATAACAATCTACTCAATTTTATTGAACTGTGTATGTGTTAAAAGATGTGGAATTGACAAGTACAATGTAAGGATCGTTACAATAACAAGATCGATCTCGTTATTGTGAATACGAAATGTAAACGATCACGGATTAGAAGAAGTAAAATAAAACACACATAACACGAATGTAAATATACTTCAAATGCATTGCTCTCTGAATAGAAGATTTACAATGAGTATAAATTCAGGTAAATAATCAAAACCTATCTAATTACAAAGGCTAACCTTCTATTTATAGCCATAAATAAGTTATCGCGCAAAACCCTAGTTCTGGCAAGACTAGATGTTGGCGCACGAGAAGTAGTTTTCGTGCGGTAACTTAGGTACTAGCGTGGACATTGATATTGATCTTCATCTTGATTTGATTTTCGGAGCCTCCAGGTTCAACCCCAACAATCTCCCCCTAGGCTCGGTAAATCAATGTTGTTAGAAGTCCACGTCTGCAATCTAGTAACTGCCCCCATATGCTTACATCTTATTGTCCAGGGTCTTCGTGATCAACCAACCAAACTATGTTGCTACAAAATGAACTAATTCATTAGTTGTAATAGGAAAAGCCTGTAGCTTCATCAAATCGTCTCTTCCAAACTTTAGCAGATCCATAGGGTCGATGATAAGGTAGTCTCTATCAACACAGTGTATTATAGCATGTCCAGTCTCCTTCTCATAACTCCACCACATAAGCTTGGACAAGTTGTTAACTGGCACATAAGTGTGTATAGCAATCATCCATGCATATCTTGTATGCTTACAAACCCTGATCTTCATTGGTTTGTTTGTATTAGGATCAATTCAGGTCTCATCTTCAATGACTTTGGATTTGGTAGTTTTGAAGTCTTTGAAGCTGGTTTTGTTATGTCTGTATATCAAGTTCCTAATCCAATTTTCATTCCTGTAATTACTTGGATTAATGAAAGAAACACGACCTACAGCATATAAATTCGATGGTCTGAGCGTATGAAAGTCGTGTTCATCCTGATAATATTCTATCACTCCTCTTTTCCCCTTTATCACATACATTCTCTTCTTAGCATCATACGCTAACTCATAGTAGGAATGACTCAGTGTATGAATGTAAGTCAGTGGTGGAGGTGCTTCAACTATAAGGTTTCCAACTTCACGTATAGCCATTTCACTAGTTTGGTCCTTTGGTTTATCAGTCACTAGTTCAGCACTTGTTTCTCCAACAATCTCTCCCACTTCAATTAGAATATAAGAAAATAAGTCTTTCAGACTATTTTTGAATAGATCAGTGTAATCCACAGTAATCTCCTCGAGTTCATGAAACGAAGACAGCCCTTCGTCTTTTTCTTCAACAATCAACTTTTACGGGAAAGAGTAAAACTCTTTCTCATAAGATTCTTCTATAGCAGGATCTAGGGGTGTGTAGTCTACTATATCATCATGACTAGGTCCAGAGACATTGGTTGATCCTAATAATCATCATCATCATCATCACCCTTCTTACCATCATCCTTCTTATCATCTCCTCAATCACCATCATCACCATCATCATCCCCATCGACATCATCATCACCTTCTTCATCACTAGAATCATAATCAACCATATCTAAGTAATCATCATCATCTACTAGTTTATAAATAGGCATCATATGCTCAGGCTCAACGAACGCCTCTCTAGTGAATGGTACAGGTTGATCCTCAGTAGCCTGAATATGAACATCTGATATTGGCTCTTGATCAACATTACTTGTGTTTGTAGTCCTTTCAGAATTAACTAGATCTACAAAACTCTTTGTATCAACTACTGGTTCTTTAGCAATCTCATGATCACCTGTTTGCTGTCCACTTGATTTTCCAACCTTAGTGGTATGTTGTTGTGTGAATGATGAATACACACGTGAGGTGAGATCCCTTAAGTTTTGCTCCATAATTTGTACATCGGAGAACATAAATTGCTACTGACTTTCTAATCCTTTAATCTTCTTATCTTTCTCTTGTAGTTTGTGACACATGTCATCAATTACTTATGTCTTCTCAAGTAGCTCTCTCTTCAACACACTAACCCTTTGCTCTAAACTTACCTATGTGGGTGAAAATGCAGCAGACTCAATTTGTGGTCTAGATTCTAGAATAGTATTTAGGAAATCAACTTCACCAAACAGATCATCATGTGTTTGTTCCATTGGTGTTGTCCTAACACTATCATTAGTAGTAGGCATAGAAGTTGATGTCACAGTTGTTGATTCTATGACAATAACTGGTGTAGTTGCTTCACTAGTTGTGACTGGTATATGAAAACGTGAATATCAACAGTTGTCACAGTGTTCATCGGGGTCTGACGTATTTTTAATACATCTCATCCTCTACCCCTACCACATGGACTTTCACCGGCCCTCTGTGTCATTCTCTCCTTCCATCCTCGGGTAGTAACAGGTATCTTCGGGAACAAAATTAGTATCATGATCCTTAGCAGTGCGTTTTGCAGGTGTTTCTCGCACCCTGGGACGTTCTTGTAAAATATATGGCATGTTCCCGACTTATTCACTATTTGTTTCACTCACCCTGCTATTGAACCTAATGTTCAGCTCATCCATGTCGGATCGTTCAGCACCCTGAGAAACTCTCAGCTGCTTCTTGTACAGTACTCATGGATGGACCAATAGTATCAGCTTCACCCTTTTGAGCCCGAGTCTCTGTCTCTCAAGGACATGCCTCAGCTTCGAAATCGTCAACAAAATTTCCAAGCTTGGCAAAGTGAGAACCATCCCAAGTATTTTCACGTGCACCCATATGATAAATGAATATGTTTTTCTTCATCACCATCACAACGTATGTGGATGAATCAGACACTGCTAGCTCAGGATGACCAGCATTCACTATCATCTGAATAAATATGGGGTTTATGATGAATTTGTTCCACACGGTGGCAATCATATTCTTCTGCATCTCTGAGAAGATAGCTTTGGATATGCTGTATGGAAGATCATCGACTTGAGATACAAGAAGGGTTCCGAACACCGCACTTAGACTATCCATGCCAGCATTGAGATTACTAAGACAATGGATAACTACATGAAATAAGTACTTACAAAAAGGTGGAAGGTACTTCTTCTCCAGTGATGGGTATCTATGATTGTAACCCATTCGCACTAAGCAGTCCTTAACAACATCATCATCAATCTTTATTAGAGCATGTGGTTGGTCTTCTAATAATAAGACACTATTTATCACCTCAGCTGTGATAACCACTCACTTTCCCTTAATCGTTGTAGTTATGCATGGTTCTCCTTCAGCATCAATCTTATTGGTAGCCGATTGCCAAAACTGGTCTATCGCATCCGTGTATATAGTAGGGTTAGCTAACATAGCATGATGAATCTTGGATGTCTTTAGTCCCTCGATTAGTGACCGGCATAAAGATTTATCTTCGAGAACATCACTGAGATATGCAATAGCATTATGGTTATTATTGAAAACCATAGGTCTCGTCATCTGAAACATTCAACACATTATAAGTATCCAAGGTAATCAGTATATTTTAGACTTAAAAAAATTCAACGCTTAGAAAGAATTTGGAAGTTTTAACTTCTCGCGCAAAAACTACAAATTTTCAATTTAACTTCCCATGTGAAAACTCAAGTTTTCGCATGAATTTGAATTTAACCATTAGTCCACTTCTCGCATGACAAGTCAAGTTTTCACGTCTATTCATGTTTCAAATGGCTTTTTGCATGCGACAAGTCTGTTGCACTTCAAATTTTCAATTCGTCAATTTCAGAGTGTTTTGACCATCCAAACATGTTTCATAGGTGTCGATTAAGTCATTATTAAAGTTTATTATGATTAATTTGTTCAATTTTAGAGTGTTTTAACCATCCAAACATGTTTCATAGGTGTCCATTAAGTCATTATTCTGTCAGATTTCAAAAAAGCTCAAATTGAATATATAAACATCAATCTACCTTAATAAGTTGTTAATGATCAATAGGTGATCACAATGAACTATATTTGCAAGTTGGATAGAGTTTTAACACTTCGAATTTTGAGAGTAAATTTCAGAGGGTGATTTGTGCGAATAGTCTACTTTTCGAACAACTGTATTTTATATAGCACTCAGACTTCTCCCGTGAGAAGTCTGAGTTCTTGCATGATGAACTTTTCGCATGAAATTGACATTTCGCGCGATAAGTTTCACCTTTGCCAGGTAGATCCGTCCCACTCTCTGGACCTCACCTCTGCTTTTTTGGAGTACGGTCCTTGAAAAATTTAATTTTTTTATTCTTCAATGTTAATCATCTTATTGAGCCTTTTGAATTGTTATGAAAATGATTATGTTTAACTAAGTGATTATAATTATTCAAACATACTTAATTTTAAAAACTTTATAAAACAATTTTTAACAAAATACACTTTCTAACAAAATCAAAAAATGACTTGATATCAATTCTAATAACTTCAACTTTTGATAAATTTTCAAGTATAGAATCATATTCATTATAAATTGATTATTAACATCATCCAGCATTATTATAAATAAGATTAGTTAGGTCAATTGTCAATATATTGTATCACTTTAAACTTAGACATCAAGATTTACTTTGACACTTATACTATGATATTTATCATGTTTTTGATTAAATTATATGAACTCAGTGGACCCCACAATCAAAAATCATGCAAACCCTTATCCAGCTTCAAGACACTTATGAGATTTCAAGTCACCCCAATTTGACTTAAACCTTTCACTTCTTATCAGCTTTCTCAGAATCAATTATTTTCTTATATAATATCTATTTGAGCGTAACTAGCATGAGAAATGTTTATGAATACAAAATATTAACAAGTTATATGACTTAACTTCCAGACAGACTTATGTTTTGCCCTCGCAAGACGTTTAGAACTTACACGTAAAGTCAGACTTACATGCCCCCATCTTTTGATTTTGCCTTCTATGTCATAACATATTCTCAAAGAAGAAAATATTAACATATAGTATGTATGTCTATGATATATCTTTTATTAATGTGCTCATTGGCATCTTTTATTCCTATATGGCCTCTTTGGCTTTTTTTTATCATTTTGTTTGTTTTTGTCTTTTGTATTTTGTGTTTCTTTTTGTATACCATGTTTATCTTTTAACTTTTTTATGTATGTATATATATATATAGATATATAGACACACACACACACACACATATATATATACATATATATGTATATATATGTGTATAATACATATATATACACATATATATCACCTTATATACGCTGAGTCAAAAAGTAACTGGCTTGACTAGACTGTAACTTTCAGTTTGTTTTAGCATGGAGTCAGCGTATTCATTAAACCTTTATGAGTTACCCACTTCAGTCATAGAAGGTTTACTTTTAGAATGTAACGATTCAAAATCAAGAAATGTATTATCATTTTCTATATACTCTTAAAAATTTAATCTTCTACTCAATCTTTGTAAAACAAAATGTTTTTTTTACTTTTTTAAATTTACTCCCCCTAAGAACAAAATCGTTTTCGAAGTAGTTTTCAAATTTCTCCCCCAAAAATTGTGATTATCTAGAAAGAAAATAACAATTTTAACTTAAACCAAAAGAAAATATTTTGTAAAGGGTGTAAGAATAAAAGGTAACCAAAGTCAATCATTTCCAAAGATTGGACTAAAAAGTCAAATATGGAATGATCAAACGCCATAGTAAACAAATCAGCTATGTTGTCATCTCATGAACAGATTTCAAATGGATAAGCTTTCGTTCAAAACAATCACGGATAAAATTCATTCAGACGCCGATGTGTTTTGTCGTTGAATGCTGGATTGGATTCTTCATAATGTTTAAAACTGCACTATTATCACACAAAATTTTAGTGTCAAATATGTTAAGGTCATAATCAAGAAGTTGTTGTTGAATCCAAATGAAATGTGAATAACAACTTGAAGGAGCCACATATTCAGCCTCTGTAGTGGAAGTGGACATCGTCTACTGCGTTTTTGCACTGCCAAAAAATCAACCCATTGCTAAGAAATTGACATCCATTAGTAGTTGACTTCCTGTCCAAGTTACATATTGCGTAATCACTGTCAGTTTAATCAAATAAATTGAAATTGGAACTTTTAGGATACCATAGACCAAGTGTTGGTTGACCCTTGAGATACTTGAAAATCCACTTGACAGCTTTCATGTGAGATTCCTTTGGATTACTCTGATAACATGCACACTAACAAAAAGGGAATATGATGCCCCGTCTGCTTGCAGTAAAATACATCAGAGATCTGATCATTGATTGATACAGGTGTTGATCAACATCTGCTTGTAGGATTCTATATGCCCAAGACACGTAGAATATTGATGCGGTTAATACGTTACGATCCAAGTCGGGTTATACCCAATAACAAGCTTAGCAAACACCAATTAATATTTAATTGATGATATGATCATGCAATTAAATATTTACACCAATTTAGAAAATGGGTTTTCTAAATAAGTTACATACGAGATTGAACAACTTATTAGAATTTTTTTTCAATAATATTATTTGTAGTGTTATTTAAATAAGTTAGATAAGACCAAATAATAATGAGAAATTATAACTTATAAGTTAAATGGTTAATTGTATAAGTTATATAACTTGTACATACAATTAAATGGTTAGTTGTATCTCTAGTTACAAGACCAATTTTAATGTGTGTATGTGTCTTGTTTAAAGGGGGGAAACCCCTTTTGAACTTAAAATTCGGCCGCCCCCCTTATTTTATGATTGGACCAATTTTGCTTTGATAGACACACACATTTAACTTGTCTTGATTTCTCCATTTTCTCCATCCAATCTCATTACATGCAATAGACAAAAATCTCCTCTCCTTTTCTCTCTAAACCTTCGGCCAGGCAGCAGCAAAAGGAGAGCATTTGGAGTGATTTTTGTGGTGTTCTTCCTAACAAGAAGGTGTTTAGCAAAAGGGCTTGGGGTATACAAGCTTGAGGATCTCTACACTTGAAGTCTTGGTCGATTCAAGCATCCAAAATCTCCCTTTCTTTAGTCGTTTTTGCTGCTGGATAAAGGTAGATATCACAGCTCATTGAAGCTGTGATTTTATGTAGTTTTATATATGTTCATAGCTTGCATATTCACATAAATGATCCTTTGTTACATGGGTTCGTTTTATACATTAATATGGTCATCTAATGAACATATTTTTCAGCTTATAAACAAGTTTATTAAGTTGTAATTCCGCTGCGTTTTTCAGAATGTTTAATGGGTTAAACTACGTTTTTATGTTCTAACAAACCCTACAATGGCATCTAGAGCCGGTTATGTGGATAGCATGCTTGTTAGTATCCTTTAAAAATTTGTTTTATAGGATATTATAACACTTTTAAGGGCTGAAATATTATTGTATGTTGAATCCCCAAGCTTTCAAGGTTATATCACACATGCTTGTGATTAAACCTTGAAAGATATGTATGATGATATGTATATTGTTTGGACAATGTTTGAAACCCGAATTTTCAGTTTATGTTGGCTGAAAATTGTGGTTTTAATGGGGATTCTTAGTTATATTTGGATGGTATGATGAATGTTCATATTGGTCCATAACCTAGCTTTTGGCCTTTTGTTGTTTGGATGTTTGCAATGTTTGGTTTTGGTTTATTCAATTGGGTTGTATATTAATTTGTGCTTTGTTTAAAAATGTAATTTGTCTATTTATTCATTGGGATGTAATAATAGATTATGAGTATTTTTCTTTTACTAGAAAGTATGTATTAGGATATATATTTTGTAAAAGAAGATGCTCGGGAAAGAAGCACAAGAGGAAGACACAAAAGAAAGACTTGAAGCATATGGATGCAAGTTCAAGTGGGGGTCTATGAAGACCTCAATTTTGTGTTGTATTCAACCCTTAGGAAAGACCAAATGACCACACTTGTGATGGCAAACAAGTGTGGTCACAATAGTAGCTATGGTTATGCACATTGTGGTTGTTTATATTATGCTTGTATGATTGTGATTTTATGAATGATTGTATGATATTTGGATATGATTATCAATCTTAATAAAAATGATCTTAACAAGTTAATATAAAAATGGTTCTTAATCATTAAGTGTTAATAAATGGTTATTAAAAGGATTAATGATTTCGTAATAAAATGGATTTTATTAAAAAGGACCATAGGGTATCTTGTATTTGAAAGCATGCAAATACAAGTACATAGAGTTTTCTAAACTAGAATTATGAAATCTCTAAACATTTGACAAACAAGTTTAACACCGTCCTTTTACACAACACTTGAGTCATTTGGAAACTCTTAATGGGATAAAGGTCACCTAACTATTTAGAGGGAACTTGTGACTCAAGGTGGGGATACCACACTGGTAGGATAAAGGTCACCTAACCACTTATGTTGGTAAACTCACATGTGTGTGCAAGTAGGGTAACTTGATTTGCAAACCATGTTAAATGGATCACCTACAATATGGTTTCCAAATGGTGTTGATGGGATTAACATGTTGACTTTACATATGATGTTTAAAGTCGATCCCATACCTCTAGAAGTTGCAAATGGTTGCAACAGTCAATCGTTGACCAGCTTATTAATTTAAATCGTGGGATAAAGGTCACCTAAACACAATTTAAATGTAATGATGGGTTCTAGATTTTAATATAAAAATGACCTTAAAAGGCATTAATTATTAAAAATTAGCAATATCGAAAATACTAAAATAGATCTTTGTTAAATTTTGTAGATGGCCACCAATAATGACAATCATGATAACTCATCCGCATCCACCCAATCATTACAAGCGATCCTCCAAAAGGAACGTCTAAAACATAATAATTTCATTGATTGGTATCGAAACTTGAGAATCGTTCTCAAGCAAGAGAGAAGATCATATGTTTTAGACGACCCTATCCCCGATCAACCTACTGAGGATGATGAGGAGGCCTACAACGATTGGCTGAAGTACACTAAGGACTCCGTCCAAGTGTTTTGTCTCATGCTAGCGAGCATGACTCTGGATCTCCAAAAGGAGTATGAACATCACGGAGCTTACAACATGATAACCCAGCTGAAGGAAACGTTCCAACAGCAAGCAAGGGTTGAGCGCTTCGAAACGGTTCGAGCACTCCATGCATGTCATATGGACGACAACCAATTTGTTTCATCTTATGTACTTAAGATGAAAAGTCATATTGACCGCCTCGAGAGGCTTAATTGTCCCGTCTCGAAGGAATTGGCCACGGATTTGATCCTAAATGGCCTTACCAAGAAGTTCGAGACATTCGTGTTGAACTACAACATGAATACATGGGACAAAAGCATTGGTGAGCTTCACTCAATGCTCAAAACGGCCGAGGCGGCCATGGGTAAAAGGTTTTTACCCGTTCTCGACATCAATGAAGGTGGGAACAACAAAAGGCCTCATCCCGCACCCAAGGCAAAAGTTGCCAAAGGTAAGGGACCCGTTTGGGGAAAGGGGAAAGGGGTGGCAAGGGTGCCACCCAAACCACCAGAGAAGAAGCAAAAGGTTGCTACTAATGACCCATGCTTCAAGTGTGGGGAGATTGGACATTGGGCAAGGAATTGTCTTGTCCATCTCTAAGACTTGAAAGCAAAGAGGGATGCTGGGCAGACCTCAGGTACAATATACATGATTCATATTGATCTTAATGTTACATCTTCTAACACATGGGTATTGGATACCGGATGTGGAACTCATATTTGCAATTTGTTGTAGGGGTTCACAAGAAGTAGGGACTTCAATCAAGGGGATGTTAGCCTCTTCATGGGCAATGGAACTAAAGTCTTAGGTAAAGCTCGTGGGGACTACATCCTAAAACTTCCAAGTGGCTTGGATGTTATCTTAAAGAATGTTTTGTATGCTCCTAGTTTGACTAGGAACATTATTTCTGTATCCCAATTAAGACATTATGATTATGTATTATCCTTTGTTGAAAATGATATTCATGTTTCTTTAAATGATATGTTCTATTTTAAAGCTATTCCCATCAATGGTATTTATGAATTGGTTCATGAAAATACTTTAAATAGTTCATTGTACCAACTATCACCAAGAAACTCAAATTGGATTTGAGTGATACCTATCCTTGGCATTGTCGTCTTGGTCATATAAACAAGAAACGCATACAAACACTTCAAAAGAATGGTCTTTTAAAAACAAATGAATGTGATTCATTGGATATTTGTGAATCTTGTTTACAAGGAAAAATGACTAAGGCACCCTTTAGTAGAACTAATGAAAGGGCAAAAGATTTATTAGGAATCATACATTCGGATGTATGTGGTCCTTTTAAACCAATGACTAGGAATGGTGAAAGATACTTCATTACCTTTACCGACGATATAGTCGCTATGGGAATGTGTACTTATTAAGGCACAAAGATGAAGCTTTTGAAATGTTCAAAATCTTCAAGAATGAAGTAGAAAATCAACTCAACAAGTCAATTAAAGTTCTCTATACTGATAGAGGAGGTGAATACCTAAGTGATGCTTTTCAAGATCATCTTAGGAGTTGTGGGATTGTCTCACAATTCACTCCACCTGGAACACCATAATATAATGGTGTGTCTGAAAGGAGAAATCGAACCTTATTGGATATGGTCCGATCTATGATGGCCAGAAGCACATTACCTCTATCATTTTGTGGTTTCGCTTTGCTCTCCGCGGCCCGTTTTCTAAATATGGCCCCAACCAAAAAGGTGGAAAGGACACGTTTTGAGATATAGCATGGAAGAGTTCCATCCCTATCATACTTAAGGGTCTGGGGTTGTAAGGCTTATGTTAAGACTCCCACCCCAAACAAATTTGAAGTCCGATCCACCAAGTATATCTTTATTGGATATCCTAGAGATTCTATGGGATATTATTTCTATGATCCACTGGAACAAAAGGTGTTTGTTGCCAGAAAGGGTGAGTTCTTAGAAGCAAAGTTCCTTATGGAAGGAACTAGCAGTAGAACAATGGATCTTGAAGAGGATCAAGAACCACAACCATATGCACGTTTGGTTGAAATTAGCACTCAACATGAGGATGTTGAGGATGATCAAGGGGTTGATCAATACACACAAAACGTTCGCAGAAGTGGTAGAACTAGTACTCCACCTGAAAGATATGAATTTTTCATGGATGGATGCTATATGGTAGATTCAGATGAACCAACCACATACCATAATGCAGTGTCCAATTCGGATTGTGACAAATGGCTTGAAGCCATGAACGTTGAGATGCAATCCATGTATGACAATCAAGTTTGGGAACTTGTTGTACCACCTCTTAATTCCAAGATAGTTGGAAGTAAGTGGGTTTTCAAGAAGAAAACCGATATGTATGGAAACTTGGTTACTTATAAAGCTAGACTTGTAGCAAAGGGTTTCACTCAAACTCAAGGGGTTGACTATGATGAAACCTTCTCACCTGTTGCGATGCTAAAGTCTATAAGGATATTGTTTGCCATAGCTACTCATTATGATTATGAGATTTGGCAAATGGATGTCAAAACCGCTTTTGTAAATGGATATCTTGAAGAAGATGTCTATATGGTTCAGCCTGAAATTTTTGTCGATTCAAAACATCCTAATAAAGTATGCAAGTTAAAGAAATCAATCTATGGATTGAAACAAGCATCGAGAAGCTGGAATCACCGTTTTGATGAGGAGGTAAAGAAATTTGGCTTCATCAAAAACGCTGATGAGGCTTGTGTGTATAAGAAGGCTAGTGGGAGCACAATAACTTTCCTCGTATTGTATGTTGATGACATACTACTATTTGGAAATGACATTCCAACCTTGGAAGGTGTAAAAACCTGGCTTGGAAGTTGTTTTTCCATTAAGGATCTTGGTGAAGCCGCCTATATTCTGGGAATAAAGATCTATAGGGATAGATCAAGGCGGTTGATTGGTTTAAATCAAAGTGCATACATTGATAAAATCTTGAAAAGGTTCAAGATGGAGAACTCTAAGAAGGGTAATGTACCTATTCAAAGAGGAACGACATTGAGTATGACTCAATGTCCTAGCTCAAAGGATGAGCAAGATAAAATGAAGGCAATCCCATACGCATCTACTATTGGATCCATCATGTATGCGATGATATGCACTCGACCGGACGTGTCATGCGCCTTAAGCATGACGAGCCGATACCAGCAAAATCCTGGAAACAGTCATTGGATGGCTGTTAAGAACATACTTAAGTACCTAAGGAGGACAAGAGATATGTTCCTAATCTATGGATCTGGTGATAAGGAACTCGTTGTTAAAGGTTACACGGATGCGAGTTTCCAAACCGATCATGACGATTCTCGGTCACAATCGGGATATATTTTCATTCTGAACGGAGGAGCAGTCTCTTGGAAGAGCTCCAAACAGGATGTGGTGGCTCTATCAACTACAGAATCAGAATACGTCGCCGCCTCATTGGCAGCTCAAGAAGCTACATGGTTGACGAAATTCATTGCCGATCTAGGGATTGTCCCTTCCATTCAGGACCCCCTAGAGATCTTTTGTGATAACGAGGGTGCGATTGCTCAAATCAAGGAAGCTCGTGCTCATCAAAAGACTAGGCACATTGAGCGGAGATTCAACTACATATGAGATGAAGTTAAAAAGGTAAACATATGTATTCGCAAAGTTCACACGGATCAAAACATTGCGGATCCTCTCACAAAGCTCCTTGAAAAGGCAAAGCATGAAGATCATACTTGTGCCATGGGACTTCGATATTCTAGTGATTGGATTTGATCTGTAAATTTTGTATTTGGATATATGGAACTCTTTATTATTTGAATGAAATTATTTGGTTATAATGTTTCAATTAATGTTCCAATTTAGCATGTTTAATCCATGAGTAAATTGTTTACTCTAAATGTCCGTAGTCATTCATACTTGTGGGAACAAGTGTGAGGGTAAGATTATTATGAACTTTGATTGGTTGATATTCATAAGGATGAATATAGAGCAATTGGTTGCTACCAAGGTTCATAGATATTTGTGGGATAGAAATATTGGACTAACCCGCATCTGAAATTTTACTACATGGAATCTTATTGATTGATCATAAGTAGATTTGAGTAAAGGAGAATATCATTTGGTATCCTCCGACCTGAGATACATATTGGGTTTTGATATTCACCAAGTATTATACCTTGAGCTAATTCTTCACTGTCCTGAAATAGTGGACAGTACATAAGGGTATGTTCAGGTATGATACGAGGTGTTTGTGAGAAACGTATGTAGTCAAGATGGAATTTGTTCCTCTTATTCGTTGAGAGCAAGATGTCTAAGGCCTGATAAGTTAAATCAACAAGAAATGATCATTCTGTGTTCTTGGATTTAACATGACATCTGTAATAAAAGGATAGATGATTAATTCACCTAAATCATTTCAAGTAAGATACTTGAATGAGATGATGTTATTAAATAGCCATAAGTCCTGCGTATTAAGGGTAGTAAACCGTTGTTAGGCGGTATTTACTGCTTGCATCAATCTTCTATGAATCTTGGGCAAGTGGGAGATTGTAGGATTCTATATGCCCAAGACACGTAGAATATTGATGCGGTTAATACGCTATGATCCAAGTCGGGTTATACCCAATAACCAGCTTAGCAAACACCAATTAATATTTAATTGATGATATGATCATGCAATTAAATATTTACACCAATTTAGAAAATGGGTTTTCTAAATAAGTTACATACGAGATTGAACAACTTATTAGAATATTTTTTTCAATAATATTATTTGTAGTGTTATTTAAATAAGTTAGATAAGACCAAATAATAATGAGAAATTATAACTTATAAGTTAAATGGTTAATTGTATAAGTTATATAACTTGTACATACAATTAAATGGTTAGTTGTATGTCTAGTTACAAGACCAATTTTAATGTGTGTATGTGTCTTGTTTAAAGGGGGGAAACCCCTTTTGAACTTAAAATTCGGCCGCCCCCCTTATTTTATGATTGGACCAATTTTGCTTTGATAGACACACACATTTAACTTGTCTTGATTTCTCTATTTTCTCCATCCAATCTCATTACATGCAATAGACAAAAATCTCCTCTCCTTTTCTCTCTAAACCTTCGGCCAGGCAGCAGCAAAAGGAGAGCATTTGGAGTGATTTTTGTGGTGTTCTTCCTAACAAGAAGGTGTTTAGCAAAAGGGCTTGGGGTATACAAGCTTGTGGTGTTCTTCAAAGCTGAACACACCATTTGACACTATACCTTTCTTTGTAATCTTACCATCTTTGTCTCTAGCAAATATAACATATCCTCCGTTATATGGTTTGATGTTTTTTAACAAAGATGTATTACCAGTCATATGCCTTGAACATCCACTATCAACGTGCCATACACTATTGATGCTGGTTTTTGGATGTTCCTGCACAAAATGAATCATTTATTCATTTTTAGGAACCCAAGCCATCGTTGACTTGAGTACACCATTTTCATCTAAATATGATACAAATTTAAATATCATATCTCTTTTATCATTGAAAATGTAATCTTCAACAATATCGGTTTAGATTCCTTTTCTTTAACTTTCCATTTCTGAAATGGTTTAATCAGACCATTAACCAATTTCTTGAAATTACTTTGTGTGGAAGATAAATTGTCATCATTCACAAGTAAAGGTTTCTTGTTTAGATTGTCATTTTGCAAATTTGTGATTGTTTGATCATTTCTTTTCTTAGATAAAGAGTTGGAATGATTCAAATTTCTTTTAAATTATGCATTAAGAAAGAATTGTTTTATATTATTTGCAATAGAATTGTGAAACCTCTATTTACTTGATAATTGCTTATGATGACATTTTTTAGCCATGTGATTTGGCTTTCCACATACACAAAAACATTTATTTTCATACATGCTTTCCTCTTGAGTTGTTTTCTTGAACTGTTGATGATAACTTCCATAGTTATCATAGAATTTGGCTTTAGTATGTCTTTGACTAAAAGATTCTTTAAAAGTCTCTTGTTTTCCCTTTTCATTGGAATTTGTACTAAGAGATTTAGTCTTTTCTGATGCTAACAAGGCTTTTAATTTAGCTTTATCCTTAGGATTGGAAGGCAGTTGAGTAGGACCAGTTTTTTTGTACCTAATCTACACACATCTTGTTTCATAAATTTAGCAATAATAGGAGATTTATTTTTAAATAAACTTGCATTTGTTTCTTTAAAAATATAACCTTCTTTATCAATGTTGCCTTTTGAAACAAATTTGTTCTTGAAATCAGTTTTCAAGTCAGATACTGATGTTGTGACTTGTTTTCTTTCTTTGGTCTTAAACTAAGTTTTTGATTTTAGTTTCTTTTCTTTGTTTGAAATTTTGAACAATCATTTGTAACACAAGAAACTTTTGAACTTTCATTGACCTTTGATGATGAATTACGAGTAGAGTTTTCATTACAAGTTTTATTTTCCTTAAAAACTATTTCATCATCACTTTTCACTCTTCAACCAACCCGTCCATCTTCACACATTCTGCAAAAGAGTTATCATCCTTAACTTTAATTTTAGTTTTTATGATTGGATCAAAACTCAGTGATACATTGACTGATGATGTTAGGCCAGACTTTGATTTAAAACCTAAACCATAGGTCTCTTCATCACAAGTGTGAACTGATAAAGGCAAAGAAGAATAATCATGATTAATTGGTGGTGTAATGTTAGAATAACCAATTTCATATTTACCACCATTAATCTTTTGGGTCATTTAAGATTTGATAATACCTTCAACCATGTTAGAAGATAATTCAAGTTTCTCAAGAATCAGTTTTGCAGATAAGAGTTCACTGTTTTGTTTATTAATTTCCAAAGAAAGTTCATTGCTACGATTTGTCAAATCGTTTATATTACAATGTTTATCATAAAGATTTAATTTTGACTGATAAATCAAATTATTTAAACCATCTATCATTTCTTTCAAAATTTTCTTATTATTTTTATATTTACGAGCTTCATACTTGAGTTTTTCAACTTTTAAAATCAAACACTCATTGTGAACTCTGTATCTTTGTACCTTTTCAATGCAATCAGTAAAACAAAGATTAGTATATACCTCATCAGTTTTAGCTTTCTTCTTTGCCTCTTCATGGACAACATTCACTTTGAACGCCTTTTCAACATTCTTTTCTGCTTCTTTTATCAAAGTAGTCTCAACAGCATTTTCTTGAATGTCATGAACAGATGCTGGAGTTTCCTCAACAGCTGTGGTTTTCTTCTCTTCTGTAGCTGGAGTCAACTTAACAGCTTTTTCTTTGACTTCTTTAATATTGACTGGAGTGAACTCATCAGTCTATTTCAGATTGAACTGGAGTAATCTCAATAGCTATTTCATCACTTTCATACACTGCTTCAATTTTCACCTCTTTCACTTGTTCTTTCTTCACCTTCTCAACCAACTCAGCTTAAACATTTTCTTCCTTTGCTTACACACCATCCAACATATCATCAGACATAAACTCAACAAATAAGTTATCTTCACCATGCTCTTCAACTAGTTGGATTTCAGCCAATAAGGCAATGGGCAACTTGATATCAAGGATTTCCATTTCGTCTGACCAATCATAGTCCTCATTTCTTCGAGATACCAAATCTTTGTTCTTGGATGAACTGGCTTGATTGTTTTTAGTTTCTACCTCCACTGTCAACATCTTCTTTCCATGATCAATCTGGTTTATTCTAGGTTTAGTGCATTTTCTAGCAAAATGACTCGGCTTGTCACAATTATAATATCTCAAACTGGATTTATCAAACCCGATCTTGCTAGAGTTATTTAAACCAAAGACCTTTCTACCAGTTCTTCTTGCAAACTTCTTTGCTCGATACACCACTATTACCATTTGATACTTTATATCATTCTCTTTAACACCATCAGGAATAAGTTGTTACAAGTCGTCAACCAAGATGTTTGGTGCACTGAGTATTTTTGTAGAAAAAGCTTCATAGTTGTTCATGAAAGTGGTAAATAGAGTCAAATGCTCTTCAGCTATCTGAATGGTTTGCTTGGTGGGTTGAGAATTCATTACAAAAGCTTGTTGTATTGGTTGAGCAGCTTGAATCTTAGGGTAGGTTTGAGTTTGAGATTGGATTTGAGGTTGGAGATAGGAATTTATGAGTAGCTTAGTATTGAGTAAGGATTGGGGCAAGATTTGCTATTTGATGTTTGGATTAGCAGAATATGCTGGCTGTTGTTATTGTTGGCACAGTTGAGAGTAGCTGATATAGTATTTAGGGTTACTAGCCATTTTGGCACACAATGTCGATGCTTCAGCTCCTATAGTGTTTATATAGTTTGCAGCCCTTTGCTTGTCATCCATATCATAGGATTTGATGGTTGAGATGAGATCACTGAGCGTCAAAGTAAACAAATCCTTGGTTCTCTTGATAGTAGTGCAGTTGTTTCAACTATATGGTAGAGAATTTAACAGCTTTTGTTAACTGCTATATTCTCCAAGATGATTCCTGCACTCTTCATTTTTGTGATAAGCTTCACAAATCTAGACATTTGAGCCTCCAAGGTTTCACCAAGTATATGATTAAACATATTGAATTCTTGGTTCAGCATGTCTTTTTTGCTCTCTCACATATCTTTATTACCCATTATTTGCTCCTTCATTACATCCCATAGATCCTTAGCCTTTGTGAAGTCTTTAAAGTTCTGTGTTATCTCAGTAGTCAAATCCATGGTGATAGCAGCATAGGCTTTGTCATTAAGCTCCTTCTTCTTCATATCCTCCTCATCCCACAAATGTTCAGGTTTAGGAGCCAAATCACCTTTGTACACCAGAATGTATGGACCTTGCTTAATTGATCGCATCATAGAGGGTTCAGTGTAGATGACATGATTTTCAAACCTAAAAGCCCAATCAGTATAGTGTTCTTCACCGAGCTGACGAGGTGGCTTAGTGCTTGTGCCAATCTCATTGTCGAGATTCAAGGTCGTCAGTGGCTTAGTGCTTGTGCCAATCTCATTGTCGAAATTCAAGGTAGCAGTGATATGCTTTAGATTAGCCATTTTTCTCAAAACCAGAAATCAAACTCTAATCTTCAAACTTAAAGTTCTCACGCGAATAGACTACTTATCGCATGGATACTTTTATAATTGATTTTTGCGAAAACTCAAAGTTTTCACGTAAATTGATTCTGTTGTAACAAACTTTTAATCAATTTTTGAAAAAACTTCAACTTGTCGTGCGAAAGAGAACTCTTCGCGCGAATTCACAAAGTTTTCTCCTAAACTGTTCTCTTTGATTTCGAAGGATTCAGCTTTAATGTTTCACCAATTAGATTAAAATTGATTAATCAAAAGTTCAATTAGTGATTTAGTTTAATTAAGATCCTAATTGTCTCTAATTGATTCAATTAATCTCACTTTAAGCTCAAAAGGTCATCAAATCAATGAACATCATGCTTAGCAGCTTCATTATCTTCAAAATGATCAATCTCAGCAGAATACTTCGAATTATGATGAATTCAAACTCACAAACACTTCAAGAACACTTCTTCATTCTTCAATCAATCAATCTATACCATATCAAGCTTCAATACCAATTGTAAGGATCATTACAATAACAAGATCGATCTCGTGATAGTGAATGCGGAATGTAAACGATCACGGATTAGAAGAAGGAAAATCAAACACACATAACACGAATGTAAATAAACTTCAAGTGTATTGCCCTCTGAATAGAAGGTTTACAATGGGTACAAATTCAGGAAAATGATCAAAACCTATCTAATTTCAATCGCTAAACTTCTATTTATAACGAAAAAGAAGTCCTCGCGCGAAAACCATAGTTCTCGCGCGACTAAATGTTGTCGTTCGAGAAGCAGTTTTCGCGCGGTAACTTAGGTTCTCGTGTGGACTTTGATCTCAATCTTCATCTTTATTTGATTTCCCGAGCCTCTAGGTTCAACCCCAACATACAACAAAAAAACACAAACAAACGACCTATTTATACAAGAATAAAATCAACACGCACAAAGTTTTCGCAAACCTATATGTTCTCCTATCCTCAAAAGTTCTCAAATCACTAGGTTTCACATTATAGGAGTTTTTGCATTCCATCATCCATTACCAATGTTTTTGCAAACATAACCAACCAAAACCAGGTTTTCGTTTTTCTCATAGTTCTCGCTTTCCAACATAGTTTTAACAAAAATAACATAATTTGATTCCAAAGTGTTTATTTTTGAACATTACATAACATTTTTCCTTTGCAACTTGTAAATATTCTAGACAATAAATTTAATCTTTACACTATACACAGTTATCTTGTATATAATAACAACTAGTATTTTATATATTTCCTTTTATGTTGACTTTACATGGGCACATGGTATTTCGCATGTAATAATAAAACAAACTTAAGAATTACCATTTCATTCATGTATAGCCGTCTAGAAGAGTTGACTCTTAGGAAAAATTATACCAAACATTCTTTTCATTTAAATTAGATAATGTTTTGCTCAACATCTAAGGTAGATTGATACTATAGTAACACTAATTTAGTTAAGAAATTTGTGAAATGTAATCGTGGTGCTAGTGTGGCAAATATAATAAATAAAATTATGAAACGAAAGGGTCATAAATGAAAACATTTAAACAAGGAAACAATGATGTTGATGTGAAAGTATGAATCTGTGTTGAAAAGCGAATCTAGAAAGGTATTACATATGCTCATGAATGCAAATCAAGAAAGTTTTTGCCTGAACTACTTATTGGTGCGGGGACAAATGTGAACTAGCAAGTCATTTCGTTTTTTGAGGGTCAAAATCGTTTGTTCAAAGGGGTTTCATTAAAATAGCCATAACTTGTTCTAGAAATCTCCGTTTTAGGCCTGGGACAATTCGAAACGACCGTTGAACCGAGGGGCACGTTTTTACAAACTGTGTCTGGGTCATCATTTCGCCCCAGAAACGGCTTATTTTATGAGTTATTTTACTTTTTCTATTGTTTATTGAAATTTATTTTTGGACTCGTTGTTGGCTCGTTTATGTTTTGTAGCCTGCTTATGTTTTGCAGTCCATTTGACTTTTGGTTTGATTTTTATATGCATGTAAATAATGGAAGAATAACAGTTTTTGAAGTTTATGAAAATTACTTTTTGTCTCTATCATAATGTGTGTGAAAACCTCTTTTATCGGTATTTTTGTGAATCAACAATACCTAAAAAAGTTGTTTATGGTATTATTGGTGAATAAACAGATTCAGATGTTTTCTTTGCTTCCGCCTTATTGAGATAGACAAGAATGCACAACTTCTTGAATGATAAAAAAGGACATTATATTAATACCATGTTAAGAAGGATCTTCAAATGAACTTACAAAGTTCTGGTGGTTTTTCTATCTTATAAAACAGACTTAATTATTTGATTGTCAAACTGCATGAATAATCAAATGCCTAATTTAAAGTTTAATACAACAGTAACAAGGAACACAATTCGAACTTGGTTTAACGGAATACTATATTGTCGCAATGTTATCATGTGAGCGTCAATTCAGTTCTTAATGTGATTATCACGTCTATGCCTTCGCTCTAGTATTTTTACTCCCATGTACCTGCACCAATATAAAAATAAGATCAATTTATTAATTGGCTAAAAATCTTAGAAAAATCATATTTTAGATGTTAAGATTATGATACGTTTTTTGTAACTTTCAATTTTAATTACCTTCCTAGCATCAAAACGCTAGCTTGAGGATTAGTCCCTGGAGAGTTAAGAAATGTTGATCCATCAATGACCCGTAGGGCGTCCACGCCAAAAACCTTATATTCATCATCAACTACTTTTCCAATGCCACAACCACCATGATAGTGCCACATACTTCTTACGGTATCCTTGCAATATTGTTCGAGTGATGAACTTTTACTAGCACGCAGACGCAGGTTCACTGGTAATTTTAAGTTCAAGTTAAGAATATCATTGACCGTCATGTTGGCATACTTGTAGTTGGAGAATGCTTTTGATTCGACCGCTTTTAGAATGGTTCTGATCCCAGAAACACATTTTTGCAAATCTTTAGGTTCTTTGAAGTAGTTGAATGTTACTGATGGGTTGTCCGTTGGATTAAGGTTTTCAATCTTTAGTTCACCCGAAGATAGAGGACCATTAATTTTTTCAATAAAAAACCCTCCCATCTGCAAACAAACAATAAAAGGTTATCAAATTTATTGAGCCATGTTATTATAAAATATTTACGCGAATACATAAATTCAAGATTGTTGGTCTTCAAATTACAGTTTGATATATGGATAGATATTACCTGTGGAGAAAATCCTTGATAAGCTGAAGGGTTTGTAAATACAAAATCAAAGCCACCACTTTCCTCAATGTAACTGCCAAACTGGGTTATACCTACAACTTGAACTATGGATGGTTCTACTGCAATGGGAGAAGGAACAAAGATCGTGTTCATCGCATTATCTGCCATGTCTTTACCAACGAAAGGTTGCTGAAGCACAACTTTAGTCTTATGGGCATGAAGTTGTTCTTTTGGACCTATGCCACTCAACATTAGAAGTTGTGGGCTTGCTAGAGAACCGGCAGATAATATAATTTCATTTTTATGTCCCCATTTCAAGTATGCTTTGTGCTTATTTCCTAATGAATCTTCAAACACTACTCCATAAGCCAATGGCCTTGATCGTGCTGTAAAAGAATAACAAGTTAAAGCATGCTAATATCTGTATATAGAACATTGGCACAACTAGTGATGTTGGGTTAATTAGGTACCAACCTTTGGTCTTAAATAAAATTTTATGAGCAGTTGCATGTAGAAGAACAGACAACCCTTTCGGATTTGCATATCGTAGCAAATCTGCAGCCGTATGTCGCGTTCCATTTTCATCAAAAAGTGTACCACTTACTTTAGTTCCAATTACATGGTCATAAGTAAAGCCATTGTGAGGTGTGACCCCAGACTCCAGTAGTGCAGATCGAATTGCCGTCTGCCACTTCTGCACCACAGGCTTAAAAACCATAACTTTTTCTGCCCATTCGTACGACTCACGAACTAAATTTTCATCCATCAATCTTGCTTCCTTATTAAATTTCCGTTCACCACGAGAATAGAAACCCGCATTAATACAAGTACCACCACCCAATACTCGTGCCCGTGAATTTATAACACCCTCAGAGATAAACTGTTGAGAGGGAGAGTTTGGAGATGTATCCATGAAATATGAGCCAAAGTTAAATACACTTGTGATGTTGGGATTTCCATAAGGGGAGCCACCGCGTTCCAGAAGTAAAACCGAGTAATTTGCAGATAACGTCGTGGCTAATGGGATTCCAGCAGCACCACCCCCAATCACGATGTAGTCATAAAATGATATCTTGGGAGCTTTTGTTGCTTCCTGCATGAAGCTATAGTTTGGAGCTGTAATTATTAACAAAGAACCAGTTAATGACAATATTAGCTTCATTACATACATGCAAATTAAAACACAATACAAAGTAATTAATATGATCAAGAATATATAGTACGTACGTGTTTCAGCCACGCATAACTCAAAGAAGAAAAGAAAAGCTACAAGAGCAGGCGTCACCACTCTTCGCAACACAAGAGCCATCAAAACCGCAGATCAAGTACAGTCTATACGTGTATGTGTCTACAAATAATCTAACACGATTTCGGTTCAATTGGGCTTGTAAGTTAAGCTTCAACAGATGGATATTTGGTGTGTTGTATGGAATATGGGAAGCTATTTATAAAGCACGCATGCAGGCTAGAAATAGTCTTAATTGGCGGATTTGGGCATTAAAATAAACATGCGTATTTAAGTTCATGCCTTTTACGTACTTCACTATATGTACACGTTACACCAGAAAGAATTTTGGCCCGTTCAATTGTAATTTGTCAACCATATTCTTTGGTTAAACGACCGAATTTAACATGCATATGGAAGATTTCAAACGTTGTAGCAAACTAACATGATAAAAAAATGGCTTCAAACATTCCGAGAATTATTAATCCATATAAGTAATAACAACATGCATGCACACATGACCCTTTCCACGAACTGATTATTATTACAAATTAATTATACTAGGTTAGTTTGTCCGTGGTAAGTCTTCGGTATTATTAACCCCACCCATTCTTGTTTTGTATGTTTTCCAACTTCCATTATGTTAGGTTTGGGTCAAGTCGTTTGCTAAAACTAGTGTAGAATGTATAGCAAGACGACATCAGGAAGGTGAGTGAAGCTACTATAATTTTCGAACAAGTACAAACCTTATGGATTTATTACTATTATTTAAATAAATTTAACATTGGCTAGTGTATTTGTGTATGGACGACGTATCATTTTGTGGATATCTATTTCTTTAAGTGTATTTGGTAAGGATGGCATATGATGTATGTTTCTGGTCGCTTAATGATATTGATCACCCACTATGTGTTAAGTTGTATGCTTGCTCCTTGTTTATATCTTTGGTACAAGATGTGTTTTTGATGATCGAATCCGTGGTCGTTTGCTCTGCTATGCTATGTGTTATATCTATATTTGTTTTCCGATCGTTTTAGAATTAGGTGACTCTGTAGAAGTAGTCTCTCTATCCATTATGCTACAGGTAAGATTTACTAACATATCATCCTCTCCAGGCCTCGTCAATTGATTTGCTATATATTGCTAAGGTTTATTACGTTTAATTAGTTATGGTTATTGTACACATGTGATTGATTCATGAAATGGTTCCTGTATTAAATACACTACCTAAACTATAAACTGCAATTTAGAACAAATTAAACTAGAGTTGCATTAAATTGCATTTTAATACATGTTAAATCCCTAGTATGTGGTGTATGAATCTAAAATTTCCATGAAAATAAGCAGTATATCTAGTACTCCTTTTTCAAAAACTGAATAATGTAAAAGATATTAATTAACCTTATTGTCTCGCACTACATAATCAAGACTTAAAATTGAAATGGAAAACTCGTTCAAAAAGTTAGTAACAAAAAAGAAAGAATAACTTAACATTAAATACCAAAAGAAAATTAATTTAAGGCGAACATAAAGAATGTTAAAAAAATATATATATGTTAGCAAAAAAAACCCGCTTGGTCACCCCTGAAGTCGAACCCACTACAGAAGTTGAACCAGAAATAATTTTGGCTCGTTCAATTATTCGTCAACCTTATTCCTTGGTTAAACGACCGAATAAACATGCATTTGGAAGATGTCAATCGTCGTAGCAAATTAACTAATAACTGCACACGTACATGATCCCCGTTCCACAAACTAATTATTTTATATATTACTAGTTTTAGTAACTCATGTATTAAACGGGAGGTGGAGAATTAATTATTAAAATAATATAAAAATATAAATAAAAATAAATATATTACACTGGTTGAAAAAATAAAGTAGATTTATTTATTGTTGATTTATATAATACAAACTTTACTAACCCATATATTATAAAAGTTAAAAAATAAAATATTAATTATGATAAAAGTTTATGAAGTACAAAATGATATTATAAAATATGATATGATTAAAATTACGTATGATTAATAATTATTAATAATAATTTTAATTTTTATTTCAAAAAAAATTAAACATTTTTTCCAAACAACCCGTATTAAAAAATATCATTTTTAAAAGTTTCTTATTATAACTTCAATTTTAATTATTTTTAGATTACAAAGAAGTTTACTTTTTAAAAACATCAATTTTAAGATATTTTATATTTTTAAATGTTTGATGTTTTAGAAAAACTCTTATTTTATAAAAATTTATTTTTTAGAAATAACATTAATAAAAAGACATCTTTTCTTAATTTATTAAGAAATGTTTTTAATCTTTAAAATAATTAAATTTATTTAATCTTTAATTTAAGTAACTATTTAAGAAAAAAGAGATGCGAGAAAAATAAACTTAGGGGGTCTAGGAATGTAACAAGTGTCCCTCAAGTTATTCTTTTAGGATTATATATAGATAGAGATTATATATAATATGATAATTATATACCAACGATTTTTAGGTTAACTGTTTAAGACGAGATACCCATGATCTCATAAAAATAGGTAGAGATCTTGGGTTTTAAGTCTTACGATAAAAATAAATGAGATTTACAGTGGGCTAATGATTTTCTCATCTAATATAAGTTTACTCCTGAGGGTAATCTCAGATTTCATACTTAATTAATGGAGATAATCGGGTACAGTAACCCGTTAATGATCTAATTTTTGTATAGAAAAATATAATCATTTTATTTGGTTCCATTGATTGTTGCAAGCCTTCGGTTGGAGCCGGCTTGCAGAGTGGTGTTGACCATGTTAATTTGAGCCCATATATCTCCACTACGCCCATTCTTCTTTTCTATTATTTCAAACTTCCACTATGTTAGGTATGGGTCTAAGTCGTTTGGTAAAACTGGTGTATATAGAATGTATAGCAAGGCGTCATTAGGATGGTGAGTGCAACTACAATGTTTTTCAATAAGTACAAATGTGATTGATACACGTAACATAATAGTAATACCAGATTACATATATCACTTGAACATAACCATTAAACTATAGTTTATATATAGAACTTATACTAGTAGCAAACTGGAGTTTATAGCGTTAAACGATTGATTAATATTGTATGAAATAAAACGGTCATTTAATTATAGAGTTATATTACTACCTAGAATTGTTATAATTTCCCACCAAAAGGGTATTATACTAATTTAAACACTCAAACTAATTTCTCACTTTTATAAAAAATAATTATATTGATTGCTACACTTCTCTCTTTTATTTAATTTTTTTAAAATTACACCAATGGTATTATAGTAATAATACTTCTTCTTTTCTTTTGTAAGTTTCATGCTAGCTTCTCGCTAGTTTAACGAAAGTTTTGCCGTTCAAAAAAAAATTAAATTTTTTAAAATCAAACTATTATTTTAAAAATAGATTTATTTAGGAAGTTAAAAATCATATATTTTTATTAAAAAATAAATAAGAAAAATTTTTTATGTAATATAAAATTTTCTAAAACACTAAAACTTTTTGAAACAAAATATATTTTAAAACTGTCCTTTTTTAAAAAAATTTATAGAAAATGTGAAATTTTCTAATAGCAGTCTTATTAAACCAAACAAAATAATTACAAACCAGAGTTTTTAATAAACAAGATTTTTATAATAAAGAAATGTTTTATAAAATATTAAAATGAATATTTAAAAGTAAAACTATTTATATAAGATAGTTAAGAAAATAGTATAATTATTTTATTTCTTAAATTATTATGTATATATAATTCTAATCATATATTATATTAAAATGTCATACTGTAACTTTTTGTGTTTATTACTAACTATAATGCGTTTAATAAATGAGTTTCTACACAATCTATCTATCATACCATTTTCAAATTAATAAAAATATAATTTAATAAATAAAAACCTATTTTTTAATTAAAACACAATTTTTAAAAATAAAAGTTTTATAAAATACAGTTAAGAATGAGTATTTTAATGAAAAACCATTTTTCTTAAAACAAAATATTTAAAAATCATAACGGTTTTATGAAAAAAAAGTTAAAAAAATACTTATTTATTTATTTATTTAAAATAACTGTTTATACGTAATTGATACATTTTTATTACTAATTATTTAATATTTTATTTATTTAACCAGTGTAATACAAGAGGTACTAACCTAGTTGTTATATATTCTTAACCTTTTCATAATTATTAAATTAAATTATTTAATGAAATATCTATTAAACTTGTTTATTATTTACTATATTTATTTTTCCCTACAACTACCTTCTACTTCATGTGAAACTTTATAACATAGATACTAATAGTATATGAATTTCATATTGATTCCGAGCTTGTTTTCGAAGGACTTTAAATGTTTAAACAAATCATAACAGTGAACTATATTAAACTAAGTGGTTTTGTTGATAGAAAAGAGTTTAGGTACAACTTTAGTGAAATATAAACATAACTAGTTGATATCCGGATCGCGCGTTGCGCGAAATTAATTTTCGTTCATATTGTACATGTGCTAACGTTCAAGACTCGGAAAGAAATACAAACACAAAGCTAGTACTATGCTTTAAACAAAAAAGCCAGCAAAATATAGTAGCTTCTCAGACGATGATACTATCATCATCATCGAACATACGAAAATCACAAACAGCCAACAGGTTCTTAGATGACAGCCTCATTGTCATCAAACAAAAAAACTATGCTCGAAACATTCAAAAGAAAACCCAAAATAACAGAAATGGCAACAGACTTAGTAACTTGGGTTCTCAGATGAGGCATTCTCATCATCACAAAACCAAACAGGATTTAGATCTGAAAATTCCATAACAAATCCCTGAGAAACAGGTTAATCAGATCCAATCTATTCTCAGGTGAGGCATTCCTCATCATCATCGAACAAAGCAACAAAACCCCAACAGAACAGATATAACAGGTTTCTGAGGTGAAGAAATCCTCATCTTTACCGAATAAAATTTGTGTTTCAGATTTGAAACATTGATAAACGAACCAAACCAACTATTGATCACCTTCGTGTATTCATATATAGGAGAAGAATGATCAACAGATTTGGTCATTTCATCACAATGAAGTCCACCACCATCAAAAGACCCACCATCAAGAGCACCACGGTGAAGACCCCCCCATCAACACCTGATGGATCTGCAGATGGAAAAGCTCTAAGGTATCTAACAATTATTATTTCAACTGGAAATAGAACTCCCCAGCTAACTGCATTCAGTATCCCATGAATCTGTACAAAGAAAATAAAAATACAGATCACAATTCATTTTTCAATTTTTAATTAACTTCATTGTTTAATCAAGAAAGATCAATTGAGTTTCTAAGAAAATCAACAAATGCTTGTGAAAATGCTAAATTTTAGTGACCCAAAATTTCAAAATTAAATCTTGCGTAGTGGGTATTTCATATTTGCTGTAAAAGGACTTAACTTTTGAATTCTGTTATATTTTAATGTCTACATTCCTTTTATAAACAACCAACACATTGCAAAACTCAAATTGATTCAATTTTCAAAAGTAGTTGGAAAGAAAGCATAAAAGTGCAATAAAACCTACTAAAAATGGCATGAAAATTGCTGTAAGTTTACTCCCATCACCAAAGATCAACAAAATTAACAATCTATTATCTTTACTAAAATTCTTTTTTTTAACTATAAACCTACTCTATTAATAGATTTCTAATATCATGTAACACTTAAACACCTTAGAATCTGAACCAAAAAGAAGAACAATCTAATTTACAGTTGACACATGAACTAAAAAAACAAACAAAACTTAAAAACAAAGATATCAATATGGTCAAATTGGTTTGACCCATGACTCATTGTAATCTTCTGATGCATCTATTCAATTAACCAAACCAAAATTAACAAATCATCAAATCACAAAACTCAATTCATGCATAAGATCAACAAAATCCCAAAATTCAACACTCACATTCCTCTTTTTCCCACCGAAGCCACCACTACCGCCACCGCTACTCCGCCCACTCAACAAATCCAACCGCCCTTTCGCCGCCAGATTCTCCGGCTGAAACGCATGCCTGACCGGAGCCCCATCCTCCGCTACCGACGGCCAAAGGGAAGGGATAAGCAAGAGCACCTTGAGAAGACCAATTAAGTGTTGATATTGCTAAGAAAAAGATAATAAAAAGGAAGCGATAAGCAAGAGCACCTTAAAAAGACCAATTAAGTGTTGATATTGCAAAAGATAATAAAAAAGAAGAGATAAGCAAGAGCACCATACTGACAACTACTTTCACAGTTGCTTGCCCAAATCATTTGTTTTTCAGTAACAAACTAAAAGTATTGATGAGATATTTTTTAATGTGGTATCAATGAATAATTAACAAAAGAATCATAGATCTCGAACGCAGTGCGTGTGCTACGCTTCTTTCTACTCCATCTGAATAATGACAGTCCAAATGAAACTTTTGTCTTCTATAAATATATGGAATAAACTCTGAAACTGTTTCCACTTTCCAGCAGACATAACTACTAATTTGGATAAGTTGTAATAAACATGACGGGTGAAACACCATATTAGCATTGTTTTGTTCGATATAGACTCGGTTTCGATAGTTCCAGTTAAATTTAGAATCTTAGAGTCTTGCCATTATATTGCAGACCTCTAAACCAAAATGATAAGTGGAATCAGCATGAAAAATGCTAATGTTATGCAAGGTAAGAAATAGGAATGTTGCCTAATGTTTTCGACAGTATTTTGGGATTTTTATTTTTTGGATATTATCATACTCATGCTCTAACAAATCAAAAGTTTCACATTCAGTTGCTGACCTACATCCAAGCTTTGTTCTCATTTCCTATTCTGTTTAACCAATCCTAACACATTCACCAACAGAACAATAACAGATATCTAAAATTGCTAATCTGAATGAGCAATAATCTCAATAGAACACCGCCATTTTTCACTGTAACCATCCAAATCCACATAATCATATATACGCCCTAATAAACCAATCATCTCACATTTAGTCACTAAACTAAGCTTTCCTCTCATCTCCTGCTACAATTCCACATCCAAAACAAATCACCAACACAACAACAAGTCATAAAATCAACAAACCTGAATAACCAGTACCGCCATTAGAAACCACACCACCACCACCACCACCACCACCACCACCACCACCACCACCGTCTCTTCTAACCTCCACTTCACCTCCACCGCCGCCACCAGCAACCTCCTTCTCAATCCTAACAGAACCTTCTCCCAAACTCGACAGCGAAGAGCTCGCCTGATCGTGCTTCGAAACCGACTTCGTAGATTCCTCCATCATCAACGCAACCAAGTCGTTCTATATCTCTACTTCTCCCGTTGCAACCGATTCAGATCTACCAAACGCACCTACAGAACTCTCACTTCCGGTGAACTTCCAGCAAACTTCCGGCGAACTTTCCGGCAAATAGGATGCAACTCCGGTGGATCGACGGTGAGGAGAAAGGGGTGAGTATTGGGGGAGATGATGGATTTTGTTCATGTAAATGATGCGGTAACTGTTCATACTGTTCATTTTAATTGCTTTTTAAATATACAGGGTAATTACTATTACCTAGAACAATCCTCAAATTAATTGGTTTTAAGAAGGTTAAATTTCACATGCAGTAAGATATTCATTATTTGATAAATTATGTAAACTATATGTTAAATTATTAAAGTATCTGAGAGGACTTTGTCAGTGTTTTGAAAACATTACGGGTCGTTGGCAATCGGACGAAACTTAGATTGCTTCAAAACAAGTAGAAAAAGTTCATATATATACCAAGTTACCAATGCTTATTATATTAAAGTGTACATGAATATTCCAAAAAACTGGTTAAACTTTTCTACCCACGCAACTTGTTTCTATTATATTTAACACGAAAAATACTATCTATGAATGTATTGAGCACATCTTTTAGAAGTCAACAAGTTAATACATAACCTGGAATTATAGAGTTATAGACATGTTATATATATTAAAGTCTCCATAATCTTCAAGCAAATGTTCCAACATCATAATTAAGTAGTTTTGAGAGGTATTTAGAAATAGTCTTGAATTAAGTTTTTAAGAAAATCTACTCAAATTTAATCATCCCAATAGTTTATACAAGATATTTAAACCTCTATTCATCAAAAGCTTTATGAACAGATCAACATATTATTCATTTGTGTTAACTTTGACTAGTTTTGTCAATCTCTTTTCAAAATTATCTCTAATTAGATGATACCTGATGTTGATATGTTTTGTCCTTGAATGTTGCACATGATTCTCTATAATAGATATAGCACTGTTGTTGTCTATGTGGATTAGAGTCTCTTTGAAGTTAAATCCATAGTTCAGCATCTTATTCTGAATCCAAATCACCTGAGCAGAGCAGCTAGCAACAGCAATGTATTCAACTTCAGCAGTTGATCCAGATACACAATATTGTTTGTTGCATTGCTATGAGCATCGAACTGACATCCCCCAGATATAGACTTTATAATCATGTTGCAGCCACCTAGTCACTATCTGTATAAGCATATAGATTGAAGTCAGAATTCTTTGGATACCAAAGGAGTAGTTTAGGAGCACCTTTGAGATATCTAAGAATCTTCTTGATAACAACTAGGTGTGACATCTTGGGATTAGCTTGATATCTTGCACAAATGCATGTATCTACCATGATATCAGGCGTGCTGGTTGTGAGGTACATAAAAGACACAATCATAGCCCTGCAAAGATGTTCATCTACACATTCCCCTCAAGATCAGGTCCAAGGGTGTGGTTTCTGGCTATGGGTGTCTTTGCCACCTTACATTCAGTCATGTTAAATCTTTTAAGTATGTGTTGTACATACTTTGACTGACTTATGAATATGCCATTGTCAACTTGCTTCACTTGAATTACTAGAAAGAAATTAAGTTCCCCCATGACACTCATTTCAAATCTATTTTTCATCAGCTTCTCAAAGTCTTTGAAGAGCTTTGGATTAGTTGACCTAAAGATAATATCATCTATATACACTTGAACCAGCATTAAGTCATTTTCTATTGCTTTAATGAAGAGAGTTCTATCTATAGTACTCCTCTTGTAGCCATACTGATAAATATATTGAGATGGTGTCTCATACCACTTTCTTAGAGCTTGGTGCGGCCCATAGAGAGCTTTATCAAGCTTGCAGACAAATCAAAATGATCTGGGTCTGCAAACCAGGTGGTTGTTTGACATACACCTCTTCATCAATCACCCTATATAAGAAAGTACACTTGATATTAAGTTGGTAGACCTTGAAATCCTTGGATGCTACAAAAGCTAGGATATCCTAACAGCTTCAAGTCTTGCCACAGGAGCAAAGACATCAGTATAGTCAATTCGTTCTTCTTGTGTGTATACTTGAATAACTAGTCTTGCCTTATTCTTTATGACAAGTCCTTTATCATCCTTCTCGTTCCTAAAAACCCACTTGGTTCCTATGATAGTCTTCTATTGAGGAAGAGGACATAGGTTCCAAACCTTTTGTCTCTTGAATTGAAGCAGCTCCTCGTGGATTGCTTCAACCCAAGTTCCATCCTTCAAAGCCTCATCAACTTTCTTTGGCTCTATCTGGGACATGAAATAAGAGTATAGACAAACATTTTTGTCATGGGTTTCTTCTCTTGTTCTCACCCCTTCCTCAACATCTCCAATGTTATTTGTGATGGGGTGTAACCTGTGGACCTAAGTTAAGGGATAATATAAAGTTGATTGGACGGGTCTAAATTTTGAATTTTAAATCTGGCAATGAGGTGTCTCCCACCATTTAGTGTAAGGCCCACCTTTCTCAGGGGGACCTCATAGTTGGTCATTCACAGCATAACATTGATTTAAAGAAATCATTTACTCATATATGTATATATATATATATATATATATATATATATATATATATATATATATTGCAGCGGAAAATACTGTAATTTCAATTCATTACAAATAGAATATAAACATTATCTTTAATCCTCAAAACTATTTAAGAGTCCTTTGTTTAGCTTTTCTTCTTCAGGGATGCCAATCTTCTAGTGCCAAGAAGCTTCAGTCCCATGCCTCTATTCTATGGCTCTAACTTTTACCTGTCAACTGATATGCATATAAAAGTCAGCTTCGCTGAGTGAATTCTAGGTTTACTTTGTTAAATAACTTTCTTGAGAAGTAATAGCTTTAGCGGTTAAAAATATCATCACCTATCAAACATCTATACACACGGGCTATTTCTTTATCGATACATTATCATTTCTTGTTATTTATTACTCTTCTTTATCCGTCAATTCTCTGTCACAATCGGCGCCTAGGCTCGCCTAGGACTTTACCGACACGCCAATTAAGGACTTACTGTCGTACCCGATCAGGCCATTATTGTCATGCCAATTAAGGACTTACTGACCTGCCTGTTCGAGCGTACTTTATCACTTTATCACTGGTGAGGGCGCAACGAATGCAACCCTCCTTTATCAATTGCTTGCAAGGCTTTACTCTATCACTTTATCAAGGTACATGTTATGGGCCTCATAACCTTTCTTTAAGTTTCACTTTCATGTTTAGGTTATACATAATATAACACAACACAATACAAGGCAATTCATTTGAAAACCCTATTTTCCATATAAGATAGTCTATAAAACTTTACTTTAACAACTGTTAATAAAAGTATGTATTTAGTATGCACACCGCCCCAAAACATTTAAAACATACGTAAAATAGGGGATCTAGAGCTCACCTGAACTTGTCCAATAGCTTAGATTCTAAGTCACCTAAGCTATAGCCCGAATACTCTAGCTGCATGAAAGGCAATATGCAAAAACGTCATTTTCTTCATAGTTTCGCCCATAGTTTCGCTACAGCGAAACTGCAGTTTCGCTGCCAGTTTCGCTGGGCAGCACTTCTGCTAGTTTCGCTAGACAGATTCGCTACCTTGAGCGCCCAACTCTCGTTGGAATTTCCTAGTTTCGCAAAGTCTATAGGTCAATCTGGGTCTTAGCGAGATTACCAGCGAAACTGTAGTTTCACCCGAGCGAAACTGTAGTTTCACTGGAATTTCTCCTAATCTCGCTGAACCAATGTGCAGTTTCGCTGGTTAAATGCTTAAATTCGCTGGATCACGGCCCAGTTTCGCTGGATGAACAGAAACTCAGATCCAGCCCGTTTTTAACCCAAAATCTTAACTTTTTACGTCCAAATCCTTAGTTTACCTTCCATGAAACCAAATCTAAGCTTTTTACACGTTTTCATACGTAAAAATTCGACCTTATGTGTTTCTTTAAACTTTTCAAAACCCCCTAGAATCCAGGTTGATCTACAGAGGGTCTTAGAGGTCGATTCTTACCTTGTTTTGTTGCTCTTTCCTTGTGTTTTGATGCTCCAATCCACCAGAACTTCAATCCTTCCAACCTTCAAGCTCCAAATCTTGAATTTCTTCACTTTCTCTCTCTACTTTCTCTCTTTACGAATTTGGTGGCTAGGGTTGTAATGTGATGGAATTGGACTGATTATGCATGCTTAAGGGCTGATTAGGGCCCTTAAACCCACCAAGTATAGCCCATTAAGGCTAATTTGATCCATAGCCCACTAATTTACCCCTTTATTTCTTAAATTAACCCTTAAAAGCCCATATTATTAAATGGCTCGTTTCGGGAAATTTCGGGGCGTTACAAGTCTCCCCCCTTATTTAGGTTTCGTCCTCGAAACCTGACTCGTCATTAAACAGATCGGGGTATTGGCGCCTCATTTCCTCCTCGGATTCCCAGGTGGCATCCGACCCCTTTTGGTGTTTCCATTGCACCTTGACTTGTTTGACTACTTTATTTCTCAATTGTTTCTCCTTCCGTCCAGTATAGCCACTGGTTGTTTTACATAGTTCAGCTTCTCGTCCACCTCGATGTCATCTAGAGGTACGACTGCCTCATTCGGTGCTAAACATTTTCTTAAGTGCGACACATGAAAGGTAGGGTGAATCCCACTTAACTCTTCTGGAAGGTCTAGCCTGTAAGCTACATCCCTAACTCGTGCAAGTACCTCGAATGTCCGATGAACCTGGGACTCAGTTTCCCCCTCTTCCTAAATCGGATGATTCCCTTCAATGGTGACACTTTTAGCATTACCCTGTCACCCACGCTGAACTTTATCGGTCTCCTTCTTCTGTCGGCGTATGACTTTTGTCTATCCTTGGCAGCCTTCATATACGCCTTGATTTTCTCCAACTTTTCCGTTGTGGTTTCCACGACTTCTAAGCTTCCTAGCTCCTTCTGTCCGACATCACCCCAACAAATAGGAGTTCTGCACCGTCGACCGTACAATAACTCATACGAGGGCATCTTAATACTGGCGTGGTAGCTGTTGTTATAGGAGAACTTTGCTAGTGGCAAATGATCATCCCAGTTACCACCAAGTTCGATAACGCATGCCTGAAGCATATCCTCCAGTGTCTGGATCGTTCTCTCCGTTTGCCCATCGGTCTGCGGGTGGTATACGGTACTAACATGCAACCTCGCACCCATCTCTTCATTGAACTTTTTCCAAAACTTTGAGGTGAACCGCGTATCCCTATCTGAAACAATCAATACGGGCATACCATGTCGCGCCACAATTTCTCGGATAAATAGTTCAGCAAGCTTTTCTGAACTAATTGCTTCCTTGATTGGCAGGAAATGCGCACTTTTAGTCAGTCTATCCACAACCACCCATATCGCGTCACGGCCTTTCGTCGTGCGGGGTAGTTTGGTGATAAAGTCCATGGTAACATGTTCCCACTTCCACTGGCACTTCTAATGGTTGAACATAACCATAACGTCTTTGGTGCTCAGCCTTCACCTGCAGGCACGTGAGACATTTATTTACATACGTAACCACATCTCTCTTCATCCCAGGCCACCAATAATCTTTCTTCAAGTCGTGGTACATCTTATTTGCGCCTGGATGTATTGAGTAGCGGGTCTTGTGCGCTTCATCCATAATCTTTTCCCGTAAGTCACCATGCTTCGGAACCCATATCCTGCCATGGAAGGTCTTAACACCAAGGTGTTCTCTATCAATTCATCCACTTTTCCCACCATCCTTTCCTTATTGATTTGCTGCTCTTTTAAAGCGTCCATTTGAGCTTTGCTTATCATCCTCATAACATCTGGGGTCACTACTAGTTGGCACGCCTTCACCCGGATCGGTTCATATCCTTCCTTTCGGCTCAGGGCATCGGCTACCACGTTCGCCTTACCGGGTGATAAGGATTTCACAGTCTAAATCCTTTATCAACTCCAACCACCTCCCTGTCTCATATTTAGGTCCTTCTGTTCAAAGAAATATTTCAGACTTTTGTAGTCGGTAAATATGGTGCACTTAGTTCCATACAAATAGTGTCTCCAGATCTTCAATGCGAACACTACTGCGGCAAGTTCCAAATCGTGCACGGGTAATTAACCTCCGTGTCCTTTAGCTGTCTGGATGCGTAAGCTATAACCTTTCCTCTTTGCATCAACACACAGCCTAGCCCGCAGTAAGAAGCATCGGAGTATACCGTTAGGTCTTCATCTCCCTCCGGTCGGGTTAGTATAGGAGCTTTGGTCAGTCTATCCTTCAATTCCAGAAACACATCTTCCTGTTCTTTCCCCAGTCGAATACCACGTTCTTCCTCGTTAACCTTGTTAATGGGGAAGCTATCTTTGAGAAATCCTTGATGAACCTCCTATAGTAGCCAGCTAATCCAAGAAACTACGGATTTCGGATGGCGTCTTTGGGGAATTCCATTGCGTAACTGCCTCGACCTTTGCTGGATCACCATGACTCCTTCGGAATTTATAATGTGCCTAAAAACTGCACCTCCCGTAGCCAGAAGGCACATTTAGAGAACTTCGCATACAGTTTCTCCTTTCGTAAACTCTCAAACACCTCCTTAATATGACAAGCGTGGTCTCCTTCATTCTTTGAGTATATCAAAATATCATCAATGAAGACTATCATGATCGGTCCAACATCGGCCGACACACGCGATTCATTAAGTCCATGAAGGCCGCAGGAGCATTGGTTAGCCCGAAAGACATAACCAGAAACTCATAGTGGCCATGGCGCGTTCGGAAGGCCGTCTTTGGGATATCTTGCTCCCTTACCTTCAGTTGATGATATCCGGATCGGAGATCTATTCGGGAGAACCAGCTTGCCCCTTGCAATTGATCAAACAGATCATCTATTCGGGGTAGCGGCTATCGATTCTTCACGGTCAGCTTATTCAACTCCCCGTAATCTATACACATCCTCATGCTGCATCCTTCTTTTCACAAACAGCACGGGGGCACCCCATGGGAAATGCTGGGCCTAATGAATCCCTTATCAAGGAGTTCTTACCTGTTTAGACTCCTGATCTCAGTACGGCTCCATTTCATCCAATGAGGTGGCGCGTTACAGTGCATCAAATGGGGGCTTACACCTCTGAAATCCCCTAGCTGTACTCCCCTCCTCCACGTCAGGAAAGTCCCGCACCCTGGTACTCGGACTCTCTTTCGCCTTTCTTTAACATTTTCTGAAGCCGCACTCTTACTTCTCGCCTTGATCATGGAAATTCCGAAACAATCGTTATCACCAGACGACCGACACCTCTGGGCAATAGCGGATCCTTTTGTCTCTATTTAGCATCAGGGGTAACCTCCTCCCTAGTAACTAACCTCCCTAATGGCTTAACTGGCTTTCTGGTGGACCTTTTTGTTGGCTTCACAGTTGCACTTGCAGTTTCCTTTGCCTTAGTCGGGGGGCCTCCCTTAGTGCTTCTCCGGGTGACCATGGTTGGAACTTCTTTCTTAGGTGCCATTCGTTCTACTTCTTATAAGATTCAGAATGTTAATATGGTCTTTCAAGGCAAGTTCAGTTCACGACAAGTTTTGTAAATTTTTAATAACAGTGGCCAGTTGTGATTAACTACTTACAGAACTTCCCGTGCCATAAACTTTCCTATCCTGAACCACACCAACACCAGAACCTACTATACCTAGTCTATGCACGTATAAGTCACATAAATTCAGATAGGAATCACAGATAACATTATCATACTCTACCTCGACTCTTACTTAAATAAGAAGGCACTTACCTAGTCTATTACTCCTTTATCCGTCAATTCTCTGTCACAATCGGTGCCTAGGCTCGCCTAGGACTTTACCGACACGCCAATTAAGGATTACTATCGTACCCGATCAGGCCATTATTGTAATGCCAATTAAGGACTTACTGACCTGCCTGTTCGAGCATACTTTATCACTTTATCACTGGTGAGGGCACAACGAATGCAACCCTCCTTTATCAATTGCTTGCAAGGCTTTACTTTATCACTTATCAAGGTACATGTTATGGGCCTCATAGCCTTTCTTTAAGTTTCACTTTCATGTTTAGGTTATACATAATATAACACAACACAATACAAAGCAATTCATTAGAAAACCCCATTTTCCATATAAGATAGTGTATAAAACTTTACTTTAACAAACTGTTAATAAAAGTATGTATTTAGTATGCACACCGCCCCAAACATTTAAAACATGCGTAAATAGGGGATCTAGAACTCACCTGAACTTGTCCAATAGCTTAGATTCTAAGTCACCTAAGCTATAGCCCGAATACTCTAGCTGCACGAAAGGTAATATGCATAAACGTCATTTTCTTCATAGTTTCGCCCATAGTTTCGCTGCAGCGAAACTGCAGTTTCGCTGCCAGTTTCGCTGGGCAGCACTTCTGCTAGTTTCGCTAGACAGATTCGCTACCTTGAGCGCCCAACTCTTGTTGGAATTCCTAGTTTCGCAAAGTCTATAGGTCAGTCTGGGTCTTAGCGAGATTACCGGCAAAACTGTAGTTTCGCTGGAATTTCTCCTAGTCTCGCTGAACCAATGTGCAGTTTCGTTGGTTAAATGCTTAAATTCGCTGGATCGCGGCTCAGTTTCGCTAGATGAATAGAAACTCATATCCAGCCCGTTTTTAACCCAAAATCTTAACTTTTTACGTCCAAATCCTTAGTTTACCTTCCATGAAACCAGATCTAAGCTTTTTACACGTTTTCATACGCAAAAATACGACCTTTATGTGTTTCTTTAAACTTTTCAAAACCCCAAAACCCTAGAATCCGGGTTTGATCTACAGAGGGCCTTAGAGGTCGATTCTTACCTTGTTTTGTTGCTCTTTCCTTGTGTTTTGATGCTCCAATCCACCAGAACTTCAATCCTTCCAACCTTCAAGCTCCAAATCTTGAATTTCTTCAATCTCTCTCTACTTTCTCTCTCTATGAATTTGGTGGCTAGGGTTGTAACGTGATGGAATAGGACTGATTATGCATGCTTAAGGGCTGATTAGGGCCCTTAAACCACCAAGTCTAGCCCATTAAGGCTAATTTGATCCATAGCCCACTAATTTACCCCTTTATTTCTTAAATTAACCCTTAAAAGCCCATTATTATTAAATGGCTCGTTTCGGGAAATTTCGGGGCGTTACATTTAGTAGACTTATCAAGAGAAGCTTGATCCAATGAGTGTATGACATCATTGATGTTGTTTTCCATGGAGTAGTTATCAACATGAAGAAATCTTAATCACTGTCATCACCACCATTTCCTCCTACATTTAAAGCTCCTTCATTTTAGTTTTATACCTCTGAGCTGGATGTAGGCACCATAGATGTATCAGCTGGATTTGTTATGGTTGAGCTGATAGGAACTCCATTTATAGGGTTAGCTACCACTAGAGCTGAAGTAGTATTATTGCTTGTTCTTCTCAGCTCAAATCTTGGATCAGGTTCTCTTGTCGATAAGTTACCTGTAGATCCTGAAATATTCTCACAGGATTTGTTAAAACAGTTGGTAAATAAATCAAGATCAAATAGCCAATCAGGACAAAGCTTTCACACTGGGGTTGTATGCATTAAAGGTCATATTGGCTGACTCTTCAACTACTCCAGTTCTGAGACTATATACTCTATAAGCCTTAGCTTGGGAAGAGTATCCAATAAAGTGTCCATCACCTGTTTTCTTAGAAAATTATTCTACTTGATCTTTGGTATTCAAGATGGGGCAAAGAGATCCAAATGATTTGAGGAAACCAATGAGAGGTCTCCTTTTATGCCATAGTTCATAAGGAGTCTTCCCATGAGTGATGCTATTAAAACTCTATTTTGCGCATAGCAGGTAGTGTTGAATGCCTCTGCCCAGAAGTTGATGGCAGTTTAGAATCAGACAACATGGTTCTTACAGCTTCAATAAGTGTCATGTTTCTCCTCTCACCAACACCTTTTTGCTGAGGAGTCCTGGGAGCACTATATTGTCTTGTAATACCATTTTCATCACAAAACGTGTCAAGGATTTGGTTCTTGAATTCAGTTCCTTGAGTACATCTTATGGTCTTGACCTTATGATTATATTGATTCTCAAATTTTAGAATGAATTTCTTCAAGACCTCAGGAGTCTCATCCTTAGTTCTAAGAAAGAAGACCCAAGTAAATCTTATTAATCATCTATGATTACTAAAAAATATAAGGTCCTTTATAGACCTATTACACTGATGGGGCCAAAGAGATCCATGTGTAATAAGTGTAGGAGTAGTGATAGAGTTCTTTTCCTTTGGTTTATGAGACACCTTATGTTGTTTCCCTTTCAGGCATGCAACACAATGATCATCACTTGTAAACTCTTTCTTTGGCATTCCAGTTACAAAATCATTCTTAATTAATTTATTCATGTTCTTAAAATTTACATGGCACATTCTTTTATGCCAAAGGAAAGACTCATAATTATTTGCTTTAGATAGAAAGTAAGAAACTTCTCCTAAGGGAGATGTCTCCTATAAATCCATCTTGTATATGTTCCCTTTCCTGGAGGCTCTAAGCAGGATATGCTCTTGAGGACTGACCACCCTGGCTTGAGAACAATGAACTCATGCTCAGTGAAGAGCATGTTCTGTCTCTGATCACAAAATTAGGATACACTTAGTAAATTATACCTAAGCTCCTTAACAAAATTTACATTTTCAATGTTGAGATTACCATTTATGACCCTGCCCCTTCTAGTAATGTAACCTCCTGCACTTCCTCTAAAAGCAAATAGCCCTCCATTAATTTTCTTAAAAAATTGAAGTCGTTTCCTGTCATGTGCCTGGAGCAACCACTGTCAATGATCCATACATTCCTCTTGGTCTGTAGCCTTTCCTTCATAACAAAAATAAAGTTAGTTAGATTTGGAAGCCTAAGCCTCATTGGTCTTGGGCTTTTCAAAGTGAATTGAAGATAATGCAATAATAATTGATCCTATGTTGAGACTTTAAGGATCATTTGTTGTTGTTAATGAAGAACTTCCAATCACTTGGCCCAGCACAACATCAACTTTTAAGCATGAGTTGGGGATATTGCATGAGACAAGATTCGAGTAATGATGAGTAATAAGCTAAGAAATGAATGAATGAACGAATGATGATAAAGATAATAACAATTAGTATTAGAATGTATGTATGATGTATGACCACTATAGAACGTAAAGATGAAAAGTAAGTAAGAGAAAGAAAGTAAAAGAAAGTGGAAAGTATGAACGAAAGTATGAATATGAAAGTAAATAGTAATGTAACGAATGAAACGATGAAAGTATGAAAGAACGAAACGATTGAAGAATATATAATGAGTGTACGTAAGATGTTTGACCACGGATGAATGTAAAGACGAGTTTTTTTAAAGGAAGTAAAATATTTTATTATAAATCTAGAACTCACTAAGCATCTCTGGCAGGTATTTTGTTGATGCTGAGGAGTTGCAGGCATGGATGAATAAGATACTAGGTGCATTTTGAGGATAGCATCCACATTTTGACATGTCATTGTATTTTAATATGAAAACGAATGTTGTAATGTAATGAAATGACATGTTTTAAATATAAATGAAAGTTTTTAGATTCCGCTACAAAGTAATGTATGTTTTAAAATGATTTATGTGCGATGAATGTCCAACCATGAGGTACCAGGAAATGGGGCCTTACAAGTTGGTATCAGAGCTAAAGTTTAAGTGAATTGGGTAAATATTTTCAAAACCTAATCTTAAACTGAGAATGGGTCAAAAAGAAAGGGATGCCAGTCCTAGTAGCTATGTGGCTGCAAGTAAAGGTTTACTGTACATGTTTTATTTAAGCTAATGATAACTGGTATGATGTGCACATGTTATGGCTAGTGTGCTTTTGTGTAGATTTAGCTATTGATGTAGTCAGGATAGGAAATGCTTGGGGTGTGAAGAGTAGAGTGAGTGGCTAATCACAACTGGCCACTGTAATTAGGGACTTACTATACTTGACATAATCCGAGCTATTACCTTGAATGGCCGTGTTAATGTTTGAATCTTATAATGATTAGAGAATGGCTGGAGGTAGATCATCTAAGGCTTCTAGCAGCAGAGTATAGGGAGGACATGGTACTGAACCGCGTGTTACGAGGAATAAGGCTAAGACTGCTGGGGGGCCATGAAGAGCCCGAGATGCATCATCAGGAAGGTGGTGATGAGAGCGCAAACTTGAGAGCCTCGGTGAAAGAGGTAGTGGTAGAGGAGGTCCATCAAGTTATGCAGACTGTTCTACCATCTGTAGTACCTGAAGTGATTAAAGCGGTGAAGGAGGATGAAAGGAAGGAGAAGAGGAGGACCACTGGGAGAAGAGAAGGATAACGACGGAGACGGAGACGGCTGTCTATAGTGATGAGGAGGAGGAAGAAGTGGCGCAGGAAACTGCGCGTGGCTGTAACTACGGGGCTTTCCAAAGGTGCAAGCCCCCAACGTTTGATGGAAACAACGGTGCCGCGGCTGCTCACCATTGGGTGAGGGAGATGAAGGCGGTACTTGATATCAGCAAGTGCTGAGAGGATCAAAAAGTAAAGTTTGCTACCCACTCATTTATGGACTCGGCTCTATGCTGGTGGGATAACATTGTCCAGGCTGAGGTTGTTGGGTTCTTAACAAGTTTATTAAAGTAATTTTATCCATATATATATGAAAAAATGCAGCGGATAATTAGGGTATAAAATGTGTTCAAGAAAGATTATATAAAACATCTTATACATTGAAAACCCATTATGGATCGTTATAAGGAGATTCGTGCTTACAAAACCAAACATAGAATGTTTCAAGGAAAGAACTTCTTCTAAATGACTTGAGAAGGTGAATGATGTATGGTAGTCTACAAATAATAAGGCCTCAAATGTGTCTATCCTTCAAGCTTCCAACAAACACCTTAGTTGCTAGGAATTTCAACACTTGAAGAGAACTTTCTCTTCTCCCTTGTTCTTGGCCGAAAATGGTGAGACAGAAGAGACAATTTTGCACTTTTTGGTTAGTTGTGTGTGTTTTTGGATGGAGTATGAAACACTTATATGTTCACACAAGCCTATGGCCAATGTACATCAATGCATGTCATAGAGAATTGTGATTTAAAATAAAGAGAGAGAGAAAGAGACATTAAGGGGCCGTCCCCTTATGTCTCCTTTTCCACCCATTATAAATGCTTTTGTATAATTCATATTTAATTGTGTCATACACAATAAATAGAATATAACACAACATAATTATATATGACATACTACATGATATAGGCCAATATGCATTGTTATTTAACCATTTAAATAACAATGTAGAAGACTCACATTGAATATAAATTATCCATATAATCTATTTACTTTACAAGTGCAAATATTTAGAAACCCAGTTTCTAAAAACTCTAAGTGTTAATATTTATTCGTTTGATCATAACATAAAATAAATATAGGTGTTTGTCTAGCTTGTTATTGGGTATTCATAACGTACTAGCCACATCAATTTAATATGTGTCTTGGGCATACCGAGTCTAACAATCTCCTACTTGCACAAGATACATAGAAGATTGATGCAAGTAGTAAATACCGCCTAACAACGGTTTACTACCCCTAATATGTATGACGAAGTGCCATTCAATAACATCATCTTCTTCAAGTCGCTTTCTTGAAATGATTTAGGTGAATCTATTATTATCCTTTTGTCACAGATGTCTTGTCAAATCCAGAGACACAGAGTGATCATTCTCTGTTGATTTAACTTTAGCAGGCCTTGGACATCTTCCTCTCAATGAATGAGAGTGACAAATGCTTTCTTGACTACATACGTTTCTCACGATCATTTTATACTGTAACACCCGGAAAATTTTTCCAAGCAAGTCAAATAATAATTATGGGCTTAGTTGGGACCATTTATATAAAATGGGATGGTTGTGGGTGTTAGACCGAGTTAACCCTTCGGGTCATGAGTTTAACGAGTTTGGGGTCACGAGAATGCCGGGTATATATAAATAGATGGATCAGCTGAGTAACTCTCATTTGCACTCAAATATCCAGTTCTAGAGAGAGAGTATAGAGAGAGAAAGTGTCGGATCGAGGCTCGGTTGGTCGGAGATCGAAGGCTGGTGTTCGTGGACTCCTAAACAACAAGAATCAAGGTAAGAAACGTAGTGTAATTGCTTCTTTTTGTGAAAAACCCGGATTTAAGTTTGGGGGTTTTAAAAAGTGGCAAGAATCACCCAAAAACGCACGTTTTTAGGTAAGAAAACATGTAATAAGCTTAGCTATAGCTTCCTGGATGATAACCAAGGGTTTGGGTGGAAAAGATTGGATTTTTGGGTTAAAATGGGCTGATTCGTAAATTTCAGCTCGTTCTGCGAATTTAAGCACTCATCCAGCGAAACTAGGCAGCGAAATTAGTAGTTTCAGCGAGGCTACAGTTTCGCTGCAGCGAAACTACACTTTCGCCTGGGAGAAACTATAGTTTCTATGATAACTTCGCCGGTGCCCAGGTTAACTTTAGACATTGCAAAACTAGGGAATTCCAACGAAAGTTGGGCGCTCAAGGCAGCGACTCTGTTCAGCAAAACTGGCAGAATGCTGCCCAGCGAAACTAGCAGCGAAACTGCTGCTCGCCTGGCAAACTATGGGCGAAATTATGGGCGAAACTAGCAGCGAACTTAATAGCGAATTTAGGCAGAAATTAACTCTTTTGAGTGTTAACTTATCTGCAGGCAGTGTAGTGTGACCCTTATCTTTAAAGCTTGATTGAGAAGCTGCTTGTCAAGTACAGGTGAGTTCTAGGACCCCTCATTTACTTGATTTAAACGATTTTGTGGCTGGAACACATATAAACCTGTTTATTGAAATATGTATGTTTGACCCTTTGGGGTATAATCACGGGTAGTATGCTTAATGTACGATTGTGGCTTGTATGTGTATGTATGATGCCATGTATGACGATGTATGACTGATATATATGTGTGTTCCTTATGATGATGTAAGTATATCCTTTCACGAATCACGTATTATGACAATGAATGAACGAAGTATTATGTAACGTAAAGTGAAAGATAAAGAAAGAGGAACATGACGATGAATGCATGTATTAATGAACGAATGAATGGATAAAACGATGACGAATACATGCATTAACGAACGAACGAAAGAAGTCTTGCAAACATTGGATAAGGTAAACGGGTCCTTCTTGGTGGTTGACCATATGTATGGTGCCCCTACCGCCTACCTCTAGTACCGTGGCATACGCTTGCTGTTCATTTAATGACTTCGGCCCGGTCGCTAAGACTGATCGAGGTAGAGCACAAGGTAGTGGTACAAAAGATATCCAATGTGCAAGGAAAGATGAAACGGGATCCTTGTCATTCGACCACAGTAATCATGGCTGCGTGCCATGAAGTGGGTAAAGCCTGACAGAATCCATATGAGAACTGAATGATAAAGACGTAACGAATGAATGAGACAGATAATAATAAATATTATCTATACATGTGTATGATGTATGTTCACGAACGAAACATATAACGAATGAACGTAACGGGATCCTTGTCATTCGACCACAGTAATCATGGCTGCGTGCCATGAAGTGGGTAAAGCCTGACAGGATCTAGATAAGAAGTGAAAGATGATGATGTATAATGAACGAACAAATTAATGAAAGAGATAATAAAGATATTATCTACATGTATGTATAATGTATGATCGTGAATAAAGAAAAGAACCGTTTTAATGAAAACGAAGTATGTTTATTATAAAAACTGGAACTCACTCAGCAACGCTGACTTTTTATGTGTTTCCAGTTGGCAGGTAGTGTTGCTGGGGATGGCACGAGGCGGCTACTCAGCTCTTTTGGGATGGCATTCTCCTTTTGATAATGCTGCCACGCAATGTGTTGTGGGCCCATAATGCTCACAACACATTATGTTGCATGCCAGTACAAGATTCCTTAGGGTTCCGATGTACGGGATTACTTAAGGAATCTTCTTTATAATGAAAAATTTATGTTTTTATACTAGAGGTCACTGTATATGACCATTTTGTAATCAGTAACGATGTAACCTTTTGTATAAGGCTTTTGTGATGTAATGCAACATTAGATGTTTGTAATTGACGTACGTTGTATTAAATGGCAAAAGTATTTATGAAAAAAAAGAAAAAGTTTATCTTAGAAATTCCGCTACATGAGTTTATTAAGTTTATATTAAATATATGTTTTATATGTGACGACGACCAACTGTGAGGTGCCCGGGAGCGGGGCCTTACATATACCACACCTGAACTTAGTCTTATGTTGTGTCCATATTTCAGAACAACGAAGAACTAGATGAAAGTATGATATTTGGTGAACATCAAGACCCAATATATCTCAAGTCTGAGGATACTATGATGTTCTCCTTTACTCAAATTTACTTATGATCAATCACGAAGATTCAATGCAGTAACATTTGTGAGCGGGTCAGTCCAATATTTGCATCCCACAAATATCTATGAACTTTGGTAGCAACCTTTTGCTTTATATTCATATCATATGAATATCCACCAATCCAAGTTCATAATAGTCATACCTTCATATTTGTTCCCAGATCGACTACGGACATTTAGAATAGTTAATTTATTCATGGATTTAAACATTTTATATGGAACATAATTCAAAATACCATAATCATATGAAAGAGTCAAAATAACAATTGTTCCGTTATTCAAATACTAAATAGATCAAACCCAATCACTAGAATATCGAAGTCCTAAGGCACAAGTTTGACTCTCATGTTTTGGCCTTTCGAGGAGCTTCATGAGTGGATCTGCAATGTTTTGGCGGTATGAACTTTACGAATACATATCTTTCCCTTATTAACTTCATCCCTTATGTAGTTAAATCTTCGTTCAATGTGCCTTGTCTTTTGATGTGCTCGAGGTTCCTTGATTTGAGCAATCGCACCCTCGTTATTAGAAAAGATCTCTAGAGGGTCTTGAATGGTGGAGATCACCCCTAGATCGGCAATGAATTTCTTAACCTTGCAGCTTCTTGTGCTGCCAATGAAGCGTCGATGTATTCTGATTCTGTAGAGGACAATGCTACTACTTCCTGTTTTGAGCTCGTCCAAGAGACTGCCCCTCCATTCATAATGAAGACATACCCCTATTATGATCGAGAATCATCTCGATTAGTTTGGAAACTCGCATCCGTGTAACCCTTTACAATGAGTTCCTTCTCAATAGATCCGTATATTAGAAACATATCCTTAGTCCTCCTAAGGTATTTCAATATACTCTTAACAGCCATCCAATGGCTATTTCCTGGATTTGCTGGTATCTACTCGTCATGTTTTAGGCGCATGACACGTCCGGTCTAGTGCATATCATGCATACATGATGGATCCTATAGCAAATGCATATGGAACTCCTTTCATTTTTTCTTGTTCATCCTTTGAACTTGGACATTCAGATACACTCAATATTGTCCCTCTTTGAATAGGTACCAAACCTTTCCTAGAGTTCTCCATCTTGAACCTTTTCATGATTTTGTCAATGTATGCACTTTGGTTTAAACCTATTAACCCTCTTGGTCTGTCCCTATAGATCTTTATTCCTAGAATGTAGGCAGCTTTACCAAGATCCTTGATCGAAAAACAACTTCCAAGCCAGGTTTTACACCTTCCATGGTTAGAATGTCATTTCCAAACAGTAGAATGTCGTCGACATACAGTACTAAGAATGTGACAATGCTTCCACTAGCTTTCTTATACACACATGCTTCATCAGCGTTCTTGATGAATCCAATTTCTTGATTTCTTTATCAAAATGGTGATTCCAACTTTTCGATGCTTGTTTTAATCCATAGATTGATTTCTTTAACTTGCATACTTTGTTAGGATGGCGTGGATCGACAAAACCATCAGGTTGAACCATGTAGACATCCACTTCAAGATGTCCAATAAGGAAAGCAGTTTTGGCATCCATTTGCCAAATCTCATAGTCAATATGCAGCTATGGCAAATAATATCCTAATCGACTTTAGCATTGCAACAGGCGACAAGGTCTCATCATAATCAACCCCTTAAGTTTGAGTGAACCTTTTGCTACAAGTCTTGCTTTATAAGTTTTCAAGTTTCCATGCATATCAATTTTCTTCTTGAAAACCCACTTACTTCCAACTGGTTTGGAGTTAAGCGGTGGCATAACTAATTCCCATACTTGGTTGTCGTACATGGACTGCATCTCAACATTCATGGCTTCATGGCATTTGTCACAATCAAATCTTGACATTGCATCATGGTATGTGGTTGGTTCATCCGAGTCAACCACATAGCATCCATCCATGAAAAATCCATATCTTTTGGGTGGATTACTAATTCTACCAGATATGCGAACGTTTTTTGTGTATTGATCAACCACTTGATCATTTTCAACAACTTCTTGTTGATTGCTAGTATCAACCAAACGTGTATCTATTTGTGCTTCTCGCTTCTCTTCAAGTTCCACTGTTTTATAGTTGTTCCTTCCATAAGGAACTTAGTTTCCAAGAACTCGGCTTTTCGAGCAATAAATACCTTTTTCTCTGTTGGATTGTAGAAGTAATATCCCATAGAATCTTTGGGATATCCTATAAAGATACACTTAGTGGATGGGCTTTCTAACTTGTTTGGGGTGTTCTGTTAACATAAGCTTCACAACGCCATCTTCGATATGAAATGATGGTACCTTACATGCCTTTCAATGTCTTATAGAAACACTTTCTTGGTTCATATTTAAATTACGGACTGTGGATCTAGCATGCGAAACCCCTATGATATCATGCATACATGATGGATCCTATAGCAAATGCATATGGAACTCCTTTCATTTTTTCTTGTTCATCCTTTGAACTTGGACATTCAGATACACTCAATATTGTCCCTCTTTGAATAGGTACCAAACCTTTCCTAGAGTTCTCCATCTTGAACCTTTTTCATGATTTTGTCAATGTATGCACTTTGGTTTAAACCTATTAACCCTCTTGGTCTGTCCCTATAGATCTTTATTCCTAGAATGTAGCAGCTTTACCAAGATCCTTGATCGAAAAACAACTTCCAAGCCAGGTTTTATACACCTTCCATGGTTAGAATGTCATTTCCAAACAGTAGAATGTCGTCGACAATACAGTACTAAGAATGTGACAATGCTTCCACTAGCTTTCTTATACACACATGCTTCATCAGCGTTCTTGATGATCCAATTTCTTGATTTCTTTATCAAAATGGTGATTCCAACTTTTCGATGCTTGTTTTAATCCATAGATTGGTTTCTTTAACTTGCATACTTTGTTAGGATGGCGTGGATCGACAAAACCATCAGGTTGAACCAGTAGACATCCACTTCAAGATGTCCAATAAGGAAGCAGTTTTGGCATCCATTTGCCAATCTTCATTCATATACAGCTATGGCAAATAATATCCTAATCGACTTTAGCATTGCAACAGGCGACAAGGTCTCATCATAATCAACCCCTAATTTGAGTGAAACTTTGCTACAAGTCTTGCTTTTTATAGTTTTCAAGTTTCCATGCATATCAATTTGCTTCTTGAAACCCACTTACTTCCAACTGGTTTGGAGTTAAGCGGTGGCATAACTAATTCCCATACTTGGTTGTCGTACATGGACTGCATCTCAACATTCATGGCTTCATGGCATTTGTCACAATCAAATCTTGAACATTGCATCATGGTATGTGGTTGGTTCATCCGAGTCAACCACATAGCATCCATCCATGAAAAATCCATATCTTTTGGGTGGTTAACTAATTCTACAAGATATGCGAACGTTTTTTGTGTATTGATCAACCACTTGATCATTTTCAACACCTTCTTGTTGATTGCTAGTATCAACCAAACTGTAATCTATTTGTGCTTCGTCGCTTCTCTTTACAATCAAGTTCCCTGTTGTTATAGTTGTTTGTTCCTTCCATAAGGAACTTAGTTTCCAAGAACTCGGCTTTTCGAGCAATAAATACCTTTTTCTCTGTTGGATTGTAGAAGTAATATCCCATAGAATCTTTGGGATATCCTATAAAGTACACTTAGTGGATGGGCTTTCTAACTTGTTTGGGGTGTTCTGTTTAACATAAGCTTCACAAACGCCATACCTTCAAATATGATAATGATGGAACCCTTCATGCCATATTTCAAAAGGTGTCTTATCCACTTTCTTGGTTGGGCCATATTTAAATTACGGACACTGTGGAGAGCAATGCGAAACCCCAAAATGATAAAGGCAATGTGCTTCTAGCCATCATAGATCAAACCATATCCAATCAGGTTTGGTTCCTACTTTAAGACACACCATTATGTTGTGGTGTTTCGGGTGGAGTAAGCTGTGAGATGATCCCACAATTTCTAAGATGATCTTGAAAGGCATCATTAACGTATTCACCTCCTCTATCCGAATGAAGAACTTTGATTGTTTTGTTGAGTTGATTTCTACTTCATTTTTTAAGATTTTGGAACATTTCAAAAGCTTTATCTTTGTGTTTTAGCAAGTACACAGTGACCACAACGAATATAATCGTCGATGAAGATAATGAAGTATCTTTCACCATTCCTTGTCATTGCTTTAAAAGGACCACATACATTCGAAGTATTATTCCTAATAAATCTGTTGCCCTTTCGTTCGTTGGTCCACTAAAGGGTTCCTTGATCATCTTTTCTTGTAAACAAGATTCAATTTGTCAAATGATTCGTCTTCATTTTCATCCAAAGACCGTTTCTTTGAAGCGTCTTAATGCGATTCTTGTTTTATGACCAAGAGGACAATGCCAAAGATATGTTTTACTCAAACTTATTTTAAGTTTCTTGGTGCTTAATTTGGTACAACGAGTTATCAAAGGATGTGTTATCATGAACTAATTCATAAATGCCATTAAAGGCATGGCCTTAAAATAAAGCGCATCCATAAAAACAAAAATTCCGTTGTCAACAAACTTTAAAACATAACCATATTGTCTTAAAAGGAACAGAATAATGTTCCTAGTCAACTAGGAGCATACATTTTCTTCAAAATAACTTCCAAACCATTTGGAAGCTTCAAAATGTAGTATCCTTGGGCTTCGACTTCAACCTTTGCTCCATTGCCCATGAAGAGACTAATGTCCCCTTTCTTGAACGTTTACTTCTTTTGAACCCCTACAAAAATTGCAAATAGGAGTTCCACATCCGGTATCTAATATGTTTGGTTTGTTAGAACATAAATCATAGTTTAACCATTTAACCTTTCTGAAAACGCAGCGGAGTATAGCATTATAACCATGTTATAAGCTGAAAATATGTTCATAGATGACCATATTGATGTATAAAACAAACCCAAAGAACAAAGGATCATTATGTGAATATGAAAGCTATGAACATAGTAATGCACATAAATCACAGCTTCAGTGAGCTGTGATTTACTACCTTTCTGCAGCAGAATTTCAACAAGATGGGTGGTTTTGGATGCTTGAAATTTGCCAAGAACTCAAAGTAGAGATCCTCCAGCTTGTATACCCCAAGCTCTATGCAAACACCTCTTCTTGTTAGGTAGAAACACCAAAATTCAGCTCAAAATCAGCTAGAAAACCCACTTTTCTTGCTGTCAAAAACCGTAGGAAGAAAGAGAATAGCTGAGTTTTTGCTTCTTGCATATGATGAGATCATGATCTTGGAATGCAAGAACCTTTCTGTCATTAGAACACTTCAAGAACACACAGAACCTCAAGAGAACACATAATCAGCTCCAAATCCTGCATATGTTGCTGAAAAAAAACCGTGAGGTGTTTAGGAGAGGGAGAGTGTTGTTTTGTCTTGTGTGTCTTGCATGTGTTGTGTGTCATGATCAAGAATGAAAATGAAAGGAGAGCTGATATAATCTAGTTAGTGGAGGAGACAAGAGGGCATGTGTGTGTGAGTCTTCAAGAGAATATGTTGGTGGAAACATGAAAGGCATGCATGCATGAGTGTTTTTCCAGAACACAATGCACTTGACATGCAACATGCATGCTACTTTGAACGGCCTCAAGGGCTAAAATTTGATGTTTCCCTTTTCTTTTAATCAATATTGGAGTTTTTATAAAATAGGTGATCTTTTATAAAAGCCAAATACTAACCACACACATATATTGTCTACTCTTTTAACTATTTATACAATTAACCATTTAATTGTATAAGTAGTATACTCTCATTATTATTTGATGTTATACAACTAATTTGTATAATACTTCAAATAATATTATTGAACAAAATATCCTCATAATTGTTCCATCTCATATACAACTTATTTAGAAAACCCATTTATCTAAATTGGTGTAAATATTTAATTTCATGATCATATCATCAATTAAATATTATTGGTGTTTGCTAAGCTTGTTATTGGGTATACCCGACTTGGATCATGACGTACTAACCACATCAATATTCTAAGTGTCTTGGGACATAGAATCCTACATCTCCCACTTGCCCAAGATTCATAGAAAATTGATGCAAGCAGTAAATGAAGCCTAACAACGGTTTACTACCCTTAATACGCATGACTTATGGCCATTAATAACATCATCCCATTCAAGTACCCTACTTGAAATGATTTAGGTGAATCAATCATCTATCCTTTTGTTACAGATGTCATGTTAAATCCAAGGACACAGAATGATCATCCCTTGTTGATTTAACTTAATCAGGCCTTAGACATCTAACTCTCAACGATAAGAGGAACAAATCCCATCTTGACTACATACGTTTCCACAATCACCTTATGTCATACCTGAACATAGCCTTATGTACTGACATTATTTCATATCAGTGAAGAACTAGTTCAAGGTGTAACACTTGGTGAATATCAAAACCCAATATGTATCTCAGGTCGAAGGATACCAAATGATATTCGCCTTTACTCAAATTTACTTATGATCAATCAAAATAGATTCCATGTAGTAAGATTTGAGATGCGGGTTAGTCCCAATATTTGTATCCCACAAAATCTATGAACCTTGGTAGCAACCCTATTGCTCTATATCATCCTTATGAATATCAACCAATCCAAGTTCATATAGTCTTACCATCACACTTTTCCCACAAGTATGAACGACTACGGACATTTAGAGTAAATAATTTACTTATGGATTAAACATGCTAAATCGGAACATTAATTGAGACATTATAACCAAATAATTTACTCAAATAATAAAGAGTTCCACATATTCAAATACAAAATTTGATCAAGTCCAATCACTAATATCGAAGTCCTAAGGCATAGGTATGACTTTCATGCTTTGCCCTTTCAAGGAGCTTCGTGAGTGGATCCGCAATGTTTTGATCAAAGTGAACTTTGCGAATATATATCTTTCCTTTTTCAACTTCATTCCTATGTAGTTGAATCTCCGCTCATTGTGCCTAATCTTTTGATGTGCACGGGGTTTCTTGATCGAACAATCGCACCCTCGTCATCACAAAGATTTCTAAGGGGTCTTGAATGGTAGAGACATCCTTAGATTGGTGATAAACCTTTTATCCAAGCCTCCCCAAGCTACTAATGAGGCGGCTATGTATTCGAATTCTGTAGTGGACAATGCTACCATCTATTCATAATGGAGACGTACCCCGATTGTGATCGAGGATCATCTCGATCAGTTTGGAAACTAGCATTCGTGTAACCCTTTACAACTAGTTCCTCTTCATCAGATCCGTATATTAGAACAATATCCTTAGTCCCCTAAGTATTCCAATATACTTTCAACCCATCCAATGGGTGTTACATGGATTCTGCTGATATCTACTTGGCATGCTTAACGCGCATGACATGTCCAGTCTATCTAGTGCATATCATCGTATTCATGATGGATCCTATAGCAGACGCATATGGGATGTCCTTCATGCGATCTGCTCATCTTTGAGCTTGGACATTGAGATGCACTCAATATTGTCCCTCTTTGAATAGGTACTATACATTTCTTAGAGTGTTACCATCTTGAACCTTTTTCAAGATTTCATCATGTATGCACTTTGGTTTAGACCTATCAACGCCTCGATCTATCCCTATAGATCTTTATTCACAAAATATAGGCGGTTTTCACCGAGATCTTTTATGGAAAAAAACTTCCAAGCCAGGTTTTAACACCTTCCATGGTTGGAATGTCATTTCCAAAATTTAGTATGTGATCAACATACAATACTAAGAACGTAAGTTGTGCTCCCACTAGCCTTCTTATACACACAAGCCTTGTCAGTATCCAAGTTTCCATGCTATTTGTTTTCTTCTCGAAAACCCACTTGTATCCAACCGGTTTGAAGTTAAGTGGAGGGTCAACCAATTCCTAAACTTGGTTGTCATACATGGATTGCATCTCTACATTCGCTTCCAGCATTTGTCAATCCGAATTGGACATTGCATCATCTATGTAGTTGTCTCATCGAGTTTAAATCATGATCCATCCTTGAAAATCCCCATATATTTTCAGTGAAATGCTAACTCTACCAGATCTATGAATGTTTTGTGTGTATGATCAACCTCTTGATCATCATCACAACCTCTTGTTGACAGCTAGTGTCAACCAAACGTGTATCGGCTTGTGGATCTTGATCTTCATCATTCCATTGTTCTATGCGTCACTCCTTCCATAAGGACTTGGCTTTCAAGAACTCTGCCCTTCGAGCAATAAATGCCTTTGCTCTGTTGGATCAAAGAAGAGTATCCTATACAGTCTTTGGGATATCCAACAATATACACTTAGTGAATCGAACTTTCAGTTGGTTTAGGGTGTTAAGCTTAACATAAGCTTCATAACCCATACTTTTAAATATTTGGCGATGGAACTAGTCCATTTTCCTATTTCAAAAGGCGTCGAATCCACTTTCTTGGTTTGGGCCATATTCAAATATGAGCCTCGAGAGTATGCGAACCCCCAAAATGATTAGAGGTAGTGAGCTTATAGCCATCATAGGTCTAACCATATCCAATAGGGTTCGATCTCCTTTCAGACACCCCATAATATTGTGGTGTCCCCGGGAGGATAAGTTGTGAGAGAATCTTACAACTTCCTATATGATCCAAAAGGCCTCACTTAGGGTTTTCACCTCCTCTATCTAAACGAGAACTTTGGTATTTCTATCGAGTTGATTTTCTATCCTCATTCTCGAAGTTTTGAACATTCAAATCTTCATGTTTATGTGCCATCATGTACACATGACCATAGCGACCATAATCGTCGTAAAGGTAATGAAGTAAGTTTCTCATACCTTGTCATTGTCTAAAAGGACCACATACATCCAAATGTATGATCCTAATAAGTCTTTTGCCCTCTCTTAGTACCACTAAAGGGCGTGTTGTCATCTTACCTTGTAAACAAGATTCACACTTATCAATGAACGATTTTCATTTTTTTTTCAAAAGACCATTCTTTTAAAGTGTCAAATCGATTCTTGTTTATGTAACAAGATGACAATGACAAGGATAAGAGTTACTTAAACCATTTTAAGTCTCTTGGTACATGATGGGTATGATGTGTTTTTATAGGATATCTTTATGAACCAATTCATAAATATCATTAGAAGGCATTTCCTTGAAGTAATATACATCATCCATATAAACATAAATACCATCATTACAAACTTTAAAACATAACCATACCTCGTTTTTAAAAGGGAACTTAAATCATGTTCCTATCAACATAAGTAGCATATAACATGTTTGAACAACTTCCAAACCTTTTGAAAGTTTCAAAACATAGTCTCCTTCTTAAAGTGCTTATTCTTTTGAACCCTTGCAACAATTGCAATAGTGAGTTCCACATATGGTATCCAATTACCATGTGCTTTGAGGAAATAACATTTAAGTCAATATGGATTATGAAAGTTGTGCTTGAGGTTTGCCCAGCATCCCTCTTATTTCTCAACTCTTTGAGATAGGTTGGATATTCCCTTTCAAATAACCTATCTCACCATACTCAAAGCATGATCGTTTTTTCGTTTACCTTAGGCTTCATAAGCTTAGGTTTTGGAGGTTTCGCTTTGATCTTCCCTTCCCTTTTGCCTTGATTGTGCCCCCTCCTTTGGCAACATTTGCCTTGGGATCTGGAATGGCCTCAACATCATCGGGGTCGGGTTGTTAGGAATAAGATCGTCAAGGTCTTTGCCTTTGCTCTTGCTTGAGAACAATTCTCAAGTTTTGAGACCAGTCCATAAGGTTATTATGGTACAGATGATCCTTCTCTAAAATAGTTCTCAGTGATAGGGTATGGACGGTCGGGTGGGTCGCATTATTGTGTTTGCGGTCATTCTACAAATTTACAAAGTTCTTTTTAGTATTCTCTAAAATTTCATTTTAATTATTAATACCCTTTACATCTCATAGACAATTAATAATTAAAATCTAGAATCCAACGTTACATTCAAATATGTTAGTGACCTTTATCCCATTATCAAATTAACCAAAGTAGTCAACTTTTTGACAATTGCAACCTTTTGCAACACTTCTAGCGTATGGGATCGACTTTAAACATCATAGCAAAGCGCATGTATGTTAATCCCATCAACACCATTTGGAAACCATATTTAGGTGATCCATTTAACATGGTTTGCAAATCAAGTCACCTACTACTTGCACACAATGTGAGTTTACCAACACAAGTGGTTAGGTGACCTTTATCCCACCAATGTGGTATGTCTTCCCACCTTAAGTCATAAGTTCCCTCAAAATGGTTAGTGTGACCTTTATCCCATTAAGAGTTTCCAAATGACTTAAGTGTTGTGCAAAAGGACGGTGTTAAACTTGTTGAAAAGGGATTTTTAGTTTTCAATTAATTCTAGTTTTGAAAACTCTATGTACCTTGTATTGCATGCTTTCAATACAAGGTATCCTATGATTCATTTTTAATAAACCTCTTTATTAAATCATCAATCCTTTTAATACCTCTTATTAATCACTTAATGATTAAGAACCCTAGATGCAAGGTATCTTATGGTTTATTTTAATAAAACCTCTTTTATTAAATCATTAATCCTTTTAATAACCTCTTATTAACCACTTAATGATTAGAAACCATAAATTTCCAGCTTGTTAAGTTTGCTAATGAGTTTGTTATGCATATCCAAATATCAAACAACAATCATACACAACACCAACAAACAATATAATAAACAACCACAATGTGCATAACCATAGCTACTATTGTGACCACACTTGTTTGCCATCACAAGTGTGGTCATTTGGTCTTTCCTAAGGGTTGAATACAACACAAAATAGAGGTCTCCTTAGACTCCCACTTGAACTTGCATCCATATGCTTCAAGTCCCCTTTTTGTGTCTTTTGATGTCCATCTTTGGTCTTCATTTTGTGCATCTTCCTTTTACAAAAATTATATCCTGATAATTTTTCTAATAAAAGATGCACCTAATCTATTTATTACATAATCAATGAATAAATAATTACAACCCAAATAATAACATAAATATTACAACCCAATTGAATGAATTAAAACAACCATTCCAATCATCCAAATAACATAGGGCCAAGGCAAGATTATGCACTAATAATGACCAATCATAAACATTATTCAACAAACTAAATAAACCCCATTAAACCCCAAATTTTCAGCCAACATAACTGAAAATTAGGTTTGTTTGTCCAACAAACAACATCCAAATATATCAACCAATTGACATTCCTATCTTTCAAAGTTTAATCATAAGCATGAAGATATACTTTGAAAGACATGGGGTTTATTGAGTCAACCAAAATCAGCCTATTATGAGTTTAAATCATCCTCTAAAACTAATTTTTAAAGGACAAGAACAAGCAAGCTATCCACATAACCGGCTCTTGATGCCATTGTTGGGTTTGTTAGAATAAAATCATAGTTTAACCATTTAAACTTTCTGAAAACGCAGCGGAAGTATAGCATTATAACCATTTTTATAAGCTGAAGAATATGTTCATTAGATGACCATATGATGTATAAAACAAACCCAAAGAACAAAGGATCATTTATGTGAATATGCAAGCTATGAACATATGTAAATGCACATAAAATCACAGCTTCAGTGAGCTGTGATTTACTACCTTTCTGCAGCAGAATTTCAACCAAAGATGGGTGGTTTTGGATGCTTGAAATTTGCCAAGAACTCAAAGTAGAGATCCTCAAGCTTGTACCCCAAGCTCTATGCAAACACCTCTTCTTGTTAGGTAGAAAACACCATTCAGCTGCAAAAAATCAGCTAGAAAACCCATTTTTCTTGCTGTCAAAACCGTAGGAAGAAAGAGAGAATGAGCTGAGTTTTTGCTTCTTGCATATGATGAGAATCATGATCTTGGAATGCAAGAACCTTTCTTGTCATTAGAACACTTCAAGAACAACACAAGAACACATCAAGAAGAACACATAATCAGCTCCAAATCCTGCATATGTTGCTGAAAAAAAACCGTGAGGTTTTTTAGAGAGGAGAGTGTTGTTTTGTCTTGTGTGTCTTGCATGTGTTGTTGTCATGATCAAGAATGAAAATGAAAGGAAAGAGCTGATATAATCTAGTTAGTGGAGGAGACAAGAGGGCATGTGTGTTGGTCTTCAAGAGAAATATGTTTGGAAAACATGAAGGCATGCTGCATGCATGTGTTTTTTCTCAAGACAACAAGCAATGCACTAACATGCACATGCATGCTACTTTGAACGGCCTCAAGGGCTAAAATTTGGTGGTTTCCCTTTTCTTTAATCAATATTTGAATTTTTATAAAATAGGTGATCATATTTTATAAAAGCCAAATACTAACACACACATATATTGTCTACTCTTTTAACTAGTTTATACAATTAACCATTTAATTGTATAGTAGTATACTCATTATTATTTGATGTTATACAACTAATTGTATAATACTTCAAATAATTTTGAACAAAATATCCTCATAAATTGTTCCATCTCATATGCAACTTATTTAGAAAACCCATTTTCTAAATTGGTGTAATATTTAATTGCATGATCATATCATCAATTAATATTAACTGGTGTTTCTAAGCTTGTTATTGGGTATAACCCGACTTGGATCATGACGTACTAACCACGTCAATATTCTAAGTGTCTTGGGCACATAGAATCCTACATAATACCCAATGTGTTTGAAGAAAGACATTAAGTTCAATATGAATCATGAAAGTTGTACCTGAGGTCTGCCCTGCATCCCTTTGTTTCTCAACCCTTTGAGATAGGTTGGACAATTTCCTCTTCCAATGTCCTATCTCACCACACTCAAAGCATGGATCATTCTTGGTAACTTTTTGGCTTCTTTTCTTTCATTTTTGGTGGTCCGCTTTGGCTTTTCCCTTACCCTTCCCTTTGATGTGTCCCCTTACCTTGGCAACATTGGCCTTTGGTTGGGGGATGCCTTTTTCCTATTGCCACCCTCATTGATCATGAGACCGGTAAAAACCGTTTTCCCATTCCCTTTGGCTGTTTTGAGCATTGCATGAAGTTCCCCATGCTCTTGTCCTATCCGTTCATGTTGTAGTTCATGACAAATGTCTCAAATTTCTTGGTTAGACCATTGACGATTAAATCCGTGGCCAACTCTTTAGAGATAGGACAATTCAGCCTTACGGGGCGATCAATGTGGCTTTTTCATCTTAAGTACATAAGATGATACCAATTGGGTTTCTTCTATCCGACATACGTGAAGCACTTGAACCGTTTCAAAGCATTCAACCCTTGCTTGTTGAAGGAACATTTCCTTCAATTGGGTAATTATGTCGTATGCTCCATGATGTTCAAAGTCCTTTTGAACCTCAGGAATCATGGTTCCTAGCATTAGGCAAGAAACTTGCACTGAATCCTCAGTATGTTTAATCCAATCGTTATAGGCATCTACATCATTAACGTCAGGTTCATCGGGAATAGGATCGTCCAAAACATAGAATTTCTTTTCTTGCTTGAGAACAATCTCAAGTTTTGATACCAATCCATAAAGTTGTTGTGGTTGAGACGATCCTTTTCAAGGATTGCTCTTAGTAATAGGTGATGGACGGTCGGGTGATAGCGTTGTTAGCGGCCATCTACACATTTAATAAAGTCCAAATTTAGTATTTAAAAGATTATAAAATTTTTAATTAATAATACACTTTGATGTCTCATAGACAATTAATAGTTAAAAACTAGAATCCAACGTTCCATTTAAATATTGGTTAGGTGACCTTTATCCCATTATTTAAATTACAAGGTAGTCAACAATTGACAATTGCAACCATTTGCAACTTCTAGTTTTATGGGATCGGTTAAACATCTTTATGTTTGGTTGTCATGTTTAATCCCATAAACACCATTGTACACCGTGCTTCGGTGACCCTATTCACATGGTTTCCAACTCAAGTTCTCCTACTTATACACACGTGTGAGATTACACATACGAGTGGTTAGGTGACCTTTATCCCATAAATATGGTAACCCTACCTCAAACATACAAGTTTCCTAAATGTGGTTAGGTGACCTTTATCCTACAAATAGTTCCCAAGTGATTTGAGTGTTGTACAGTTTTGATAATCCTAGTTATAAAACATTATGTACCTATATTTGTAAGGTACTTATGTGAAACTAATTTTCAAGGTTCTTTTAATAAAACCTAATTTTATTGTGAAAACATTAACCTTTAATAAAACTATATTATTACCCATGTTAATTATTTCAAAAGAACCACTTTTATGCTTGTTGTGGATATTTAATTGTTAACTATGCATATCCAAATATCATACAAATAATGAAAGTAAATCAACCACACAACCACAAGACATAACAAAAGGTTGATAACCATAGCCAACAAATTTGAGACCACTTATTAACCGAAACAAGTATGCTCACAAGGTCTTTCCTAAGGGTTAAGAAAGACAAATGAAATGAGTCGGTGAACTCCCACTTGATCCCACATCCAAATACTTCAAGTGTCCACCTTGTGTTGTGATCCTTTCACTTTGTTTGGGCTTCTAAATGGACTTTAAATTCTGCTCCAAACTCTTTTGGACATCCATTATGTTTTTGGTTATTGGGCTTAAATCCTACTAAGAGCTATGAGGCTATTTGAGCTCCAAATTGGCCCAAACCAAAAACCCACTTTGTTGCATCTTGTATTTACAAAATATATCCTAAATACATTTTTCTAGTAAAATAAAATGCAACTAACTTATTTACATTACATACCAAATGTAATAAATAAATTACATAGCCCAAGTAAAAACAAAAACATTTAATTATTACAACCTTTCAAATACTTAAACATAAATCACAACCACAAATTCAACACATCCAAACATAAGGTCATGGCTAGGTTATGAACATCAAATATACATATCCAAATATGCAAGAATAGAATCCAAAATGGTTTCCCTTTTAACCACAATTTTCAGCCATGGTTTGTACAAACCGAAAATGATGGTTATTGTCCAAACAACCAAAACATCCAATATTATAATTTTTCAAGATTGCAAAATACATGTAAAGATAAATGTTGAAAAACCAAGGGAAACAAGACCAAAATTTTCCGCCATTTTGGTGATTTAAACAGCCAAAACCCGAACTTTTGGTTCAATAGAAGCATGTATCCATATAACCGACTCTTGATGCCACTGTTGGGTTCTTCACAAGTTTATCAAAGTTATTTTATCCATATAAATGAAAAAACTCAGCGGATAATTAGGTTAAAACTTGTTCAAGAAAGATTATAAAAAATATCTTATATGTTGAAAACCCATTATGGGTCGTTATATGGAGATTCATGCTTATAAAACCAAACATAGAATGTTTCAAGGAAACAACCTCTTCTAAATGACTTGAGAAGATAATGATGAATGGTAGTCTACAAGGAAGATGGCCTCAAACGTGTCTACCCTTCAAGCTTCCAACAAACACCTTAGTTGCTAGGAATTTTAACTCTTGAAGAGAACTTTCTCTTCTCCCTTGTTCGTGGCCGAAAATGGTGAGAAAGAAGAGAGAATTCTGCACTTTTTGGTTAGTTGTGTGTTTTTGGGTGGAGTATGAAACACTTAATGTGTTCATTCAACCCTATGGCCAATGTACATCAATGCATGTCATAGAGACTTGTGATTTAAAATAAAGAGAGAGAGAAAGAGATATTAAGGGGTTGGCCCCTTATGTCTCCTTTTCCACCCATTTTAAATTTCTTTTGTATAATTCATATTTAATTGTGTCAACAATAAATAGAATATAACACAACATAATTATATATGACATACTACATGATATAAGCCAATATACATTATTTAATTAACAATGTAGAACACTCACATTGAATATAAATTATCCATATAATTTATTTACTTTACAATTGCAAATATTTGGAAACCCAATTTCTAAATACTCTAAGTGTTAATATTTATTCGTTTGATTATATCATAAAATAATACTGTAGGTGTTTGTCTAGCTTGTTATTGTGTATGACCCGACTTGGATCATAACAAACTAGCCATATCAATTTGTTATGTGTCTTGGGCAGACCGAGTCTAACATAGGGTACCAGGATAGTCAGGAGAATGAGGTGGAATGAACTGAAGAAGCTGGTGATCGAGGAGTTTTGTCCTCACCAGAAATTGGACAAGATCGAAAGAGAGTTCCTGCAGCTAGAGGCGGGAACGATGACACACCAGCAATACACCTTTAAATTCAACGAGATGGCTAGGTTGGTGCCCGATCAGGAGAAGCATTTGTCATGAAATATTAAAAGGTACATTCAAGGACTGCCGGCAGATATCCGCAAACATCTGATTGGTGCCCGACCAGGTACATTTAGATCGGTGGTCGACTTAGCTGGGAGATTGTACGACGAGCGAGAGCCGATGGCGGTAACGGACGGAGAAGAAAAGCAGGACTATGTTAAGAATGGGGATGAAGGCGAGGCAATGATGGTGGATTTGTGTCCAGAGGTAAGGCATTTAGGGTCGATGATCGAAAGAGGGTAACAAGGAGGGACGAGGTATGCAAGAAGTGTGGTAGAGGCCACGAAGGGGAGTGCAAGTGGGGATTGAACGTCTGCTTCCAGTGTGGGAAGGAGGGCCACAAGGCAAGGGATTGTAAAATGGCTAAATGCTATGACTGTGGCAAGACTAGACACATGAGTAGAGACTGCAAGACGTCGAGGGCAGGAAGCTCCGGTGCAAGGAAGGAAAACAAAGGGTGAAGGCTAGAGCCTTTGCTATGACTGGGAGGAGGGTAGATCAGACTCCGAGGTAACATCAGGTACGTTTCTGGTAATTTACATTTGTGCATCTATGTTTTGATTGTGGTGTTAGTAGTAGTTTCGTTCCTGCCACCTTCTGTGATAAGTTGCACGTTAGCAGTAGGAAGATCGATGAGCCCTTCGATGTAGGAATTACTATTGGTAAGTCCACTAGGTTACCTGATGCCCTAGAGGATTAAGTGGTTGAATTGAGGGAGCGCCTGTTTCCTGCTAGACAGTTTTGGACAGAAGTTGGTGGATAGACGAACACCTCTGGGTGAATTGGCCAGTAACTTATAAGGAAAATACCGAGTGTTGCAAGAAGATGGATTGATCAACCGTGCTCGACAAGAGTTCGGTACCAACCTACAGCAATGGATTATGATAAAGACTTCATCTAGAAAAGTGGATTATTCTATTTAAGAAGCGAGTAAAGCAGATGCTAAAGTATAGAGGGTCATTCCAAATTGTTGCTCAGGTAGGAGAAGTGACATAATGATTGGAGCTACCTGATGAGTTAAGTGGAATTCGTCTGACATTCCATGTATTTCGTCTAAAAAAGTGCTCAATCGATGAGGTACGATCATGCCACTAGAGGATGCTGAGATGGGTGAAAGAATCATTTGTGGTCGTTTCACTTATGCGAATGCAGTGGAGGCCAAAGGGATATAAGCATATGTGTAAGAGCAAGGAAGAGGTGAGGAAGTATTACCCGCAACTGTTCGAGAAGCAACAGGTTTCGGGACGAAACCAATTTAAGGGGGTGGGACTTGTAACACCTTGAATTTTATTTAAAAAAGAGAAAATAAAAGTAAGTAGAAAGAAAAGAAAATGGACACAAATGGAAGGGGATAAAGTGTACAAAGTACAAAAGTCTATTATTTTATTAGATAAGTGGGTATGGCCGCCCACTTTAAAGCAAAACTGCTTTTGTTCTCAATTGAAGAAGAAGTAGAAGAGCTCTCGGATTCTAGAGAGAGAAATGAAGAAAAAGCTATAAGACGTGAGTTTTTCTTGAGTATATGTCGGTTCTAACCAAATTCATAAGCGGTTGACCGTATTTTTGGTGTTTTAGAGTCGGTGTTCGAGAACTTGGAGTTGCATTTGCTAGTGGAAGTGTCTAGTTTGAAGAATTGCTTCAGGTGATTTTTTAGAACCCCTTTTTACTAATTTACAAATTGTTTGGGGTTATTATGCATACCAAGTACACGTTTTTAAAAGAAACCATGGGTTTATAGCTTTGTGTTCGAGGATGATCTGTGTATGAATGTTTTAGAGTTTGTTTATTGGCTAGAATTGATGTTTAGCAGCTTTAAGTGCCTTAGTATGTTAGATCCGTGGTTGGGTGGTGTGAGCTTAGTATTCGGGTGTTATGGTAGCATAGAAAACACTTTAATAAGTTCTTATGCGACTAAGGACATGCGCCCATATAGTAGCCATGCGCCCGAATTTTTGTCCAGGTGGCTAAGTGTTAGCCCATGCGCCTGAACAGTGGCCCATGTGCCCAGCATGTTGGCCATGCGCCTAAGTGTTGGCCATGCGCCCAAGTGAGGGCCATGCGCCTAAAGAGTGTTCCCATGCGCCCACAAATTGCTTAGGAGTCTAAGTGTTGGGTCATGCGCCTAAATGGTACCCATGCGCCCAGAGTTGCTCATGCGCCTAAGTGTTGATGCGCCATAATAGACCTCATGCGCCTTCATAGTGGTAAAGCGCCCAAACAGGACTCATGCGCCCAAATAGTGTTGATGCGGCCCAAACTGTATCACACTTAGAATTTTTATGCTCATGCACCTGAAAAGTCCCATGCGCCCATTTTCGGCTTAGGATTTTTAAGTGGTTTTAAGTGGTAGAATGGGGAGATAGGCCCTGTTATGAAGTGATAACTTATGCTTGATGTGGGCATGGTGATGTGATGCAGTTTATGATGTGTATATGTGTGAGTGACATGTTATCCTTCATTGTTAAAGAGTTTTCAAAACATACGTATTATGTTTTGTAGTACATTATGTATGACTTTACGTGGTATGATGTATGAATGAATAAATGAACGAACATAAAGTATAACATACGAAGTGAAAGATAACAAAGATAAAAGGTGGAACATAAAGAACAAAAGGAAGAAAAGAGAATAAAAGGAGTATCACAACTCATGAGAGTTATCTGCTCAACTGTATGTATTTTGGCTAACCCATGAGGGTTTAGACATAGGAGATCAATCTTGGTGACTGATCCACAGTACGAAACTGGATCCTTGTCATTCGACCCCGGGCTTTGTGCTAAATAGTGATGAGGCTTTGTGCCTGGAATGGTAGCTTCGGGCTACGATGGGAGAAACGCTTGAGAGGATCTAGATTCAGTACGAAACGAGCAAAATGATAAAGTACGAAATGAGCGAAGTGATATAGCAGAAACAAACGATAACGAAAGATAATGATAAAGTATGACATGAACGAATACGCGAGACAACAAATGATTAGTATGGAATTGACGGATGATGAGATCCATGTCACGTACCCCGGTACTCTGTCGGTCTTAGACATGAGTCGGGGGTTTGTTTACAGGCCCCAACACAGTATCAACTTTCAAGCAAGAGTTGGGGGTATTGCATGAGACAGGATGGCGTGTGAAGGAGATGAGGTCTTGTTGCCCACCCCGGTACTGTGTCAGTCTTTGAATATGAGTCGGGGTCTTCGGACATGAGTCGGGGGTGTTGCATACGAGATGGGATCTTTGTCGCGTATCCTGGTGCTATGTCAGTCTTCGGACCTGAGTCGGGGGTTTGATTACAGGCCCCAGCACAGCATCAGCTTTTGAGCATGAGTTGGGGATATTGCATGAGACAAGATTCAAGTAATGATGAGTAATGAGCTAAGAAATTAATGAATGAACGAATGATGATGAAGATAATAACAATTATTATTAGAATGTATGCATGATGTATGACCACTGTCGAACGTAAAGTATGAAAAGAAAGTAAGAGAAAGAAAGTAAAAGACAGTGGAAAGTATGAACGAAACTATGAATATGAAAGTAAATTATGTGAAGAATGAAACGATGAAAGTATGAAAGAACGAAACGAATGAAGAATATAGAATGAGTGTATGTAAGATGTTTGACCACAGATGAATATAAAGACTAGTTTTTTATAGGAAGTAAAGTATTTTACTGTGAAACTAGAACTCACTTAGCATCGCTGACATTTTGTATGCATGATAATTGGCAGGTATTTTATTGATGCTGAGGAGTTGCAGGCTTGCATGCATACACTACTGGGAGCATTTTGAGGATGGCATCCACATTTTGACATGTCATTATATTTTAATATGAAAACAAATGTTGTAACATAAAGAAATGACATGTTTTAAATATAATCGAAAGTTTTTAGATTCCACTGCAAAAGTAATGTATGTTTTAAATGATTTATGTGTGATGAATGTCCAACCGTGAGGTACCCAGAAATGGGGCCTTACACCTCTAAAGAGAGTTAGTTGATGGGAACTGTAGTCATGTTCCCATCTAACGATAGGGTTAGAAGTTAGGCCTTTAGCCATCTGCAGGAATGTTTTTCCTTTTGTGGTTGTGCCTTCTTCCTCATCACTTTCTCTCTTTCTCAAACCTTCTTTAGTCTTGGCTTTCTTTGTCAGTTTAGCTAGATGAAGACTGCTCAGATGATTTCTGATAGAAGCAACAACTTAAGAGTTGGAGAGATTGGAGAATGGTTTCTCTGCTAAATCTGCAATGTCAAATCTGCTAGAGTGTAGCAGAGATGAGGTTGATCCTATTTACTTCACCATTCTCCCTTTCCATAGCAAATTTGTGAGACGTTTCATCAAACCTCCACTAGACAATTCTCCTTCTAGGACTGAGAGGTTGTGTTGGCAGCTTATCCCTTTTCCTAGTATCCAATAAAGTCACCAGTCTTCTTCTTAACTTCTTCTATTTTTCCTTCAGAGTATCTAAATTAGTTGCAAGAAGTTGGAGAGCTTGATCATGTGTTCCCCTAGATAAATCAAGGAATGCATCTCTTGTGAGGGAACTGGAATCGCCATCAATGTATTTCAGCTTAATTGACTCTTCCTCACAAGAGATGCCGCTCAAAGTTATGTAGTTAATGAGCTTTCTCTTGATCTCCTTGAACTCTTCTAAGCTCAGGGGCTTAGAAGGTTAAGAAGATGCTTTGCATAATGATTGGGTTTGGGGTTGTATTTTGGGTTTAAGGATAGGTGTTGGTGGTGGTGGTTGGGAGGCAGAGGGTGAGGGTGTAGGTAAGGCTGATGGTGTGGCTTCAGGAGTATAAGGCTCAATGGTTGGTTCAATTTTGATTGGGAAGGGAAAAGGTGTGGGCATAGGTTGTGGTTTGGGTGCTGGTTTGGGTGTTGGTGTTGGTTTAGGTGCCATCCTCTAAACACCTGGTTCTTGTGGTACCTCCTACCTTCTTCCTAAGCGAATGTCAGCCTTGATGTCACTAACATGTTGTTGTAGGTCTTTTCTGGCATGGGACCCACTTGCCTACTGGTGAAGCCATTGGCTTTGAGATAGGCCTTCTTCCATTCCCTATCTCCCACCTTTTTGGCAGCTGCTAGTTATGCCTCTTCTTCTGTCTTCTTCTCCCTCAGCTTTTCTCTGGCGGTCCTCTACCTCTCCTTACAGATTTGATCTTGCTCTTTAAAGAAAAGAAATAAGATTGTGTCACTATCATGAGGTGCCATCTCCTCTTGAAATATCCTTTAGAGTAGAGAAAGGCTAGTCATTCCAATCTCTCCCTTTCCATAGCTTCCTCCTTCTCTTTCCTTTTTCCTACTTAATTACCAACCTTGCTGCTTCTTCCTTTTCCTGTTGCAGCAAGGTTGCCTTATCTAGCTTCACCAGCTCATCAAGTGGGAGTAGAACTATTTCTTCATTGTCAACTCCTAGGCTGATGAGTCTTTCTATCACCCCCACTCTCTTCTTGTTGTTGATACTTTCTTAGGCGGCTGATGCTGCTTTGCTGCTTGTAGCCAACAACTTCCCAGTATCAACCTTTCCTTTTCTTTTGATTTCTCCAACCATTCTTCTTTTAGAATCTCCTTAGCAGTGAGCTTCCTCTTCCCCTTAGGATCAGAGGAAGATTAAGCTTTTGGAGACTCAGGCTTAGAGGGTTTAAGTTAGGAAGAGTAGCGTTGAACTTATGGTGTTTGAGGTAGGGGTGTTGCAAGGAAGTCCTCACTCTTTACCTTAAAGGCTAGATCAAGAATTTCCTCTGTGAAAAACAGGTCATTGAATAAGGATGAGAGTTCCATAATTCCTTCTGCAACTTGAATTTCTGCTTCGGAAGAAACTTGAAGTACACTACCTATCCTTTCTAAATCGGTTACTGGACCATGAGTCTGTGTATTCCCTTCGAAATTAGTCACAGGTTCAATAGATACCTTAGGTTGATTAATTTCCTCTTCAGAGGTAGGTAGTTCACTCAGTCTTTGAAGCTTTTCAACTCTAAAGTAGGCAATAACTACATCAGGGGAGGGTTGTTCAAGGGAGGAGCATATAAGAAATCTGGTTAGAAACCTGTTAACGTCGATAAGCATCCTTGGGTCCACTTGAATTGTGATGGGAGTTTGTTGAGGGAAGATGGTTGCAGGGTGTTGCTATACGGGATAAAAACTAGAAATGATATCAATGGAAGTTGTTGTGATGGCAAGGCTAAGTTCTTCATGTTCTTGTTTCTGTAAATTCTCTCCCTTTTTGGTAGCATCATCTTGAGAAGTGGATGAGCTAGAGGAAGAACGTAAAGAAACATGGGTATGTAAATGCCTAACAGATTTTTCAATCTATGTCTCAGCTACTTGATCCTTGAGGTTTTTAATCTCAAGTTGCTGAGTGGCAGACCTATCTTCTAAAGTCCTTACCTTGAATTCATGTTTGAGACTATAGAAAGTAGCTAACTAATTATGAATTGCAGACTACCCTCATCTTCTTTTCAAGAATCATTGGGAGATGAGATAACATACCTAGTACGTTCATCATCACCACTAGATGTTGTTTCTTTGCGCCCTAGATACCCTTGCATACTGATGTCTCATTCAGAGTCATCAACGGGAAAGATTTTTGTTGATTCAGTCCCATTTATGTTGCCACTGTTCTTAGAGGCTAATAAAACACACTCGATTGTAGCAGTTGAATCTGCATGAGTCACCGCCATGTGAATCCAAGGATCGTCAAGGAATTATTAGTTTAGTTAATGACAAACAGTGATCGAGGAATTATTACTGATTATTGTTCGATTAATTGATTATTGTTCGATTAATTGATTACGTAATGGTTGTTTGACAAAAACAGACAATGAAGAACAAATCAACTAATGAAAAGCAGATAAACGTAAGATGAGGAACCACACATATGTTTCAAAAGTTATCCATTAATGATTGAATAATAATTACGATAATCAAACAAAACAATGAATACTATTTCTATTGCTAGGTTTTAATGCTATTTTGATGCGTGTATTGTTGTGAGATTGTTTGCGGCTGCTAGGGTTTAATCGTAATGATTCGTAGCTGTCGATCACAATATGTTACCTAAAAGTGTGTACCTAAGCCTCCTATTTATAGGCTTTGATATTCACTGTTATGGTAATAGTAACTTTCTTATCGAGGTATGAAAGTTACTCAGAGAATGTCATGGTGTGACGTTCTCTAACTAAAGTGAAGTCGTGTGCAAAAGTTGACTTATGACATCACTTTAGTGCTTTTACTTGTAAATTTGATGTACTTGGGGTACATGCAAGTACGATGTTCTTCCGCAGGAGCTTTGTCTTCCGTAGGAGATTGGCTTTCCGCAGGTGTTGGTCTTTCGTTGGAGCTGCAGTTGCCTTGGATGTTCTTTACTTGTTGTAAAGCTTCCACAGGAGTTCCATGGAGTCCATACTTGTATTATTCCAGAATATGTACGGAGGAACAATTTGTTCATCCGTAGATGATGTTCAACACTTTGTCAATTCAAGAAATTGACTAAGTCTTAATGTTTTTCCTACAAACATACATATAGAGCAACACATAATAAATAGGGTTAACCTATAAATGTATATTGCATAAAAAAGATAAAAGATGTACAAGAGTTATTATAGGGGTGGATTAAAGAACTAAGCCTATACAAAAATTTTAGACCTAAGACTCCACTCTGGTTGGATTCGCCTCAGTTTTGGCTAACTGATGTGGGCTACATATCAAGGGTTCCCTAGGGCTTAGTTGATCTAGGGAGTGGTGTTGTATATCAACATCATGGCCTTGAGGAAATAATTTATCCTTATCAAGTCAGGTTAGTAGGTCAAGAAAGGATACAAGGGTAATTTATAATGACCCGGGACCTTGGTCAGCACCTAATAGTTCTTCTGCAATAGAAGCCAAACCAGTGATGTGGTTGTCCCTTGATTGCTTCTTAATGGAGTGTTAGGACTCATCCTGAGGGCTTATGGCTTCAGTAATGGGCCCATAATATTGAGACTGAGGAGACTCAACACTGATATTGAGGTCTATCATGGAGGATGGTTGGACCTCTGGCTGAGTGGGAGCCTTTGTTCCACTCGAGCCTTTTCGGTTTGAACAGTGGGGACTTGTTCAATCAGAGTATATTGATCAAGGGTTCTTTTGGGGAGTTTTTGGTATGTGAATTTGATGGGGTGGGAAGAAGTAATTGGCTGTGAAGTGGTGGTGTCTGGTGTGGATTCATCACCTGCTAGGTTTGCTGGGATATCACCAGGAGCCATTGGCTCAAGCATACCTGGAAGGAGATTAGTGAACCTTCCAGTAAAGTTAGTGGATACCTTCTTCAGCATTTTGAAGATACCCAGCCTCATTTGAGAAACCACTAAAACATTTGCACTTTGTAGTTTATCCTGATCCAAGTTGATTATGTGCTGTATAAACCTGGAATACATGTAGAATGTATTTCTGGTAAGATTACCTCTCAAGTTATTCAGCACAAATCTTTAGTAATTGAAGCTTTTCACCAACCCATGGACTAGGCAGCCTAGATCGTATGGGATTTGATCCCAACCCCCTGATTTGTTAGATAAGCTGTGTAGGACAATATCTATCAAGAACTTCCCGTTGTAAGAAAAGTCAAACTTGTAAACTGTAGACTTGCTAACATCTCCTCCATATCCCATTTGGATGTAAGTGTCCTCCGAATCATACTTCGGGAACTCAGTGGGGGCTCCTTCATCATGGAGTTCCAGATGATCCCTGATGGTGGTCTCACCTATGATAATCTCTTATCTGCAAATTCTTGATATGATAATCCGTTCATTATTAAGCAAGTCATTTTGACCATTGGCCCAGAATTTGGCCATGTGGTTTGAAATTGGACGATGGGGGCGAAATTGACATCCCTTGAAGAGCCAAGGATGGCGACTTGGTTATGATGGTGATTTAAAGCCATTGTTATAAAAGTACTGTTGGATGGAAGGAATTTAAGAGGGAGTGAAGAAGACAGTGGAAATTTAAGGGTTTTACAATGGTAAAGATTTTAAAAAAGAGAGTCGGAAGTATTTAAATGGTCGGTAAAAAGCCAAACGGATAAGGTGAAAGTTCAGTTTAGGTTCCCTAGGGCTTAGTTAATCTAGGGAGTGGTGTTGTATATCAACATCATGGCCTTGAGGAAACAATTTATCCTTATCAAGTCAGGTTAGTAGGTCAAGAAAGGATACAAGGGTAATTTATAATGACCCGGGACCTTGGTTAGCACCTAATAGTTCTTCTGCAATAGAAGCCAAACCAGTGATGTGGTTGTCCCTTGATTGCTTCTTAGTGGAGTGTTAGGACTCATCTTGAGGGCTTATGGCTTCAGTAATGGGCCCATAATATTGAGACTGAGGAGACTCAACACTGATATTGAGGTCTATCATGGAGGATGGTTGGACCTCTGGCTGAGTGGGAGCCTTTGTTCCACTCGAGCCTTTTCGGTTTGAACAGGAGGACCTGTTCAATCAGAGTATATTGATCAAGGGTTCTTTTGGGGAATTTTTGGTATGTGAATTTGATGGGGGTGGGAAGAAGTAATTGGCTGTGAAGTGGTGGTGTCTGGTGTGGATTCATCACCTGCTAGGTTTGCTGGGATATCACCAGGAGCCATTGGCTCAAGCATACCTAGAAGGAGATTAGTGAACCTTCGAGTAAAGTTAGTGGATACCTTCTTCAGCATTTTGAAGATACCCAGCCTCATTTGAGAAACCATTAAAACATTTTCACTTTGTAGTTTATCCTGATCCAAGTTGATTATGTGCTGTATAAACCTGGAATACATATAGAATGTATTTCTCGTAAGATTACCTCTCAGGTTGTTCAGCACAAATCTTTAGTAATTGAGGCTTTCCACCAACCCATGGACCAGGCAGCCCAGATCGTATGGGATTTGATCCCAACCCCCTGATTTGTTAGATAAGCTGTGTAGGAAAATATCTAGCAAGAACTTCCCGTTGTAAGAAAAGTCGAACTTGTAAACTGTAGACTTGCTAACATCTCCTCCATATCCCATTTGGATGTAAGTGTCCTCCAAATCATACTTCGGGAACTCAGTGGGGGCTCCTTCATCATGGAGTTCCAGATGATCCCTGATGGTGGTCTCACCTATGATAATCTCTTATCTCCAAATTCTTGATATGATAATCCGTTCATTATTAAGCAAATCATTTTGACCATCAGCCCAGAATTCGGCCATGTGGTTTGAAATTGGACGATGGGGGCGAAATTGACATCCCTTGAAGAGCCAAGGATGGCGACTTGGTTATGATGGGGATTTAAAGCCATTGTTATAAAAGTACTGTTGGATGGAAGGAATTTAAGAGGGAGTGAAGAAGACAGTGGAAATTTAAGGGTTTTACAATGGTAAAGATTTCAAAAAAGAGAGTCGGAAGTATTTAAATGGTCGGTAAAAAGCCAAACGGATAAGGTGAAAGTTCAGTTTAGGTTCCGATTTGATAGAGGCGGTAAGATAAACCATTTAAAATATTTCAACAATCATGAATAAAGTTGTTCTTCCGAGAGTAAAATTGCTTTTGAGAGTAAACACTTGTGTTTGTCAATATTGTATTCCGAAGCCACTATTACATCTAAAGCAAATTATGCCTTAAAGAGAAACTTTTCATCCGAGAGTAAGGTGTTCTTCCGAAAGAAGAAGTTAATATCCTTCAAAAGGGAATTTGATCAAGGAACACATAGTCTTCCAAGGCTAAAAATTCTTTGAAAGAGAATACTTGTGCAGGGGAATTTACCTTCTGAAGATAAATAAAGATCTCTTCGGAGGGTGAATTTCTCTTCGGAAGAATTCCCATATTTAGAAAATTTAGAGAAAACCTTTTGTAATAGGGCCAGATTGTAAACAGACAACTTAGACAAGACATTTTTCAAAAGATTTTTAAAGGAGATTTATTAGTCAATGTTTGTGAAGTCGCTAGATCGGTAAACATCCGAGCATGTTCTTGACGGAAGGATAAACAACCAAAATATAAACAATAGCACGAACAATAATCGAATGTTTTCATTGATAAAACCTAACAATTTTAAGCTCGTTACAAATTAAGAATCAAGACTCTTGGCAAGGGGAGATCGAGCATGATCTCCCCTCTCATCCGACAGCACCTAGGCCCCAGGCAAACTCCCTCTCAAAACCCTTAGGTTTCTACACATTGAAACTGGTATATATAGGCTTCGGCCCATATTAGATGCGACTGGGCCCATTCGTGCGATTGGACCATGCGTATGGTCCAATCGTATCACTGGACCATGCGTATGGTTCAATCGTACGACTGGACAATTCTTATGGTTCAGTCGTACGAATGCCCCAATCGCATCTCTCAGTCGCACGACTGGTCCATTAGCATGGTTCAGTCGTACGACTGAGTCTCATTCGCATATGCTCCTACGAATGACCCAGTTTCATGTTTTTACAACCTATCAGGTGTAATACATTAAGCCTAGATTATTCGTCAAGCGACGGACACACTATATATGACAATATATGCTCCAACAATGTTAATCATCCCAATAGTCATAATTAAATACTTAAATCTTTGTTCATCAAAGGCTTTGGTGAACAAATCAGCATATTATTCATTTGAATCAACTTTTACTAATTTGATTAAGTTTTTCTCATTTATATCTTGAATAAAATAATACCTAATGCGAATAAGCTTGGTGGATTTTCTATAGAAATAGCACTCTTATTGTTTATGTTGATAGGAGTCTCTATGTAGTTGAAACCATAGTATAACATCTAATTCTGAATCCATATTAGTTGAGCGCAGCAGCTTGTAGCAGCAATTTATTCAGCTTCAGTAGTTGATGTAGAGACGCATGATTGCTTCTTGTATTGCCAAGAGATGATCCTTCCACCAGGAAATTGACATCCTCCTGATATGGATTTCTTGTTAACATTACATCCTCCATAATCACTATTAGTGTGACCATAAAGGTTGAAATCCATGTAGTTAGGATACCGAAGGCCCAGTTTAGGAGCTCCTTTAAGGTATCTAAGAATTCTCTTGATAGCAATTGGGTAAGACACCTTGGGAGCAGCTTGATATCTTGCACAGATGCAAGTTGCAAACATGATATCAGGTCTATTTGCAGTGAGATACATCAGATACCTAATAATTGCCGTATACTAATGCTAATCAGTATCCTCCCCCTTGGAATTAGAACAAAGTTTGTGATTTCTTTGTATCGGTGTCTTGGCTGGCTTACGATATTTCATTCCAAATCTTTCTAAGATGTCCTTGATATACTTAGATTGATTGATGAAGAACTCTTATTCCATCTTCTTCACTTGAATTCCATCCATCTTTCTTATGGAACTCATCTCAAACTTCATCCTCATGATGCTTTCAAAGTCTTTGCACATTTGGTCATTTGAGGAACCAAATATGATGTCATTAACATAGACTTGTACAAGCAACATATCCTTCCCAGACTTCTTTATGAACCATGTCTTGTCTATGGTGCCTCCCCGTATAGCCATTCTTTAAAAGAAACTAAGACAGTTCCTCATACCACAACCTAGGTGCTTGGTGTAACCTATAAAGGGCTTTATCCAGTTTGCACACATAGTTGGGTTGCTGTGGGTCTTCAAATCCAGGTGGCTGGCATACATAGACATCTCTATCAATATCCCCATACAGAAATGCACATTTGACATCAAGTCGATGGATTGTGAAGTTCTTGGATGCTGTAAAGCAAGGAAGATTCGCACAGCCTCAAGTCTTGCAACTAGTGCAAAGACATCAGTGTAATCTATGCCTTCCTTTTATGTGTATCCTTGAATTAAAAGTCTAGTGTTGTTCTTGATGATCAAACCTCTGTCCTTTCTTTTCATTATGAACACCCACTTGGTGCCAATAGGGACTTGGCCAGGTGGCTATGGACATAAGTTCCATACCTTTTATCTCTTGAAACTCCTTTTGTATTGCTACAACCCAATTGTTGTCCTTAAGAGCTTCTTCCACCATCTTGGGTTCTATTTGAGAGAGAAAGCATGAGTACAAGCAGACATTCCCATTGGGAGTCTGTCTTCTAGTTCTCACACCTTCTAAGACATCCCTAATGATGTTCTCAGCCGGATGTGTGTTGTGTATCCTGAGCCTAGGAATCACATCTAGTTGCATAGATAGATCCAAGTTTAAAAAATTTTGCTCATGATTATGAACATTAGTACAAGCTTATGTGTCTCACACTCATTCAATGAGGACTGATGAATGAATATATGATTGCATCTATAGTATTTCGCTATAAAGCAGCATCAATAGTTTTCTGTTCCTCCAGATCACTATCTTCATCAGCTTGGTGTTAAGTGTTGGAGTTGTCAGCTGATGAGTTTTGAGGCTCAGTTGGCTAACAAGTTGTTAAAGCTCCACTCTTTCATGAGATGATCAAGCTTTCAGGAAATCTAGTAGTGGAAGCTTGATCTTCATGTCTTCTTGGAGAAATTGGAATAGGTTTGGGTAACTCAAACAGTTGATCATCATAGGAGTCACTTTGAGCTCCTGTTCCAGTCAAAACATTCTCACAAGATAGTTTAGAATAGTTCGAAACAATTCTAAATCAAAGGTATGGTCAGGACCATTCCCCTTAACACAAGGAGTGTGCTCGTATACAACAATGTTGGATGATTCCTTAAATTGTTAATTTTTAATGTTGTACACTATATAAGCTATAGAGCTTGAGGAATACCCCACAAAGATAGCATCATCCAACCTTTTAGCAAATTTTGCTAATTTGTCCAACTAGTGCCATAAATGCATTTTGGATCTGATCACTGAGCTCATTGAAACCACCTTGATGTAAAGCAATGCACTTGAGAACCACGTGAGCTAAGTACTTGAAAGGCGGGCACATGTTGCTCTTGTTAAGTACTCCGGCATTGATGTCACCGGCGTACTTAATCCTCAGAAAACATCCACGCACAACTAAGGGATGTAGTTTTTTCGGATGATCCCCATCTTCTCCCAATCCCAATACCCTTCGTAGATCGTCTTCACCAATATCAATCTCCTCTCCGAAAATCAAGCTTCTGATTCGGTAAGGCACAATAGAATGGTCTACAACAGCATTCTCCCAGAATGCTTGCTGTAGAGATCTGTATGGTGTACATGCCATAAAAATGGCTCTGTGAATCCTGGATCGGTTTAGGAATTCAATAATTCCTACGAACTCAGCGGTGTTCCTTGACGTTGTGTTCAGATAAGCACGGATGTTATGCTTGGTGCTTATCATCCACCACTCTACCATTTCACTGTAACGCAAGAGACAAACACCCATACAACACGTTAGATCAGTTTAACACATAAGATTACTTGACTTTAAAACTGATCATATGCAACTAGTTCAATCGTACGATTGAACCATACGAATGAACACAGTCGTACGAATGAGCATACGACTCAGCTTAATCACACATTTAGACATCCGATTGCCCTATTCGTGCGACAGAACTACCAATTGGTTCAGTCGTGCGATTGAACCATCACTTGTTAGGACTGTGTAAGTAAGGAATACTAACTGATTCAACATGAAACCTAAACAAATAGTGCGGAATCTTATTTGATTGGTGATCCAATCAGTGAGAATAAACCCGGATCTATTTAACGATAGAACAAAGTTAAGAATGAATAGAAAACAATCACGAACGAACTATGAACTTGGATGGACGTGATAGAACTCTCTGGACGGCTAGGGTATGAAATAATTTGAAGTCGTTTGTTTTTCCACGAATTACATGGTATTTATAGGTGCAATGTATAGTCGTGCGACTGAGCCATTAGTATGGTTCAGTCGTACGACCGAGTCATACGACTCATTCATACGCACAACTGAACTATATGATTTGTTCAACCTTGCGAATGAATGAGTCTTATGTATCAGTCGTGCGACTGAGCCAATCACCTTGTTCAGTCATGAGACTGGTCCATAAGCATGGTTCATTAGTATGAGTGACCATAAGACTAAGTCAAAAAAATTCTTGAATCATTATTAACTCAGAACTATGAATAACTACTACAACCCATATACAATATTAATTTAAGTGTATACTTATAAACGATACAGAATATAGCACATTCAATAGTAGATATACATTCAAACACATATCATATAACCAAACTACCCTTGTATTACACATATGTAAGAACAAAAGACATAAACATTTGAGTACAGTGAACTAGGGACATTGTGTACCAACAAACTCCCCCTTGGACCAAGATCACTCTATTGTCTAACATTCTTCATACACTTGGTAAACTTCTTGACCTTTTCTTCTTTTGTAATGCCAGCATGGGCCTCGAACGCGAAGCATAATCTGATTACATGCTGGAATTGTAGAGCTTGCACTATGTCAAGGGTATCATAGAACAGTGGCCACTTGTATAACCTATAGACATCGTCCTCAGACATCCGGCCAAACACCCTGATTGTCTCAATCTTTCCTTGCCGATCCAATACAATAACGGCTTCACCTATCCTCCAGTCATAACACCACCATTTGGAGTGAGGCGTGAAGTCTTGTGGCATTCTCCTTAATGGAATCTTTGTCATCGTCCCGGGGAGGTCTCTACTTCAGAACTACTTTCGGTCTTCCTGAAATGGGATCAACATCAGTTTTGCTCACAAACCTCCTTGGTTGTTGAGGTTTGAAGTTCACCCACTTAGTGTGATATTCTTTCCTTAAGGCCCTTTCAAACCATCCTGAAATCTTTCTTGAGTCTGCATATAGAAGTTCTAAACCTGCTAGTCTGTTCTGCTTAAAACCCGGTAGAGTCTTCAGATCATGAGTATGTCTAAAGTACTCTATCCCCTTTTCTCTTTTGACAGCATACATATTTAAGTCCTCGAAGTAAGCCCAGCTGATTATTTTACCAGACACCTTCTGATGCCTTCTAACTTTATACAACTTCAAGTAGGTATTCTGCTATGGAGGTTCATGTTGGCTTCTCATCTCAGCTAGACATGCAGCCCACTCATCTTTTCTCTACTCCACATCAGCAGTATCAGCTTGAGATGTCCTTTCAGTTGATTCTTTCTCAGTGACCTTCTCGTTTACCTTGTTGAAGGTTTCACTGTCAAACATCTCACCTAAATCAGGTAAGACTTCTCCATCATCATTTGTGTACTGTGTAGTCACTGGATCGCTAGACATCCGAGCACGTTCTTGACGGAAGGATAAACAACCAAAAGATAAACAATAACACGAACAATAATCGAATGATTTCATTGATAAAACATAACGATTTTAAGCTCGTTACAACTTAAGAATTACAACTTTTGGCAAGGGGAGATCGAGCATGATCTCCCCTCTCATCCGGCAGCACCTAGGCGCCAGGCACACTCTCTAAAACCCTTAAGGTTTCTACACATTGAAACTGGTATATATAGGCCTCGGCCCATATTATATGCGACTGGGCCCATTTTGCGATTGGACCATGCGTATGGTTCAATCGTACGACTGGACCATTCTTATGGTTCAGTCTTACGAATGTCCCAATCGCATCTCTCAGTCGCACGACTGGTCCATTAGCATGACTCAGTCGTACGACTGAGTCTCATTCGCATATGCTCCTGCGAATGACCCAGTTTCATGTGTTTACAAGGTATATAACATTAACCCTAGACTATTCGTCAAGCGACGGACACACTATATATGACTATATATGCTCCAACATGTACTGAGGATAATAATCTGATATGACGTTCTCTATTTCCACCTCATCTACACCATGCAATTCCTCATCGCTGATAACATCGACTTCTAGTGCGTCTCTGATAATCTCATCGGGGTTTAGTCTGAACATCTCTACAATCTGTTCATCTGATAAGTCGTGAATGATACCCCCCTCTTCTGGTGCATAACTCACTGATCTCTTGCCAATCCCCTGCAAATCAAGAATCATAGTAAAATGTGTCTTGATTTGCTGGAGAGGTGTAACATCATGTTCATCGACCTGGAGAGGTTTATCTACTAGATAGAGTGATCAACACAGTAAAGTTTAATAAACATCATAGCAATTCATCTAACTTGACATTTATTTGTCACTAATTTTAATACATTTCAATACATATAATTTCAAATTACATAATCATGTTGATCATTACTTGTATCTTCCTCTTGATGATCTTTGTCTTGAGGAGCTGAGGATGAAGCTCCCTGATCTTGGTTCCTTTTTGTTCGTCTCTCCTTATCAGATTGTTGAGATGCTGGAGCTTTTCCTTCACCATCTAGTTGATCTTCATCATCATTATCATCCTTTTCGTTCTCCTCATCAGTCTCATTTGTGTTTTTATCATCATCATCATGATCAGACTCATCATCACTTGAGTCATCATCATCATCATCATCATCTCCATTATCTTTGATCTTTAATGGATCCTCCTTTCTTCCCTTCAATCTTATCATAATCTTCTTGTTCCTCTTTTCCAACGCATCAATATTCTTGGTGGATGCCAGTAGCAGCTGGTTCTGAGTTTGAGGAGCCTTATGTGCTCGAACAAAGGCACACTCATGAGCATCATTTCTATTAGTCAGTTTGGCAATCTATTATCCTTGAGCTGAATTCACTGATATCAATTGGCTGATCTGGTTGGATTTGAGATCATCAGTAGCTAACAACTTGAGTACCAATCTGTTAAGGCTACCGAGCTGTTCCTCCTGACCAACTGTGGGTAAAGGGGATCTCTAAAGTGGGGTAACTTGATGGGTTGAGGTGACAACATGTGAGATGGATGGGTTGGTTATTGAGGTTGTGTATACAGGTGTGGGAATGGGTAAGGTTTGAGGAATTATGGTTATGGTTCTTTTGGGTGAGGCTAGTATGGGCATTTGTGTAGTGGTGAGTGAGATGGTTGTAGTAGGTGAGACTGTGGTAGTAGCACTATTTGTAGCTGGAGAGGTTTGTGAGGGCAAGGAAGAGCTCATCAGCACTAATCTCTGGCGCTTACCCTTCTTATGGGAAGGCCTGGCCATCGTCTTCTTTCTTGAGCCAGAGGGAGTTGCAGGTTCCTTTCCTTTTGAGACAGGTTGATCAGGTGTGTAGGATGGATCAACCCCCTCAGTATCCACCGCAGCTGATTTCTGCTATCGCACACCCACCATCTCTTTACCTCGTTCAGTGGCAACCCATTTCCCTCCTACCTGCCTAACTAGAGGTTCCTCCTCAGAGTCTACTTCCTCCTCTTCCAAGTCAAAGTTCCCTCTATTCTCAATGATAGGGATGTCTGGTTTGATAGCAACCTGCTCAGACCCCCAGCAGCAGATGATCCACCCTCCTGAGTAAGTGGTTCTGCGGTGAATGTCTCAGCAGATCAGGACTGGTTTGATGCTTCACCACCACCACTTTGACCTTCATCATGGTCATCATCATCATCACCATCCTAATCATCATCAGGAATCACCACGTTCTCTACATCAGAATCAGTATCATCATGATGCCATCTCTTTCCCTTAGGTGCAACATAGTCTGGTCTTGCCAGATGCCTAAACAATCATCAAATTGGGGGCTTCTGTGGCTTTCCCCTATAAACTTTCATCCTTCTTAGTATCGTGTCATCCATCACCTTCAGAATGACCTTGCCATCTTTGTTCTTTGGTTGGTTGGGAAGCTTCTCGTTAGTCAGTTTAAGCACAGATGTTATGCTTGGTGCTTATCGTCCACCGCTCTGTCATTTTACTGTAACACAAGAGACAAACACCCATTCAACACGTTAGATCAGTTTAACACATGATGGCGACTTGGTTATGATGGGGATTTAAAGCCATTGTTGTGAAAGTATTGTTGGATGGAAGGAACTTAAGAGGGAGTGAAGAAGAGAGTCGAAATTTAAGGGATTTACAATGCTAAAGATTTCAAAGAAAAAGAGTCGGAAGTATTTAAATGGTGGGTAAAAAGCCAAACGAATAAGGTGAAAGTACAGTTTAGGTTCTAATTTGACAGAGGCGGTAAGATAAACCATTTAAAATATTTTGACAATCATGAATAAAATTGTTCTTCCGAGAGTAAAATTGCTTTTGAGAGTAAACACTTGTGTTTATCAATATTGTATTCCGAAGCCAGTATTACATCTGAAGCAAATTATGTCTTAAAAAGAAAATTTTCATCCGAGAGTAAGGTGTTCTTCCGAAAGAAGAAGTTAATATCCTTCGGAAGGGAATTTGATCTATGATCACTTAGTCTTCTGAGGGTAAAAGTTCTTTGAAAGAGAATACTTATGTAGAGGAATTTACCTTCGGAATATAGATAAAGATCCCTTCAGAGGGTGAATTTCTCTTCGGAAGAATTCCCATACTTGGAAAATTTGGAGAAAACCTTTTGTAATAGGGCTAGATTGTAAACAGACAACTTAGAGAAGACATATTTTCAAAAGATTTTCAAAAGAGATTTATTAGTCAATGTTAATCATCCCAATAGTCATAATTAAATACTTAAATCTTTGTTCATCAAAGGCTTTGGTGAACAAATCAGCATACTATTCATTTGAATCAACTTTTACTAATTTGATTAAGTTTTTCTCATTTATATCTCGAATGAAATAATACCTAATGTCAATATGCTTTGTCTTGGAGTGCTTGAGTGGATTTTCTATGATAGAAATAACAGTCTTATTATCTATGTTGATAGGAGTCTCTATGCAGTTGAAACCATAGTATAACATCTGATTCTGAATCCATATCAGTTGAGCACCGTAGCTTGCAGCAGCACTGTATTCAGCTTCAGTAGTTGATGTAGAGACGCATGATCGCTTCTTGTATTGCCAGGAGATGATCCTTCCACCAAGAAATTGACATCCTCCTGATATGGATTTCTTGTTAACATTACATCCTCCATAATCACTATTAGAGTGACCATAAAGTTTGAAATCTATGTAATTAGGATACCAAAGGCCCAGTTTGGGAGCTCCTTTAAGGTGTCTAAGAATTCTCTTGAAAGCAATTAGGTAAGACACCTTGGGAGCAACTTGATATCTTGTACAGATGCAAGTTGCAAACATGATATCAGGTCTATTTGTAGTGAGATACATCAGAGACCTAATAATTGCCTCGTACTGATGCTGATCAGTATCCTCCCCTGGAATTAAGACAAAGATTATGATTTCTTTGTATAGGTGTCTTGGCTAGCTTACAGTATTTCATTCCAAATCATTCTAAGATGTCCATGACATACTTAAATTGATTGACGAAGAACTCTTCTCCTATCTACTTCACTTGAACTCCAAGGAAGAAATCCATCTTTCATATGGAACTCATCTCAAACTTCTTCCTCATGATGCTTTCAAAGTCTTTGCATATTTGGTCATTTGAGGAACCAATTATGATGTCATTAACATAGACTTGTACAAGCAACATATCCTTCCCAGACTTCTTTATGAACCATGTCTTTTCTATGGCGCCTCTAGTATAGCCATTTTTAATAGAAAATAAGATAGTGTCTCTTACCACAGCCTAGGTGCTTGGTGTAACCCATAAAGGGCTTTATCCAGTTTTCACACATAGTTAGGGTGCTGTGGGTCTTCAAATCCAGGTGGCTGGCATAAATAGACTTCTCTATCGATATTCCCATACAGAAAGGCACATTTGACATCAAGTCGATGGATTGTGAAGTTCTTGGATGCTGCAAAAGCATGGAAGATTCGCACAGCCTCAAGTCTTGCAACTGGTGCAAAGACATTAGTGTAATTTATGCCTTCCTTTTATATGTATCCTTGAACTAAAAGTCTAGTGTTGTTATTTATGATCAAACCCCTGTCCTTTCTTTTCATTCTGAACACCCACTTGGTGCTAATAGGAACTTGGCCAGGTGGCAATGGACATAAGTTCCATACCTTTTGTTTCTTGAATTGAAGCAACTACTCATGTATTGCTACAACCCAATTGTTGCCCTTGAGGGCTTCTTCCACCATCTTAGGTTCTATTTGAGAGAGAAAGCATGAGTACAAGCAGACATTCCCATTGTGAGTCTGTCTTCTAGTTCTCACACCTTCTGAGACATCCCCAATGATGTTCTCAGCCGGATATGTGTTGTGTATCCTGAGCCTTGGAATCACATCTTGTTGCATAGATAGATCCAAGTTTAAAAAATTTTGCTCATGATTATGAACATTAGTACAAGCTTATATGTCTCACGCTCATTCTATATGGACTGATGAATGAATATGTGATAGCATCAATGGTATTTTGCTATAAAGCAGCATCAATAGTTGCCTGTTCCTCTAGATCACTTTCTTCATCAGCTTGGTGTTAAGTGTTGGAGTTGTCAGCTGATGAGTTTTGAGGCTCAGTTGGCTAACAAGTTGTTGAAGCTCCACTCTTTCATGAGATGTTCAAGCTTTCAGGACTTCCAGTAGTGGAAGCTTGATCTTCATGTCTTCTTGGAGAAATTGGAATAGGTTTGGGTAACTCAAACAGTTGATCATCATAGGAGTCACTTTGAGTTCCTGTTCCTGTTGAAACATTCTCACAAGATGCTTTAGAATAGTTGGAAACAATTCTAAATCAAAGGTATGGTCAGGACCATTCCCCTTAACACAAGGATCGTGCGTGTGCTCATATACAACAATGTTGGATGATTCCTTAAATTGTTAATTTTTAATATTGTACGCTATATAAGCTGTAGAGCTTGAGGAATATCCAATAAAGATAGCGTCATCCAACTTTTCAGCAAATTTTGTTAATTTGAACTTTGTGTTAAGTATGGTGCACCTGCTGCCAAAGGACCTTAGAAAGCCAATAAACGGTGACCTCTTGTTCCATAGCTCATTAGAGGTTTTTCCATGGGCTTAACAATGAGAACCCTGTTCTGCACATAGCATGCAGTGCTGACTGCATTTGCCTAGAAAGTTAGAGGCAGTTTGAATCAGCTAACATAGTTCTTACAACCACAATAAGTGTCCTATGCCTCCGCTTAACAACACTATTTTGTTAAGGAGTTCTAGGAGCACTATATTGTCTAGTAATCCTTTTTGAGTTACAGAATCAGTCAAGAACTTGATTTTTAAACTCAGTCCTTTGATCACTTCTGATAGTTTTTGCATTGTTTTGATTTTCAATTTTAAGAATTAAAGACTTTAATGTTTTAGCAGTTTCATCCTTAGTTCTCAAAATGAATACCCAAGTATATCTTGTAAAATCATCAAGTATCACAAGGCAATATGAGTTCCTTCCAATGCTCATTATGCTTGTGGGATGAAATAGATCCACGTGCAATAAGTGTAATGGAATGGTGATGAAGTTAACCTCTTTGAATATGTAGGATACCTTGTGTTTCTTCCCTTTTAGACAAGCAACACCGTTGTGTTTATAGAAAAACTCATTTTTAGGCACACCATGTACCAAGTTATTCTTAACTAGTTTATTCATGGTCTTAAAATTAATATGACACATTCTTTTTGTAACGCCCGGAAAATTTTCTGATCGAGTCAGATGATAGTGATGGGCTCGGATGAAAACCATTTAATGTATATAGAGTGGTTGCGGGTATTACACCGAGTTAACCCTCCGGGTCACGAGTTTAACGAGTTTGGGGTCCCGGGGACGCCTGGCATATAAATAGATGGATCAGCTGAGCAACTCTCATTTTCACTCAAACGCCATTCTAGAGAGAGAAAGTGTAGAGAGAGAAAGTGCCGGATCGAAGCTCGGGTGGTCAAGAATCGAAGGCTAGTGTTTGTGGACTCCAAAACTACAAGAATCAAGGTAAGAAACGCATCTAAATTACCACATTTGGTGAAAAACCCGAGTTTGGGGTTTTTGGGGTTTCTAGTGGCAAAAATCGCCTAAAACACACGTTTTAGGGTAATAAAACGTGTAAGAAGCTTAGATATAGCTTCCTGGATGATAATGCAAGGGTTTGGGTGGAAAGGATTGGATTTTTGGGCTAAAACGAGCTGATTCGTAAATTTCAGCTCGTTCTGCGAAATTAAGGTCTCGTCCAGCGAAACTGGAGGAACCTACAGCGAAGTTACAGTTTCGCTTCAGCGAAACTATATATATTCGCCTGAGCGAAACTATGGTTTCGCTGACGACTATGCCAATATCCAAGTTGACCTTAGATATTGCGAAACTAGGGAATTCCAACGAAAGTTGGGCGCTTGAGGTAGCGAATCTGTCCAGCGAAACTGGCGGATTGCTGCCCAGCGAAATTAGCAGCGAAACTGCTAATTCGCCCGGCGAAATTACGGGCGAAACTACCTGCGAAATTAGTGGCGAAATTAGGCAGAAATTAACTCTTTTGAGTGTTAACTTATCTGCAGGCAGTGTAGTGTTACCCGCGTCTTAAAGGCTTGATTGAGAGGCTGCTTGTCAAGCACAGGTGAGTTTCTAGGACCCCTCATTTACTTGTTTTAAATGGTTTTGGGGCTGGAACACATATAAACTTGTTTAATGATGTATGTATGTACGGCCCATTTGGGTATGATGTCTGTGTTATTCGTCTAAGGTACGAACGAGGACTAGATATGTTATATAAGGTCCTAGTATGAGTCCCTGATGTCTTGGAGGGACAGTTAGTGCTTTTGCACACAAGATGACGCTTAGTAAGTCCCGGATTTGGGAAGGATACGGGGTAAGTGACTAGTAATGATTGAGGATGTAGACGATGAATGTACGAGGTAACGTATGATGAGTTATGACAACGTATGAAGGATGAATGTATGTATGATGATGAATGTATGTATGATGATGAATGTATGTATAATGTTATGTATAATGATGTATGCATGGTATGCGTGTGTTCCTATAATGATGATGAATGAATATCTTTCCATGACTTTACGTATTAACGAACGAACGAAGTATTATGTAACGTAAAGTGAAAGATAATGAAAGAGGAACACGATGATGAATGCATGTATTAATGAATGAATGAATGAACGAAAGATGATGAATACATGCATTAACGAACGAACGAATTATGTCTTGCAAGCATTGAATAACGCGATTGGTCCTTCTATGTGATTGACCATGGTCATGGTACCTCTACCGCTTACCTCTAGTACCGGGCATACGTTTTGTTGTTCATATGTTGACTTCGGCCCGGTAGCTAAGACTGTTCGAGGTGTAGCATATGGTATTGGTACAATTAACCTTTCAATGCGTGCAAGTAAGTATCCATATGTATGGAACCCCTACCGCTTACCTCTAGTACCGGGCATACGTTTTGCTGTTCATTTAATGACTTCGGCCCGGTAGCTAATAACGTTCGGGGTATAGCAGATGGTAGTGGTACAAAAGATATCCAATGTGCAAGTAAAGATGTAACGGGATCCTTGTCATTCGACCACAGTAATCATCGCTACGTGCCATGAAGTGGGTAAAGCCTGACAGGATTCATATGAGAACGAATGATAAGAACGTAATGAATGAATGAAAGAGATAATAAAGATATTATCTATACGTATGTACGATGTATGATCACGTGTAAAGAACGAACGGTTTTTAATATAAACAAAGTATGTTTATTATAAAACTAGAACTCACTCAGCAACGCTGACTTTTTATGTGTTTCCAGTTGGCAGGTAGCATTGCTGGGGATGGCACGAGGCGGCTACTCAGCTCTTTTGGGACGGCATTCTCCTTTTGATAATGCTGCAACGTCATGCGTTGTGGGTCCATGACGCACGCAACTCATCACGTTGCATGCCATTATGAGATTTCTTGAGGATTTGAATAAACGGGATTACTCAAGAAATCTCTTTTGTGTCATATTGATAAGTTCGCCACACATAGGATGTGTGTGCGAAGTCCATGCAACAAAGTATGTTGCATGAGACTGTCAAGAGTGTTCCGTTAGGGTTCCGATGTACGGAATTACCTAAGGAACATTCCTTAGAATAAAACATAATTTTTATATGTTTGAATTAATATCTTCTCTAGAGGTCGCTGTATGATCCTCAGCAATCATAGAGAAGATAGACAAAGTAGAGAAAGCTGTCTTTTGTAATCGTGTCAATGATGTAATGACTTTTATGAATGAATGAGAATGTAAATTTTATTAATTCCGCTGTGTCATCTTATGATTGTATGATTTATGTGCGATGAACCACCAACAGTAGGGCGCCCGGCGAGCGGGGCCTTACAAGTTGGTATCAGAGCAAAAGTTTAAGTAAAATGGGTAAAATTTTCATAATAAACCTAAACTTAAACTGAGAATGGGACAGGGAGAATGAGAATGCCATCTGAGTAGCTGCGTGCCATCAGGTATTTTCTTAAAGTTAATTAAAGTATGTGCGTGTGAAATGTGGTTATGTGTGCTGTTAGATTTAGATACCGGTGTAGTCAGGAAGGGTAATGCTTGGGGTACGAAAAGTGGAGTAAGTGACTAATCACAACTGGCCACTGTAATTAGTAACTTACTGTACTTAACATAAACTGAGCTATTTCCTTGAATGACCGTGTTGGAATTTGAACCTTTCAGTGTGTGATAGAAGATGGTCGGTGGTAGATCATCTAAAGCCCCACTTGGTGGAGGCGGTGGCGGAAGTGGTGTGGAACCACGAGCCACAAGAGGAAGACCTAGACGAGAGCAGAAGGTTCCTGAAGAACCTAATACCACTCCCTCGGGGGGAATGGATGAGAGTGATGATTTTAGGGCCTCGGTGAAAGAGGCAGTTGTCGAGGAGGTGCACCAAGTTATGCAGACGATCTTACCGTCTGTAATGACAGAAGTGTTAAAGGCAGTACGTGAGGATGAGAGACGGGGGAGAAATCAGTCCTCCGGTGGACAACAACAGGCAGGGGCAGAAACGGTATTGTCCGATGATGAGGAGGAAGAACAGGTACGGGAGACAGCCCGGGGCTGTGATTACGGGAAATTCATGAGGTGCAAGCCCCCAACTTTCGATGGGTCTGGTACTGCTACTGATGCTCACCAATGGGTGATGGAAATGGAAGCTGTCCTCGATATTAGTGATTGCCAGGAGGACAAGAAGGTGAAGTTTGCCACCCACTCTTTTACAGGGTCGGCTTTATGCTGGTGGAAAAATATAGTCCAAGCCGAGGGTAGCAGGGCTATAGGGAAGATGAAGTGGGCTGAGTTGAAAAGGTTGGTGATCGAGGAATTCAGTCCTCGTCGGGAAATGGATAGAATAGAGAGAGAGTTCCTGCAGTTGGAGGCGGGGACGATGACCCACCAATAATATACCACCAAGTTTAACGAGTTGGCGCTGTTGGTGCCAGAGCAGGTGACGCCGGTGTCCCGAAAGATCAACCGGTATATTCAAGGGTTGCCAGCCGAAATTCGGTGGCATCTGATTTCCGCTCGACCGAGTACTTTCAGGTCGGCGGTGGACTTGGCGGGGAGGTTGTACGATGAGCGAGCGGCATTGGTGAAGACTGAGGGTGGAAAGAAGGCAGGTGGAGAGAAGGGCTGGCAGGGAAAGAGGTTTGGCCGAGGTGATACCTCGACAAGTAATAAGAAGGCGAGGGTAGATGACCGCCGAGTGGTCGTGTCTGGAGCTGGGGTGAGGAAGTGTGGTAAGTGTGGAAAGGAGCACTCAGGGGAGTGCAAGTGGGGATACAACATCTGCTTTAAGTGTGGGAGGACTGGACATATGGCCAAGGATTGCCGGATGGGCAAGTGTTTTAACTGTGGGGAAAGTGGTCATATGAGCCGAGACTGCAAGAAGCCGAAGGCTGAGGGCTCGGGAGAGAAGAAGACGGGAGGAGAAGCCCCGAGGGCAAAGGCTAGGGCGTTCACGATGACGCAGGAGGAGGCTAGAACGGACCCCGACGTTGTGTCCGGTACGTTCCTAATAAACCAAATTTTAGCCTCTGTATTATTTGATTCGGGTGCCAGTAGGAGCTTTATTTCTACTACCTTCTGTGCTAAACTGCCTGTTAGGAGTAAATGCCTTGATAAGTCCTTTGACGTAGAAACCGCTATTGGTAAATCCACTCGGGTTACGGATGTGATAGAGGACTGTACCATAGAATTAGAGGGTCATAGGTTTGCAGCCATGTTACATGTGATGCCTCTAGGAGGATTCGATGTAGTGTTAGGAATGGACTGGTTAGCAACCTACGAAGTGAATATCGTGTGCCGAAAGAAGATGATTAGACTGACGGCGACCGACGGAAGTCCGGTGACGATTTATGGCGATCGAGTTACGACAATTCCGAAGGTGATCTCAATGGCGGTGGCGGGAAAGTGTATGAGGCGCGGATGTAGCGCCTACTTATGTTATGTAAAGAATGTAGAGACGCCAACACCACATCTATGCGATGTGCCAGTGGTGTGTGACTTTCCGGACGTGTTTCCCGAAGACTTATCGGGATTGCCACCTGACCGAGAGATCGAATTCCAGATCGACCTGATACCGGGTGCCCAACCTGTCGCAAAAGCACCGTATCGCTTGGCTCCGACGGAAATGAAAGAGTTGATGGAGCAGTTGCAGGAGCTGCTAAATAAGGGGTTTATCCGACCGAGTATCTCGCCTTGGGGTGCTCCGGTACTGTTCGTGAAAAAGAAGGATGGTAGTATGAGAATGTGCATTGACTACCGCAAGCTGAATAAGCTGACGGTGAAGAACAGATACCCCTTACCAAGGATCGATGACTTGTTTGATCAACTTCAGGGTGCCAGTTGGTTTTCAAGGATAGATCTTCGATCGGGTTACCATCAACTAAAGGTGAAGGAACAAGATATCCCTAAAACAGCCTTTCGTACGCGCTATGGCCACTACGAGTTTCTGGTCATGTCTTTTGGGTTGACCAATGCGCCGGCTGCTTTTATGGATTTGATGAACCGAGTGTGCCGGCCAATGTTAGATAAATCAGTGATTGTGTTCATCGATGATATCCTGATTTATTCGAAAAGCGAGACAGAGCATGCCGACCACATTCGGGAAGTATTGGAAACATTAAGAAGGGAGAAATTGTATGCCAAGTTCTCCAAGTGCGCCTTTTGGCTACGCGAGGTGCAATTTCTGGGTCACGTAGTGAATGCAGAAGGAATAATGGTGGACCCAGCAAAGGTTGAGGCCGTGATGCAATGGAAGTCACCGAAGACGCCAACCGAGATTCGCAGCTTCTTGGGGCTGGCGGGCTACTATAGGAGATTTATTCAAGACTTCTCCAAGATAGCCTCACCTTTGACAAAATTGACTCGCAAGGACGTAAAGTTCGTGTGGGGCTGGGAACAGGAGAATGCGTTTGAGGAATTGAAGATGAGACTGACCCAAGCTCCTGTCTTGACATTGCCCGAAGGAAATGAAGACTTAGTGGTCTATTCGGATGCATCCTATTCTGGGCTAGGTTGCGTATTGATGCAACGCGGAAAGGTCATAGCCTATGCGTCTCGACAACTGAAGACCCACGAAGTCAATTATCCCACACACGATCTAGAACTAGCTGCGGTGGTTTTCGCGTTGAAGATTTGGCGACACTATCTATACGGGACAAAGTGCACCATCTTCACGGACCACAAGAGCTTGAAGTACTTCTTCGAGCAGAAAGATCTAAACATGAGGCAGAGGCGGTGGTTGGAGCTGATAAAGATTATGATTGTGAAATCCATTACCACCCGGGCAAGGCCAACGTGGTGGCTGATGCCCTTAGCCGAAGGAAAGGCCCGAACCGATTCGAGTGAAGGCTTGCTAGCTGATTATGACCTCAGACGTGATGACGCAGGTTAAGGAGTTCCAAGACGAGGCTTTGAAGGAAGATCGTCTAAACTCCGAAAGGATGAGAGGTCTAGTTACAGAACTGGGTGAGAACACTCTAGGTGTTAAGACCCGATTTGGGCGAGTGTGGATTCCTCGGTACGGGGATCTACGTGGAAAGATTATGGATGAGGCTCATAAGACTCGATATTCCATTCACCCCGGTGCTACCAAGATGTACCAAGACATGAAGAAAGACTATTGGTGGCCAGGCATGAAGCGTGATGTGGTGGAATATGTGAGTAAGTGCCTGACTTGTTCACAGGTAAAGGCCGAGCACCAGAAACCGTACGGGAAGATCCAACCATTGGATATACCCGAGTGGAAGTGGGAGCACATCACCATGGACTTTATTACGAAACTACCACGTACCCCAAAAGGGTATGATGCTATATGGGTGATAGTTGACCGATTGACGAAGAGTGCCCACTTTCTACCGATCCGCGAGACGTATTCATCTGAAAGATTGGCGGATCTATTCATCAAAGAGATTGTAGCTCGTCATGGCGTACCGGTGTCTATTGTGTCTGACCGTGACACCCGGTTTACCTCCAAGTTTTGGAAGAGATTCCATGATGCGATGGGAACGAGGCTACATATTAGCACGGCATATCATCCTCAGACAGACGGTCAGTCTGAGAGGACGATCCAAACACTCGAAGATATGCTTCGGGCGTGCGTGATCGATTTTGGAGGAAGTTGGGACGATCACCTGCCGTTAGCAGAATTCTCGTACAATAACAGTTACCATGCCAGTATTGGCATGCCACCCTACGAGATGTTATACGGTAGGAAATGTAGGACGCCCGTATGTTGGGGAGACATTGGACAGAAGGAACTGGGAGGCGTCAAGGTAGTGGAAGCAACGACTGAAAAGTTAGAAAAGATCAAAGCCTTCATGAAGGCGGCGAAAGACCGACAAAAGTCGTATGCTGACAAGAGGCGAAGACCGATAGAATTCAAGGTCGGTGATCGAGTCATGTTAAAGGTTTCGCCTTGGAAGGGAATCATTAGGTTCCGAAAGCGGGGAAAACTGAGCCCGAGGTATATAGGCCCTTTCCGAATTATCGCCCGTGTAGGAGAGGTGGCCTATAGGTTGGAGCTACCAGATGAGCTGAGTGGAATTCACCCGACCTTCCACGTATCTCATCTGAGGAAATGTTTAGCCGATGAAGATATGGTCGTTCCGCTGGAGGATATCGAAGTAGACGAACGGCTCAACTATGTGGAGCAGCCAGTGGCGATCATTGATAGAAAAGAGAAACGGCTAAGAAACAAAGTGGTTCCTCTTGTGCGCGTACAGTGGAAGCACAGGAAGGATCGGAGTCTACGTGGGAGACTGAAGAAGAGATGAGACAGCATTACCTACATTTGTTCGAAGAGTGACAGGTTTCGGGGACGAAACCTAAATAAGGGGGTGGACTTGTAACGCCCGGAAAATTTTCTGATCGAGTCAGATGATAGTGATGGGCTCGGATGAAAACCATTTAATGTATATAGAGTGGTTGCGGGTATTACACCGAGTTAACCCTCCGGGTCACGAGTTTAACGAGTTTGGGTCCCGGGGACGCCTGGCATATAAATAGATGGATCAGCTGAGCAACTCTCATTTTCACTCAAACGCCATTCTAGAGAGAGAAAGTGTAAAGGGAGAAAGTGCCGGATCGAAGCTCGGGTGGTCAAGAATCGAAGGCTAGTGTTTGTGGACTCCAAAACTACAAGAATCAAGGTAAGAAACGCATCTAAATTACCACATTTGGTGAAAAACCCGAGTTTGGGGTTTTTGGGGTTTCTAGTGGCAAAAATCGCCTAAAACACACGTTTTAGGGTAATAAAACGTGTAAGAAGCTTAGATATAGCTTCCTGGATGATAATGCAAGGGTTTGGGTGGAAAGGATTGGATTTTTGGGCTAAAACGAGCTGATTCGTAAATTTCAGCTCGTTCTGCGAAATTAAGGTCTCGTCCAGCGAAACTGGAGGAACCTACAGCGAAGTTACAGTTTCGTTTTAGCGAAACTACATATATTCGCCTGAGCGAAACTATGGTTTCGCTGACGACTATGCCAATATCCAAGTTGACCTTAGATATTGCGAAACTAGGGAATTCCAACGAAAGTTGGGCGCTTGAGGTAGCGAATCTGTCCAGCGAAACTGGCGGATTGCTGCCCAGCGAAATTAGCAGCGAAACTGCTAATTCGCCGGCGAAATTACGGGCGAAACTACCTGCGAAATTAGTGGCGAAATTAGGCAGAAATTAACTCTTTTGAGTGTTAACTTATCTGCAGGCAGTGTAGTGTTACCCGCGTCTTAAAGGCTTGATTGAGAGGCTGCTTGTCAAGCACAGGTGAGTTTCTAGGACCCCTCATTTACTTGTTTTAAATGGTTTTGGGGCTGGAACACATATAAACTTGTTTAATGATGTATGTATGTACGGCCCATTTGGGTATGATGTCTGTGTTATTCGTCTAAGGTACGAACGAGGACTAGATATGTTATATAAGGTCCTAGTATGAGTCCCTGATGTCTTGGAGGGACAGTTAGTGCTTTTGCACACAAGATGACGCTTAGTAAGTCCCGGATTTGGGAAGGATACGGGGGTAAGTGACTAGTAATGATTGAGGATGTAGACGATGAATGTACGAGGTAATGTATGATGAGTTATGACAACGTATGAAGGATGAATGTATGTATGATGATGAATGTATGTATGATGATGAATGTATGTATAATGTTATGTATAATGATGTATGCATGGTATGCGTGTGTTCCTATAATGATGATGAATGAATATCTTTCCATGACTTTACGTATTAACGAACGAACGGAGTATTATGTAACGTAAAGTGGAAGATAATGAAAGAGGAACACGATGATGAATGCATGTATTAATGAATGAATGAATGAACGAAAGATGATGAATACATGCATTAACGAACGAACGAATTATGTCTTGCAAGCATTGAATAACGCGATTGGTCCTTCTATGTGATTGACCATGGTCATGGTACCTCTACCGCTTACCTCTAGTACCGGGCATACGTTTTGTTGTTCATATGTTGACTTCGGCCCGGTAGCTAAGACTGTTCGAGGTGTAGCATATGGTATTGGTACAATTAACCTTTCAATGCGTGCAAGTAAGTATCCATATGTATGGAACCCCTACCGCTTACCTCTAGTACCGGGCATACGTTTTGCTGTTCATTTAATGACTTCGGCCCGGTAGCTAATAACGTTCGGGGTATAGCAGATGGTAGTGGTACAAAAGATATCCAATGTGCAAGTAAAGATGTAACGAGATCCTTGTCATTCGACCACAGTAATCATCGCTACGTGCCATGAAGTGGGTAAAGCCTGACAGGATTCATATGAGAACGAATGATAAGAACGTAATGAATGAATGAAAGAGATAATAAAGATATTATCTATACGTATGTACGATGTATGATCACGTGTAAAGAACGAACGGTTTTTAATATAAACAAAGTATGTTTATTATAAAACTAGAACTAACTCAGCAACGCTGACTTTTTATGTGTTTCCAGTTGGCAGGTAGCATTGCTGGGGATGGCACGAGGTGGCTACTCAGCTCTTTTGGGACGGCATTCTCCTTTTGATAATGTTGCAACGTCATGCGTTGTGGGTCCATGACGCACGCAACTCATCACGTTGCATGCCATTATGAGATTTCTTGAGGATTTGAATAAACGGGATTACTCAAGAAATCTCTTTTGTGTCATATTGATAAGTTCGCCACACATAGGATGTGTGTGCGAAGTCCATGCAACAAAGTATGTTGCATGAGACTGTCAAGAGTGTTCCGTTAGGGTTCCGATGTACGGAATTACCTAAGGAACATTCCTTAGAATAAAACATAATTTTTATATGTTTGAATTTAATATTTCTTTAGAGGTCGCTGTATGATCCTCAGCAATCATAGAGAAGATAGACAAAGTAGAGAAAGCTGTATTTTGTAATCGTGTCAATGATGTAATGACTTTTATGAATGAATGAGAATGTAAATTTTATTAATTCCGCTGTGTCATCTTATGATTGTATGATTTATGTGCGATGAACCACCAACAGTAGGGCGCCCGGCGAGCGGGGCCTTACACTTTTATGCCAAAGAGTTGACTCATGACCATTAGCTTTGAAAGAAAGCATGATACTTCTCCCAATAAGGAAGCATTGTTCATACCCACTTATACATATCCCCTCTCCTGGGAGATCTAAGAAGCACCAATTCCTGAGGAATTATCATCCTGGGTTTAAGGATAATACACTCATGTTCTGTAAAAAACATTTAGTGCTTTTGATCACATAATTGAGAAACACTCAAGAGATTGTGTTCAAGCTGTTTGACAAAGTTTAGTTTTTCAATTTTTAACTTACCATTGGGTACATTACCCCTACCAAAAATGTATCCTCTAGCATCACCTCCAATTGAACAGGACCTCAATTAAAGTGTTCAGACTGTTATAGGAGATATATGTTCCTTATCATGTGCTGGTGCATCCACTGTCCACAATCCATACATTTCCATTGTTATCATGTGGATGTCCTTGCACATATGGTGAAATGGTTAGTTACTATTGGAAACTTAAGCCTTATTGGTCTTGGGCTCTTCCAATGTAGATGATATAATTGAACCAAAATGTATGCATGGGGGTTCAACTATGGCTTGTGAAGAAAAGGTTTGGGCTGTAGCATCTTGTCTGATCTTGCATTCCATCCTATGGTTAATCAGTATAGATAAGCCTGAAGAGGCTTGAGCAGTTGACTTGCTTCGAAGGCTTCTTTATTCTCAGAAGAAGTTTTCACCACCTTTTCTTCCGAAGCAGTCTTCTTCTTGGAAGATTTCATAGGATTCCTTTTATTCCTTTGTTTGTTCTTGGGCTTATCTTCCAAAGCTATTTTCCTTTCAGAAGAATGAGTTTCTTTCGAAATCAACTTGGCTTCGGAAACAAGCTTTCCTTTCTTCAACACTTGAACCTATGATAAGGTCTAAATATGAAACCTTCTTGACTCCTTCCTTATTAACATTGTTTGCGTAATGTGTGCTTGCTGGATTGTAGTAACAATCTTTAGCCATGTGGTTATGCAGGCCACAAATTATGCACTCAATGTTATCTTGATAGGGCATGAGGGCTGTTGTTTCTTGAACTTCTTTTCTTCTACAACAGCCATCCCCTTTAACTTTTGATTCTTCAGCTGGATAGGAATGATGGTACTACATTTCTTTCCTGAATAAAGCTTCCAGCTATTTGGAATTCAACATAGATGAATACACCCTTTTACCTTGGGTCTATTTTGAACTTAGTCTCAACCACATTTTTGGTAGTTTTTCTTACTGCCCTGATTTTGTTTTTCTATCTTTGGGGGTCAGGTGTTGATCATCAATGGTTTGGATAAGGTTTTCTACCTTATCCTTCACTGTGGTGGTCACCATTTTTCGTTATTCTTCTGCTCATTGGGTAGTGGCTCAGCAGTAGAAACATCTTACTCATCAGTACCATATCTTGGTTGTCTAATAGACATATAAGAGTATGGTGGAGCAATTTCATTGCTTCCCAACCCACTTTTATTTTGATAACACACCTTTGAGTGGGAGGATGATGCAAGGATGGTGTTGAAGTTATGCTCTTGAATAGCATAATTCTTTGCCTTAGCCTCAACTATTACTAGCTGGGCTTAAGCATCAGTCAACTTGGAGACTAAATCTTTTATTTAGACCTACAGTTTGAGTGTTCATGTTTTAAAGATGATACACTTTTCTCTAACTCTTCAATTTTGAATTTATAATCAGATTCTGCTCTCTTAAATTCAGTTTTTAATATGTTTAAGGACTCAATATCAGATTTAATTTCCATCTTATAGTCCTGATACATTTTAACCTTATCTATACAGACTAGGGTACAAATATGTTCATATATGTAACCTTTCGTATTGTCGTTAAATAAAAATTAACATCGTTATGTGCTTGTAAGGACCTTTCTGTCATTAATGAAACAATGAGGGTTGCTTATGCTTGCTTTTCTTAATTTAGGTTAATAACTTAATTTATTACATAATAATAATAATAATAATAATAATATAATAATAGTAATAATAATAATAATAATAATAATCATAATAATAATAATAATAATAATAACATAATAATAATGTATAAAGATTAAATAACTAATAAGTTAGGAAAATGTTAAAACTTAAAGTCTAATTAAGTTTAAGGGGATGTTTTGTCAATTTTTAAACATTAAATAAAAGGTTTTGTACATAAACTAATAACTCACAAACCACAGGGGACCATTGTGTAACTTTTCTTAAAACCCAAACCAACCTCCCCCCCTCATCGGCCCTATTACCGGCGGCAAATTCCGGCCACCTTCTGGTCGGCGCCGGCGGCCTCAAATCCATAATCGTTCCATAGTGTGATTCGAACTTGAAACACCAATAAATATCGTTAAATCATCGGTTACTAGACAAATCAAATCCATAACCGGTGACTTCAAACCTTTAACCGTTCAAGCAATTAAAACTCAATAATTACCAAATTAATTATACCTTCACGATCGTTTAACTATCTAAAATCCGTTCTTGGTTGCAATTGCACCTGAAAAACATACCACCTTCGCATTCGAACCACCATCTACATCGGACCTGCAACACGATCAAAACCCACCATCCTAGCAATCTAAACTGAAATTGGCATAGGGTTTTGTTTTTCATCGACTAAGGAAGCTTACTGTACAAGTAATTGGATTAACGTTGGCTAATTCCTCTCGAATCGTTCCCTTCCCTGTTGCGGTCTAATCTTCAACTCGTTCATCTCCAATCTATTAACATACGGGTAATTAAACACTTACTTAAACTCGATTTAATTTGGGGAATAAAAGCCCCATGAATCCGCTTGTTATCATAATCGAATGGGGCTTCAATTTGATCGATCCATGATTCTAGGGTTCATAAGGAAATTGGGGGTTCACTGGATTGTGATTCTTTTAAACAATGGAAACCCAATATAAACATGGCGGTGGCCCTTGTTCCACTGGTAAAAATGCGTGTGTGACCAACCAGAAGTCCCGGGTTCGAACCTGGGCAACCTCATTTATTCATTTATTTTTTTGGAGGTTTTTCTAGCATTTAAAAATATGGAAATTTTCTAAAAAAATATAAAATCAGGTTCTAAACTTGGATTTATTGTTAACCCATTGTTTTCTAAAAAAAATTTATTAATTCTTTAAAAAGACACTTTAACAATTGTTTATAAACATTATTACAAATGTTATGAATAGTTACTTGTATAAAGTAAACTTTAAATCATTAATTATTATTTGACACCATATTATCTTTATTATAGATTAATCATGATAAAAATATATTTTATAAATTCACAAATTATTTACAAGTGTTATTTTAGGTTGTTTCTTATAAACGTACTTAACTAATAGTTTAGATTATTATTGATGTTTATTTCAAAAGATTACAAAGATTTATTTACATTTTATATTTAACCTTATCCTTTATTATACTTAATTACTCTTATATATATTAAAAACACTTAAATAGTGTAATTCTTTTCATTTAATCCAAATATAAACAAATTCATTATAAAATTTATTTACTGTACAAAACCCCACAATTCCATTGAAACCCTAGTTCTCGTTAAAACTTTAATATTATTATTAACTTAAAACTTGTAAATATAAATATATATTTAGGTATCTTGTGAATGACTACGTTGAAGCATTGCTTATTATTCTTTTTAACCTTCATTTATACAATTATACATCAAGTGAGTATTTCCATACCCCTTTTTCTTATTTTCACACTTTGGGTGAAACATGTTAACTTATATTATTGCACTTGTAAACTTGTTTGAGACTTGTAAACTTTATGGCATTCATCATGTAAAGTTGTGGTTAGTTGAATTTTTGTGGTTACCATGTTATAGCGTTATATTACAATCATTAACTATTGCTAGCCTAGCAAAGTCATAGATCTATGGGCCAGACAAGCCTGCTTGGTTGATCCAAGTACACTTAGCTAATCGTATAATCTTGTAAACGTTTGAGACTTGTAAAACTTTGTCGAGGTTTGATTGTTGCATTGTTCATAACATCCCTAAACACTTTATTCACTAACTTATGACTTGAATTGTCACTTTTACATATTCTTTGTATTGAAAGCTATGGAATGCTCACCAACATTTTTATGTTGACCTTTTATTTTTAACATGTTTCAGGAATAACTCAAGTATGTGTTCTAATCTTTGAAGCTTATCACACCTAGGATTAGACTTAGAGAATGAAATGGATGATCTTGTTACTATTATCTTCATTTTCTTGATGTATCTTTGTTTGAACCTTCTACTTGTAATGTTACAATTGAATCTTGATTAATATAATTGAAATTATAATACCGTTATGTGGTTGTGAACGATCTTAACTCTCACACTTTAATGTTTCCGCCGTCAAGGTTGGGGTCTGACAGATTGGTATCAGAGCCCATAACTATAGGGATTTAGGTTATTAGAAATTGTGACATAGAATATTGCTTATGCATGAACCTTATAGGATAACATTTATATTCTTATAGATACACATTTGTTTTGCATGCTACATAATGCTACGTCTTCTTACGTGCAACTTGATGTCCTAGCATAGGATTGCCTTTATGTATTCTTAAATTTTGTTACCTGACTCCCCTAGACTTATCTTTGACACTTTGACTCTCCCCGACAAATGACACTTTCTAAACTTATTTTCGACAACGTGTGGAATCTACACTATTTATCGTTGGTTAAATTCCTTAGACTCTACGTCTAATCTATGAAAATCTCATCAAGGTTTTGATTTCACGAATCTAAGAAATTTGTGTGACCATAGACACCTGTATTCTGGATTTCCTGGCAAAAGGCCTTCGGGCTAAGGTAAGCATATCGTATAAATCTCCTTGCGAGACCAGTTATGCTTACCTGGGGATTTCTGGGATAAGTGATAAACTATGGTTAACGTACACAAGTTTCTAAGGCAAGTGGGTCAACTCACTTTGACATGTCACATTTCCAAATGGTAATCCGTTACCAAATGGAACCATCCTATCTGTATTTTGAATATCAAAAATCCTTGATTCCTTGGACTGGTTTATCATCCAAAACTCTAATATCTTCTCATTCCCATTTTATAGAATGTTCTCGTTGATATTGAACTCGTTATACTCCTCAATTCCTACGTTTAAACATCGTTATACGTTGTGCGCCTTATGTAACTATCATTATACCTTGACCAACATGTACATGGGTCTTAATATATCCAAAGATATTGGTCGTCTAAACCGAATGGTTTTCAAACTTAAAATTGTTACTTAGGGTTTTCAAATGTCCTTAAAGTGTGTCCCATGACTGAAATCATGCAATGCCGAAAGGTGGAATACCTGCATCTCGGGATTCTTGTCTAGGCAAGTTATACACATAAGTCTGATTTGACCGTGGATTCGTTTATCTGACGTAGAACTCATGAGATCGGTGTTCGCTTATAGGTACGCGTGATTTCTGTAAAGTTATGATTGACGTAACACTTTGAGAAGTCAACACATTTCCCTTTTATTTTGAATCGGAGGTTTACATCTCATTGTCGTGTTGAATCATTTCCGCCATTGATCTTGTCTTCTCGACTTAAACCATTCAAGATTTGAGAACCTAACACAATAACTTTGTTATCCGAACTTTAACCTTAATCTTATCAAGCATGATTTTCTTTCTGTTAATTACATTGATGTAATTTGAAGTTTCTGAATTTCTAGCCGATATTCTCTTCGTTTGCTGAGTCGAGCTTTGTAAAAACTTTTAACCGTTTGCACAGTAGGCAATGCAAGAGTTGTAGTCAACTTATGGCTAAAGACACTCGTATCTCCTAAGATTCTATCTCATCAAAACAGGGGTGACTCCCTTACCTTGATGATGACTTTCTATTCGCTATTACTGTATTATGTGTTGGATCATGATAAGGTGGTGCAACCAAATCACTTCATAGTCATCTTTGGTACTACATTCAAAGGCTTCGAAGGAGCAAGAGATCTTCCGAAAGTCTGAAGAACAGCTGAAGATATTATAAAGGCAAAAGCTGAAGTCAACTGCTGAAGACAACAGCTGAAGCCAACAGCTGAAGATATCTACTGAAGGCAAAAGCTGAAGTCAACTGCTGAAGACAACAGCTGAAGCCACAGCTGAAGACTATCTTCGAAGACAAAGTCTGATGAAAGAGCTGAAGACAAAGTCTGAAAGCTTCGAAGACAAAGTCTGATGAAAGAGCTGAAGACAAAGTCTGAAAGCTTCCGAAGACAAAGTCTGATGAAAGAGCTGAAGACAAAGTCTGAAAGCTTCCGAAGACAAAGTGATGAAAGAGCTGAAGACAAAGTCTGCTTCCGAAGACCAAGAAGACTCCAAGCCTCGGAAGAAGCAGTCTTCCGAAGTATAAATGCCTTCGGAAGAAGTTATTCTTCCGAAGCACTTTATCCTTCGGAAAGACATTGCTATGTCCAGCAGATAAAAGTATGGTCCCTGACAGTCCGCTGCAGACCTCTGATACAGCATGGCATCTTCCTAAAGAGCCATGTTGTTGACCATACTTTATTCTACTGTTCACCTTTTTATGATAGTACATGTTACCAACTTTAGTTGGTGACAAAAGGTAAGTCAGGGACATGTCCTGACTACCAACTCTCAGGCACAATGTCAGAAAGACCTCACCTAGAGTCTTGTAGTATAGATGTAAGGTTAGAGGTGTCCAGCTGGTATCAAAGTATATCCGGCTGTAGTAGTATTATATATATCTTCTCCCTGTAACTCTTTAGAAAAGCGATTTGAGTCCAAGTGTCTTGTAATCCTTTGAGTTGAGAAGCAATATATAAAAGTACCTTGAAATTATCTGCTGTTTAAGTTTTCTTACTGCTTGGTACTTGTTATATTGTGATCAACTCTTCATAGACTGCTTGCGAGTGTTGATTCACAGTGAGTTGAGAGAAAGACCACCGAATCGATCCTGCAATTGGTATCAGAGCTCCAGGCTCTTGATTGTGAGATTACCATCCTAATCAACCTGTTTTCACTCCTCACCACAATCCACTCACTCAAATGGCTGCTCTCTCCAAGGCTGATATGGAAACTGGTACCTTGACCAAGTCCCCTATGATCACCCCTGAAGACTTTGACACATGGTGTATCAGGATGGAAGGCTTCATCAAGTGTCAAGACTCAAGGATGTGGGACTCCATTGTCAATGGTCCTTTCATACCAAGCACTACATCTGCCACTGGTAATCGCATCATTCCAAAAGATGTTATGATTACTCAGAGGAAGATAGGAAGAGAATAGAGCTAGATCAAAGGGCTATGACTTGTCTCCAAACTGCTTCCCCAACTCCGTCTACAGACGCTTCAAGAAGTGCAAGACTGCTAAAGATTTATGGGAAGCTTTGAAGCTAATGTATGAGGGATCCAAGGAAACTCAAGAGAACAAGAAGGATCTCTTGAAGCAGCAGTTTGAGAACTTTACTTTCAAGGCTGGTGAGACCTTGACTCAACAATACTTCAGGTATGTTGAGCTAGTAGATACTCTGGCGGATATTGGAGTAGCTCTTGAGAACAGACATAGTTAGGAAGTTCATGTCCTCTCTCCTAACTATGGACTCACTACTGTGTTGTCATCAAGAGAACTTCGGACCTTAAGACTCTTTCTCTCACAGAGTTGTATGGTATCCTAAGTGCATTCAGATGGAGATGAACATGCAGAACTCCTCTGACCACTCCAATAACCAACAGAGTTCAGCCCTTCATGTGGTTGAAAGGGAAAGCATGGAACCACAACATCAGTTGCTATGCTACCCTGACAACTCACATACTGGACCCTTCATCACTACCTGAGACTCCAAAGTCTCAAAAGGTTCAACACAACTCCTTTCAGGATAGTTGTGCCTTTGTCTCTGGAAGTGGACACTCTGGTGATTTTCAATACTGCTTTGATGATCTTGAGTGCTTCAATCCAGATGATGTGGAGTACATGGACATTGTCCAGCAGATGGCTCTTTTAACTTACAGAGCGAAGAAGTTCTTCAAGAGAACTGGAAGGCAATTCCCTCAAAACCCAGTCAACAGCAAGTTTGGGTTTGATAAGAGCAAAGCAAGGTGCTACAACTGCAACCAACTTGGTCACTTTGCTAGGGAATGCAAGGCTCCCAAGAACAACCCGGGAACCCCACAGGCCTCCACACATCCCACTGCTCCCAAGCATGAAGAAAAGTCAACTGAAACAGCTGCTGTTGCTCAGGAAGTTGACTGGAGCTTCATGGTACAGGATGTGACTCCCGCTCAAGCACTCATGGCCGGAACAGATGATGATCAGGTATATGAACATCTTTGTACTGCTGCCTGTATTGCTAAAGTTAAAATGTATAAGGATTACATTTCGGAAATCAGATCTGAGGTTGAGTCTTTAAATGTGCTAAAATCTGACTTTAAAAGAGCTGAATCTGACTATCAAAAGAAAATTGATGAGTTAGAGAAAACTGTGTCTCTTTTAAAACATGAAAAGACTAACTACAAGACTCAAATCAAAGATCTGATCTCCAAACTTTCTGAGGTTCAAGCCCAGTTAGTCACAGCTGAGGCTCAGGCCAGGAAGCAAGCTATTGCTGAGCAAAGCTTCCAAACTATTCTTGCATCAACCTCTCATTCCAAATGTTTTATCAAAACAAAGAAGGGTTGGGAACCAGTGAAATAGCTCCACCACACTCTTATGAGTCTATAAGACTACCTAGATGTGGTACTGAAGAGCAAGAGGTTCCAACTGCTGACCTTCTCCATTGGAACTAGAGGATGAAGCAAAATAGTGGCCTCCACAGGGGAGAAACAGGAGGATACACCCATCTCCACCTGTGATGACCAAATCCTGACCACCAAGGCAAGAAGAAGCAGAGCTAAAGCTGCTAGAAGGACTGCTAAGAAGGTTGCAGAGTCAAGCTTAAGTTTGACCCTAAGCAAAAGGGTGTCTTCATTTCTGCCGGGTTCAAGTGGTAGGTACTCTGATTCAGGAAAGGAGTGTAGTACCAGCACTCCTGTCCTACTGAAGGATCAGAAGTCGAAAGGGAAAGTTGCTGATGAAGAGAAGAAACCAAGAAACAGCAACCTGCAAGTTCCCAGAAGACTAACATTGCATGCATAATGTGTGGTCTGCACAACCACATGGCTAAAGATTGTTACTACAATCCAGCAAGCACACATTATGCAAATAATGTTAGAAAAGAAGTAGTCAGAGAAGGTTTCTCAGTTGGACCACTTCAAAAGGTCCAAATGATGAAAAAGGGAAAGTTGGTCTCGGAAGCCAAGTTGCTTTCGGAAGAAACTGCTTCTTCCGAAGGGAAAATGGCTTCGGAAGCCAAACCTTCTAAGGTTCGGAAGAACAAGAAGGCTCCCTTGAAGCCATCTCAGAAGAAGACTACTTCGGAAGAAAAGGTGGTGAAGGCTTCTTCCGAAAAGAGAGAAGCTTCGGAAGAAGACCATGCTGCAAAAGCTTCAACAAGCTCATCCTCAAAGATCAACCAAAGGATGGATTGGAAGATCAAGGAAGATGCTGCAGCCCAAACCTCTTCTTCAACAATGACCTCTATTGAACCCCATGCATATCTTTTGGTTCAATTATGTCACTATCTTTGGAAGAGCCCGAGACCTGCAAGGCTTGGGCTTCCAAACAAAACTAACCATCTCATCTTATGTGCAGGGACATCCATTTGACAAGAACAACAAATCTGGATTGTAGATAGTGGATGCTCCAGGCACATGACAGGGAACAGATCTCTCCTTCAACAATTCCAGAACTTTGATGGAGGGCCTGTCCAATTTGGAGGTGAGGCCGGAGGATATATTTCTGGCAGAGGAAGTATATCCAATGGCAGAATAAACATTGACAAAGTTCACTTTGTCAAACAGCTTGAACACAATCTGTTAAGTGTTTCTCAATTCTGTGATCAGAAGCATCAGATGCTTTTCACAGAACATGAGTGCATTATCCTCAAACCAGGGATGACAATTCCTCCGGAATTGGTGCTTCTCAGATCTCCCAGGAAAGGGGATATGTACAAGCTGGATATGAACAATGCTTTCCTATGGGTGAAGTATCATGCTTTCTTTCCAAAGCTGATAGTGATGAGTCAACACTATGGCATAAACGCATGTGTCATGTGAATTTTAAAACAATGAAAAAATGGTCTAAAAATAACTTGGTACATGGTTTGCCTAAAAAGGAATTTTTCTGCAAAGATAACTGTGTTGCATGCCTGAAAGGGAAACAACACAGATCATCTCATAAATCCAAATGTGTTAACTCTATCACTACTCCATACACTTATTGCACATGGATCTCTTTGGTCCCACAAGTATAATGAGCATTGGAAGGAAATCATACTGCCTTGTGATCGTTGATGATTTTACAAGATTTACATGGGTATTCTTTTTAAGAAGTAAAGATGAAACTGCTGAAACTTAAAATCTTTTATTCTTAAAATAGAAAATCAAATTGATCACAAGGTTAAGATTATTAGAAGTGATCAAGGGACTGAGTTTAAGAACTTCGTTCTTGACTCATTCTGTGACTCAAAAGGGATTGCCAGACAATATAGTGCTCCCAGAACTCCTCAACAAAACGGTGTTGCTGAGAGGAGGAACAGGACACTTATTGAGGCTGCTCGGACCATGTTAGCTGATTCAAAGCTGCCTCTAACATTCTGGGCAGAGGCAGTCAGCACTGCATGCTATGTGCAGAACAGGGTTCTTGTAGTTAAGCCCCATGGAAAAACCCCTATGAGTTATGGAACAAGAGGCCACCGTTCATTGGCTTTCTAAGGTCCTTTGGCTGCAGGTGTACCATACTTAACACAAAGGACAACTTGGCAAAGTTTGCTGAGAAGTCGGATGATGCTATCTTTATTGGATACTCTTCTAGCTCCAAAGCTTATAGAGTATAATATTAAGAATCAACAATTTGAGGAGTCATCCAACATATAGTTGTTAATGAGCACACTCTTGTGTTAGGGGGAATGGACCTGAGTATATCTTTGATTTAGAATTGTTTCCAAACTATTCTAAACCATCTTGTGAGAATGTTTCAGCTGGAACAGGTGCTCAAAGTGATGCTGATGCTGATGCAGGTCAACTATATGAGCTTCCCAGACCTATTCCAATTCTCCAAGAGCTGAAGGGCAACAAGCTTCAACTATTACAGATCTGACAGTGTAACTATCTCCAGAAATAGTGAAGCTTCAACAAGTGAATCACTTGATCAACCTCAAAGTTCTCAGGTGATCCACTACAACACCAGGTGAGGGAAGTGGTATTCTGAAGGAACAGGCAACTGTTAATACTACTTCACAACCAACCATTGATGATGTTTCTCAATCATTCAATCAGTCCTCATTGAATGACTCTGAAACAGCAGTTGGACAGAGTGATCCAGTTCCTGATCAGAATATGTCTAACCTAGACTTATCTCTGCAATTGGAAGTGATTCCTCGTCTTAGGATTCACAACACTCATCCAACTGAGAACATCATAGGAAATGTCTCTGAGGGTGTGAGAACAAGAGGACAAACTCATCATGGGAATGTCTGCTTGTACTCATGCTTCCTGTCTCAGATGGAACCAAAGAAGGTAGAAGATGCCTAAAGGATAGTAGTTGGGTTGAATCGATGCAGGAGGAGCTGCTTCAATTCAAAAGACAAAAGGTCTGGAATCTATGCCCACTACCATCTGGTCAAGTACCCATAGGCACTAAATGGGTATTCAGGAACAAGAAAGATGATAGAGGCTTGATTATCAAGAACAAGGCAAGACTAGTAGTTCAAGGATACACCAGGAGGAAGGAATTGATTATACTGATGTCTTTGCACCTGTTGCAAGACTTGAGGCAGTTAGGATCTTCCTTGCTTATGCTGCATCCAAGAACTTCACAGTCTACCAACTTGATGTCAAGTGTGCTTTTCTATATGGGGATATAGATAGGGAAATCTATGTGTGTCAACCTCCAGGATTTGAAGACCCAGCACCCCAACTATGTGTGCAAGCTGGATAAAGCTCTATATGGGCTGCACCAAGCACCTAGGCTGTGGTATGAGACCTTGTCTCAGTTTCTCCTGAAGAATGGATACACTAGAGGTACCATGACAAGACTCTTTTCATCAGAAAGAGTGGAGAAGACATTTGCTTGTACAAGTCTATGTTGATGACATCATATTTGGTTCTTCAAACGACCAAATGTGCAAGACTTTGAAAGCATTATGAAGCAGAAGTTTGAGATGAGTTCCATGGGAAAAATGGACTTTTTCCTAGGAATCCAGGTGAAACAGATGAAGGAAGGGTTCTTCATAAGTCAATCTAAGTATGTCTCAGACATCTTAGAAAGATTTGAAAGAAGAACTGTAAACCAGCCAAGAACACCATACCCAGAAACCATAATCTTTGCCCTGACCTTGAGGGGGAGGATACTGATCAACATCAGTATAGAGCAATTATTGGTTCTCTGATGTATCTCACTGCAAGTAGACCAGATATCATGTTTGCCACATGCATTTGTGCAAGATATCAGGCTGCTCCAAGGTGTCTCACCTAGCTGCTGCAAAGAGAATCCTCAGATACCTCAAAGGAGCACCTAAACTAGGTCTCTGGTATCCAAGAAATAGTGATTTCAATCTCTATGGATACTCTGACAGTGACTATGGTGGCTGCAACATGACAAGAAATCAAATCAGGAGGATGTCAATTTCTTGGTGGAAGGATTATCTCATGGCAATGCAAGAAACAATCCTGTGTCTCTACATCAACTGCTGAAGCTGAATACATTGCTGCTGCTAGCTGCTGTGCTCAACTGCTATGGATTCAAAATCAGATGTTAGACTATGGGTTCAACTTCATGACTACTCCTATCCATTGACAACAACAGTGCTATCTCCATTACTGAGAATCCGGTGAAGCACTCCAGACAAACACATTGATATCAGGTATCATTTCATTAGAGATATTCATGAGAAACAGCTGATAAAGTTAATCAAAGTTGACTCAAATGAACAATATGCTGATTTGTTCACAAAGGCATTTGATGAACAAAGATTTAAGTATCTCAATCAGCAAGGGATGATAAACATTGAATAACTACCTCTTTTGAAGACCTTTTTAAATGAGTAAGTCTTGTGTCAATACAATTTAAGCCCTGTTACAAAAGATCTTTAAATATTCCAAGTGTAAATTCCTTCCGAAGAGGAACTAACTCTCGGAAGATATTCTTGAATATCTTCCGAAGCTAAATTCCTCAATGGAAATTTTCTTCTCGGAAGAGTTTTTGGTCTCGCGAGAGAAGCGATTGATTTATATCAGATCTACTTCCGAAACTTATACAACTCTCCATTCGGAAAAGACAGCTTTACCTTCGGAAGCAATGCTTGCTTCGGAAGATAAAGTGCCTTCAAAGGAATATTACCTTCGGAAAGAAATTGCCTTCGGAAGAGAGAAGAAATTACCTTCGGAAATGTTTTACCCTCGGAAGTAAAGGTTTTTTATATGTAACGATATCTTTTGGGCCCCCCATCTGTAAAAAGTAAAGATTTTGTTGATAATGTCAGATTATTTAAAATTATCCTTGCCGCCAACATCATTTCTCCGCAGGTAACAGTACCGTAAAACCACCTAACCATACCACACCCCTTTTAAATAATCTTGACTTATCAATTTCATCTTTTTACCACTTTACAGCCCATCCCTTCACTGTCAAACCATAAATCTCACTCAAAATTTCAAGCTTACTTTTCTCCAATGGCGCTAAACCTCAGCACAACCAAGTCGCATTACTTGATCGTCAAGGATGCTGACTTCACCCAAATCATCACCTTTCTCACCAATCCACCTACCTCACTGCACTCACAGTTAACCCAACCGTATACTCCAAACATATGTCAGAATTTTGGAGCAACGGAGAAACTACAGTGCTGAATGGGGTTCGAGTCCTGAGAACCAGAGTTTGTGGCCAAGAGTTGGTCATCAATGAACAGATCATCAGGGAGCATCTCGAGCTTCACGATGTGATGGGGCCTACTGAGTTCCCAAGGAAGACTTGGAAGGCACCTATATCCTCATGGGATATGGAGGCGATGTCAGCAGGTCTACAGTATACAAGTTCAACTTCTCTTACCATTGGAAGTTCCTGCTGCACATTGTTTGCACTGCCTCTCCAACAAATCAGGGGGTTGGGATCAAATCCCATATGAACTAGGATGCCTAGTTCATGGGTTGGTGAGAGGCCTCAGATTCAACTACTCACGATTCGTGTTGAACAACCTAATCGCCAATCTCAGCAGGGATACATTCTTCATGTATCCCGATTTCTTCAACACATAATCAACTGTGAGATGGAACCAAGCAAGCTTGTCTGCGCAGCTGCTCTTCCTGTTCCACACATGAGGCCTACCATCTTCAAGACACTGAAGAAGATGTCCACCAACTTCACTGGACGGTACACTCCATTACCTCCAGAGATGACTGAGCGCATAGCTCCTGGGACATCCCTGTTCTCCCCACAGGTGATGAACCCACACCAGCAACATCCACCACAATACCAAAACCTTCTTTACCCATCAAAGCCACATATCAGAGACGCCCAAACGAACCCTTGTTCAATCTACTCTGATTGAACAAGCTCCTCTGTTCACACCGAAAGGACTAGAGTGGAATCATGGGCTCCCACTCAGTCCGAGGTCACACCATCCTTCACATTTGACCTCAATGTGGGTTTTGAGCCTCCTCAGTCTCAAACCCCTGAGCCCGAACCCCAAGCCTTTAGCCCACAGGGTGAGTCTCTACACTCCCCTGTGCAACTTCTAGGGACAGCCCACCATGGCTCAATGCCTGTAGACATTGATCAAGGTCCGGGTCAGTAGGACTAACACCCTCTCTTTCACTGACCTTTTACTCCGAACTGATGAAGAGATTACATCTCTCCATGGCCATGAAGTTGATCTACAACACCCACTAAGAGATCAACAGAGCCAAGAGGGATCCCTTGTCTCTAGCCCCCATCAGAAGCCTGCTACTGAGGTGAGTCCCACTGATGTGGAGGGGACTCATGTAGACTCAGCTGCCACTATCAGAGTCTCTCATTGAGCTCTCAGGACAGTGGTAACATAATTAGGACTGAGTCTACGCAACTTTGCCCATTGACATCTCTGAAAGAGAGATGACTTGAGCAAAGGAAACCAGGGTGCCCAAGAAACCACATCTGGTGGTGAGAGTGAGCATACTAGGTATGTTATCTCATCTCCCCATGATTCTTCTCATGAAGAAGATGAGGGAAGTATGCAACTAACACTTCAGTACTTGCTTTCTAAGGTCTCCAACCTGGAATCACAGGTGAAGATCTTAGAATCAAGGACTGCCACTCAGCAACTGAGATTAACTCTCTCAAGGCTAAACTAGCTGAGAAACAGACGGAGAGGTCTGTTAGGCATGTACCAATCCAGGTCTCAATGACTTCTTCCTCTGCTCATCTAGCTCTCAAGATGATGCTACCAAAAAGGGGGAGAAAGTTCAGAGACAACACCTATGGAACCACAGACCCAAATCATTCCACCCAACAAATCATTACACTACCTGAGTCATCTCAATCCTTTCTGGAGATTGACTCAAGGATGCTTCAAGATCTCTACAGACTTTTCACAAGTTTGTATTGAGATCATCCCTAGAACAGCCCAGCCCCGACACCACACTTGCATACTTTGGGCTGAGGAGCTTCAAAGACTGACTGCACCTTCTACCACTGTGGAGGAAGTTGGTCAACCTAAGGTCTTCATGGAACCTGAGATTAGCTTCGAAGGGAAATGGGGACTGATGCCCAGCAACTGAAACAGATGGGACAGAATCTGCAGGCAGTCTCATCTTTCGAAGCTCTAGCTGAGGCTTCCGAAGCTTACATGGAAGCCTCGGAAGAACAAGACAAGTCTTAGGGCCGAAATAGAAGCTGCGGAAGGCTTATTTCAGATGTCGAGGAACTGACCATCACAGATGTCATTGCTGAAATTGCATCTGAGGTGAGCAGGGAGGACATTTCTGATAAATACCTCCAACCCAAGCACAGCTGAACTTCTCTCTCAATCACAACCCTCCATCCAAGAACCACCACAGTCAAGCACAATCAAAGACAAAGGCAAAAGAAAAATGGAAGGAAGGAGGAGAGCTTCAGGAGGAGGAGAAGATTGAGAAGGCCAAAAAGAAAGGTCGGTTTCCTACTGAGACGGTTAGTGCTAGTTCTAAAGCAGCTGCAGCCAATCAGGAAGAAATCAACAGAGGAGAAGAACAGCACTCATTGACCAGCTCACAATCTAGGAGCTGCAAATGAGGAAATCTCCTGCTACCATTAGAGGAGTTGGTGACTTGGA